>OU343223.1:20884220-21287028 GCA_910596185.1 Chrysanthemum makinoi | reverse complement strand
GTATGAAAAACAAAAATCAAATTGTGTGGAGATAAGAATTAAGAGGAAAATAAAAATAAATAAAAAAATCCAAGTGCACATGTTTTGCATGAAAAATACGTTAACATTGTGCGTCACTTTGTGCATATGCAGTGGTCCCAGATACAATATGGAGAAATATATTATGAGTATATAGTTATATACATATCTGCACAGTAGGATTTTGACTGCGAATTGTAAGAGGCTGAACTTGATTGTTTCTAAGAGCACTAGGTATCATGGTTGCATTTACTTAGCGTATTGGTATCTTGCACCGGTGACATCATCTACTTCCATATAGCCCGTCACTCAAACACCCTCACCATGTAGCACATTACTTAGCGTTATTGGGTCATGATTTTTTTTTCATTTTATCTATTTCTATTTCATACAAACTCACAAACACATTTTATATAAAAATGAAAATACTAAATATTATTAAAAAAATATAAAAAAAAGAAGACTACATGATACGATTAAAAAAAAGATTACAAATAAAGTTTTTTAAATAAACTAAAATTTTTAAATATTAACATTTTATTGTGGCTAAATTACTGTATCAAATTTTTAAAGTTTTCTTAACATTTTTAAAGTTTTCTTAACATTGCAGTGCAAATTGCTAAATTGAAAAGAAGAAAAGAAAAAAATAAGCTGTCCTACCTAACATTGCTACGTCTAAAACCTATCCTATCAAAATTATTACCTTTTTGCTAATATCCAAAAGAGTTGTTAAATCCAAATTAAAAGCAAATGTTGACTACACCCCATAAAAGACTTTTACTATCCATCTTGACTTCACCTTCTTCCTACCTTGGTCGGTTTCTCCTTTTCACCATTTTTTCCGATCATACAAGATCACCGGAAACAGATTTCACATGCAATAAATACAACACAAGAAAAAAAAAGAAGGTTAAGTTGCATGCAATAAACGAATAGCGTGAGCCAGTGAAACAACTCAAAGACCAATGGCGTGTGAATGGCGTGTTCGATGGTATGGTTTTGGCGGCGTTATTGGTATCCACAGGGACGAATGGCGTGTCCACGTATGAGCATACCGTGTGCTCTAAGATAATGAAGCCACATTTGAGCCACAAAAATCACCCAGAGTTGTTTTTTTAAAGATATATTTTGGGCTAGTTCAACGATATGCTGCTATGATAAGTTCTTACAGATACGAACTTGTACCTCTCATTCAAAGTGCTTTCAACGTTACTTCCTCAATCACGGAATGATGCAGGTGCATGTGAAACGGTCCCAGTGCCGCGGAATCAAGTTCTAAATGACCAAAATTTGGTTCATGAAGCTGTAAAACAAGTGTAATGGTTAGACATACCAAATTCATGGATGGATTTTTGTGTAGATATGATCATCCGGGGATAGTCTTATTTCTTGTGCACTATATGATGAAAGACTTCTACGGAACTCGGGAAACAATAAACAAATAAGAGACATGCACACAGAGGCAGTGGCATTACATACCAAGGGATATACTAGTGACGATTAGGATTGAATGGTTGTTGCTGGTAAAAGTGAGGTGCGGCCTCTCTCAACCACGAAGGATCAATGGAGATGACATTGCGCATGTACTGGCGATCAGTTGATACTAATGAATTATATATAACCCATTTTGGGTTCACCCTGCACCACAAAACTTTTATGTTAGACCAGAAGAATTTTCTATTCTATTAGTGCTAGGACAGACGTCACATAAACCTTTCACAAGTTTTCGGATAACTATGGCCTGAATGAGAGCCAACAACTTTACAAAGACGAACTGGTCAAGTGACTTTCTTTTAAACTTAATATAGGATTGGTATACAAATAACTGTACAGTGCAAGGGCCGAAAATAAATAGATGCTAACCTGAACAATACAGATGATGGATGAATGTAAACTTCTTGAGAGCCCCTGAGAGTCTTGTATGTCCCGTTATGACTGTATGGCTTCACAAATAACAAAATGACACAAAGTTAGCATCCACGTGAATGGTCAAATAAGGGTCCGAATTATGTGGGTTTATTTGGAACTTCTGTTATACAATTAACTCACCTCTAAACGACATGCATTTGCAAAAAACCCGGCAGTCACTGCTTTTCTTAGAGCCTAAGAACCACAATAAAAAATCATTAAACGTATGCATGAAGAGTCAAAAATGACAATAATTGAAATAAGGTGATGAGGATTAAGAAGCGTTGTAATGACATACCTGCATATCGTTTTCACATGATTTTAAGGCCAGCCCTAGTCGCTGTGCTATTCTTCTTAGCTGTTGCCTAACTTCGATTACTTTTTTCTGAGAAAAGAGATCAATTTACAAAAGATAAGTAAGAATCCCGTAGAAAGAGTCACTTAAGGAATCACTCCATGAATGTTATAAAACACAAAGATAACTAAGAGAGCAAGAAAAATGACAGTTCTATCAAGCCATTGAAAGCTTACCATTGCATGGTAATTGATAGAGTTTTGGTGACACCATTTTGAAGATCTATTGGACTGAAGAAATCCCTTGTATACATTGAGGAAGGTCACATGATCGCCCTTCAAGAATCAAAGAAATTTAAAATATATTCAGTATTAGTGGGAGAGAAGAGATAATAAAGATTACAGGCGTACAGAAGAACAATATGTAAATCAAATTATTGTGCAGCCTATAATTAGTAATCGTTAAATTAATAAAGATGGCAATGTAAGAATGTTATAGGGCACATACGGATATTCATTTGTGGCACCAAATAGAATAGATATACCATACTTAGTTCAAACTATAATTCAGTGATGATAGTATATATGGGATTCTAAACAATATTAAACTAAAAGGCTCGGTATGTCCTTCAAAAACGGACTTCCAGAGTTTAGGTTAGCTTAGATGCAGAAAAGTTAGGCATAAAAGAACGTTTAGTAAGAAAACAAAGAGAAGATGTGTACAAACGAGATATGCAGCAACAATAATAGATCTATTGAGTAATATAACACACCTCGGCTGCAGCAAATCTCATTTTGGCTTCATCCAGCTCTTTCTGCCCCTTAACGGATATCCATATTGACTGTAAAAAGTTGTGTCTTTACTTATTAGAATATAAACAATCTAGAAATGAAGCTACACGCACTGAGAACTCTGAAAATAATTATATCAAACGTTATAAAAGTTGGAGAGTTGGAACTTTTAATCACCTGAACTGAGAGGATAGCAGACACGGTGATAATTTCTTCAGAACATCCAAGTTGGTCTGATGCTATGATCATTTTTGAAACCATGGGATCCTAATATTAACAAAATATATGATATAGTATAAGTGGTATGTTAATCAACATGGATAAGCATGAAATATACCCATCTACCGCAATGGCAATAGAAAATGTACGAGATTTATACGTGTTTCTCAAAAATCTCGCATACAATAAAATCTCAATCATATCATACCAATGGTATTTCTGCAACTTGGAATCCTACTGGTGAAGTAAGTTTAGCATCATCATCGAGAACTCCAAGTGAATATAGTACTTCAAGAGCTCTAACCATCGCTTCGGGTGATGGTGATGATGGCCAATCAAACCCTAAGATATTATCAATACCCAAGGCTTTTAACTGCATTCAGTACACAATTGTCAGAAACTATAAAGATGCAGATTCAATAGAATCTAACATAATGGACATATGGTATACCTGAATCACACTAGAGGCAAGGTTTGATCTCTGCATCTCAGGAATCCCATGTGCAGACATCTCATTGACAAAATAATCTTCTGTATAAAGCCTGATAATTGTGAAAAGTTATAAGAATATATAACAGCAGTAATTATAACTTTAGGATTGTGTATAACAAAGAAGTGAGCTTTATCCAAGATACATATAATCCTGGTAAATTTAGTACCTGTAACACTTCCCTGGCCTAACTCGTCCAGCCCTTCCAGCTCTTTGCCTCGCAGATGCCTTGGATATTGGTGCCACTACAAGATTTTCTATATCTGTAATCTGTATAGAATAACATAGTAGATTAGTAACGATCCTTTAAGCCATTTAAGCCGTTATATGCAAGACATAGCTAATAAAAGTAGATGAAATACCGGGTTGTAGAACCGTTGTTTGGAAAAACCGCTATCAACAACATAGACGATACCCTGCTCCAACAAATGAAATACGAAAGCATTTAGCAAATAAAAATCGTAGCAAACAATATACCATTAACAATCAAGAATATTACTCAAAAGTACCTCCAGTGTCAAGGATGTCTCTGCAATATTTGTTGAGATAACAACCTTCCTTTTCCCTCTAGGGGAAGGAGAAAATATCAGGTCCTGAAAAATATCACACAAGAGATCATGTATAGTCAACGTGTGTTCACAAATCAATAACTTCTTATATATAATAATAATTATACAAGCGATGAAAAGGGTAAAAGAATTCAAAGATCAGTAACCTGATCTGCACGAGTGAGTCCCGAATACAAAGGCAAAACGATCATTCCTGAAAGTTTTCACCAAAATAGCGTCACAATAAGTAACAAAAGGTGTCTTCTAAATATTTTAATTTCGATTACCAGAGAAAGCACAACCACCATCATGATCATGTAAAACTAAAGGTGTTATTTGTTAACACATAAAAGTACATAATCATGGTTCAGTAGCAATACATTCACACATTTAACAGATACCAGGTTGGTCTCGCAAAGCAAAAGGCAGCAAATCAACTACTAATAGGGCTCTGACATACCTAAAGAAGACTTGCCACTGTTTTGGGCTTCGTCTGTGATCAATTGGACTGCTGCGTCAATATCATCCTGCCCAGTTAGAAAGACAAGAATATCCCCCATTGGCTCCTACAAGGTCATACAGCAAAGATCAGGTGACTTTCTAACATAAATGAAATTATTAACTATTAAGTTATAAGAACTCCATAATATGACACATGGAGAAAACTTCAAGGTGAGTCAAACTTAATGATTCACGGTATTGTTCTAGATTAAAGTAAATGCCTTGTAATTTAGAAAAAAATTGGAAATGCTTAAGGAAACATTTACTTTTTGTAAGTAAAACACTATAAAAACTTGAGCGAAATGCAAATCCTGGAAATAGTTTTTAACACTGTCTACAACAGCAGGTGTACCTTATTATGAATTGACATTACTGTCGAAACAGTAGCTCGGAGATAATCTGATACAGGCTCTTCAATGTAAAAAATCTGTACGTTAAATGCTCTACCCTGAAATCACATCCTTTGTAAATAAGAGAACCACAAAAAAAGAAAGTTCATAAAGAACCTTGGTTCTTCTTTATTATCAAATATTAAATGAGATACTGCTGAATATACCTCAACGGACAAAATAGCAGGTTCTGTCTGTGGTCCGTGATCTTCTCCTTCCAACTGAGGCCGCCTTTTTCTAGTGAATTTACAAATTTGAAGTACTCAGCCAATGTTATTACGAAAACAACTACATAACTTTGATTGATAATATGGATCATTGTACTAATAAAAGAACCTGGTGTGAAAAAACTCAGCCATTGATTTTGCTTCAATTGTGGCTGATGCGATAATCAGGCGCAACTCAGGTCTACGGCGTTGTATCTGTGAAATCAGTAGTTAGCAGCATAGCATAAACATATACAAAAGTTGTATGTACTTTTAGATGGTAAATTAAATAGATCTTGAACCATTGTCGAGTACCTTTTTCAGAAGACCCAACAATATGTCTGTTGCAAGGGATCTCTCATGAGCTTCATCAACCATAATCACACTGAAAACAACATATTAATGTCAAGAACACATTTATTATATATAAAGATACCAAAGTAACAAAATTAGAGGTCCCAGAATGCAAAACAAAAGCATTGTATCAATTGCAATAAATGTGACTAATGTTCCCCTCACTCTGGATCGTTTACCCTTAGCACAAACAATGTGAAATTACAAGGAATAATCAGTAATCAGCACCTGTACTTGCTTAGAAGAGGATCATCCATCATTTCTCTAAGTAATACTCCATCGGTGAGAAATTTGATCCTTGTTAAGTCCTGTGCTGCCAAAAAGATATATATAAACAACTTTTGAACCTTCATAGAATCAACATATAAGCAACTTTGTAAACTTAACTATTTATTCCTTTTAATTCTTTTAGTAGTTTCACTCCATATGGGAATTAGCAAACACAAGGAATTACACTATAGTGAGTCAGCATGCATGACTAAAGGAGCCATCATATTTAAATAGCATCCAAGAATACATGTTGGCATGATTCAACTTCAAATAAAATCTTACTGGATTTGTCACATCTTCAAATCGAATAGTATAACCAACTTCCTCCCCAAGGGTGACTCCCATTTCTTCTGCCAACCTTGCAGCAACACTCTGAAAATTAGACGAATTCAGACTCGTAAGTAGATGTGATTACTAGCGCAAATGTCCACGATTTCAAATTGAAGTATATACTTTAAAAAAGGTAATACACTGCCACAATGAAGTGGACAATAGAAGACTAACAAATACTTGTATCCTTAAGTGAAATAGCCATCCTAGTCAAAGTTTCAACTGCATAATCATTGCTAATAGTGCATTTTGTAATCGGCCAGAATTCAGCTGTAATGTCATCATGATGAATTGATGATTTCCAAATTCTTAAGAACTAATTACTAGTGTGGACATAGATAGGGATGTCAATTAATGGTCTTGCAATTATATCTCCGCATATGACTAATCTACTAACATGAATAACTTCCAGGATCGAGAATATAAGTGCATCAATGGTCATAACTCATAATAGCATGCTTCAGATTACGCGGTTAGCCATATCTCAATAGTCGAGCTTATAAAGACATTAAAAAACATTAAAAAGTATTAAAGGTAACAGTGAAAAGTTAAGCAAAAAGCAATGTGGCAGTCAGTACCTGAACGGCCAAACGTCTTGGTTGAGTGCAAGCAATAACGCGTCCACCATCGGCCCAGCCCGCTTCCTTAAGGTACTACAAGATCAAACAACATGCTTAACACAAAAGGCCTAGAAGATTTACTAAACGCGGAAGCTATTCAGTGATCTACATAGTACATTCCACTGAAAACATAAAATCCTTTTCAAAAAAGATTTGCAATACTTGAATCATTGGTGTACTTCCTCTTTCCTATAGCATCACCATGTTATGGTCTAGCCTTTTTCAATATGTACTCAAATCAACTATATGTTTGCTAACAAATTTGAAACTATAGCCTTTCAACATATTCTGCTAGCTGCTATTGTTCGCAGCTCCTGCTAAAAGCTAGTGCAAGGTACTAGCTACTGCTAAATTTGCCAAACATAGCCAAAGTAGTCACCACAATCACACGAACGCATAAAACTAGTAAACCTAAACAGTATATATCGGAAAAAAAGATACAATCCCGTCATTAACGAGTCTACATAAGCTGAAGCAAATCTAACAGCACGAGATTGAGCAATTCATCTAAATCATATTCATATACCACTTCCATTAGAAGTAGAAATACACAGTTAGGGCATGCAAACCTCACAATCACACGAAACAAACAGCAAAAACTAGTAAACCTAAAGTAGAATATTTGAAAACAATGACATAATCCCGTCCTTAACAACAAGCATACTTTAGATGAAAGATATCTAACTAACATCACGAGATTACGCAATTGATGCAAGTCATATACTAGTTCCATTTCAAGTAGAGATAGATAAAAGTTTAGGTAAAAAATATATTATAAACCTGATTGCACAAACGCTTCGCGTCTGTCTACTAAACTTAAGGTGTGTTTGGCAACAATCGGTAGTTTAATTACATCCAAACAGTTTTACAAAACAAACGGCTACTGCCAAACATACACGAGATTACGCAATTGATGTAACTGATATACTAGTTCAACCGCAATTAACGATAGACAACGGTTAGGGCTTCTAAAGTTCACAATGGATATAGTACCTACCTGAGGGATTTGAGTAGTTTTACCACTGCCAGTCTCACCAACAATGATAGTAGTGGAATGAGTTTCGACAAGGTACAGGATAGCATCCCTGTACTTGTACACAGGTAATCTCTGCCTCTCCTTCTCTAAACTCACATATCTGCAATTAACAATTATTTAAAGGGTTTTGATATATCATAATAATGTCCCAAAAATCAAACAGATTGATAATTACGAGGATGAGGATGAGGGAGTGGTGGAGTAGAAGAGGACGCCGCCGTCTTCGTCGTCGATTAGGCGAGGTTTCGCGCTCCCTGGTTTCCAAAACTGCGCCATTTTTTTACAGTTTTTAGTGTTAATCAAGTGTGACTCGTGCGTTACTTGCCCTATCAATTTTGTTAGTTTTGTTATTGTCATATATAGAATAAAATGGATCGGATCGGTAAACCGAGCAATTTATTTTTCAAAAGACTAACACCCTGAATTATATCGTGTATATATCGTCTATCGTATAGCGAGCTTAAAAGTAGTAAGCGAGCTCGGCTTTATGTAATCGGTGGAGCTCAAAACATCATAAAATTAGTGAGGCAGGACCGAGCTTGAAAATTTTCACGGTGACTCGAGCCAAAATATAGGCTCGAAACGAGCTCGAGCTTTATATATATAAAGCACTGCATTTCGAGCTCTCGTCCACCTATCATATATATATTTTTTTTTGAGTAAACTACACCATTCATCCTTGTGGTATGCGTTGACCAACAAGGCTCGTCCTTTGACAAAAAAAATGCACCGTTCGTCCTTAATTGGAAAATGTTATTCAGCGTTGGTCCCTCATCCTAAATAGCGTCAGTAATGGGCATTAAGCCTATTTAAATCGAGGGTATTTTTGTCTTTTCCCACCCACACCCTCAATTAATTCCTTCATCTACCTTTTCTTTTCATTCACAATCCCCTAGAAACTTAGAAGTGCTTCTGGGGAAGATGAAAACTCTGCAAGAAGACCTCCCCTAGAAACTTAGAAGTGCTTCTGGGGAAGATGAAAACTCTGCAAGAAGACCTAGTGATGCTGATAAAGGTAAAGGAGTTGCAGTTGATGATGGAAAGAAGAAGAAAGGTCCACCAAGGAAGAAAGTTGTTGTTCTTGGTTGATATTTCTGTTTATGTATTATTTCAGTTTCTTGTGTTTGGATTATGACTAATTATCTATATTTGGACATGGTCTCAGTAGGATTATGACTTTGTATGATCATGGCTTATGCTATCATGATCATGGCTTGTATTTGGTCTGCAAAACTTAGATGCAGTTGGGCTATTTTGTATGATCATGGCTTGTATTTGGTATTGCACTTAAATATGCAGTTGACTTCTTTTGTATTTGGCTTGTATCTGGTAATGGTTCTATTAGACTTACTTGTTGACTATTTGGAATGAAACCATTTAGGTCTAACTTTTACTTATTGGTAATGTGTCAAGAATCTGTGTTTTCAAGAATCTGTAATTTCACTTTCTTGTTATGGGTCCATTTGACTTAACAAGTAATGGGTCTATTCCACTTTCTGGTAATGGGTCACTTTTTGGTAATTCAGTGACTAAAAGAACACAAGTCTTTGACTTTTAATTGATTGACTATCATTATTTGCTAATGGGTAACATTCATCATATGGTTTGGTTATAATTTTAGTGCTTAGGTTCAATACATTCAACACAAAAAGAATACCAACAACTTCATTTGATTCATTCATAGAAACCACAAAACATCCACTAAACACCTAAACACTACAAAAGAACTTAAACACCACAAAATAACCTTAACTTAAACTAGACACCCATAAAAGAACCTAACTTAAAATCTTATTTAAGTCAACAGATTGTACACAACAGACAAACAAAAGAGCCCAAGAAACATAAAGAAACTTCTTCATCCTTGATCTTTGTTCCCGCAACTCTTGGATTTGTCCTCGATGGTTGTTCAGTGATCTCAATAGTCCGGGTATTATGTTAACAGATCGAGCACACATTGGGGGATCCACCCAATCAAGGAAAGGACAATTTGATCCCTGTTAAAAAGATTAAACAATAATAGTTAATAACATCATAAAAGCAATCAAAACCATGTTCTTACTCACAAAATAACATGATCGCACCATATCGGGCAACCAAAAACCCGTCTGGGTTGATGTTGGTCCATGATGTTCTCACCACTTTCGTCTTCCACAGTGACAATTGACCATTTCTTATCTTCAATTATTGTGAATAGAGTTGTTAATGGAAGAAAGAAATAAAAATAAAAAGTTTAGGTGGGATGGGATGGTTATATATTAAGGTGGGAAATGAGAAATAAAAGAAGCGGGAAAGATCTTGTGGGTGGGAAAAGTGGTGTGGGTGGGAAAAGACAAAAATACCCTCAACTTAAATAGGCTTAGCGATTCTTGGCGCCGGTTAGGGTGAGGACCAACGCTTGAATAACGTTTCGCAATTAAGGCGAGCGGTGCATTTTTTTTGGTCAAAGGACGATCCTTGTCGGTCAACGCATACCATAAGGACGAATGGTGTAGTTTACTCTATTTTTTACTCCCGGCTATCACCGAATTGAAAACAGATTTGAACCAAAATACCAAACCAAAATGTTTGGTCCATGAGTGGTTCGGTTCAGTCTGGTTCGTCGATATGTCCAGTCCAACTAAGCAACAAGTCTGGTTGTGTGTAAGACCAAGTCGGACCAAGGACTGAAATGATTAAAATGGTGGACCGAGGACCAGACAAAAAACATTCAGTTTGGTTTGGTCCGGTTTTTTTATCCGATCTGATTCGCGGTTTATAATGCTTAGCCCTACTCTACCCCTCTCCTAAAATTCTACCCAAATAACATTCTCTTTCTTGTCTCAACTAATCAAAAGAGACTTTAGTGAATGAGGATGCTATATGATTAGTTAAAAAATATAATGGTCTTCTTTTATAAAGTTGTGTATTTTTTTCTAGAGAACAATTTTGAGACAAAGAGAGTAATAAATAGGGCAAGAGTTCTTGTAAAAAGAACATCTTAAAGTAAAAAACGTAAGACACATTCTTAGATTGATACGTGGCTATTAAATTAAGAGTATTTTTGGTATATTGCTTTAATTCAGATTTAAGAATTTTGCATCTTCATTGATATTCAATTCTGCATATATTTTCAGTATTTAATTTCCATATATGATTGTCCTTGTTTTTACTAATAAACTGATAATGAACATATGCATCAAAACATGGATGCATCCAAACATGAATGCATATTGGATAAAAATGAAACCAGAAATAATAAACTTGAATTGACGTTATATAATATTAAAGAAAAAACAAATGCTCAAAATCATATCATAAACCAAGATCTTCATCGTCTTTAACATCGTCATCTTGAATCAAGCATCATTGCATTAACAACAACATTATCATCGATTATCAGCAACACATACTAAATGTAGCAACATCGACATAATCAACGTACAAAACATATTCATCGAAAATCATCAACGATCGTCAACTTAATTTTGCATCATAAAATTCATCATCATCATCAACATCATCATCGATCATCTCATCTTAGCATCTTCAAATCTTAAAAAAAGATGATCATCATTAAATTTTTCAACATCATCGTCGATCATCTATTGCATCACCAATCATCAGTTTTAGCTTCTTCGTCATCTATGGTCATCATCATCGTTTTCAATATCATCATAATCATCGATCATCTTTTCGGGGAAAACCTTCAAACGGATTTAAGTAAAAGTGGACGAATGAACCTAGTAAATTGAAGTAAAAGAATGAGAATAATTAATCAAAAATGATGGAACAAAACGAATAGTATTGTGAAGGAAATAAGATCTGACAATGGTTGAATGTTAAAAGGAGGAGAAATTAAATAAGAAAATTAGATCCTATTTTTTCGCCTTGAATGAACACGGTAGTGTTAAATTACTCAAATATCCTTCAAGCACAATTATTTGAACTTTCAAAACTCAAGTTATTTACATAATTGCCACATGTATCTTGGATCGTAGATTAAGTCAAAGTCAAACAATTTAATGGTTATCATTTTCTCCTACCGTTTTTACTTTAAGATGGTGTTTTACTTTAACTCTTCTCAATAAATAGTGGTAAGGGACACAAGCAGTTTCATGGGTAGTTGTAACCAGTAATAGATCTGTCAACCATAAATGCTAGAGTTAATTACATAAATCGTCCTTATGGTTAGGCCAAAGTTGCAGGTTTCGTCATTAACTCTCAATAAACACATCATTATCATTATTATTATTATTATTATTATTATTATTATTATTATTATTATTATGTTTGTGTTTATGAGTTGTTGAGAGTTTTTTTTTTTTTTTTTTTTTTAGAAACTCATAGGATTACAAAATTTAACCTAACTATTATTATTATTATTATTATTATGGCTAATGATAAAAAAAGTACTATACTTGCCACATTTTCCTCTTCAGGGTAGCGAACAAAACTTTTTATACGTGGGTATTATACTTTCAAATTCATCATCTTCAGGGTATTTTGCAAAAAAAGTTGGACATTTTTGCCTCTTACCCACAGAGCAAATGATGGCAAGTATGATACTTATTTTTATCATTTGCCCTAGTTTTTATTATGTTAAATTTTGGATATGTATTAAGATAATTTATTTAATGATTTATAATTGTGTTAAATTTATGATAAAAATGTTTTGTTTTATCATTTGCCCTAATTCACTTCAAGTTGTTTAATGCTTCAAGCGTTAAACCGAATTAGGTTTAACGCTTAGCTAAATTAGGAGGAATTATATCACAACAAGTACTTGCATATAAATTTTTGTCGTCACTTGTTGAAGCATAGAATAGAGTATACTATGACTAGATTAAGGGTGTGTTTGTTTGATTAAGATGTTACACATCTCGAATCGACTACCACATCTTACTAATAAGAGGTAGCTATAATGTCCGAATCTGAATGAAAAAGTGTTGTTTGTTTTTTATAATTGTCCAAATGATTTTAATTTTCCCTTTTTTAAGTATATATTAAATTATTACAAATACGATTAATAAGTAAATAGTGTAAACTTGAGCTGATTATACGTTCCTTGTTCCACAACTTTGCCTTCAGAAACAAATGCAATCGAGTCAAGGTTCCGAATAGTGTTAAGTCTGTGTGCTACAACGACCGTTGTTCTTCTAACCATTATCCGATCCAATACCTCTTGAACTACTTGCTCTGATTGAACATCAAGGGCGCTTGTAGCCTCGTCCAATAAGTATTGTTGGGTCACGAATGATGGCTCTAGCTATTGCAGTTCTTTGTTTTTGTCCTCCTGATAGTTGTACTCCTTGTTCTCCACATTGTGTCTTTTATAAGATGCAATCAATCTTTTATATGGTAGTATACTTACGAGATAAAAGTATGAGCATTTGCAGCCCTAAACCCTAAACCCTAAATCAACGCGTTTTCGGTTGCATCAAGCTTCCCAAAAATGATATTGTCATGAATTGTGCCTGAATAAAGGACGGGTTCTTGGCTCACGAGTGCCATATTCTTTCTATACCATTCACTGTTTAGCATTCTTATGTCCACTCGATCTACCTTAAATGTACCTCTATGCGTATTATAAAATCTTTGGATCAAGCGATTCTGATGAGACTTCCCACAACCACTTTTCCGACCAATCAATGCTTGTTCGGGCTTCACTTCTAAGCAAAACTCCCTTAAGATTGGGGTCTCGGTCGGTCCAGGGTATCGCTGAGAATCGATATTTTTACTTCTATTCTGTCACTTAGATTTTCCAACTTCACTCCACTAGTTCCGTTTCCGTCCAGCATGCAATAACCAAAATCAGAGAATCAGTTATAAGGAGTAACAAAAAGAGCATCAAAACGCAATAAAATTTACGCGCTCATATTGATGAGTTAGCAGGTAAAGTTCATAATCGATATGCACAAGTGCTTGATTTAATTATGCAGACTCATAATTTGTATAAGAATATATATGTACGGAAATTTGACATAACTACAAGGAGAAACGAATCAGTAACTAGCTTCAACATGTGACGAACAGAAATTTATATGCAAGTACTTCAGGTTGTGATATAATTCCTCCTAATTTAGCGAAAGCGTTAAACCTAATTGGTTTAGCGGCAGGCGTTAAACAACTTGAAGTGAATTAGGGCAAATGATAAAACAAAACATTTTTATCATAGATTTAACACAATTATAAATCATTAAATAAATTATCTTAATACATATCAAAATTTTAACATAATAAAAACTAGGACAACGATAAAAAAAGTATCATACTTGCCATCATTTGCTCTTGTGGGTAAGAGGGGCAAAAATGTCCAACTTTTTGCAAAATACCCTAAAGAGGATGAATTTGAAAGTATAATACCCACAGAAGCAAAAAATTTTGTTCGCTACCCTGAAGAGGAAAGTGTGGCAAGTATAGTACTTTTTTTATCATTAGCCCTTATTATTATTAGGGAAAATGATGCAAATAGACCGCGCGCCCTGAGGCTAGTCACTTTCCGGACCACTTTTATTTTTTATTTCAAAATGGACCAAGGGCAACCATTTGTCATTGGGCAACTCATCGACATTCGACAAGTGTCCCGTATGTGTAAGGTATTGTTTTTGGGCAACTAAAAGCATGGGCAACCGTATTTTTGATAAGGGTTGTTTCGTAATTTCACGTTACATAGAAAGTACACTTTTGAATGGTGAAAGTACAGTACATATATATTCAAAATCAATTACCCCCTCGCACAAAAACATTCATAGTTACCGTTTTTCTCTGTTTTTGCTTCTCGCATAAAAACATTCTTAGTTACTTGTTTTCACAAATGAGACCGTCTTCTTCGTCAGTCCCTCTCTTCCTTGTATCATCAGTTATGTGACCAGCTAGAAAGCTATGGTGTTGAGTGCAATCCACATTGGATTGATCTAGTTTGTTTAAAAAATGTGGCCAAATATGGTACGTAAATATTTTGGTCGTTGTTTATTACATATTATTTATTTCCAATTGGTTCTATGCTTTAACAAATAGTTGTTGTTATTCGATTAATACCTTTGTTATATAGGTGTTAATTCCATTCGATAATCCATTTCTCCTTTTTATGTCATGCGATTCATAATTATGTAGGGTATAATCTTTGTAGATGTCGTTTGTTAGGTATGTAACATAACATGGTTCATTATAAATTTTAGTGGCACTCTGTAGACTAATAAGGAGTGGTTTATATGCATCGTATAAGCAATAGTTTACGACGTTGGTATAGATTCCATCCATGGTGCGATTTAAATTGTTGTTTTGTTGACCCTTTTTAGGAATATGAAGCTAAGTTAATCATTACGATGAAATGAACTACTTTTGGTTGATAAAGCAAAAGTTAGACTCAAACGCCGCATCTTGTTTAGGAATACACGCTTTGGAAGATGGATTGATCTCTTGTTTTTGAACATGAAAGCGCACATCATAGATTATATGCTAAGGAAACAACATAAAGTCGACGATTCTCACTATGATATGCCCTTCATTTATTACATTGAAGGGCATGCTTTATTTAGTGCGTCGTGAGTTTTGTCTAATGACCGGGCTGCGGTTTGGATCTGTAAGCTTTGGGTTGTATGCATCTGGTTCTCTAATTTTTCGTAACAGGGTATTTCACGACAAGCAAGGGTATATTGTAACCAACTTAGATGTTATTGGTGTTATCGAAGATGAAGAGAGGTTTCGACAAATATCTGATGAAGATGTTGTACGTCTTTGTCTTTTGTTAGCCTTAGAGGTGATCTTTATGAGTCGTTTGTTGACATGCGAGGTGGATGATACACTGATGAGGTTAGTTGATAATGTAGATGATTGGAATGCTTTTCCACGGGGTGAGCATATTTGGACTCATTTATACGACCAACTTCATAATGTATTTGATAAGCACGCGGATGACCACCTTTTAAGATTGAAGAAAGATCAAAAGCATTGTCCGACATACACCTTTATGCGGATTTGTGTTTGGGTTTGGTATCCATTTTCCAACTTAACATTTGTCTTGATTTTATATTTAAAAGTTTAAGTTTTTTTTCTTTTTTATTTTTTTATTCTCATAGGTGTGGATCCTTGAGTCGTTTGAAAAATCTCATGCTTGGTGGATTAAACATCCAAATGTTATACCAAGAGCACTTGCCTGGTCTAGGAAGTCCATCTTTAAAAGAACTGATCGTTCGAACCTTTTTTTAAACGTAAGCCTGTTAAACTTTGTTGTTATTTATTTATTGTTTATAGGTAAAAAAAGTAAACCTACACACAAAATTAGATGTTCCTTTTCCACCTATCTAAGCCCACAATATCTTATCAGACTCAGATTCTTCATCAAATGTTTTGATCATGCGCCTTTCTTTTCATTCTACCTTGAGGCTTGCCTTTGATGGCCAAATGAATTTCATAATCAGCAATATTCTCAATCTTTCTCAGCAGTGGATGAACAATTGGATGAGTTAATTTTGTACACTACAAATTAAGGTTAACTTCCAACATCTGTGTGGCTAAAATTTTCATTAAAGGGTAATCTCTGTCAACCAGCATGTAGATTTTCTCTTCTGAAGTCTTAACAGCATGTACTCTTGTATAAGCATACAACATCCATTCTTCACCATAAGCTTCCCAACATTTATCTTACGGATTAGGCTCAAACATGCACTTCATAGGTATCTCTGTCTTAGTTTTCTTAGGGCTTGAAAATACCTTTGTTGTTTTCCACTCTTCTACGGCTTCTTGAGAGGCTTCTTCCTGTATTTGCCCTTTCCTTTTCTTTAGCAATTTCTTTACCATTTAGTTCCATATATAATCTTTTATAAAATTCTCCATCATAAGCTATCTGCTCCTCTCTACTTTTAAACTTCAATGTTGGCTTTGAAATCCCTTTACACTTTCCAATATTAGGTTCAGTAACTACACCTTTCTGCACAGTTTCACCAATCTTTAGACTCTTAACAATAGGTTTGGGTGCAGGGATAGGGTCGGATTGCTTTAGGTTGAGCAATTGTATGGCAACCTCATTCTCGGGCATTTTTGGTTTTGGTCTTTGGTGTTATTGTGGTGCTTATAATTGTAGCAGAGGTTGCCTCTGGGCTTGAAACGTCTAAATTGGCAGTGGCTATAATAATACCGGCTGTTGTTGCAGCGATGGTAACTTCAATACTATCGTGGATGCAACAACACGACATTGATTTCTTGCACCACTTCCTTATCCTTTTCTTCAACTGCAGCCTTTAAAGAATCATTCATCTTGCTTCTTTACCTTCCATGCCTCGCTGAATTTGTACTCTCACTCCTCCCTGTTTGGATGCATCCTCTAAACTTTGAATGCAGTAGCGCAACTTGCTTTCTTTCCTAGTTTCTTCACTTTCCGAATGCATTGAACCTTGGTCTTAGTCTCTCCAAAACACTTACCCGGTGCTTCAACATCGATTATTTCAGTAGTAGTTGTCGAATTTTGAAGACCAGTGATCTTTGACTCCATAGTTGTGAATATATCCGTCAATTCAAGATTGAGTTTTATATTATCCCTACCACCTTGACCGTGTAACCTGGACCAGAAGTCTATCATTGGAATTGTCATCATGTAGAAAGCCATTAGCCGTCAAATCATGTTGGTGTTCCAAACTACCCTCATCTATTCGAGATGTGTCTAACATTGCATCAGACCTAGCCTGAACATCCATGTCCCCAAATTAGCCAGTTGTCTAGGGATTCCTCCACCTGTGTTGAATTGCAAAGAACTCTCCACATTAGGAGTTGCCATTGGTTGGGTCGTTCTTATGTTTCCATTGCCCTGCCTCAGCAGTGATTTGGGGAATAAATATGCTATCACCAAAAAGTTACAAAACAGCCCCTATAGTTTCCACATTCATCAAAAACTAACTAGCAGTGATTGCCCAGAACTAGCAGTGTTTTCAAGCAAGCTAGCAGTGGAAATATTATTTGCACTCTAATCTTTCAGTTTATGACTTTAATTATGAATCCCTTATAAAATGGTGTCGTATGTATCTCAAAGTAATTAACTAAACCATATATTTTTTTTGTAACCATTACTGAACTTTAGGATTCAACTACAATTACTGATCTGAGACCTACTATACATGAGTTCCAATGTACATGGTGGATAGATAGCCAAGATTTTTTGAATGACTACGTTCCCGGACCGCTGTCAAGACCCAACCATGACCTTGTCGATACCTACTTTTGAGGCTTGAAAAGTCATGGCAACGTCGAAAACTGGCGGTTTGAAAGTAAATTCAAAACAATGCAAGAGTGGAAGTAGTTCCGAACAAAAGCCTTAAGGATCATGTAATTTCGGTCTGAATCGCCAAGTTTTAAACTTGAGTGTATTATTCAGGTTCTCTTTATATTCATTATAATATAAGAATAGTAGATTCACTTTTTTTATAACATCACCGCGAAATTTTCGACACTTAAACCTTCACAAGTTCTTGCACATGGCAGTGGCGGTCTTGGGTATACCTTTCAACTAATCTATAGTTATTTCTCGCTACCATTGTTTAATTTTAGAAATTTCATCCATATTTTTCTGGGACAAACTTGATTTTGAGTAACATTTTCCAAACACAAGGATTTGCCTTTTCGATTCACTTAACAACATTTATCTCAAACGATCGACTTGCAGGAATCGATGTGGGCGTTGCTCGGGTTAATATTTCTTCTTCGCATTTAGTTGTATGGCCGTTATATACACATGTCCTCGGCTAGTCTCTTCCGGGAGTATCTCCTTTTAGAGGAATTGAGATTCGTGTTGGCAGAGGAAGAAAGGTTAGAGTTGGAAGAAGAGAAGCTGAATGCTGAGGCCAACATCTTAAAAGGTTTGGAAGAGGCTAATAGGTTGCAGTTGGAAGAATCTGACATGTTGAAGTTGGAGGAGGAGAAGAAGAAAAGCGACAGCGTTTATGAATTCGTCACATTTTCAAAAGGCTTTAAGTCGGTTACCACCCGACAGGAGGATTCTCATGGAACTGTTTAAGCCACAAAACAATCGCAAGTTAAGCGGTGTAAAATAAAAAAACACGGTCCTAACATGAATGACCCAACTATTGCTGAGGAGCTTAACAGAGTGAAACCTTGGGTAGAGGTATTGTGATACTTTTTACGAACTTGTCAATATACTTGGTTATCAATAATGCTCTGTCAAACTAATAAATTGAAGCTGTTTTGTAGGATCTAAGTACATGGTTTCATTCTGTCGAAACACTTTGGCTCTCTGATGAGATTGAAGAATTCCTCTGTGATCCTGATAGACTACGGTGTAAATTTCCATGGTCGATGATTATCTGTAGACCGAAATTTCGGCTTCGCTTAGTTTGCTTAGACCACGCTTTAGAAAAGGTTGGCTAACTGAGGAGGTTAGTTTATATACGCATTCTTATTCAGTTTTCCTTTTTTACCCTGTATTTGATTTTCACAATTTCTTAAATTGGTATTTTATTTTCGGCAAATGTGCAGCATATAGACCTATGGGTTGACTACATGTGGCACGTACGAACTGAGAATGCTAACTGGGCGATGGTTAGTAGTTACTTTGTTCAGATTCTTCTTCAAAATGGCATGCCCGTGTTTTATGCAGACGGGACGAGGTATCCCATGCCCTCGAATGATGTTGAAAAGGTAATACATTTACTTTTCATTTCCTCCTATTTTTACGGTTTACGGTCACTCAATAATCAGGTAGTTGATGAAAGCAACTTTAAAAACGGCATCTTTTAAAGTATGAACAAACTTGATATTTGCCCCTCAAATCATGAACTTTCCTTTACGTATTAACAAACTTGATACTCACAAACTTTATCCACAGCTTTTGATCTATCAGCAGTTCTTCCATTGCCACTAGCCATGGTTTCTGTTAAAATATGCTATTTGATGCATACTTTGAATAATTCGTCCAACAGAACCAAAAAACCAAACAATCCTCCCCTACATTTGATATTTACAATCCAAATCATCAAGTTTCTTCTTAGGCACAAAATACCTTTTTTGGACGGTGCTTCCAAAGTGCTAGAATCTGTATGCTCCATCTCAGAATCTGAACCATAATCGACAGTTTTTTACCTATCTGCCATTCTCATCTTGTTCCTTTCAAGCTTATCCTTGATCGCTAAAGGAGTTTCAAAATAAGCAATATCTTTTACATCTGTTATTATTATTATTATTATTATTATTTTTGTTATTTATTTTTTTAATTCATTTTTTTTTCGTTTTTTTTTTTTTTTTTTTTTTCACACTAAAAGGTCCAGCAGCTAAGCCCAAAAAATCCTAGTGCTCATAAACATAGTAGTTATAACTTATAAGTGTAACCCAACCACAAAAACATGATATCCACTAGCAGGACTTAACAAAAAAGAACAAGCGGTTGGAATCATACACACTAGCCGTACTAAGATTTCCAATAGCAGTACTACCTTTCTTACAAAGTTTTGAAAAAGACTTGAGACTAAGTATGCATGAAATTTACAATCCAAAAGTAGTTGATTTAAAGCCTTGAATGACTAGTCCAACCTTCAACGTAGTTCTAGAGCGTGTAGCGACTTCATACTCACCTTCAGTGGTGGAATTGGCCAGAATTGTTTGCGTCTTACACTGCCATGAGATAAGTCTGCTTTCCAAAAACTGAGCCCCTCCAGTTTTAATTATTCGATCCCAGCAGTATATTGATTACCCTAGCAGCAGTTATGGTAACACAAGCAGTAGTTAACAGTTGGAGCAACATATCAGGAACTACATAAGCCGATGAGTTTCCCAAAAACAGTAGTTTCTAACTTTCTATACAACCCAATACCGTGCATGAAAACGTTCTCCATTATCTAAAACGTCCATTCGTAAGTAACATATTGCTTACCAGCCGTAAGCCATGTCAACATCACATACAAACACGAAAATTGTATTCTTGTATTTACCTTTGACCACATAAATAAAAAGTCACTTTTATTAATTTTATAAGTTGACTAACTATATCATAATACACAACCAATTTTGTTTTAGGTTTTTATTCCTCTCAACGAGACTGTTAAACACTGGTGTCTTGCCCAATTTAACATACCTACAGGAGTCGTAACATTCTATGATAGCGGCGACACGCGTGACTATAAGTCACGTGTATGGTATGTCCGTGTTAGGGAGTGCTTACAGGTATCTTCTTATTATAACCCACTCATATTATTACTTGTTTGTTATACTTTGTGACCAGACACCATGCTTCTTATAACCAACATATATAATACAATTACGGACAACACATATAAATAAACTTATAATTTGTTATACTTTGTGATTAGACACCAATACACCATGCTTGTGAGTAGTTGCCCATTATTTGTGTCTAGTTGCCCAAGAACTAATTTATTATTGGCCAAAGTTTCTTGGGTGTTGTGTTGTAGTAGTTTGACTTTGAATTTTGTGCACACCAGTTCCCTTCAAGTACATGCAACTATATACCACCATCATTTCCTTACATCTATTCACCATTAATAAACCGTCATTCTTATTTTAAATCCCAATTTTTATTTACCACAACCAACAACATAGTTTCTCATAAACATTTGTTATACTTACTTGTCTATAGTAGTAACATCATAGGAATACCACAACCAACAACATATTATCTAAAACATGTGTAGATTAACTAAAACCCACCAAAAATAAAGTACATAAATCTGCTTGCTTCCGTATTTTAACAATTTATTTTCCTGATTTTAATTTACATTGTGTCCCGCACATATAATACGATATAGGAAATATATACTTAGCTACCAAGCTTGATTACTTTTAAATTTACAACTGCACATAAGGTTCATGATTTAATTGGGCCACATATGATTTAGTTGCCCATCGTATGTATGTGCTTGCCCAAAAATATTAACTTGTTGGACACAAGTTTCATTTTGCCTTTTTTGTGCAATAGTTAAAGTTGAAAAATTAATGGACTAGTTCTCTTCAAGTACATGCCACTAGCTACCACCATCATTTCATTACGTCCTTTCCTCATTAATAGAGTTTGTCCTACTTATGTTCATCCCCGATTTGGGTTTTTTACAAAATATCCATTCAATATTGAAGATAGCACATCCAAGTGCACACTTACTCAGACTTTATGATATAAAAGTCTGAGTTATATTATGGTAGTGTATTATTACATAAAATATAAAGGATATGTACACCTAATAAGAGCATATGTGCGTTAGTTGATGTAACCAAAAAGTAATCAATATAAACCTGTTTAATGGCGTGTATTTACAAAACATACTCAAGTAATAATTTTTCTAACCCAAGGGGCGTAAAATTTTGTTGCATTTGGAACTAAACAAAATTCAGACTGGTTTAGTTGCCCCCAAATTGAAACTAGTTGCCCAAAATGGTTATCTTGTGGCTAGGAATTGGTTGAGTACAACAGAAGCTTCATTAATTAAACTTGGCCTAATGTGCAACAGTAATTACTTGACATGACTCAACTATTCACCACTTGACTATCCACATTAACTCAGATAGACTTCAATTCAAAATAAACTCCATGTCATCCCACCCCCGCTCTTTCCTCCCCCACCCCATTTGGGTTATATAAACGGACAGCATATATCCTATTTTCATACAACTTTTGTCAGGGAACACACACTAGCCACAACACAATTTAGTACAAAAGAAATGGATAACTTACTTAAAGACATGGTTAACAACCTGTTTGTGCGTGACAATGAACATGACTTCAAGTTCTTAAGTGACATGCATGCAAAGGTGATCGACCTAACTCGTCGTTGCCTTTGTGAGGGCGAGCAGATCAAGCGGTTGGAGTGCGTGGTTGGGTCCGAGCTTGCCGTCTTTGTTTGGAAATCTGCGTGAAATTAGGGATGAGGAGCTTGAGAAAAACAGGACGCTGATGAGGCTAATGAGTGAGACTCGGCTCCAAGTTCTCAAAAAAATCTCTTTTCTGGCAAAGCTGCGCAAAAATTATTAATCCTCTACTCCTACCTGGTTATGTGGTCTCTCTCACGTTCTGTGATTGTCAAATTTTGTGTTTTGGTATCTTCATGAATGTCGTTGCTTCGTTGATGTATGTTGTTATCCTTTAATGTATTGAAATGAAATCTATTATGAATAAAAATATATGGAAGCACATGTCAAATGTTTGAACGTTGTTTATGAATCACGAATAAAAAACAAATAATACTTTTGAACACATCTATAATTTACAACATGACACTACATATCATATTTAATCCGCTTGAACAAACAACTTTATTTCATCAATAATTTGGTGACAAACGTGGTTATTTCGATTATATAATACTAACATTTTTTGACAAGCCTCTAACAAGATCACCCGTCTATTTATTTTAACAGTTTCTGTTATTCTACAGGTCAAACTACCAGTTGTTCTAGAGCAAGCAAACGTTTTTATAAGACTGGAATACATCCGAATGACTATAAGATTTCGTTTAGGTTAGCCGAAAACGTTCCTAAGCAAGGGGATTTTTGGTGATTGTGGTGTGTGGGTTTGTATATTTTTATATCGATTGGCACATGGTCTATCGTTGCAAGTTTATGATCCCGCTGACGTCGCGCTAGCATATCGCGAGAAGATGATTTAGTTTTTTTTTAAACATAGATTTTATCGTTTGTACTAACAGTTTTAAACTTATCTCCAATAGCACTTTCATTGTTTTATCATGCACCATCTATTGATATATTCATTCACACATAAGCCATTAATGACTAGACAATGGATTCATAACAACTGTTTACTACACCAAAGACACTTATAACATGCATACATAAACCAATAATGATACAATACCTTGCATGCAGCAACCTTGGGTACGTGTAACATTCATTCAAAAAACAATGGGAGACGTACAGGACGTAAAAGTATGTACACATTTTACATCTAAATTTGTTGTACAGTACAGATAATCTTTCTTTTTAAAACTCCACAACTCCAGTTCATTTATTCTTCATTTGGACGTCCATTTAATCTTGACATTTGGCTGTCCATTCCAAGAAAAATTAAAAAAGGTCCACAGATAGGTTTTTCAATTCATTTATTCCCATATCATTACAAAAACAAACTACACATAAAAACTTATAACAAATTAACCAAAAATTTCCCTATTACTATTTCCATATTAAAATAAACGGATCATAGTTTTCATACTATTAATAAGTACATTATTAATAGTAAAATAATAATACAACATTTCCTAATATATATCAAATCTTCATCTAGATCACATTTGTACACAAGTCATAATGCCAATCTCCCAACCCTCTCTTTCATCAAAAAATCTTTGCTAAGCCTCGGTTGCCTTATTTGATTTCAAGCCAAGGTATGCCTGCCATTACCTTTCGTGATTGTCACTTGCCCTTACTAGGTTTTTGTCCATACTTGCTAATCTCATTTGTATACATTTATTTACCTTTATTACAGGAGTACTACACGCTATGTAGCTGAGAATCTTGTAGTTGAGATTCACTACGATGGTGAGTTCATTCGGTTGCCCAAATTAACTTATGCGTATGGGCGAACCCTTGTGCATATGTTGAGTAAGTCCACAAGGATGAACTTTAATCAAATTCTTGACTTTTTGGCCCACAAGTTAGAGTGTGAGATACGGGCTTTGTATTTATGTAGGCCACTATTTGCTCTTTCAACTGGTTAGACAATTGTTGAATGCGACAATGATATTATAAAGATGTATGAACTTGCCGAGGAATGTGGGTTGATCGGCTTGTACATTGCACATGCACCTGATAACTTATCTTGTTTCTATTATGATAACCTAATTTTGGATCTTCTTGATGAGCCAACGCATGCAAGGATATCGATACACGATAAACTTATGGAGCTTGCTACTTCTAATTCTGCCTCTGATATTGCTGCATGGGAGGAGGAAGAAAGGCGGTCACCTTCCCTAAGAAGCCCTCCGTTCCAAACTAGAAGTCAAGGAATTGAATGTCAAGGAAAGAATCTATTCATGGATATTTTGGCTAGCGAAATTGTTCATCTTGACATTGGGTTCATGGCGATGAATGGTACTATAGGGTATTTCTTGGGTGCATATCAATGGATGTTGGGGCTTCTAGTTCTTCCGTTAAGGCAGTCGGTCATAAGGTCTCTAGAAAACCTTATGCAAGGAGGCACTGCTTTCAAACACCAAGATCGGGTTTACGGAAGTTCAAGATGTCGAGGCATTTAAAGGCTCTAACAAGAGACCGCCGTCGAGGAGGTGCGGGATTAAAACCAACTTGGTTTTTAAGGAACGGAAGGTTGGAGTGTAGGTATTTTTATGCAGCATGCTCATGCTGTCGATAACGTTTAGAAACTAGTGTGTTAACATAGCTTAAAACTCAAAATAGTTTGTCTAGTTTAGCCTTTTTTGTAAGGCAACATTATGTAATTGTTAAACATTTTTTTGTTGGTGCTTCTTATGATTACCAAAAATAAAATGTTCAACAATTACATAAAATAAACATGCGATGTTTTTGTGTAACCATCTGCTTTGGGGTTATTGTAGTATGCACTTGTTTTTTGATGTACGTTCGATGTGCGTTTACATAATACTGTGTATGAATGCTTTATAGTACGATGTATATCATGGCAACCTTGATGGGGCATCCCTGTTTTAGGCTAGCAACCATATAGGGCAACTTCATTTTATTGGGGATCTGTAGATAAGTTTTTTGTTTGCCTTTGAATAGTCAGCATTTTTTGGTGGGTGTATACGTGTTCAACTATGTTTTGGCCACATGCATGGTAACTATCTCTTCCTGGTTTAGTGCTTTATCCAGCCTTGTTTGTATTTACCCACTTTGACCTAAAAAAATAATAATAATAAAAAAAAGACACTAAAAAAATTGTATTTGACAGTTTTGTAGCTTGATTATACAATTTGCATCTTGTCTATCAAGTGTTTGGATTTTCCCATTATTTGCTAACTAAATACGTGCTTGCATTGGCATAACATAACAAATACATTATACAATTTAGTGTACATATATTATGAAATACAACATAACGAGAATAGGTGGTGGCTCACTTGTTCAATGACGAGCATGTCATTCCCTAGGTGTATCAATTGCAGCTTGTTGATTTGGGACTTGTTATTCGACTTGCAAGTGGTTGGGTTTCTTCATCACTAATGTCACTGGGTTCTGTACACATAGAATCATGAATTTTATCAGCTGTTGATGTAGTCTCACTTCTACCTCTGATACTCACTAAAACACCTCCTATACAAGATGCTGCAACATGTAGCCCCATCACACCATCACCTATACGAATTGCAGTTTTTTTTCCCCTGCTAACATGTACACCACCAAGTCTACATGCATCAACCCCACAAAGAGTATTGTGGTCGATTCCGTAAAAATTCATTGGACAACAATACCACATGATTTATCTATTCGGTGGCGCCTTGCATCTAAGGTCAATCATAATTGTTTTCTCTTTCCATCCTGCACCCAATGCGTACCATTTTCTCAACCGGTTTCGATGTTATAACGAAAAGAATAGCATTCACGGTTTATATAAGAATGTCTACTAGCATAACCATCTGTATTTTTTCTCTTCATTTATTACACTTGAATGGTGTGCCATACTAGTTGGTTGGAGAATTTAATTGATGAGTAACACACACTCTTTCTAAACTATTCAATTATCTTGTGAGTAGTCAAATTAAAGGTCAGCCAACATTGTGATACCAAGAGTAACCTTAGAAAACATGTAGTAACATGTTTATATTATTTGGTCTTCAGCACTAGCAGTACTAACATGTAATAACATTTTTAAGTCTTAATTTTGAAACCTTAGACAACATGTAGTGACAACACGTTTATATGATAAATTGTCTTGACTAGCGATCCTAACTTTAACTAGTAGTTTTTAGTCGTTAGTGTGACGGTAAGTAAGATACATGAGGGGCCTAGAATGACAAACACTTAAACCCTTTTACCCACACACCTACTTATCCTTTTTATGGTACCAACCACACATCGGTGATCCTATGGTCCCAACAATCAACATCCCCACATTCCTTGTTATACACTAGGTCACTTTCAGCGAAGAATCCAAATAAAAAAATATCCTTGTCCTTTTCTTCTATTTTTAGAAACAAATCTAGGTTTGTTGTACTCTCCCGTATGTACTTTGTTACCTTATTCGTTCATATATTTATACATGAATATAAATAACTGTGCACCTTTATATTTTATATTCTATTAGTAAATTTTTTATTTAATTCAAAGTTATTTAAATTGTTATTAGGGTTTATGTTTTATTGGTATGGTCATTATACCCCTTTAAGTCTAGTGGTTCATTCTAATTGTTATTAGGGTTTATGTTTTATATGACATGTCGGAAACCAACAGCATGATTTTTTTTGTGTCGTTTACTTGATACACTTTGTTTGTTTGAAAAGTTACATTCCCATATGCATATTTTAATAATGAGATTTACTTGCATTAATCAGGTAAACAGGTCCACAATGACAGCCGCTCAAATAGATTTATGCTTGAAACAATGGAGGCGGTATTCTTTGAGAATAGATCATGAGATGCAGGCACAATTAAAGGTGACCATAATATAATTATTTAACAGAAACCATGGCTTTTATTTATTAAATTATTTTACATCCATTTGCCAAAGCCTAGACCCACATTTCACAACAGAAGTAAAACTAAAATTCAACACAAGATACATGACTAGAAATACAAATACCAACATAAACAAGACATCGTCACCGCCAAGACAACAATGAACCGAATCGATTACACCATGCCTTTCAGCTTCTCTATGAATGACGAAGCTCCGGGCTCGCTTGCTTCTTCATTACATTGACCAATATCATGCGGCTTCGTCGGATCTTTGGTTTGCAACTTGGTTAATTCTGAAATACTTTCCACACAAGATTCAAATGGGTATAAAAGCTCCAACTCTCCAATAACTTAATCCCTTTCAGCCACCGTGCCCTCGATTTCTTGAGCCTTCTTCATCAACTCTGCTTCATCCACCATGACAACACTCACATCCCTTCGAAAACGAACAATCATCATATCTCTAACAAAACTAGATCCTGCAACACCAGCAAGTTCTTCACAGAATGGCATAGGTGTAGTCATCCTTTTTTCAGTTTTGTTTTGTATGTTTTATTTCCCCCCCCCTTTGATTGCTATGTGTGTGTTTTAAATAGAAGGTTTAGTTTAAGTGATAATATAATTAGTGTTGTGTCAAACTGATGCGTCCTTTGAGTTGACAGCCACCCTAGCATTTTGTCTTCCACAAGAAGTAGCATTAAATTACCAACCTTTCACATACACGCCTTTTCATTTTCTCCCTTTTTATTATTACACATTTTTCAGTTTTCTACTATTAAGATTAAAAACGAAACCACGTCAAACAAATTACGTGTATATATATGAAACCAGGAGGAAAAAAATAAAATAAATTACAAAAAATAATAAAATAAAATAAGATAAGATAAAACTGGAAATGTAAGAATTGCCGGATTTTCGTTAATTTTTTTACGGACACTTATTCTGTTTATTCATATTCTATGCTTAGTTAGTTGCAATATGTAACTTTTTATTTATTTTTTATTTATTTTTTATTTCTTTTCTTTTTTTCTTGCACTTTGCAGGTTTGATTTTTTTGGGGCATAATAATACAAGAAGAGGGAACATGGCATAAATTTATTCCAAACGTTCACACATTAAAAAATAGTTCGCTAGGTATATTGTATGTTTGATTTACCCAATTGTGTATTGTATGTTTGTTTTACCCAAATACATTTGTCAAGTTTTGTAACTAGTTGGCCAGTTTACATATGTTTGAGTATTAGACAAGCTACATTAACTCAATAATTAATTAATAAAAGTACTGACCACTTGAGTACACGTATCACTAATAAAATATGACTGAATGCAAATTATATCCACTCAATCCCCACCCCTTTTTGCATACATCACAACTGGACTAAAAGTACTATTGTAGTTGCCATGAGTACACTATTTAGTTGCCCAAAGTACCATTTGCTAGCTATGCACTAGCAAACTCGTCATAAAAATAGTTTAAAAAAATAGAAAGATGTAAATTAAATCGAGTCAAACCCCAACCCATTGTTGCATACATCACCACTTGACTAAAAGTACTACTACGTAAACTAGTTGCCATGAGTACACAATTTAGTTGCCCAAAGTACCATTTGCTAGCTATGCACAAGCAAACTCGTCATAAAAAATATTTGAAAAAAATAGGAAGATACTATAAAAAACAAAGTGTGGGTGGGTACTTATTTGGGGTTGTGATCCACTTGTCCATTGGAAACATACAATTGTCATAACTAGTTTGTCAAAAATTTCGTGTCTATATATGACGCTATGTAACAAAAACAGTTTTTCGTATCTCTATTAGTGATAGTCTTAGAAAAGCAAACATAACGATGCCTGCTGGCATGGTTTTATGTGATGATTTACCAATGGTTGGTGGCTCAAAGTTGTTAAAAGATATTACGATCGCGTACTACAGAGGTTAAAAGATATTATTTCGTAGTTATTAAACTGTGTGCGAGATAGTAAGTCACATTACAAAAATAAAAAACTTACTAATAAAGTAGTAATATGAAGATGAAATTTTATTTACTTAAAAAAAGTCATAGTGTCGGTGGGTACTTGTTTGGGGAATGCATGGCAATGAGACGATTGTAATAATGGTAGTAAGAATTTTTGTTTCTCGATAATAAAAGATGATGACGTGTTGAGTTACATGCTTATTTATGTGTTAGAATAATAACCCTTATTATATCATTTAAAAAAATTAAATAAATACAAAAATTAAAAAAAAAGACATAATTTGAACAACACAGTTGGGGATATATGCGCCAAAAAATTAGTAACAACTGCTACAAGTGTTAAAAAAGTTAGTTTTTACTACAAATTAATTTGGATTCAATTGGGGATACAAACTCGATTAAGAGTTACAACTGCTGCCGTGAAAGGAGGCTACATGGTTTGAACAAATTCTTAAGTATGTTCATACGTAAATCCCCAACCACTGCTAACGTCGATCTAACCACTGCTAACGTCGATGTAACCAGTGCTAGTGTCGCAAAAACCACCGCTAGTTTCCACGAAAAAATCATATTTGTTTGTGTTTAAGTAATCATTTATATTCAAATACCAAAAAGGAGAGAAAATTTGCATGTAAAGATTCACGTTCCTTCCCAAGTAGTTTTATGTCAAATATAGCAGGAACAGTCTAGGAGCCTAGGCACGTGCCTAACCACAAAACACTTAATGAAAATTAATGATAACGCGTGCACGAACAGTAAAATCCTCGCTATAAATACGCGAGGTAAATCAAGGGGAAAGTCCAGAAAAAGCAAAAAAGGAACCATTCCTTCACCTACAAAAAGATTTCGACCTGCAAATCAGCCAACAGAAATTTTTTAGAAATACCGAAGAGAAGTTGAAGCTGTTATTTAGAAAAAGAACACGATGGTACACAGTACAAAAAGAATACATACAGACGTCAACAACAACTCGTTGCCCACGCACGACCGTTTCCAAAAAGCCCATACATAGCCTAAACCTTTACCCCCAAAACAAAAAAATAAGCGCAAAGCGATCTGCGACAAGCTGAAACATGTTCTAAAATGACTACTAATAACAATTAGTCGTTCTAAAATGATGACTAATAACCCATCTCCTTGAGCATTCACAGCACCTTCACCCAAAACCCATGTCCATTCAAGTTGTGGTAGTCTGCCAGGACCATATGCATACCAAAGGTGGGAGTTTAAACCTATAAGACTCTCATTAGCAATATGGGATCTTGAAAGTGCAGGCATTTCCTTCGTAACCTCGGCGTTCAAGAGCGAAAGGAGGAAATAAATCATGGGAATTGGGTCTTGGGAGTGATAATATATGTTCGGCATATGGGTCCCATAGGGAAGGGCGACAAAAGGAAATTAGGGACAACGAAATACGTAAACCAACCCCTAACTAACAAGAAACTTCCCTAAGAAAGTCAAACAACAGAGGATGAAAACTATGCCTTCTTCCTCTGTTGGTGCAGCCCGGCCCCCATTCAAGTGTGCGTCTACTAATTCAGACATATCTGGTTGGATAGACTGGGTCTAAGGAAAAATGACCAGCTGGGAGCGGGATAAAATAAAAGCTGCGCGGGTGGAAAGGTACATTACCAAAAGCCCTTCCTGTACCGTGCAGAGGGGGCGTATTTAGACGGGAAAACCCCTGAAAGGCCCATCGAAGTTGAAAGGCCTATCTAACTCCTCAGGGAATCCCATGGGGTGAATACGGCGGGGCCACGAGGAAGCAAGCCACCGGAACTCCTTGAAGAAAAGGATAAAGGCAAAAGACCCGGGAAAGCCAGGAAAAAAAAGAGTGTCAGCAATAGACAAACCAATGGTAGTATAAGTCGCATACCACTGTTAATGTACTTGTCACTGCTAGTATGATTGTGTGGGATGAATATGTAATATTCTAGAATGTCTTCGGTAGTATGTTTTGTATTAGATAAGTATGGTAAGTATATTTATCTTGTACAGTACTTAGTGTATTTTGTAAAGGACTCCTTAGCCTAGTAAAGGAGGTCCTAGGTTTGAGTTAGATATAAGTTTTGGTGATATCTTGAGTCGATACACTTCAAGGTTGTAAACCCCAATACTATTCAGAGTATTCGTGTATTAACAAAATATCGAGGTGTTTAGTGAGAATAACTGTTCGTTAATTATTATTATTCTTAAGGTGAAGCACTAGATTCCGCATAGTGTTTAATAGGTTGTGTTCGTTTAGTCAGCTTCTATAGTAGATCCTTCGCTAAACTGGGATCAAAAAATAGATTTTTATGTCAATGGACGAAGCAATTTTATAGACCATCACTTATTCTAAAAACATCAACATCTTCACTTGGACAGAAGCACATAACGGCATCAGGTTATCATATGTGTAGATTTACATTCGTTTGAGTGGATTATTTTGGCCTTTATGCGACATTTGTAAACGTAAAAAAAATGCTACACTGCTTTTATGCTCGATTACTTAAATTAAATATCTCAAATTAATAAATGAATTGGTTGTATACTTACAACTGCTAGTTGTTTTTTACTACTGCTATTGTGGGGCTGAACAGGGACATAGTCGTTTACACTGCTTGTAGTAAACTTACAACTGCTAGTTAATTTGTACTAGTGTTGAATGTTAAACCTGTTTTTTTGGAAGTGTGCATTGTCCCTAGTTGGTAGTTATTAGTAGCTTGTAGAATACGAAATGTACGTCTAGAAGGAGTCGTGGGTTTATAAAATTAGTCCGTAGGGAAAACAAGTTGCCCTAAGTACAAAAGTTAGTTGCCAAATTTATTTTGGGTAACAACTGCTTGTTGCCCAGATTAAATAAACATGGATAATGGGATAACAGAAAAGATGAAATAGTAAATACGTTGACATACAACGTTTGATACAGACAACCAACTACATATTACGATTACTACATGGTTACAACTTTAATTGTTACATATTATATAACCACTTCATTGATAAGATTCAACGACTACGAAAACTCTAAACAGTCCAATGCTTCCTTCCCACACAGACAGCGTACTAAAACCACAAACCTTCATTCCTATTTAGCCTGATCCATAACTTCAGCCGAACAAACCTGTTGAAAATGGCATTGATATATCATTAACCAAATCAAGTGATAATGTTTAAAAGGAACATGAATAGAATGGTAAGTTATAAATAAAACATACTATAGACATCACGGTCTGTATGATTTAATAAAAGAAGAGATTCTTTGTATGGGGCGATGTAGAAAGATCCCGTATCTCCTAAAATTCCCATGCTGACAAATAATTCAAGTTCTTTGTTGTACAGGAATAGCGAGTGACCCAAATGGTTGCCAGTGTACGCTTCCACTATTGGAGCCTGATCCTTTGTAAACCAAAGCAAACGAACAGATAATAGGGTGGGGATGGCAAAGAGGCTTCTAAATGATCTTATGGCAAAACCATTCACGTCCAAAAACCATCCACAAAACAATGGCATATCTTCATCAATGATCATACCAGAAATAACTAGAGAGGTTCCAAGATCGAAAACATAGAATGGAACTGGGAGTTCATTTTTTAAAATCTGCGGTAGGTCTATAACTTTAAATTGGTTGGTTATCAAATCAAACGAAATCAACATATAAATCTTGTATGTAACATCGTCATCGTTAGTTAACTTTTCACTCCCAGTCCAATAGATAAAATGACCTACAACTGCCTGACTTTGACGTTTCAATTTGATAGTTTCACGAGGAGGGTGGAAATTTTCAAAGCATGTCCACCTTAACGAGTTGAAAGAAAAGACAGACACATACCAGAAACCACTTTGGAAAACAGGATAGGAGACCTTCACGATCATCGGGTCAAGAGTGTCCGGACGGACGGCAAAACCAAAACAAATCTTTTTACATTTAATTTTATGCGTGTAAAACGGGACATGTACTGCAAGTGATTTTTGGTTTGCCGGGTTCCAAATAACAGACATTAGATTAGAGCCATAAACAAAACACGAAAGACCATTAGAATTTCCAACTGCAATCATAGATGAAAGCATTAAATCTGTTTGAAGTACTGTAGCGGTCAGTTGTTCATCAAAAGCTAACATAAAACCTTTGTGACCCTGATCAAATGTTAGCGTAAAAAAACACTCATCGTTACGAGGAACACCGTAATTAAAGATGACTAATCCACAATCTATACTAGCCTTCCATAACTTGCAAACACTACGTAGCTGGAGTATAGACTTAGGAGGTAGCCTGCGAATGATATCTAGTTGAACATCCAGTGGGATATAGTCGGACATTTTGTTAAACAAAAGCAGAAAGATTGGGATAAAGATATGAAGTGAATAGACCAAAAGAAGAAAGAAAGATTTTGTTAAACAAATTAAGAAAGATTTGTATTGAAGAAAGAGATTGGGAACAAAAGACATTTAAGGACATGTACCATGATGTACTATAGGGCAACCAAATATTAAATTCTGCTATATACCAAAAATTAATAAAGTATACATAACCCATATAGAAGTGGTTTGCAAAGCATACGCCTTTTTGTATATGTGCACGGGTATTAACTAAAGAAATGCCGTTGAGTTAAAAAAATATTATAATAATCGAATAATATATAATTGAAGTAAAAATACCTACAGTATACGTTGAAAGAAAAATACTTCACAAGTCAACATTAGACAATAATTATGGGTCAAACGGACATTAAGGATCATACCTTGAAAGACCGCTATCAATTTATGTATTCAACCTTGTGTTTCCAGAAGTATTCAAGCATCCGTTCACGGTAAGCTAAAGCTGTTTGAAGAGAGTCGTCTACTTCCAGAGCCTGGTTACGGAGCAATCTGTACAAAATAATGCACACCCATACTCCGCAGTCACCATACAAGTCCGATTGTTCTGGTACTTTTGGACACTTGTATGTGATTTTATAATCCCCCAGTGATATGCCCTTACTATGCAGTACCCAGCGTTTGTTAGGTACGATTTAAGCTGTGTTTGTAACTTTCTCTTGGAACCTCGCAACCACCGTTCACGTCTTGAGGCTGACCCAAGAGAGTCATAAATGTAAACAACTCCGGCGGATATGGAGCTCACAGAGTAGCGGTGTTTTGTATTTTCATTCATGGGAAAATACACCTGATATATAAAACAAATGCAGAATATTATAAGCTGTTTATAACAGTAGTGGTATATGTATGGTAAGAGTCTGCCAAAATGACCTTTGCAACATCTCGCCAAGCCACATGGTATGTTGTGCCATCTGAATAAGTGGTAGGCATGTTGCCACCTAGGATTTGATTGCAGAAAGTACACCCTGCCAAAGCCCAATCTACATCAGCTGGTCTAAACAACCACATCAATTCAACCCATGCATCCAAGTGCTGCGGACATATAAAGCAAATCAAAATTTTAAACATTCATTTCATAAGTAACAAAATGAAATAATAAACAAGTGTGGTAGACCAGCTAAGCATCAGGTTTACTCACTAACTCATTAAGCCACCCGCCGGTGCAATCTTCAACACATGCCAAGGCTACCCAAAATTCCTATAAGCAATAACCGCACCGGAGCCCCAAGGAAACCTATAAAGTAATGGTTCTTTAAGCTTCAATTACTTGCGAAGGTAATCGAGCGTAACCTTCTTCTTGTTGCATTTCAGGTGTCGTAAAAGTTCCTAAAAAATAAATATATTCAATAACATACACCCAATGATAATGATGTTAATGGATTAACAAACAGAACCTACCTCTACAAACGGTTCAATTGTGGGCGAATAGAAGCGACTAATTGGACACGTTCTGGGGTTTCCAGATGTTTCCTGAAAACAAAGTTGAAAAATAAGCAGAAAAACATAAAATATTCATTTCAGTTACAATTTAATAAGGTTCTGTACATCTGAAACGGCAGCTGAGATAATAGCCTCGTTAATGAAACCCTGCGATCTTGTAAGACGGCGACAAGGAGTAGCTGATGTTTTTGATACCCCATTTGGCGAATTGACAGACCCAAGCAACTTCACGTAATTTTGTACAATGCGCCTTCTTTTACTGAGGCTGTCGTTCAATTTTACTCTCTTTCTTTTGTTTGTTAGGAATTGGAAATTCTATTGTAAAGCATCGGTCACCCCAATTATTATCTAGCTTAAGTTAGCTCATAGACATATCATTTATTACGTTATTTGCTAGTTAGTTATTAGCGTAGATTAGTCTAGTGCAACACCGTGGAGGAAGGACGGGTCTTTACCCACTGTATGCCTGATCCACAGCCCGAAGGAGGGCGTGCTTCTTTGTATAAATAGCCCTTTCCCCACAAGGGAGAGGGTTGGATGTTCATTTGGAATCTAACCTTCTATGTGTTTCTCTCACTAGAATATCCCACTTTCTCTCTCTCTAAAATCATATAATAGCCCATATTTGTGATTGTTTGTGTGTTTGTGAAATCCAATATGTTACAATTGGTATCAAGAGCCTTGGTTTGATCATCTCTCTTACATATCCTTGGATTTCTAGTGGTTTTATATGGTTTTTGGGTTTGAAAAAGTTTAGTGGTTTTTGCATCATTTGGATCATTTCTTGTGTTAATGTTTGAATTTTGAGTGTACTTTTGTGTTTAGAATCATTGTAAGTGCTTAGGTTTTGATTTGGAAAGCTTAAATCACTGTGGTTGGGCTTGTTTTGGATTGAAAAGTGTGGTTTTGAAGTTTTTCAACTTAGCGACTTTTGTCTCGGAGTGTTTTTCTTCGTAGCGACTTGCTTTAGTAATTTCCAGCGAGTTGTAGTTTAAGTCGTAGCGACTTGATCTTAGTGACTTGTCTATTGAGACAAGCCGACAAACAGTACAAGTTAGTGGAGGCTCCACTTCGGCTAGCGACTTGGTTGGGTTAGCGACTTGTTTCTATTATTTCTAGCGACTTGGTTTTATAGTTCTTAGCGAGTTGCTACTTAGCGACTTGAAAACTTAGCGAGTTGTTCTTAGCGACTTGATACTTAGCGAGTTGTTCTTTAACGACTTTTCTGCTTAGTGACTTGGTGCCTTAGCAACTTGTATTTAGCGACTTGGTGTCTTAGCGACTTGTTTCTAAGGGTTATAGCAACTTGAGTACCTAGCGACTTGGGTAATTAGCAACTTGTCTTCAAGGTATTTAGCAATTTGGTGAATTGATGCAAGTTACCTGTGCCTAATATCCATCAACACAATGACATACATCACTGACCCTTTAATCTCCAAAGTACTTGAACTCTATGATACATCACAGAACAATGAAACTGTCTGCTATTCAGAATGTTTAACCATGATTGATTCAGCAAATCATGATCAAAACCCTTCACATTCTGAGTCAAATATCAATGAATCACACTTATTAATGACACATGATGCAAGGGAAATGTAATGCAACATTGAGTCCTTTCAACTACTTCATCAGCATCTCACACAACTGTTATCCACAACTAGGGATCGAACATGCAATGCTCTCTTCCGTCAGGACTTATCCTCATTGACAAGAACTGTGTTGCTGAACTTAGAACAACTGAAGCTTCAAATTACCAAAAAGAAGGTATTAATGGATGACTCTAATGCTGCACTTCAAGTAATCTACAACCAATTTCAGCCATTTATCAATGGAGAATATTCCGCAAACTTTGATCAACACGTGACTGGAATTTCATTCAAGAAACATACCGGAATGGAAATTCATGAGTTCATCAACACATTTATCCAACTTATGGATAATGTGGAAATGTACATTAAGGAAGCTGCTCAAGAGAATGATAAGTTGAATATGTTGAATGTGTGTCAGAAAAAACTAAGTGAAAGTTGTGATAAATCGGGTAATGGATCAGTTGAAAGAACGGATGATGAAACCGACTGTACTGAATACAAAGGCTCAGAGTCAGAAAAGCTTGAAACAGCCTGCATGTCAGCACCTCCTGTTATGCATGAGGTGAATACAAATGCCATGCCAACAAATGAACCGGTGTCATGTGATGAGGTACCCTTAACTGATCAACTTAATGCATTTACTAATGTACCTGATCAATTTGATTCTAACTCTGATTATGATATTGATAAATGTTTCTTGGTTAAGCCTGGATCTAAAATGTTTAAAACAAATGACATGGTTGAAAAAGGGGTTTATGATGAACTTTCAAACAAATACTCAATTATTGAAAAACATTGTATTTCCTTGGAAATTGCAATACAACAAAGAGAAGAAAGTTTTCTTGCTTCAAAAACTTGCATAAATCCGGAATTCCCAGAATTTCGAGAACTTTTTGAAATTAACCACTTAAAAACCCATATTCAGGACAAAGATTCAACCATATGCAATCTGAAATTAGAACTCTCAGATCTGCTTAAGAAATGTAATATAGGGATGAACAATCCTAACCATGAGGTAAGTGATACGCTTAAATCAAGGAATGATGAATTGGCTCTGTGTATGTCCAACCTATTAAGGGAAAATGAGTCCTTAAAAAAGAACTTATTAGAGAACAATTCCAAGTTGATAGATCAAACTAACTCCTTCTTGGCTGACATTGATGCCCTCAAAGCCCAAATTCAGGATAAGAGCTTCACTATTGTTGCCTTAAAAAATGAGCTTAGGAAATCTATTGGAAATAGGGTAAACACTAAGTTTGCAAAACTATCAACCTTGGGAAAGCCAATTGTACTGAACAACTCAAAACGTACTGTAGTTAGGCAGCCCAATGCTTTTAGAACCGAAAGATTTAAACCATCGAAATCTAAGCTTGCCTCCCAAGTTGATGCGACTACTGTTTTGTCAAAACCAGTCACTTCACTATTTCATTCTGATATGTAGAATAAGAAGCATCAAATGACTATTAAGAGTTCATCTAGTTCTTATAAGAAACATCAAATGACCGATCAATCCCCTAAGAAACAAACTAATTACAAAAGGACCAATATTCAAAACATGGAAGTGGCTACATCCAAATCTACTAGCAGTTGTTTCAAATGGATTCCCACTGGTAGATTATTTAAGTTTTCAGGATCCAAACGGACTTACATACCTAGATCTTGCCTTAAGTGGATGCCCACAGGAAAACTCTTCAAGAATATTGAACCTAAAGGGATTTCTATTAATGACACTCCTAGATCAAACTGTGCAACATCCAATAGTGAGGTTACTCATGTCACTAACTCATCTATTTGCAATACTACATGTGCTTCTAGTGCAAAGTGTCCTCAGTCTTTTTCAGGTACAATGCTCAATTCAATCATGAACATCATGACTTGGTTTCCATCAGAAATGAAGATTGCTCACCAGGAATTGTAGCTTGTCAGAATTGATGTACCTCGTACTTTGACTCCTATTCGACTTGAATCAGGACTCGTTCTCATGAATCAGTGTACAAATTAGTTTTCACTTAAATATATATATATATATATATATATATAATTTTATTAATTTTTTTTAATTAAATCAAAATTTTTTATTAATTAAATTTTTACCCACAATCTGATAATAGATGTATCTCGTGTAATCGATAACATCTACGGTCCTAGAAATGTCATTCAATAATGACACGGGACCATAGATGAAGTTCGAACAGAAGATATACTCTAGTTTTATAACGGGGGGTTAGAATTCAATCAATGTTCATTGGTGACATTGATTGAAGGGGAGAATATTTCAAGTTATCTTGTTATCTCTGTTTCTCTATGCACCATATTTTGATATGTATTGTGTGCTGATGCATGTTTAAGTCTTGTTTCGTTATGTCCTCTGTGTTAGATAGCTTATCTATGTTATGTCTCTTTTGGTTCTTGTCATATTATTCAACATGTTTTTATCAACTGTATTTGCATGCAATCTGATAAGTTCAAGGACTGAAAGTGTTAATAGCACATAATTTGATAGATAGCGACTTGCTTTAATCAGGGATAGCGACTTGTCCTTTCTAAGGAGTAGCGACTTGTCCTTTATATTTACTAGCGAGTTGTTTTTTTTTTCTGCACAAGTACAGGGACTGAATGTGTGAACTTGTGAAACTTGAAATCTATACGTATCCCCCTTAGCGACTTACTCAACCTACAACTTTTCAAAATCCCAAAAAGTGTTTATTATCTTTCTCTCGTGACCTTTGCGCTAGCGACTTGATTGTAGTAGGTTTATTTCATCGTTTTTGTTTCAAATCATGTAGATTATATACCTCCCCTAACTCTGTTCTCTTAACAGATTCCACCGTGCGGTTTTTGCCTCGTCTATTGATTTCCTCGTTTAGGTTTGTTAATGTATTCGTTTAACGGGGTCACTTGAGATAATTAGGTGTAGTTTGGGTTCACTTGGATATTTGTGATGGTGCAATTGTTTGTTTATATGGGCCTTTACGCGTATAATTGTATTATTTGGTTGAGTGTGTTGTGTTACGATGTTATGATTATTCTTGTGCTTGTAGTTGTTTGTATTGGCTCATTGTAGCAATTTGTTTGTGTCATTGTAATGGTTAAATCTGTGGATTGGACTGTTGTGATTTGCGTATGTCTTGTTATGTTCTTGGTAGCGACTTACCTGATAAGCTTGATGTTCTTGGTAGCGAGTTGGTTCAAATATTTCTCATGGCGAGTTGTGATAGCTTAATACATTCTTGCTAGCGACTTGCTTTGTAACTGAATTGTAGCGACTTGGCCTTGTAACTTTTGATAGCGACTTGTCTTTACAAGTTAGCGACTTACTTAAATGTTTTCATAAAGGCGACTTGTTATGTACTTTTCTTATAGCGACTTGTTTTGACAAGTTAGCGACTTGCTAAATTGTTTTTTACAATGGCGACTTGTCAATACTTTTCGTGTAGCGACTTGTTTTGTCAAAACTGTGTAAAGCGACTTGCTGTAATTATTTCATGCTAGCGACTTGGTTCAAGTTTACTTGTAGCGATTTGTATTGACTAAATTTCTCTTAGCGACTTGCTATAACATTTTTGATCTAAGCAATTTGTATCTGGTTTCTCTTGCAGCAACTTGATTTGACAACTTGTTTTTAGAAATTTGTTATAACACTTCCAAAATAGCTACTTGTCTCATGAAATCCTATTATAGCAACCTTGTTCTTCACAATTTTGACTCAAAACAACTTGTATCTTGAAAAACTTTGTCAAAATGATTTGTTACTTTGAAAATTACTAATGCTACTTAATCTATTTCCTAAGCATGTCAATCTGCTTATTGGAAATCTGTCATGTTTCCTACTCGTTATGCTTGTGTCATGAGGGTGCATTAAAAATTGTTCAACTAACCTTGTCTAATCTAACATGCTCTCGTACACTGTGGTTGTCTGTGTATTTCTACAGAATTTCCAATGGCTAACACGACTTCATCCGAGAACCTTGCTACCTCTACTCCATCCATAGTTCTTACAGACAATGAAATTCTTCCAGAAGATAAATGGGTAGAGATAGGAAAAAGCAACTGCTATGTGGACATGAAAAAATTGCAACAAAATCGAATCTTCAAAGTTGTTATTGACATTCTTAAAAACACTAACTTCTTTAGTGCCATGACCAAGTAATGCACTATCCCTTCCATTTACCTACAACAATTTTGGAACACCATCACATGGGACAAGATCACTGCCACCTATTCCTGCAAGCTTGATGATAAGGAATTTGAAATCACATCTGACATTCTCAGTAAGGCCCTAGGAATCACACCATGTGACCCAACCAGACAATCTGTCCCTCCACCTAGTGCGGAAGAGCTAATAGTCTTTCTGATTGGTTTGGGTTATCAAGTTGGCATAACAAGGGCTTCTGATATCATCACTGGACACATGTATCAACCTTGGAGAGCCATGACAACGATTCTCAACTTATGCTTATCGGGCAAAACCTCAGGGTTCGATAAAGTAAGGATACCTATTCTACAAATCCTATGGGGTCTCGTCAATGGGGTAAACATTAATGTCTCAGAACGTATTTGGGAAGAATTCTCGCTGTCTATGCACACTTTCATCACCGACAGAACCAATCTTCAGAATCAAGCTCAAGGAAGAAAGAAAGTACACAAACTTGTGATTCCTAGCATCAGATTCTCGAAGCTTGTCATCCAGTACTTGCAACAGACTCATAACTTCAATCCTAGGAGTGAATCAGTCCTCCATAATGCTAAGGATCAATTTGTTCTGGGTAACCTCAAATATGTTGCTAGAGGTGTCAATAAAGAAATCTTTGGATTGCCAATTCTTGATGTTCTTCTCACTGTGATATTAAGAAAGTGACCACTTCAAATTATACAAGAAAAGGGAATCCATATCCAATGTTGATGACTCTCTCATTCCATCACAACGCAAAGCTACAAAGTCCACTTCTAGTACAAAGACCTCATATGCTGCCCTTCCCAAGAAGAGACGTGACAGATGGGCCGATCCGTGCAAAACCGTCAAGTTTTATCACTCAAGCCTGCCACTTGTGAATGGCCGACCGTAACAAACTTAAAACAGCTTAAGCACGAATGCAATGAAGATCAGGAGAGTATAGTGTTTCCCCAGGTCGTTAAGTCCCAACGAAATGCGTGAGAATAGTCAAGCGTATAGTGATGAGGAGGATTTGAACGGAAAGATAGTGATTGATCTATACCTAAAGAGAAAGCCCATAAACTACAGGGGCTTAAATGCAAATTAAAGGAAATTTAAAAAGATAAAAAATATTAAATAAACGCTATCACTATATTTAAAATGATGTTTTGTTTTATGTTTTATAAAACCGAAATTAAAAGCTAGCGACGTCTGAATAAAATGTGAAACTTACACAATATAAATCCTAAAAATATGAAAATGACATTTTTACAATCCTAATGATAAAAGAAAATTATTAGAAAAAGAAAATTATTTTTAAAACTATTTATTTAATTATTATTAATTAAAAGCTATTTTTAACTATTAAATAATAACCTAAATTACAAGAAAATAGGAAATAAAGCTAGAAAAATAAAATTATGACTTGGGAAAATCTAAAATAACAAAATAGAATTTTCAAAACTATTTTTATATTTTTCTGATTATTTTTCTATTTTTTTTGAATTTTAAACTATTAAAAATTAATTAAATTACTAAAAATTACAAAATAAACTATGAAAAATCTGGAAAATTACTTTTTTTACTTTTTATATTTATCTAAACTTAATAAAAATGAAAAATTATTTTTTTGGACTTTTTCTGATTTAATTGTATTAAATGCTAATTAAAAAGGGCTAAAAATTGATTTAAATTCAGAAAAATAGCAAACAAGCTTGGAAAAATCTGAAAATTTCAGGAAAACTCTAAAATATTATGAGGAATCTAGGAAAAATGGAAAAACAAGGGCTTGTGTGGAGGAATAAGGAACTGATGTGCCAAGTGCTTATAAATAAGCACCTTGAATAAGCAAATGGAGACCAATAAGCACCAAACCAAAACAGAAGCTTAAATAAGCTTAAAGAACCAAAATGCAACTAGAATCAACAAGCTATAACCTCTGGATTGCAAATTACCAAGATTTGATGATTTTGAGATATAAGCTAAAAAACAGTTTTAGGTGGCTACTTGGGACAAGAAAATAAGCACATGAATAAGCTGGAAACTAAAAACCAACAACTGGAACTTGAACAAGACCTGGCTGAGACCTAGTAAACCAAAGTGGAGACCTAGATGAGCTCAAATGAGCTGGCTGCAAGGTCTGCAAAACCTGCATAATCCCTGTGCAGGCTCAGTGCCCTGCACAGGGGATTTAGTCCCATTTTGACAAGTTATTTAAGAGCTTAAAGAAAATTTACAAAAATATGAAAAAATCACAACAATAAACTAGACCAAGTGAACTTTTTAAAGCCACAAGTTTCACTTAAAATGACTCAGAAATGAATCCAAGAAAATTCATCCTTTTTGGGCTCAAAATGAGTTTTCAATGTTTTTGACTTTTTGACAAAACTAAAAAATTGACTAACTTGAATTTTAATCTCAATTTAAGGACTGATATAGAAGTAATAAGGTTAAATGAGACTACAACAAGTTGTATTTATGAATTATGAACACAAAATAAACTTTTGATTCTCCAAAAATCCAACAGTAAGCACATTAAGACAGAGTTCATGTGGATTTGACTTTTTTTGAGTTGTAGACTCAAATTAAAACGAATATGAGCATGAAATAGCTACAAGCATGAAACAACGAGAAACCAACCCTTTGCACAAACCTTAAAGACAGTTAAGAGCACATCCAAACACACCTATAAACACTGATTTGCAACTAAAATAAACCAATCTACTGAACAAGCAAGTAATAAGGATCAAGATGAGGTTTACTGTCCTAAATACAACTTAATAAACAAGTTTTAACTATTGGTGACCACAAATAAACATTCAAGCATAATATGCAAATTAGAGCTAAAAATGAAAATGAGACAAACAATACTCACAAGAGGTCCAACTGTTTGCAGGCTAGAACCAAACCAAACCTATTCTAATTTACCCTAATCCAACCTATATCCATGCTGCATCAACCCAATATCCATTTCCTCTTCAATTTTTGCCCATTTTGACTTTCATTGACCAAATTCCAAAAGTGTTTGCAACTTGAATAGAAGCTTGTAAAAAGCTATGACAAGCTTATAGAAGCTTGTTGGAGATCAAAACTAAGCTGCTATAGGCTTTGACAAAAGAGTTTGAAAATGAAAATTCCAACAGTAAACACAAGAATGAGAACTTTAACCAAACTTTGAATTTGATCCTTAAAACAGATTACAATGATAACTTAACTTGAGTTTGAATCATTAAAACAAAAGATTACATATTTTAAACTAAACTAAGACATTAATTAAAAATACGACATTAAGAAAATTTTTAAAACTAACTACCACTTTTTGCTTGTTTCTTCTTCCTTTTTATACACCCAAAAAGCTTCCACGTGTCTTCTTGATCAAATCCCACCACTTCTTTAAGCCAATAGATGAGTTTTAAGGGTTTTGGTCACTTTATGCGTTTTGGTCACTTTATGCGTTTTGGCAGGAAAAGCTCATTTGACTTCTGTGGACTCTCAGACTGCAACTAGGGGGGGGGGTGGATAGGTGTAATGATTATGGAGGAGGGGGGAAGGGATAAGGTGATGGGAGAGGTGTTGGGAGAAGGAATTGCAGGCAAGTAGTGGGAGGACAGGGATAAGGTGGAGGTGGCGGGAAGGGTGAGGTGTTTGACTAGGGGGTTCAAAAAGGTTATATGGCAGGGGGTCATAAGGGTTTTGGCAGGGGATCAAAATGGGTAAAGGGTCATTGGATTGGTTTAGATAACAAGGACCAAAGTTGTAATTCTGCCAAACTAGAGGGACCAAAACTGCCATTTCTCCAAAGTTAACACAAGGGTCACTTTTGACAAGTTTTGAAAGTACAAGTACCATTTTTGACATTTTCAAATTTTCAAAGGACTAAACCTGACAATTTTGAAAGTTAAAGGACCTAAGTTGTAATTTTGTAAATTTAAATCTCAAGGACCAAAACTGACAACTTAAGAATTCCTAGGGACTTAAAATGATATTTTTCTTTATTTGGTTTTACCAGGGACTGTTTTTGACAACTTTTGAAACTTGGGGGACTAAAACTGCCAATTATGCAAACTTGATACGTTTTTCACCAGATTTTGATATTTTTGCATTTAAAACACATAAAACACTTATTTGTGACATTTTTATCATTTTGATGCATTTCTGAGTGTTTTCAGATGTTTTTGCAGTTTAATTGGTACAAAAATGATGAGTATTTAGACACTCATCAATCCCCCACACTGAGATATTGCTAGTCCCTAGCAATGATTTGAGATTTTAATGGATTTTAAAAACTCTTTACCAAAAGCCATCACTTCTGGAGCAGCCAAATGTTTCAGTTCAAGTAAGAACTATGGTACACTGATAACCATCTATTTATTGGCAAATCATAAACCATATAACGGATTTGATGTGTCTTTACCTGAAGCCGTTTGCTCTGGACTAGCCAACTCTTAGATAAATTATCGTATTATCTTTGGTGGTGATTACCAATTATGGTTTTTCCACTGCCTTTACCACAAGCCATAAACTTGCGGGCTAGCCAACTCTTCACTTTTAAGGATATGGTGACCTGAATACCATACAATTTTGGGCAAATTGCAAGCCGTCAACGGATTTGAGATATCTTTACCAAGAGCCGTTTGCTCCGGATTAGCCAATCCTTTTGTTTATTAGGCAAGGCGGATGATAACCATAATCACGAGTAAGTGAAAACACTTACTCCCAAAAATTTTGGCCAAAAATGGGGGAATTAGGCGGTATAATTACATGATAAAATTCGTGAGAATTCCCCCACACTTAGAAATGAATATTGCCCTCAATATTCAAAGTACCCATCTGTTATGCGAAACATAGAACGTAAAAGGGAAATACTACGGCCATTATTTAGCATGATTTGATGAAACTCTTATATACAACAGGGGGCATCTCCCCACACTAGGGTGGTACACGGTGAAAACCCATGTTTAGCTCTTGTTTTTGATTACGAGTCGCTAGCTTGACTCGACCCCGAATTAGTTTGTTCATGGGGAAGTAAGTGGAAGAGACAATCTCCATCGGACTTTCATTCAAGATGTTTGGATAAACATTTGAAGTACGTGAAAGTTCCACACCGATGAGATCTGAGAGACGCACCCGGCTCACAAATGGTACATGGAAATGCCTGGGTCAAAGATAATGTCTTCATTCCCGAAGGAGTGAAGAACAGGGGAAGCCACAGGATATATGAAGAAAAGAAAGAAAATCATGATACAAATCATGACTAACTCTTCATCCTCAATAGGAGAATTCATAGTTTCATGAATCTCCTCAGTTAAGTTCACTTGATCAAGACATACTATGGGTGTGTCTAGATCAAAATGGAAGTTATCATACTCCGGCGGAGATATGATATGAGTAAGTTCACAGGAGAACTCTTCGTGAAGAGAATTAACCACAAGATGTAAATCACGTGAATTCTTGTTCCACTGTAGACTCATCACTATCCTCAATCTGAGCATCAAAAGAGTGGATTCTCGAGAATGAAAGTGAATTCAGGGTCGAATTCAAATAGAGGATTGGTGAAAGTAGTTTTGAATGTTTCGGGAACAAAGTGATCAACATTCTCTATTGGACTGTTGGGATAAGAAGTGAGTGAACGATCATTATCAAGGAGACTTTCAGTCTCTCTCAGATCGGCTTTGAAATCAGAAAGACTATCATTACTTTCCGATGAAAGTGGATTGATGTGAGTGAGTTCATCGGTGAACTCCTCAAGATGATGATCAGACTGTGGGAGTGATGTCTCAACATACTCGATGTTTCCATAAGAAGTACAATCTTCGCTAACATCGGAGAAAGTTTCAAAATGATCTTTTGAACACTCAAGAGGGAAAATAGAATCACACACATGATCAGAAGTTCCCTGTGACTCTCTGGGATTGGGACAAGGTTCTTAACACTAGACTTTATGAATTCGTCCGATTCCTTTTCAGAACGTGTTAAGATGCTCATCCCCATGTTCGAGAGAGTGAGTGGGAGCTTGGTGTGATAGCGAGTTGTTTGAGAATGAATCTCAACTGGCGAGATATCATTTGATGAACTTGATGAATCAAGTGTATCCTCATCATCACTGTCATCAGGAATAAAACGAAATTGAGAGCTAGATCTGGCTGCTTTTTCTTTTGCAATTGATTCCTTAATAGATTTTTCAAAGGCAATTTGGGATTTTAATTTAGCGACCGCTCTTGACTAGCAATTCTTCCATGGATTTCTCATGTGAATTTTGAATGACGGACATTGTGGGAGTGGAGATTTGTCAAAACCGGAAGGTTGACATTGATAATCATCATGAGGACCCCACAATATACACAAGAAAACCTGGGAACATTATGAAATGCAGTCTTATTGAACTCCTCACCTCTTTTCACTAACTCCGGAAGCTCTAGATAAGTGTCTTGTTGGGTTTGTTGAGGAGTTTGAGTCATTTGGCACTGTGGAGGTTGGTTGTGATATGGATACTCGTAATTGTTACAAGGAAATGGATTCCCTGTTTGACAATCAGAGCTAAAATGGGGACCTCCACAGTTCTCACAACAAAATGATTGTTGTGGCTGGTCATGTGAATAATATGGAATTTGGTCATTTCCAAAGTACTGAGTATTACCAGAAAATGCGTAGACAAACGTGTTTCGGATTGACACTCAAATCCTTGGTGAGGACCTCCACAAAATTCACAGCAGTTATGTTGATTATATGAAGATGAGTCGGGCTGTGGTGGGTACTTGGAAAAGTTTGAGGGGTTAAACGAGTTCGATTAGGATCATAATCAAATGAATTCCTCGAACCACAAAACAAACAACTTCTGTTCCGAATATCATTACCACATTGTACACCGCATTACACCAACGGCAGGGTGAACCAAAAGAGGTTCACCACAACCGACACAAGGAATAAACGATTTCATTTGAGAGTTACGGCGAGAATCTGTTTATTCAAAGAATCAACAAAACCAACATGGTGATCAGAATGACTATCAAGTCTCGAAGAACATTTTGAAAAATCTGGAGGTGGGACAAGTGGTGTGCTCTGAGAGCTAGCAATTTCCACCTCTTCCGTTATGGTCTCGGTTCGGTTCTTGAGAAACGTGAAGATTAGGCAAGTCATTCTTGCTAGTCACCGGTCTCAATTCTGCATGTTTGCTTTTAACCGTAAATCGTGAAAGTTTAGGATCAATTCTAGACCGCTTAGGTGCAATTGAGGGATTAGATCTTTGGATAACCGTAGGTTGGACGTATTTAGCACTTCCATTATTAGAGGGAACTACTTGGTCCTTTGTCACCCCGATTTCTCGTTCTATTTCCCTACGCAGAATTAATGGATCATCACGAACAACACGAATTCTTGACATTTGTGATAAAGTCTGAAGTTTTTCAGCTTCGTCCCAGAATTCATCGCAGTCGAGAGATTCCATGAGAATAGAAGTTTAGAATGAAATGGATAGAGGGCAAAGAGATAAAGAATCAAAAAGGGTAAGAGGGTAAAGATGAATATTTTTGGTATTTTTGAAAAATATTTTGTAAAAACAAAGGATGAAAATCTTTTTGGGTTTTTGATTTTTATAAGAAAATATAAACACATACAGATGGTATAAACAAGGAGTGAATATTCAAATCACTAATCTGCTAAGCGTAAGACTATTAGCCTTTACCGGCGGCGGCAAAAATTTGATCCAGGTGCAAAACCGTCAAGTTTTATCACTCAAGCCTGCCACTTGTGAATGGCCGACCGTAACAAACTTAAAACAACTTAAGCACGAATGCAATGAAGATCAGGAGAGTATAGTGTTTCCCCAGGTCGTTAAGTCCCAACGAACTGTGCGAGAATAGTCAAACGTATAGTGATCGAGAGGATTTGAACGGGAAAAGATAGTGATTGATCTATACCTAAAAAGAAAGCCCATAAACTACAGGGGCTTAAATGCAAATTAAAGGAAATTTAAAAGATAAAAAATATTAAATAAACGCTATCACTATATTTAAAATGATGTTTTTTTTTATGTTTTTATAAAACTGAAATTAAAAGCTATGACGATAAATAAAAATGTGAAACTTACACAATATAAATCCTAAAAATATGAAAATGACATTTTTACAATCCTAATGATAAAAGAAAATTATTAGAAAAAGAAAATTATTTTTACAACTATTTATTTAATTATTATTAATTAAAAACTATTTTTAACTATTAAATAATAACCTAAATTACAAGAAAATAGGAAATAACGCTAGAAAAATAAAATCATGACTTGGAAAAATCTAAAATAACAAAATAGAATTTTCAAAACTATTTTTATATTTTTCTGATTATGTTTCTATTTTTTATGAATTTTAAACTATTTAAAATTAATTAAATTACTAAAAATTACAAAATAAACTATGAAAAATCTGGAAAATTACTTTTTTTACTTTTTATATTTATCTAAACTTAATAAAAATGAAAAATTATTTTTTTGGACTTTTTCTGATTTAATTGTATTAAATGCTAATTAAAAAAGGCTAAAAATTGATTTAAATTTAGAAAAATAGCAAACAAGCTTGGAAAAATCTGAAAATTTCAGGAAAACTCTAAAATATTATGAGGAATCTAGGAAAAATGGAAAAACAAGGGCTTGTGTGGAGGAATAAGGAACTGATGTGCCAAGTGCTTATAAATAAGCACTTTGAATAAGCAAATGGAGACCAATAAGCACCAAACCAAAACAGAAGCTTAAATAAGCTTAAAGAACCAAAATGCAACTAGAATCAACAAGCTATAACCTCTGGATTGCAAATTACCAAGATTTGATGATTTTGAGATATAAGCTAAAAAACAGTTTTAGGTGGCTACTTGGGACAAGAAAATAAGCACATGAATAAGCTGGAAACTAAAAACCAACAACTGGAACTTGAACAAGACCTGGCTGAGACCTAGTAAACCAAAGTGGAGACCTAGATGAGCTCAAATGAGCTGGCTGCAAGGTCTGCAAAACCTGCATAATCCCTGTGCAGGCTCAGTGCCCTGCACAGGGGATTTAGTCCCATTTTGACAAGTTATTTAAGAGCTTAAAGAAAATTTACAAAAATATGAAAAAATCACAACAATAAACTAGACCAAGTGAACTTTTTAAAGCCACAAGTTTCACTTAAAATGACTCGAGAAATGAATCAAGAAAATTCATCCTTTTGGGCTCAAAATGAGTTTTCAATGTTTTTGACTTTTGACAAAACTAAAAATTGACTAACTTGAATTTTAATCTCAATTTAAGGACTGATATAGAAGTAATAAGGTTAAATGAGACTACAACAAGTTGTATTTATGAATTATGAACACAAAATAAACTTTTGATTCTCCAAAATCCAACAGATAAGCACATTAAGCAGAGTTCATGTGGATTTGACTTTTTTTGAGTTGTAGACTCAAATTAAAGACAGATATGAGCATGAAATAGCTACACAAGCATGAAACAACAGAAACCAACCACTGCACAAACCTTAAAGCAGTTAAAGAGCACATCCAAACACACCTATAAACACTGATTTGCAACTAAAATAAACCAATCTACTGAACAAGCAAGTAATAAGGATCAAGATGAGGTTTACTGTCCTAAATACAACTTAATAAACAAGTTTTAACTATTGGTGACCACAAATAAACATTCAAGCATAATATGCAAATTAGAGCTAAAAATGAAAATGAGACAATCAATACTCACAAGAGGTCCATTTGTTTGAGGCTAGAACCAAACCAAACCTATTCTAATTTACCCTAATCCAACCTATATCCATCTTTGCATCAACCCAATATCCATTTCCTCTTCAATTTTTGCCCATTTTGACTTTCATTGACCAAATTCCAAAAGTGTTTGCAACTTGAATAGAAGCTTGTAAAAAGCTATGACAAGCTTATAGAAGCTTGTTGGAGATCAAAACTAAGTTTTGCTATAGGCTTTGACAAAGAGTTTGAAAATGAAAATTCAACGAAACACAAGAATGAGAACTTTAACCAAACTTTGAATTTGATCCTTAAAACAGATTACAATGATAACTTAACTTGAGTTTGAATCATTAAAACAAAAGATTACATATTTTAAACTAAACTAAGACATTAATTAAAAATACGACATAAAGAAAAACTTTAAAAACTAACTACTACTTTTTTCTTGTTTCTTCTTCCTTTTTATACACCCAAAAAGCTTCCACGTGTCTTCTTGATCAAATCCCACCACTTCTTTAAGCCAATAGATGAGTTTTAAGGGTTTTGGTCACTTTATGCGTTTTGGTCACTTTATGCGTTTTGGCAGGAAAAGCTCATTTGACTTCTGTGGACTCTCAGACTGCAACTAGGGGGGTGGATAGGTGTAATGATGAGGAGGGGGGTTGGAAGGGATAAGGTGATGGGAGAGGTGTTGGGAGAAGGAATTGCAGGCAAGTAGTGGGAGGACATGGATAAGGTGGAGGTGGCGGGAAGGGTGAGGTGTTTGACTAGGGGGTTCAAAAAGGTTATATGGCAGGGGGTCATAAGGGTTTTGGCAGGGGATCAAAATGGGTAAAGGGTCATTGGATTGGTTTAGATAACAAGGACCAAAGTTGTAATTCTGCCAAACTAGAGGGACCAAAACTGCCATTTCTCCAAAGTTAACACAAGGGTCACTTTTGACAAGTTTTGAAAGTACAAGTACCATTTTTGACATTTTCAAATTTTCAAAGGACTAAACCTGACAATTTTGAAAGTTAAAGGACCTAAGTTGTAATTTTGTAAATTTAAATCTCAAGGACCAAAACTGACAACTTAAGAATTCCTAGGGACTTAAAATGATATTTTTCTTTATTTGGTTTTACCAGGGGACCTGCTTTTTGACAACTTTTGAAACTTGGGGACTAAAACTGCCAATTATGCAAACTTGATACGTTTTTCACCAGATTTTGATATTTTTGCATTTAAAACACATAAAACACTTATTTGTGACATTTTTATCATTTTGATGCATTTCTGAGTGTTTTCAGATGTTTTTGCAGTTTAATTGGTACAAAAATGATGAGTATTTAGACACTCATCAACAACCTACTGACACTTCAGCACAGAAGCAGAAAAGGAAGAAGATAGATGTTGGAAAGGGGAACGTTGAAGGAAATGAGGTTTCAAGGGGTGATGTGATTTTGATTGATGAAGATATGGCTGCTTTGCAAATGGGAATTAAACAAAGCCTTGAAAGCCAAAACATGAGACCACCAGTGGGAGGAGTTACAATAAGAGAACCTGAGCCTGCGCCACGTCAAACAAATCCTTCCACTCAAGACAAAGGAAAAGGGATTGCTGGAGTGGAAGCTGAACAAGCTGCTCACATGCTTCTGATCATCTCTTCTCCACCATCTGGAACTACCACCCAATTTGAGCTAAAGAAAAGAAGTGTTGAATCATCTTCAGCTCAAGAACTAACTGGATTGGAAAAGGAGGTATCCGAAACACATGAAGAAACTCCTGCATCAAGTGATACCCAATCTGATCAGAATGATGATGAAGAGTTGTAGAAATACTCACAGGAGAACCTTGAGTCAAGATCTGATGAAACCAGGCATATGGAGGAACCTAACATGTCTACGGGTTCTCTTTCCTCACTTAAGAATCTGGATGCCGATTTCTCATTCGGTGATCAGTTTTTGAATGACAAACCTTCAGACATCGAGACTCATAAGCCTAATGATGAGAAAGAGGAAGCTGAGTCCATGTACACGGTCAGCATCCAGCAAGACACACCAACCATCCCACCTATGTTTGCACCTGCTCTTACAACCGAACATCCACCACCTGATCCTGCTAAAGATCTATCACTTGAACCGTGGTTACTGACACGGACACTCCACCGGCTTCACCACCTCAAATACTAACATCTGATCAATTGCTCGACAAAGCAGTGAAAAGAATTGAAGCTCTTGAAAGACAACTACCTAAATCTGTCGATATCCTCGAGGATCGTGTCTACAGGCTGGAACATCTTAACTTCGATGAAGGGGTAGCAGACGCCATTGAAGGAGAAGTTAAGGATGCTGTAGAATGGGCAATGCAAGCTCCTCTGCTTCAATGGTTTAAAGACCTACCCATTTCAGATATGAGAGCTGTTCTTTCAGACAAGATGTATGAAGCTAACGAGCATAAGCATGAGGTTCATATGAAGTTATTCGAGGCTCTCGAAGAATCGATTAAGCATGACAATCATCTACAGTTTTTAGAGGACATTGGAGAAACAAAGGCTAAGAAGAAAAGGAGGACTGTGGTGCTGGAAACGTTGCGTAAAGGTCCTAAACCTCCTCCTCCCTCGCCTCTAACTGGAGGAGCTGGAACTTCTAGGGCTGGTGGATCTTCTAAAACAACCACTACACCTCCACCACAACCACCATCATCACCACCAAAACCTTCCAATCAATCTAGTTCATCAGGTGATCAAGGAACTCAAAAGAAGTCTGCAGCTTGGACCACGGTTGATTCAAGGTTTACACCCACATTCTCCACTATTCCAGAAGACCAGGTGCTACACGAAGAGTCTTATGTCATGGCAGAGTCAGAATCCGATGACAATGATGCATCCACCAAACATATCCCCAAGCCATCTGAAGATGATTGGTTTGATGCATACGTGTCAGGTGAACGCTCTAATACCTCTAGAGTTGCACCTTCAAAAGATACAATTCAAAGCTGGCTCACCAAAGAGAGACCTCAAACTCTAGAACCTTCATGGTCCATTCCAGAGTCTGACACAATGATCCCTGACAACAACTGGGCTTCAACAATAACAGCCAACTATGAAGCCCCAGCTGAAGATTCTCTTCTTCACATCACAGGAGATATGGGCAGCTTTATGAAGTGGTTTTGTGAACAGAAGGGAATCTCGTCCATCACTCCAAAGGAACTTGAAGGACCAGCATTTGAAATCGTCAAAGTCTTTCACTCAGATGCCAATCAGCATCAATACCAGATGGAAGAATGTCATAAGATGCTGAGTGATCAAGTCAGTGAGCAGATCAGCCGTTTCAATGTGAACAAGCCTCTTCCTCTCAGTGGTGAACCTGGACAAATGACCATTCAGTCTGAGTTCTTCTTCAACCATGACTTGGACTATCTATGTGCTCGTACTTATGAAAGAAGACTATTTTGAAGATGAAAGCTGCTACCTACTCTGATCAGGGTCTTGAACAGATGGTTCCGGATCAATTCTGGGCAGATAAAGAACAAGAGTATGACATCGCTTCCTCATATGGCATTTCTCACCGTGGGTCAAGAAGAAGAAATTCTACATTGAACGACATGGAGCTGAAAAGAGACGCAAAGCTGTTCGATCCAAGCTGCGGATTCTAAGTGTTGTCAGTATAGAAATCTTCCCAATATATGGCTATAATTATCTGAAGAAGATTGTTCTTCGAAGAGCAGACTTGAAAGATCACGTGATAGAAGAAAACGACTTCAAACATCTGCTGCCAAATGACTTTGAAGATCTCTAACTTCTGAACCTTCAAGGACACCTTGACCATCTACCTGTTCGTGAGAAGAAAGCTCTCTCTGCTGCTGTCAATCTCTAGATCAGAGGCTTGGTCATTCAAAAAAGAGTTGAAGATTTCCAGCTAGGAATGGAAAGCTACCAGAACTGCGTCAACCTAACAAGACCGCAATGGGAAGCCTCAGGACTTGAATTTCATCACGAATATAAAGTGATTGACACCCCTAGAGCTATCATCTTTACCGACAGATACGGATCACGTATGCCGATGAGACTGTGCGAGCTTTTCAAGTTCAGTGATGGAACTCTCAAGATGGTCGAAGAAGAACTGAACTCGAGAGTGAAGCATATCAAACTTGATCTGAAGCCGAGGAACAAAACTAGATTCTGGTCTGAACAGGACTTGAAGATGTGTGAAGATTTCATTGCTGCAATCGGACGAAGATTAAAGACTAGGATGATTTATCGCAGCCTTAAAATTTTTGTGGGTGGTAGACTTCGTGAAGGTCACTACAAGCTGCTTCAAAGAACTGAATGAAGACATCTTCCGGAAGTAGCTTCTGTTTTGTATTTTTGATATGTAAAATTTGGTGTATGTACTATGAACAACTATAATGTATATAGTAGTGATAGGTTATGTATTGTGGTTTCCCTTTTATCTAAAAAGGGAACTTCAGTGTAGTTCACTTCAGATCATATAAAACCGAACACAGTTTTCTCCAACAAAGTTTTGTTTCATACATATTTAAATCACTTGAGATCCAAAATCTCAAAGGATTTGAAATTTTTGATCGGGGGAGAAAATGTGATATAAATATGAAAGATGATAAAAGGTGACCATTTTTGATTCAAGTGTGCATACTGCTCTCCCATATGTGCTAAACGCTTTCGAATCTCGAAGCACATATTAAGGGGGAGCATTTCAAAACAAATATAAACTTTCAAGGTACAATGATTTCTATGTTTTAACATAAGTACGTTGATTGATTTTCTAAATGGTTTCTTAATGGATTTTGTGATCGTGGATGTACTTCAAAAGAACTTTTCCTCTATGTGATAAAATGATTTCAAATATCCTATGCACATATTGAGGGGGAGAATTTACCAAGAAAATCAAATGGCTTTTTCGAAGGAAATTGTGATCAAGAAATTATTTCAAAGAACTCTTGCCTCCATGTGCCAAAAAATTTACAAATCATATGCACATGTTGAGGGGGAGCATTTATAAATGATCAAAACTATTAAGGTACAAAATGCTTTAATCCCGTATCACAAGTACCTTGATTGATTTTCCAAATGATTTTTCAATTGGTTCCAATGGCAGATGAACAATACCAAATAGACCGACCAAATTTACTTTATGTATGGTGATATAAGGATGATAAGGTTAGGTATTTGTTCCCATGATCCGCCAGAACCGGAGGGATCTACCCAGGAACAATCCACTAGATAGTGTAGAAGTCCTTAGGTATGATGAAAAAAGGAGAAAAGTGAGATATGGGAAGAGTGCGGACTGAGATAGAGCTAGAACTGGAATAAACCCAACAAGGTTCTAGTTATGAAATCTCGGTAAGCATTGAAGGGGTTGAAGAATGAAAAAGAAATGAATGAGAAAAGGGTGAAAAGAAATAGCCCTCTAATAATTCAACCTTAGGGCAAAAACTGGGTTCAATACATATGCTACTGGTGTTTACTAAGGTAACACTGGTATTGAAGACAAGACGTCATGGACCCAGTGACACACTGCACCTAACTTCCCAAGCTACTCAAGTTCCTCTTAAAAGGACTTGCTTCATTCTCACGAGAAATCGACATTATCTATCGACTTTCTCTTAGAGATTGTTGATATTGAAGAAGGAGACCATCTCCCTAGTCTCCGATATAGGAAACCAAATGTGCACTATTGAGTCTAGAGCCACGAGATCATTAAATAAATCTCATTAGGACACTGTCAATGAAGACTCTCTGTTTCACACAATGTGGAAAGAGAGATTATATCTAAAGAGTCATACGCATTATCCTTGTGGTATTGCCAGAACATCTGAGTGATATGCAAACATATTCACAATGAAGATGGAAAGCCTTTTAGAGCCAACATCAAACAAGCTCTTGGTGGATGGCATGTGAGATCTATCCAATAGATCAACCATGTGACAACTGGACAGAAACAATGGGGCGATTCAAAATTATGAATCAATCCTGGTTCAGGTTATGGATTGACGGATACCTTTGAAAAACCGGTCGTTGTGCTTAAAACTCTTTTCTCTAGCACATCGACTGTGTATTAATATTTCAAAATTAAAAGGTGTTTATGATTGATAATTGAATTTCGTTAAAACCTTCATTGTATTGCAAAAACACTTTATTTTGAGCAATACACGATTGTTTTTCAAATCTCTTTTTATCAATCAGTGAATCTCAAATTCGCTGGTTCACTCACTCCGTGTTGTCTTCTTTGAGACGTTCCGGTTTGAGAACAGCTAGAGCAGCTGCGAAACCCTGTCAAGGAGGATTCTTTGGAATTCTACCTGATCACCTGCAGTACTTGTACTGTTCAACGGGGAACCGTGGGCCGTGTACATCAATTCAACGAAAGTGATCAAAGACACTTTCGTACGCTTTATTGCTAACTGTTGTATGCAGGTACACCCGACGTTTGTAGCTGATCAGAGTGGAGAGATCAATCCATAGCCGCATGCTCACACAACACATTCATTTCCAAATAAATCATGATAAGTGCATCAACGTCTCTGATATTTTCACTCCATGCTTCTGCTACGATGCTGCAAATATCGTGAATCATCTAAAGCTTCCGCTACTCTGATAAGAAGATATCATGATCCAGAATGTGAGCATGTCGGTCCAACTGTCACAACATCATATGCGGGCAACACAACAATGTGTGATGCTGAGATCAACTGTGGCTGATGATCTCATATAAAGCTCAAAGGTCATCATAATGTGGATCAGCTCTATAACCTCCACTTAATGTACATCATAGTTGGATTATGATAATATCACCATTAAAGCACAAAGATTGATTATTTTGATGAAGTGAAGTCTACGAGCTCAAGACTAAAGATTAATTGGAATGCTAGGATGCTAAATTGTAAATCATGGGGTGACCTCCCTTAGGGGGAGATTGTTAGGAATTGGAAATTCTATTGTAAAGCATCGGTCACCCCAATTATTATCTAGCTTAAGTTAGCTCATAGACATATCATTTATTACGTTATTTGCTAGTTAGTTATTAGCGTAGATTAGTCTAGTGCAACACCGTGGAGGAAGGACGGGTCTTTACCCACTGTATGCCTGATCCACAGCCCGAAGGAGGGCGTGCTTCTTTGTATAAATAGCCCTCTCCCCACAAGGGAGAGGGTTGGATGTTCATTTGGAATCTAACATTCTATGTGTTTCTCTCACTAGAATATCCTACTTTCTCTCTCTAAAATCATATAATCGCCCATATTTGTGATTGTTTGTGTGTTTGTGAAATCCAATATGTTACATTGTTCGTATTCATATCGGAGAAAAGATCTTCCAACAAAGGTTTGTCATTAAGACCAACCACATTTGCAAATGACACTTTGTTGGGTTTAACCTGAGATTCAGGGGTTTCAACGTCTTTCTTTGTTGGTGTATCTTCTAGGCTAACCACAACAACATCATTGTTACTGGATTCAAGGCCAACAAACGAATTTTTGTCAACCACATCCCCTTGTTGATCATCACAATCCATTAAATCTAAAGACGGAACACACAATTTTTTATCGACGCTTTTGTTGACATTATCTTGGGAGGAAACAGGTCCCAAAATAGGTGTGTCATTTTGGCCAACCACATTTACATATGGCAGGTTGTTGTCTTTAAACTGAGATTTGAGAATATAGTATGTTACAAAACAGCAAATTAAAGTATTTTATTTATCGGCGATGTTTTACTGATAATGTAGATACCTCATGAGCTTTGTTGGTGGGTGTTCCTACTTCTGTCTGCACACAAACAATATTGTTAACGGGTTCAAGTTGGCAAGGCAATTGTTTCTGAACCACATCTTGCTGTTCATTATCACAAGCCATTGCATCTACAAAATTATCACCCGAAACTTTTTCATCGTTTATGTAAGACGACCAATCATTACCACAATCTGGTACCTGCTGAATTTTAAATATATATACATAAGTAGGGACGTATGCTATAGCTGATATTTAAACTGTAAGTGAAATATAATGTACAATAATGGGATTTTATTTTCCTCGTTAGGTGCAACTGGTTGAAGTTGAGTACTACTTTCACCTCCATATTCCATAACAGGACATTTTTGGGTCATGGCACAAGCTTCAACAAGAATACCAAGGTTACATGGTTGCGTTTCTTTAAGCCCATCATCATTGTCAATGTCCGTTGCATGGTCCGCATGGACAACCTTATCCCCGTTAGGGCCTACAATATGACACGACATGGCCTGTATCGACCAATGTTTGATATAAGTGTAGACACGAACGATTATTTGATTTTGGTATAAACATTGGAGATAAACTGAAAAGTAAATACAAACCCTCAGATCATCGGGAGTAACGTCAGAGTAGTTTGTGGTGGCACAACTTTTAGATTGTTCAGGATCAACAACATCATCATTATTAAGACCCAATAGTTGCTGTACTTTTGAAAGTCTGCTTTTCACACTCCTAAACACATCAAGTACAAACGGTGTGTTTTTGACCGAATGAATGCCATTTTCTATCATCAAAACGTTTTTTTTCCAAATCCAGTAACTCACGAAATAGACCCCCTGTCGAATGAGTAGTTCCCGTTTGTGCAACATTTAAATTGAAATCGTCCATGCACAAGTTTAAATTGAAATCGTCCGCGAATGCATTCGAATGCTCTGCAGTCTTGTCACCATCATCTGTCTCTGGAAAAGACAAACCATCTATAAATTGGGCGCTGCCAATACACCACGGTTGCTTCATTTCAGCTTGTGTTGCAGAAAGTTCAGTAATGGGAGTTGAATCCTAACAACAAAAAAATTTAAAATTACTGATATACTATGAACAAATTCAGGTACAAGTTAGTGGGGTCAGCAATGTAAGAAGGTGTGATGCATACCGGTCCAAAGAGGTTACAACAGTCCGCTTTCAGAAACTTTGAAAGTCCTGACCAGGCAAGACCACGTGGAATGACCTTATTGTCTTTCACCCACCAAAGTGAGCTTTTAGGGTAAGTCTCCAAAATCCAAATCTGTAATAACCACAACTGTCATCTTTAAAACGTGTACTTATGCAGCTATCGTTTTTGTAAATGTTTCAAGGTTTACCAAAGTAAAGGTCACCTGTTTAGGATGAAACAATACCTTTATTGGTTACTGTTTTAAAAATAAATCACAAACTAAAATGTGTTATAACATTGTTGTAATCTAAATTACGGGTAACTTTTATATTACTTGTATACAGAACAAAACACCAGCATTTCATAACAATAAAACAACAACATTAATTTTAGGTACTTTTGAAATGAAAAAGTAATAGCACAACAAAATTGAATCAAAAGCTTTTAATAACCTGTTTTTGTAAAGAAATATGTTATCAAAGCTAGACATTCATACATTAGTACAAACTACTGAGAATTCTAACCTTGAAAGCCCAAGCGAACCCGTATAGATTGTATGTGGCACTGAACTTTGGGTTCTTTTTCAATTTTAACAAATGATCTTTTCTGTGTATATGAACAATATTGACAGTCATTTGATAAAATTTATGCCACATATATTCACCCCAAGGAAATGCATTCCAGGCTTCAAAATCGTCAACCAAGCTCAATAAGTGTTTATGGATGCAATTCCTGTCTTCTTTTCCCATAAACACCAGGTCTGCAGCTACCAGCAGACACACCCTAACAGCATCCTCATCAGAAAGAGATAACCACCATTTCCCATCCTTTTTTCCGTCATTAACAAGGGCCAAAAGATCAATTGCATGTACATTTGTTATACCATTATTTTTTTTTCAAGAGATACACGATCGAAAAATGCGCTAGATCGTTTAATCGGTTTTGAAACTTTGCCAAATCGAAACCCTGTTATAAGACAAAATTCTTTCCGGCCAAACCTTAACGAATGATCCCCAATTTGGAATTTTAGTGGAGGGGAATTAGAGGAGATGTTAGAAACATATACCTGGTGTTGCAAAAAATAATGCATTAGAAGGCAGTCATTCTCGAACGACTTTATATCCAACCATGGACCAAAAACTGTTTGCCTGAACAACCTTTCGCAGTTTTCATTCTTTGACAAACAGAGTTTAATATCTGGCAGCAACTTCAATGTAGAACGAACTGCGATTTTACAATTGTACAACTTTAATTTTGTCATATGGAATTATACAGTAAAATTAATTAGGGTTTAGAGGGTTATGTGAATAAAATGTAGTTTGTGAGTGTGTGCGCGTGATGTAGAATAAGACGTTTAATTGTAGAAGCTGTTACAAATTGTAGAAGCAGATGTTTCATTGTGTGTGTGCGCGCGTGATGTTGTGTGACTACGTGTTGAGTTATTATTATTAGTTTTATAATACAACCAGTGTAAAATGACCATATTATCCTCGTGTATAAATACAAGTTGCCCAATATCATATAGTTGCCTGAAAATACATTTTGGTTGCCCAAAAAACAATACCTTACAATACATGACATATACTCTCCAAATACGTACTTCTGTCACACCTTTTTCTGCCACATGGCACTCCATGGTTGGCTACAAGAAAATCGCTGGGCAACTGGTCCATTTTCATATGGCAAAAAGCGTGGTCCGAAAAGTGATAAGCCTCAGGGCGCGCAGTCTATTTGACTAATTTTCCCTTATTATTATTATCATCATCAGTATCATTATCATTATCATTTTAAACACACAAATACAAGTACACTCACTTGCTTTTTCTTATTTTTTCTATCCAAACAAAGATACAGACTCACCCACTCTTTCTTCTTTGTCTCTCCAAACAAACACACACACTCACCAAACCGACAGCCAGCGCCTCCTCCGGCAGACCAGTCACCACCACCGTCCATCTCTACGAAACCTTTGGCCGATCACCATCCCATCACCGCCCATTCGTTTATTTGAGTTATAAAACCTCTAAGCAAAATTTCATCTTTAACAACACTCCAAGCAACACTGTGTTGGAATTAAATAACATGAAAATCATAAATTTAAACACAATAAACTAAAAGTACATGCGGAAGCGTAGGAACATATAATTGCAATTAATTAACTGAAAATTAAAGCCTATGCGTACCTTTTGCAATTCCAAGCTAGCAATCAATAGGATCAATTTAAGAACCATAATTAGGGTTTATGAGGATTAACGAATTGATGCTTACCCTTTTTCAATTCAATCTAAGATGCAAACAATAGTGTGTTTGCACCACGTTCTTGTACACACGTACTAATACCAAATTAATGAGAATACTAGTTCAAGAAAACACAAAACAATTACTGATAAACAAAAAAATCTGAATCCATAAAAATATAGGGGTGTTCGGCCGAATGTCAAAACAAGGAGAAGAAAAACCAATTTAAGGTTTAGTATGTGTACAAAAGTTATGAAAACAATAAACCCATGGCCTTGTATATATAGCATGACAAAACTTTGGGAACAAGTTAGGTTTTGGGTTGGGTTTTCCTCCCCTAGCCGATCGGTTCAATACCTCTAAGGGGTTTTAGAACTTTCTTGTTCTCTAACTTTCATCTATAGTCATTTCCTTTTATCCATTAGTCTATTTCCGTTAATAACTAACGGTCGTTAGTCTTTTTGTGTTATTAATAATTAAATATAACTTCTTATATTAAATTATTAAACATTAATTCTTCATACGTAATAACTTTCATCTATAGTCATTTCCTTTTATCCGTTAGTCTATTTCCGTTAATAACTAACGGTCGTTAGTCGTTTTGTGTTATTAATAATTAAATATAACTTCTTATATTAAATTATTAAACATTAATTCTATACGTAAAGTGTGTAATCATGTGGTCTCGAGTTCAGTTCTAGACATACACTATTAAAATTTTCCATTAAAACTAACAGCTCACACTTGGACATATCTTAATAGTATAATGACATTGGTTAGCGTGTAGCAACATGCCAATGCGTCCAATACAACTCGAATAAGGTCTCCTGGAAAAACCTTTTGATGATTCATCATCATAATTATCCTTTTGTTTCTAATACCATGTTAAATAAGGATATGAATATAAGTCATTCCTTTATTTAACTATTTTGTTTCTCGTTGTTTGTGATTGAGCAAGATTACCAAATCTTCTGAACGTATTCCAGATAGATCTTGGGCGTGACCACACAAATATCTTGTCAACCCTACGAGGGGCCCAGCAGTATTATACTTCAAAACAAATTTGAAGGAACAAATTCTCTACTGACTACAAGCAAAACCCATGAACTTTGCAACACTTCTGGAAACAATCCTTATAACTACCAGTTACGTATAGCGTTAAATTCCTTCACAGAAATGCACTACATCCATGACAATTCTCTGGTATCTCAAGTCTGAGGATAACTATTTATGATTTACCTGATGACAAGATCCATAAAGTACAATCATGTATTTGGAATAAGTCCTATATTCAATTCATTGATAACCCTTGTTTTAAACCCGTAACTTAATTATGTATTCCAAATCAGTTGAGTAATTTTCATGTATTTAGGATTAACTAAATGATAAGAGGCATTAGGATAACCCTTATTTTAAACCCGTAACTTAATTACGTAATCCACATCAGTTGAGTAATTTTCCCCACACCCTTGAATTGCACTCATCTTTAGTACACGATACCCCTAGTTAACCCCTCCGAGCCTATCCTTTTCGCGGTTCTCGTGATGTTCCGGTTTCCGGAATATCAATAAAGAGCATTGTTTACAATCCACCCCCAAATATACACCCAAATCGCCTTAGCCTACCTTGTATGCACTCATCTTTAGTGCATTATTGTAATCATTGTTTAAACTATTAGTTCAATTATCTAGTTACTTGAATGGTTGCTAAGTCGAGTCATATCCTTTGTATACAGTTTTGGGACGATTGGGACTCATGGGTTAAAGTAGTATTTTATGGAGTAACGGGAAAGAACGTTAAATTTAATTTCCCTTTGTCTACGTAATTAAATACTCCAAGTGTTTTGATCTTTTCAAATAGGGTCAATTGGTGTTTGTGAAATAAAAACTCAAGTGTAGGAATGCTCCTAATCCCTTTATTTTAATGTTATCGTAGAGGATGGTCAAGTAAAAAGGTATGAAAAAATCGAAAAAAAGTGTGAAGTAAAAAAAATAAAATAAAATAAAAATAAAAAAAATGAGAAAAACATACGAGCTACCATCCTACATCTATCTTTATGTTTTATGTTTTTAAATTTATGTCTTTTAATTTTGTTTCAAGTTCTTATTTAGTGTTAGTGAGTCGAGTCTTGGCTTAGCAACGTCACGTCTTACATGCTTGTAACATAAGATTTTTGACTTGCCATCACTAAATATCCCCATATCCAACAAAACCCTTTATTTCTCTACCCGAAGCCGAACATTATAACCATTTGTAAAGACCTCTTAGATAGTTATTCCTAGGAGCTTACGCCAAAGCGGTGGAGGTTTGATCTATTCTCACGCCTATGGTAATCTATGTACTATGCCAGGTAGTGAGTGTTTATCTTCCATTTCCTTACATGTTATATTTCATATAAACCCGAGAGATGAGAGAATCCAAACATCAATTGTGAGGTGCTAGTGTATAATTTTCGTGCTTGTTATGACTATTGTGGCGCTTGTACTTATTGTAACCTATTTTAAACCAATGCTAAATGACCCTAACTTATAAATTGATTGGCAAAAAGCACATTCGCTTGAGGACAGGCAAATTCCAAGTGCAGGGATATTTGATAAGGATTTAAAACATACGTTTTTAGGGGGTCATTTAAGCCCTAAATCGACACATTTTATATCCGTTACTGCTTAAAATCGTTCCTTTTTCATATTTTAGGTATTTTGGAAGCAAAATGCTGGAATCAAGCATATTTGGACGAAAAGGAGCGAAAACATGAAGAAAAAGACAAATTCAAGAATCCAAGGCTGTTTTATGCACCTGACGGCGTCCAACAAGGTTTTCTAAAAAGTCTCAAGTGACGGCACATGTCACTTTTTGGTTTTACAACATGACGACGTCACACCTTATTTCTGGAGGGCGTCGCCCTTTATTTTATAGCAGATGACCAAGACCCAGCCCAAGACGACGTCCTTATTGAAGCTAGATGGCGTCACACTTCCTCAATTGATGTCGTCCCAACGATGACTTGTCGTAAACGAATCCGTAATAACGGCGACCAGACGGCGTCACCATCAAAAGGCGACGTCGTCGCAGTTGTATATCTATATATTGACTTCGAATTTTCTGTATTTTATGTGTAATTTTTTGGAGAGCAAACCCTAGTTCGTTCATAGTCCGACTTGGGCAGTATTTTCGGGTTTCAAACCTTTCTTTACACTCAAAGATAAGTTTGTTAATCCATTATATCACCATGTTTATCCTATGTTCAATTGTTTGTTTGTGTGCATGCTAATCTATCATGAGTAGCTAAATTATTATTGTGTTTGCTTATATCTATGAAACCTAGTTGTTGATTATTGTTAGGTTGTCTCTTGTTTTAATTGGTAGACGCTAGAGTAAGGAAAATTGGCTTCTTCTTTAATTGTTGCGAGCTTGAACGTCCTAAATAGCACAAAGCTTGAGAGTGCACTTGAGCCATCGTTGTGTTTATTGCGTGAGTTGTAGCTTTAGGATAATAGAGTATTCGGGGGAGATACTACGGTACTTGGCGATCCCGGATAGTCTAGAGGAGAGTTGTGATTCATAGAACTAGAGAATTAGGCACCCCCTATGACTAACACGAAATACAACGCACCAATTAGAATGAGGATGTGACAATTCAACTGACCAATAAGAGATAACTAGGGAGTAAGAACATCTAAGTAAAAACGCTTTTAATTATCATAAGAACACACCAATCAATCCATATCTTATTTTCCTTTTCATTACTTTTAGTTTAAATTATTAGTAGTTAAAATTGGTGGAAATACCAACCCCCACTCTTATACCCCGAGATTTTACTTGTTTTCTAAAAAATATAAAAAGCTAAAAAGAATCACCCTCAACCTCACTTTCTCGTCATCATCTCTATTAGCATCTATATTCTCCTAGAGAACGATCAACCCCCTGGGCTTACCCATACTACACTGCAACGATTAGGTACACTGCCTAGTGGGTTGTAAAGCTTGCTCGTTGAAAAGGAAGTATTTCGACCCCGAACTCATGCATCAACAGATCGATGATGGGCTGTTATAGATCTTTAAAGATCGTATTTAATAAGAACTTTAAAGAACTAAGATCTTTTGTTTTGAATCATTTTTGTTTTACAAGTAACATTTTTGAGATTTTAATTGTTCTTGTTAACTGACGAGGAGTTGTTGTTGTTAAAATTATTGTGGGGGTGGAGGTTTGTTGGCCAACTGATGGTGCCATGGGTGGGGGTTTGGTGGTGGACTGATGATGGTGGTAGTCGAGTCTGGGTCGTCTGTCGTGTCGGGTTGTCAGCATGGTAATTCTCAGGAGCTCTGCTAATCTGTATTCGAGGGCAAAAGTAGTATTGTAACTAGACTTGTTGTTGTGATTGTTGTCAGTGTAACTAAAGAGCCGGTTTTAATGGCGTTGATCATTTTCTTGTTGTTGGGATTACCTAGGATAATGGTTGATCACTTGTGAAGATGAAAATGATGGGGGGAATAAGCTTTTGTTTTTACAGGCTGCAAAGGACATGTTGATGCTTGTTGTGGAGTCTAGTTCGTGGAAGTGCTTGTTGTGGAGACAATTTGATTGTGGTTGAATATAGGTTTGAAGATGACATCGAATTTGATGAAATAATTTGGTAATCTGATTTTTGTGTTTAGGGGTGTTTGTTTGATATCTGGTGTTGGTGGGTATGATGATTTACTTTGGCTAGTATGACGACGGATTCTGGTGGGCCTGCCGATAATGGGATGGTGCTGTTAGTGAAATGAGGGTTTAGGTGTATATAGATGATGATGATTGTAAATGAAGATGAAGAGGGTTATAAGAATTAAAAAAAGAAAATCTTAAATTGAAGTACTAGTTACCAAAATCGTCCCTCTGGTTTAGTATGAACTTAAAAGACGATAATGCCCCTCACGTGCCAGTCACATGGCTTGACTTAATGACTCAAACAAACGGCCGTCTTGTCAAAGGACGGGTCAATGCAAAATGGACAACTACAAGGATGATTTGTGTAATTATTAAGAGTTAAGGATGAAAACTGCAACTTTGGCCTAACTATAAGAAGGATTTATGTAATTAACTCTAAATACTACTACCTCTGTCTCTAAATAAATGTCCACTTTGACTTTCTGTAGTCTTTCTTGATCAACTTTGACCTTAAATAATTTTGTTTGTGTTATATAATATTTGATAAAAATTATACCAATGAAAATACATTTAAAACCTAATCCATTCATATATTTTGCATCAAATATTATATAACGTAAAGAAAATATTTTAAGCGCAAAGTTAAAAAGTGGACATTTATACAGTATTATAACATGCCTAACATTCAAAAAAATATAAAACACTTTGAAAATGATACTTTTGTCCTATGAATTGTGTGGGCTACAAGTAAATTCCAATTTGATTGCTTCTTTACATATTATTCTCGACGTAGACCAAGTCATGTGTTGAAATATCCACATATTTTTCATCATCTATATAAAGATGCACGACAAAAAATCCACAACTACAGTCCCAAAACATGACTTCTGTTGCACTTTTGAAACTCATTTTCATCTTCCTCATATTGAATATTCTATCAAACGTTTCGGTCACGAAAGTCTTGAATCAGACCACGAACATAGGAGTGATCATCGATGAGACTTCCCGAGCAGGGAAAGAACAAAAAACCGCTATTGAAATCGCGGTCCAAAAGCTAAATTCGGGTTCTAATGACCATATGTTAGCTATTCATTTCAAGAACTCTAGTGGAGACCCTCTTGAAGCTGCTTCTTCAGGTTCTATATAGTTCTTGTCTAAATATAAGTCTTTTACTTTATAGAGTCATTCATAGGCATATAAATAGTTACGTTTAAGTTGCACAGCTAAAGTTTTATAGATTTTTATGCTGCAGCAAAATATTTGATTGACAAACAAAATGTACGGGTGGTTATCGGGACTAGTTCATGGGAGGAAACTACACTAGTAGCGAAAATAGGACAAGATGCTCAAATCCCGGTTATTTCTTTGACTCCTGATACTTTACAACCTCTATCGCGTCTTAAATGGCCTTTCTTGGTACAAATGACCAATTTAGATATGTCTGACGAAATAAATTGCATCACGTCTATCCTGCAATCATATAACTGGACAAGGGTTATCGCGGTTTTTGAAGACAATGCATATGGTGGTGAATATGGGGCTTTATCATTATTATCCGAGGAGCTTCAAAAGATTGGTTCCATAGTCGAGCACAGTGTAGTTTTACCTCATTTCACTTCACCATTTGATCCAAAAGAGACTATTCGGGATGAGCTAGTGGAAGTTTTGACCACAAAGAAATCACGGGTCTTTATTGTGTTGAAGTCGTCTTTAACTACGGCAACTAGAGTATTTGAAGAAGCTCGTAACCTAGGACTAATGAGTCAAGACTCAGTTTGGATTATTGGAGATAGTATTTGTAGTTTTCTTGATTCTATTAACCCATCAGTTTTTCGTCTCATGCAAGGTGCTCTAGGCATCAAGACATATTATCCTGACAAAAACACACAATTTCTAGACTTCGAATCTAACTTCAAGAAAACTTTTAGATCAAATTATCCCGAGGAAGATAAGTTTGAACCTGAAATCTACGCGTTACATGCATATGATAGCATAGATACTATCTCACGAGCACTAAAACGTTTAAAAAATTCAAACGATACTGATGTTGGTTTCTCAAAGAAGTTGCTGGACACAATTTTATCAAGCAACTTCACTGGTTTGACCGGCCAAATAGCTTTTCATCCTGAAAAGCTATCGGATCCCCACAAGTTTCAGCTGGTGAATATAATTGGCAAAAGTTACAAAGAGCTTGGATTCTTGTCACCAAAGACGGGTTTTTCAAATATTGAACCTGGAAACAGGCAGGTGGCCATAAACTGGCCCGGGGATTTAATAAGAATACCAAAAGGATGGGCAATACCTAACAATGCAACGAAAATGAAGATTGGTGTTCCAGACACGACGTCATTTGATAGGTTTGTGAAAGTGGAATGGAACGAGAGCACGAACGAGACCGAATATTCTGGTCTTTGCATTGATGTTTTCAAGTCCGTTATCGCCACTTTGAAAGAGAAATACGGATACACGTTACCTTACGAGTTTGTAAACCTTTCGGGCTCCTACGAAGATATGGTGAATCAAGTCTACTATAAGGTACTCATTTATGTCATATCATCTAGACCTTGAAAATTGTTAAATGATACTAGAAAATTGTCTTAAAAGTAACTTCCTAGAAACTAACTTTAAAGTTGGGTAGAAATAACTAAGGTTGTAAAAATGGTTAGACGTTAGTCGGGCAGCTGGGTACCGCCTAGCGATTTATTATTTTGAAAATCTTATATAAAAAGTTATAAAATTTTAAATTATATATATAACATAAACGAAATGCTTTTATTATATATATAATTTACACCGCACTTTTTTATTATTTAACCACCATCACACCAGTAATGCGTACAGTGCAACACCGCTATACATGATTGATGATCAGCACATCATTTTTAAATGGTGTGCATTTATAAGTGGTTTTGACCTTTGAGTGTTAACTTTTGATAATTCAACCAACCAATGGTCGCATATAAAAACATCTTCCTCAAGTACGTAACTATTACAATCCTTGAACATAAAATTGATATGTAGAACCCCCTAATAATGTACTAATGTTCTTAAATAAAATCCAAAGATGTACTAATGCTCTTTTTCCTGTTTATGCATACTTTTGCTGACAAAAAGAACTATGATGCCATCGTTGCCGATGTTACAATATTGGCTAACCGTTCAAGATACGTTGAGTTTACACAACCATTTACAGAATCGGGGTTGTCGATGGTGGTACCAGTGAAATCAGAACCACAAAGGGCTTGGATGTTTATGAGACCATTTACGTTGGAGATGTGGTTAGCTACATTTGGCATATTGTTCTACACAATGTTTGTGGTCTGGTACATGGAGCATCAAGTGAATCAAGAGTTTAGAGGTCCATGGAAGGAGCAACTTGGAACCGCATTATGGTTCACCTTCTCGTCCCTTTCCTTCACACATAGTAAGTAATTTTGAATCGTGCTGGTTCAATCAGTTTACTTTTATCTAGTATGACTGTGAGAACTGATTTGGATAAGAAAAGTCGGGTGCCTTTAATAAATAGATGAATAGTATGGTCGCCGTTTGTACGTTATTCCTCTGAATTACGTTTATAAAACAAATTTTTGTGTTGAATGCAGGAGAGAAGATACGAAGCAATCATACTAAAGTGGTCGTTATGATATGGTTTTTTGTCGTGTTCATAATAACCTCTAGCTACAAAGCTAGCCTCACCTCAATGCTCACAGTACGTGCGCTAGAGCCTACGGTAAGAGATATAGAGTGGCTAAGGAAAACGAATGCACCCGTGGGATGTGATCCTGATTCATTTGTTTGCAAGTACTTAACTAATGTTCTTAAACTGAAAAACATCAAGAACGTATCTCTATTAAGCGAATATGCAGACAACTTCAAGAGCGGAACTATCAGCGCTGCATTTCTCGAACTCCCTTATGAGAAATTTTTCCTCAGACAGTATTGTGAGTACACCGCCGTCGGCCCTTCGTACCAATTTGGAGGTCTAGGCTTTGTAAGTATACAAAATCATTTTCTCTATCATTATATCAAAAGTGGGGGATATGGGCAGGTAACAAGTCATAATAGTTTCAGGTCGAGTAATATTTTGTTGTCGGGTCAAAATAGCTATGGTTTAAAAGAAAACAATCCATTCAAATATTCAATATGCGTTATAAGTATATTTTGGGAGGGACGAAATAACCACGTGTGTGTTATATCTAAGTTACTAACGGCTTTCCTACTGTGAATCCTTGTAGGTTTTCCCTAAAGATTCTCCAATAACTCATAATGTCTCGGAAGCTATTTTATATCTCCTGGAAGAAGGCAAGATTCATGATCTAGAAAACAAATTGCTCGACACCTACAAAAATTGCTCAACTTCCAATCCCGGGTTAGACTCAGAAAGATTGAGTCTCGCTAACTTTTGGGGAGTATTCCTCATCTCAGGTCTCACTTCTACCCTAAGCTTCCTAATTTTCCTTTATCGGTTACTCCATAACCGAATTGAGAAACGCATTATTAGCTTCAATGAGTCCAACGGGTCGCGTTGGAACAATGAAAGTCGTTGGAGAAAAACAGTCAGACTTATCCAGATTGTACTTAGTTTGAATCATAATCGAGTCGAACCACGAGAAAGTTTGCACTCAACACCCGAATGGAGTCATCAGAACCCGCCACAATGGGAACTGCTGAGTCCTTCAGATGTCCCTGAGCATTTGGAAATTGGCAGGCCTACACAACTCGAAATCCCAATGAGGAAAATGGAACATATTGGTGAAGATTTACACGGAGAATAACAAAATATAGGCATAAATTCATCATTATATATACATTTATATAAATCTTTCATTCTTTTTCTGTTATCTTTTTTCATATACTATAAATCATTATACTTTGGGAAAAGCAGTAGAACATGGTGTCTCAGTAGCATTATTAAAATCAAACATTATGCCCTGTTACCTTTTATTATTGTTCTGTTACCTATGTTCACAACCATACCAAAAGTACCCATTTTAACCCATTGGTCAAAATTGCTACCTCTAGAGCACTAATAAAAATCAAATCAAATATATATAATGAGAAAAGTAATGCAATTTTAGATACTAAACATTCGATTCTTCTAAATTCTACAAAATCCGGCTCTAAAAAGTCCCAAAATAGTGTACATAGAACCTCCCTAGCACTCGCCATAAAGGAATTACAAAGAAGAGAAAAACCGAGACTCATACATCCAAAATGTCAAAGTCAAGTGTGTTTAGATCCAGAATTAGCTTTTTCATTTTTGTCGGACTTGATGTTTCCCTCGCTTACCTTCATTAATTTTTGTCGAATTAACAATAATAGCCTCTTCCACGACCATGACCTCCCCTACCCCTACCTTGTCCTCCTCCCCCATAACCACCTCTTCCGCCATAGGATTCACTTTCAAATATTGGGAGATGTCCATATCACAAATAATGTATGTCCGGAAATTATGTGAGTCTATGAGGTCACACGCGTTAATACGTAGAAACAATTAATGTAATTAACATATTAGTTGTAGTATATAATGATAAGTAACTATTAAATAGATGCTAAAGAAAAGGAAAGTCCTAGAACCTTCCCGGTTCTATAGGGCCAATCGGGTATGGGTTTCCTAAACCCATTGGGATAACTTAACTTGCACTCCAAGATTACTTGCCTATACTGTATAATGAATTCATTTGATTCATTATGAACTAATCTTGAAACCCTAAGCTAAATTTCTTATTCTTCTCTTCCTCTCTACTTCTAGTCGATCGGCACACCCCGTATGGCAAGGGTTTCGGTTTTGCTTCAAGTGCAAAGTGAATTGTTTAGCTTATCGTTTACAAGTACTAGCATACTACTCCGTAATTGTTTTGCTATTAAATGTATTGTGTGTGAGACCATAGAGGATTCAACCTTTTTGAATCTTGTTTGGTTTTGTACTTGGGTCGATCATATAAACCCTAGTTAGGGTTCTTGGTCGATTATTACAAAGGGGATATTTGTACCCCTGTTTTTGATTCGATCCGACACACTTAAAGGTAAACAAGGTAATTAGATTGTTAATTATTTGCACTATTTGATCTTTAATCCGATACGTACTTGCCATTATATGTGTTTATATTAATGTGTTAATATGCTTAAACTCCAACAGTGACATCACGAGCCGTTAAATAGTGTAGTATATTACCTAAAAACACGTAAAATTGAATCTTTATCAATTGTTGCAAGGTTTTCAGTGTTCTAATAATTTTATAAGCCCTTTGGGCAATTTTATGGTAAGAAGATTGGATGTTTATGATTTTTAAAATGAGTAGAAAGTTAACTTAAGATGCATGCAAACTTTTATGTGCTTATAACGTTAATTTTTTTTTATTATGTGACGTTATTCGATCTTGTTTACTATTATTAATTGTTAATATGTTATCCACGATGAAAACATGCATGTTTTGTGGATTTTGATTCTTGATATTAGATATATAATTATTGAATTAATTGTTAATTATATAGACATGCTTAATTGATAATTAATAAGTTAATTAAGATGTTTTAGTTATTTATTGTATGACACCGATTACTAAATATTTGTAATAAATTCTAAGATTGAGGAAGACTTCGTCTTTAATGTTTTTAATCAACTTTTATGTGCTATAATGTGTATATTTAATTTAAAGCTTACGCTATCGATCTTTATCGGCGTATGTGGTCCACTTGGTACCTAGCTCGAAAACCGAGTTAGAGTCTTATTTAAATATATACGTATTACTTAGTTGATTTTTATTACATTATCATTGGATTAATATTATGCATGTTATTAATTGTTAATTGATATGATAAGTTTTATAATGTTTTTTAGTTGTTTATTTATTTGCTTTTTGTTTGTTATGGCTCATGTAAAAGCAAATGGTGTCTTTAGAAAAATAAAATAAACATGACTAAAAACTATGAAATTTGATTTATTATAAGCTATTGTCTTGCAAAGTCTTATGTGTCAAAAATGGTTCGTTTCGCACGGTAATTTTCTCATGCGACGAGACTTGCAAGATAAATAGTTTATAATGTGTTTTATAAATTAAAGTCTTAATTCTTTTGTCGATGATGTTTTTTGTTCCAACCAATGGATTTCAAGTGAATGTTTGTTGCAAGATCATCATTAGGGTGATTGACCGTAATTTTTCCGCGCCTCACTACATGCTTCGGCATATGAGGGAATTATCGAAAGAACTTGGGTCTTTTGACACATGCAGTAGTATGATATAGTGGTTGGACTTTCTTTAAATTGGTTTACCAATTACCGCGATAAAAAGATTATTACTTTAACTTATACATCACATTGAATCGTCAATTTTTGATGTGATATGTCATTAAGTTTTATATTCACATGATTTGCATATAAATTTAAGTGACATGCATTGTAATAAATAACTTAATTGAGTAAAGTTTTTATTAAAACCTATGATACGAAGATGTATGCATGCTTCTTCGTACATATTTGATATACATATCAAATTTATATACCCTTTAAAAATTTAAATTTATGCGATCCAATTGTAAGAACACTTGCAATTGCCTTTTACTCTGCATGAGACATAGGTAAACATCATGAGACGGTAGTGGAATATTTACAGTTCTTTATTGGACAACTCAATTGAGTTACATGGTAAGACCCTTAACCCGAGGCATAAGATGAGAATGAAACATGCTTACATGACACTATGTGATTGTCCCTAGTGCCACTAGTAAGTCCCATAATGATTTAGGAATTGCACAGGATTTGCAATTATTGTTCGACACTTACCTTCTTAAATAACAACAATACTAGCAGATCAACTGATATGATTGTAGTATGTCAATTAGAGTCCGAGCCTTAAGAAAATTAATTGGTTCATGTGTATTAAACTATGGGTAGTTAATTTTCTTTAAAGGATTAATTATCTAAAATACTAAAAATTGAATTTTGTAAATTCTTTTGATGGTAATAATGCAACATTAAGACCGTAAACGTGGTTTTGTTCTTTTCTTTGTAAATCGATCCACATCCATAAGGATTTGCTACAATCGTTTTTACTAAAAGACAAACCAAGCTTCCTTTCCTTTTAAAAAAGAGAGATACTCATTCCTATTCTTTTTTGTGTTCGAGAAAGCTATAATAGGAGCATTATAATTGTCCTAATTCTAATATAACTCATAAGCAACTTACATAGTTAAGAAGATTGCAAATCTTATTTTTCATAGAGATTTCATCACCCTTATTCAGTGTTAAAATATTTTGAAACAAATAAGACATTTGGTTAACTAGAGAATATGTTCCTATAGCTAACAAATTACTACATCTTGATGTAAGAAATCTTATGATTTATTAAATTATAAACCGGCCTAATTATTGCATAAGTGGTAAAAACAAACTAGCATGATTTATCTAGTTATTTTGCTTTAACCCAATAAAGGTGCTACATATTCTTGTGGAATAGTAGGCCTATTAAATAGGAAATTGCATGCCCAATTTTTCAAGTTAATCAATGGCATTGATGGACAGTCCCTCATCTACATAGTAGAACTTCATACACTTTTTTTTAATACTTATGTAACTGTTACTTGTAGGCTTTCAAAGTGAGTAGGAAAGTAAATAAAACGCTATTTATTTTCACTAGTTAGAAACACTTACAATTTTGTCAAATTCAGTGGGAGCATTGCGTTTTATTACTGAAGAAAACATTATTGTAATGTTGTCTAATTCAGTGGGAGCTACAAGCTTTATTATTTTGTTAGAACCCATATTATTTCTAGATTGTCTCGAGATAATACATTACTGTCCAAGTGTAAACACTCATGTTTTCAAGAATAGTCGTATTCGATTCCCTAATAAGCAATGTGGTTCTACATCTACTTGTAATGATCATATTGTTAACATAAACAAACGTGGGTCGTGTTGTTTGTCTGCATACATGATGTTGTTCCATGCACAAGTGGGAGAAATCTTAATTATGTGCAAGGTACAACACATAACAATATGATTGAAGGTTTCTCTTTACCGCAAGGTGAGAGACAAATGTTCTACTAGGACTTATACACATAAAATGTACGATTGCCATATTAGAACATGTGTCAAGATAATAATAAAGACTACTTCAACCTAAATGTTTATGTATTCTTGGAATGTCATAAATAATTGAAGTAATTAATTAACTTAAAATTACTATTGAATACCTAGAGTAGGTGTTCATAATTACTTTAGTTAAACATGTTTATATCTCTTGTAAAGCCACAAATATGAAGTCTTTTAATTGTTACAATACTTATATTATAAAGTAAGACGTTAACTTGTTATATCTTCTTGCTTAAGACATGTACATAAAGTTGTTGAGTTGATCGAGACTTATAATGTATAGTAAGATAATAAATGCTTATGTCTTCGTGTTAGTACATACACATGAGGTTGTAGATTTGATCCAATACTTGTATTATAAAGCATGCGTTTGGCTTGAAAATTCTATTGAAACATTCAGTTTGACTTAGTTGACAAATAGGTAAGCCAAAGAGTATAAGTTTATCTATCATATTATTGGACTGTCTCACAATATCAATCCTTATGGAATATCACAATTTTATGGTATGTGCGATTAGGAAAATCAAACTCCAATTTTATGGTATGTGCGATTAGGAAAATCAAACTCTAATTGTATCGTTTGGGTCAAAATAACTATAACTCTTTTTCCTCAAAAAGTTATCAAGGTTAGAAAATTGAGTATGGCTTGTATATACTCTATAAGACTCCAACCTAGAAGCTTAATAAGACTCCATCATGTTATGTGTGACAAACCGCACTTTTACAGGTCAATACTTAAATCGTAACTTGAACATTAAGTCAACTCACAACCGAGAGGTTATCCCGTGTTTAACGAATAACTTCAATAAACGAGTACCGTATCTAGACTACGTTTAGTTTACATGTGACCACAACAACATCATTTTCATATGAATGTTTCACACATTTATTAATTTTGAGTTATAAACATTCGTGTAGGATGATTTCTGTTGAGACATAATCTGGCGCGGACTGAATTCAACGACTCTCCTTGGCCGTTAGTCGTCTTCTCGAGCCCTAGTAGACCTGTCAACAAAGAGAACCCGTTAGGAGTGGACCCGAGGCCGTAGCCCCGGGGTCCACCTCCGACGGTCAAGTTAGTATGCAATGTAGCATATATCAAAGTTAGGGTTTTGATCATTGTACCTTTAATGAGGAGATCCAGCCATGTATTTATAGGGCATGGATTAGGGTTTAGGCGTAAAGTGGGCCGCATCTGCGGGCCGACCCATTCTGGCCCAGTCCGGATCATACGTCCACAAGCCCCCCAAGTTTAGTATGAGATAGCGCATGGCTATGTTATGCTAAACTTAAGTTCTATTCATGGCCGCGTAGGTGAAAGTGGATCCCGCATGCTGCATCTTGGGTAAGGGCGTACCTTTTGTACCAGTAGCAACGCAGCATGGTGCGACAGAAGACGTGCTTGCAGAAGGGCTTGTGCGCGACAAAGAGGTGCGACAAAAGACGTGCTTCTGTAGCAGAAGTGCGCGCTGTGCGCGACAAAGAGGTGCGACAGAAGGCGTGCTTACAGCGAAGTGCGCGCTGTGCGCGACAAACAGGTGCAACAGAAGACGTACTTCTGCAGCAGAAGTGCGCGCTGAGCGCGACAGAGAGGTGCAACAGAAGACGTGCTTCTGTAGCATAAGTGCGCGCTGTGCGCGACAAAGGGGTGCGACCGAAGACGTGCTTCTGTAGCATAAGTGCGCGCTGTGCGCGACAGAAGATGTGCTTCTGCGCAGAAGTGCGCGCTGTGCGCGACAAAGAGGTGCGACAGAAGACGTGCTTCTGTAGCATAAGTGCGCGTTGTGCGCGACAAAGAGGTGCGACAGAAGACGTGCTTCTGCGCAGAAGTGCGCGCTGTGCGCGACAAAAAGGACGTATGCGCATACGGAAACAGTGGTATATATACCCTGGTAGCCCCCCAAGTTTGATGGTGCGACTCGTGTAGGAGCATTAAACTTATTTAATCTGCGAAAAAAAAACTGAATGCAAAGATTAAAAGTATATGCCGCGAATCGCAGCATATAAAACCTAATTAATTGAAACAATAGACAGCACATAGCATGAGTAATATAATGCGCATAGCATACACATAAGAAAAGTGGCAGTGCGCACCCGTCGTGGGATGCGTACCGACGAAATAATTAATTGTGTGTTTTTTTTTTTCAATGTATAAAATAAAAACTCAGATGGATGTACCGTGACCGCGACTAATAGACGCAGATGGATTTATCAGAACCGCATAGACTCGAACGTTTGTGGATGATCGCAGATGTTTATACCACGACCTTTGGTCCAGTGTGCTCATGGCGATTGACTAGCATCGTGGTGTTCGCGCGTACGCATTCTTTGCGAAGATGTCTGAACGCACGGCCTAATGCGGGTAGATTTATCGCGACTGCGTTGTTCGAGCGCGAACAGACGTACCAACCGTAAAAACAGTATATGCGCGAAGTAATTCGCGGCTAAAAGGTAAAATAGCTCCGATCGTGCGGATATTTTCTTAGGTCCGATCGTGCGGACTAAAAGATAAAATAGGTCCGATCGTGCGGACGTTTTTTTTTTCTGACCGTGCGCGAATTAACGCAACAGAGAATTTATATTCGAATATGAAACAGTATATATAGTCGAATGTATTTAACAAAGAATTTAAAAATAAAATAAACAAAGACTAATATAGTCTTTGATATATACATGGCTACGTGAAGACAGTATCAAAACAATGTGGTGTTTTTTATTCTTTCTTTGCCGTAATATTTGACCAAGTAAATAAAACCTTTTGGTTTTAAATAATACTACGTACTAGAGTATTGATCGAGAATATGGTTTTACGAGCCTGTTTCTTTGCCGTAATTTCGTCTTACATTTTTTTATCGTGCATACATGCGTACATTCATCATTTGTCTTAATAATACACTCATAAACATATAAACACACTTAAACTTTCATAAATTCAAAAATAAACAATCTTTTTTTATATGACCAAACCATCATCATAAATAGACCAAGACACAAACACTTTCCATGTTGTGAAACACCAAACCAACCCTATAGTGATAACATGCTAGTGCCAAGGTTGAAAGTCAACAAACCCTTCTATCTATGCTCCCAAAATCTGTTGTAGTATACAAGAAAAAGAAAAGCAGACACAAGACTATATAAGAAATAACGCATTACCCAAATTGAACATACCAAAACATGTGAGGCTTGTCTTGACCATTTAACAAACCACAAATAACCTTTTTTTAAACCCATAACCTAATACTTTGTGTTTCACACAAGTACTACACACAAACCTCATTCTTTATAACTCTTGCTCAAGCGTGCAGGACCAGGAATAACAATCCAGTAAACCATTTCTTCACAAAACCAAAACATGCCACCCCACTTTCTTGGGTAAAGCTGGAGGAGCTTGGGTTAATTAAGGATTCATACTAGGGTTTCTTACTGTTATTTCGAGTTTCTTGCACCAATCTCAATCGACAACTAGTAAGCAATCATCTAATCCATTTCATATACTTATCTAACACATATACATTATGCATACACGAATTTATATCACCATTATGTGTTGTGTTTAAAAAAAAATATGATTTTTGAATGTATTACTCAAAATATCTGATGTTGTGGTTTTCTTCCTTTTAATGCACCATTAAAAAGAATTTGTTTGTAAAAGCCTCGTTACTATGCTTCTATATAATGTTTTTGGTATTACATGTTTAGTCTAGGACCCGCGGGAGTGTAAAACCATGCTTGTTTGCAAATGGGTTCGTGTACCTGGTAAAAGAGTTTTAATAGATTTAAACCCAAAAACTTGATTTGATGTTTGAATCATGGTAAACATACTTAAACATGATCATAATATTTCAATATATCGGAATCTAGGATAATACGAAGTAATCTCGATGTTAAATCTTAAAAACCAAAAACCGAACTTAGTTGTGAAAAGTGGTTGTGGGACCATGTTAAGACCCGACTATGTGTAGGTTAAACTTAATATGGCGGACTGTGGTAGTTTCAAAAAACATAGCCAACATGACCCTCTAAACATAGCCTCTTGAACCGGTCCAAACTGAGCCTTAACGGAGTAGTTACAAGTACTAGAAATTACGGCAAAAATCTAGTTAAGTCCAGAATTTTGAAAATAAGAACTGTCGAAAACAGATTTTTGGGTGACCTTGTTTGGTTCAGTTTTTCTCATAGATAGAGTCCATTATAGTAAAATAATTGTCCGACAAAACACATATAGTTAAAAAATGCATTTATTACAGCTTTCTCTTTCTTACTTTTTGACAGAATGACAGTTTTACTCTTAAGTAATTAATTAAGGTATACTTTAAAGTTTGTAATAATAATTTCAAATAAAGGCAATATAGTAAACTTGATCAAACATTCCTTTCTATATTTAGCATGGACAATTATTATGGGACATACAAAAAAGGAAAGGTGGACAATAAAATTGGGACGGAGGGAGTAGTAAAATAATATCAGTGAGACATAGTTAGCCCACATGGTCTAGTTTCCAAAAAGTCCAACCACTCTTCAGAACGATTAATAACGAATAAGTTATGGCCTTGTCAACTTACTCGAAAACTGCCCAGAAACACCAAAAAACAGCCTGAGAACCCGGCTTCACGGCCATATTTATGTGGGACCTATTCCTATTGAGCCGAGGTTCACTCCCAGATTTCTGCAGACCTTACTTCCTACTTTCCAAACCCACTGAGCCCGACCTAAAATACTAAGTTATGACTGTCTTACAGCCCGCCAAAGTATGCCACTTGGTCATTTTTGAATGTTTGTATTAATTTTCGTTAAACTTTGACGTAAAACCTTATTTTTCATTCAAAACTTAAACGCAACTTGTTTTGGTGATAAAAACTTATACAATGCATATGCATGTCATACATATCATGTATACGACCTAAGACACGTTAATATTCATTAGTCGCGGTTAGGGATACTTGCATCGTTTTGCGTGCCAACACTCGTTTACCTACTTTTACCATTCGCTTGAGGTGAGTTCATGGCACATATTTTACTTGTTTTCAAATAATTTTGGGGAGAATACATGCTTGTTTTTACTTAAATTCAATACTTTTTTTTTTTTACTTGAATAGGATATTTGTTTACTCAAAACATTACTTCATTTACTTAAATACTTGTTTGGTTACTCAAATGCATTACTTATTTCACTCGTTACATACTCAATTATTTTCTCTTGGATACAAGTACTTAAACGATTACGGATTGCCTGAGCTATTACTATTGCCACAAAGTCCCCACACAAAATGAACCGTTAATTACGTGGTAATCGCGGATATTATGAATAGATCTATTGGGATTGAACTCCCAGTCCATAGTAGGATAATCTCTACTGACCACTAGTACGAGTCGGACGGCCGCATAATTATTTGAGGTATTACTGGGTGTTTTGGCAAGACACCTATTGGGGCAAATCTACATATATAATACTTAAGGCTAGAATACACTATTTTGTGCCATTGGGTTACAATGGTCACACCTTTCAAAATATTGTGGTTCAATAATTACATTTAATATAAACCTCTAAACTCACCAATTTCGTGTTGACACTCTTTAGCATGTATTTTCGGTTTTAAGCGATAACTTAATTCTGGAGGCGAAAGGCAATGGCATGGCATGGTCATAAATTTCTCTCATAATATTGTTTGGGACCGCTTATTCATTATGGGACTGTATTTTTGCACAAAACAATAATGTAAACCTTGTTTTATTACAATAAATGAAATTTCTTACGGAAAATCCGTTATTCTATAATTTGTGTTGTGGTACCAAAATTAGTAGCATCCCGTGATTGATGTACTTCCACTGTGCCATTTTTTGGGGTGTTACATTATAAATTATGATGAATCATATTAAGTCTTAAAATTGAAGTTCTTAATTCATTAAACTTCTTATGAAGCACGTTATTAACAAACTAGGGTCAAGAACTGTCAATGTATTTTGTAATGTCCAAAAAGAGAATAATTTATTGTTACTCTGCATGATAAGTATTTACAGAATGGTCTCTAGTTACTAAAAGCAAGTAGGAACATTTTAGATTTTGAAAAGATACAATTACAAAATACACAACCTTCTAAAATACACTAGTGAATGTCATGCTGAGGCTAAACATGTAAATATTAAAACATGTAAATATTAAACCTCGGAATGATAGAATTCTTGTTCATAGATCCGTATGGATACCTCAAACACTTGACTAATATATTTTATATCAATGATGAGAAGTATGAGTCACAGGATCATGATGAACCTGTTAATCATAAAGATCCAATGTTGAATTTTGAATTTGGTAAACTACTCATACTTTGAATGTTAAGATATTGTCCATAAAGATAATCAATTTTTGAAAACTTAATTTATCTTAAACTAAATACTTAGATTGTAGAATAAATGTGAGTTTCTTCAATGAGAATAAACACTCAAATGGTTTGATTCTTATCTCGAGCTCATAAGGACAATATTGTACAAATATTTAATGCATGCCTTGTAACAGGATTATTAATCATACTCAAGCAATTTATTGTGATTGAATAACATTTTTTGTGCACATTAAATATATAAATATGATTTATTGTCATACTTGTTTTCATTAATATAAAATAGGGTTATGGTACACAAAAGTCACTAAAGTTTCCAAAAAATTTGTCCTAAGTTACTATAGTTTCATTTTGGTCATCCAGGTTACCAATGTTATAGTGACCGGTTCTTTAGGTTACCACGTTGTATACTACTTATGATTGCCGGTTAGAATCCTACGTGGAAAACATTGTAATATTTTAGAATTAAAAATAGAAAGTGGGTTATTATAATAGAACGGGTCAATCCCCATATCACATTTTATATTTCCAAACCCTAAAACACACACTCACATACAATGATCTCAATCCCCATTTCTTGATCTTCGCGTTTGTTTAAATTAACTTCATTTGAGGGCTGTCTATCCCCTAACAAGGTAAATTTCAATCCCTGATTATTCATTTTAACATGTTCTTTAAGTTTGATTAAGGTTTAAAAATTTAGGGTTCGTCTAACAAATTAGGGTTTTTTGAAATTAACATTTTTTAATGAATTGTTGTTGTTTCAGATGGCATGTTCCTCATCATCTTCAAGTTTCCTAATAAAATTTCATCGTGGAGGTGTTTTTGTAAGGGATCCATTTTCTTATGACTATGAAATGTTGTCTGAAATACCAAATGTGAACCTGCTTGAATTGGGGTTTGTTGGTTTAGTTAAATTGTTAGTAAGTGAATGCTCTAGTGACATCCAACAGATTTTTTATGCTGTGCCTGGTTTAGACTTAGAGTTAGGTTTGAAAAACTTAAAAAATGATAGTGACTTAGCTCAATGTGTTGAATTAGGTGCACAACATGATAATGTCTTACATATATATGTCTCTCACTACGCATTTGATTTACATGATGCAACTTCCCTAGTCAACAACAACGTGCAAAAAGGTTCAAAATGATGATAGTAACAGTGATTTAGAGGGTGATTATAATGTTTTTGAGTATGATAGCTCGATGAGAGTGACAATGCATCGATTGGATCATTTATCTGAAGGTGAAAGGAAGTTTATGATGCTAGGACTAACAAATCAGACCCGCACCTAAAGCAAAAAAGTAAAAAATGTTTGATGCTAACTTTCCGAGTAGGTTATACAATGGGTTACCTAGGGATGCATATCGAGGAAGATGAGGTAGTCGCTAGTGGTGATAGTCCGAGGATAAGGATAAGTTAGGTGATCACGGCCATTACATGATCCTACTATCAAATGGAAGTTAGTTAGACCTCAGTTAGGTGAAAAGTATGAGTCACCAGATCAACTTAAAAGAGCATTGACTTACTATGCTTTAGCCAATGGTTATAAGTTATATTACCAAGTCAATAACCCTAGGAGACTTCTGGCTAAATGTTGTAGAGATAATAAGGATAGGAAGTGTCCATTCAGATTATGGGCATCTTGGATGCAAAATGAGAAGACTTTTCAAATAAAGACATTGAATGAAGAGCATGCATGTTCTAGGACTTATGAATATGGGACATTAATCACTAGTAATTGGATTGCTACAAACTATGCAAAAAAGATAATGGTCAATCCTTGTATGCAAGTAAAGGACTTAATTGAAATGATTCTAAAGAAATATAAATGCAAGGTCAACTGTCTCAAGCTAGAAGGGAAAGCGAAAAGCTTTAAGCCGCGAGACTTGTTTAGAGGATCATTATGGAATGTTATGGTCATATGCTAGGGAGATATTAGATTCTAATCCAGGTTCTACTTGTTTGATGAGTGTTGATGCAATGCCTGATGGTAAGAACTATTTCAGTAGGTTTTATGTATGCTTTAAGGGGTTAAAGGATGGTTGGTTGGAAGGATGTAGGAGGGTCATAGGTATTGATGGTTGATTTCTGAAAACCATATGCAAAGGGGAACTGTTGTCAGCAGTAGGAAGAGATGGGAATAATCAAATTTATCCAATTGCATGGGCTGTGGTTAGTGTTGAGAATAAGGATAATTGGACCTGGTTCATGCAATGTTTGTTGAATGATTTGGGAATAGTTGCTGGTGAAGGATTAACTATCATCTCTGATGAACATAAGGTACTATCATCTTACTTTCATTTCTGCAGTCTTTGATGAATATCTTGTGTAGTAACTATATTTGTCAATTTGTATGTTTTGAAGGGTATTGTTGAAGCTGCAAAAGAAGTTATGCCTTTGGCTGAGCATCTAATGTGCTTACATCTACTTAACTTCAGAAAGAAATACACTGGGGTGCAATATAGGAATCTCTTTTGGAAAGCAGCAAAGGCAACATATCCCACAAAATTTGAGAAGATCATGAGAGAAATACAAAGCATCAACAAGGATGCCCACAAACATTTGATGGACAGGCATCCTGAAAGTTGGAGCAGAGCCTTTTTCAAGACTGATAAGGATTGTGATGCTTTGGAGAATGGGATATCTGAGTGTCTCAATGCACTTATAGCAGATTCAAGAAGGAAACCAATCATAAACATGCTTGAAGACATCAGGGTTTTATGTATGGAAAGATTGCAAAAGATGAAGGAGAAGCATGAAAAGTGGACTGATGATATATGTCCTAACATCAGGAAAAAGCTTGAAGTGTTGAAGGATCTACATAGGTAAATCATTACTTATATACATTATCTTTCTTCCTATATATATACTTATAATAATTATTATCTGTCTTTAAATACTTGTAGATCTTGGAAAGTCATAGCCAGTGGTGAGAGTAGATTTGAAGTTAGAAATGGATATGAAGGGTTTAAGGTTGATGTTAGATTAAGGACTTGTAGTTGTAGGGGTTGGCAATTATCAGGTATTCCTTGCGAACATGGTATATCTGCCCTCTACTTCTTACACTTAGAACCTGAGCAGTATGTGTCAAGATGGTATAGGAAAGATGTGTTTGTGTCAGCATATAAACATTACATTGAGGGGATGAATGGTATGGATCAATGGCCATCTACTGATTATCAAAAGCCATTGCCTCCTATTAAAAGAAGGATGCCTAGAAGACCACCACACAAGAGAAAAAGAGATCCAATAGAAGATGATGGGAAAAATAGGACTAGGATTAGCAGGAAGGGACAACTCAACCACTGCAAGCTATGTTACCAAAATGGACACAATCAAAGATCTTGTCCAACAAAGCCTGTTACCTATGGTGAAGGGTCTGCAAGTGGTGGGAAAGGTTCTGGTAGGGGTGGGAAAGGGTCTGCAAGTGAGTTGGCTACACCCCCTAGTGTGTCTACACAAGACTTGGCTAAAGTGCCTTCTAGAGGTGGGAAAGTGCCCTCTAAAGGTGGTAAAGTGCCTTCTGTGAGTTCAACACCATCAACTCCACCTCCTGGTTTTGAGATGGTTGCACCAGATGCTGATGTGAGGATGAAAGAAGGTGGTGTTAGGATGAGAGGTGGTGGTGTAAGGATGAGAGGTGGTGGTGTCAAGTATAGGGGAAAAGATCCATATTATGAGAGTATTAGCAGCCCTAGCAAACTTAGGACCATCAATGGCAAGGTTGTTAGAAGTAGAGGAAGAGGTGATGGATCAAGAGCAAGAAAGTATCTTGGTGGAATTGCCCCTATAGGATTTGGTGTGTCTTGGGATCCGCTTGATGGAGAGACTATGTTAGGGGTAAGTAAACATCTCAAACATTATACTAATCACACTTCAATCATCATACTAATGTAACTTTGTGTTTCTTTCTTAGCAGGACAACATGGGTCTTCCTAAATATGCATGGCCAGTTGGAATTACACCAGAAGATTGCATTATCCATGCCTAGTCTCAGTCTGAGATTCCATTAAGCCACAACCGCCCTCCAAGAACCACCAGTTCATTCTCCAAAAGAAACAGGATTATCTGATGAAGAAACAGTTACACCACCACATGCTAGAAGGTCTGAAAGGATCAAGCAACTTCTGTTCAACAAGCCACCACCACCTGGACCTGGATTGGATCCAGATGATGCTATTGATGTTGAATAGGTTTTATGTTGGATGTATATTGGCATGCCAATTGTTAGGCACTTTTGTTCATATGCCAATTAAGTAATTTGGTCAAACTTTGTTATGTAAGTAATGTAGGATGCTTGGTAAGTAATGTAGGATGCTGGGTAAAACTGACATAGGATGATGCTTGATTACTTGGTATAACTGACTAAGAATGGCTTGCCAAATGTTAGGCAATTTTGTACATCGCCATCTTACGATTATTTTGTGTAATCCAGTTTATGGTATGTAGTTGATGTTGTTTATGCTATCCATATTATGTTATCCACTTTATGGTATCCATCTTATGTTATCCAATTTATGGTATCCATCTTATGTTATCCACTTTATGGTATCAATTTTATGTTATTAAGCCTTGAAAAGTTTTTCTTTACATATCATCAGTACTCAAATCTAAAATACAAGAGTAAACCAAGATTACATCAAATCTAAAATACAAGACTGATTTAAGCATAAAAACCAACATTTCATTGCATTACATACAACAAACCTTACACAAACCAAAAGACCATCATACTCTACTTACCAAACTACCAAAAGAACCATCATCTCTGTCATACAACAAACATAAAACCATATCTTACCAAACTACCATCACAAACCAAAAAAACCTTAATCCTAACCTGCCATACTAGATTAACAAACCTAAAGAAAACTAATGACTAAAATGCTAACAATCAACACAATCAACACCCGATTGTAGAAGGTAGATCGAGCATTTGATTGTTTACTGAAGAAGCTCTTGTCGATAATTAACCACACTCGCATTCAGCTCAACCATCCTTGTTTGATACCAACGGTTTGGTAATGGGGGATCAACCCATCCAAAAAAGTTACAATTTGTTGTTGGATCCAAAAAGTTTGGGCAACCAAGAAATCTTCTTCTTTATGGGTTATTTTGTGTCCATGATGTTCGCAGCCTTGCAACTTCACCACAGCCACAAAGCACATTCATTGTGGAAGAAATGGTTTTTGGTAGAAAGGGTTTACAATGGAAGAAAGGGTTTCTGAAACCCTAAATTTGATTTGGGGGAAAAGATGTATACCCTTTAATTTATAACCGGTATATAAAAATTATTTTGGGAAGTGGAAATCCAATGTGTAAATTATGTGGAAAGTATGTCGGCCCATGTGGCATAGGTAATGGGCTGGTATCCGGTTGCCACTCCACTCAATAACCTTAGCGTAGCACTTTTAAACGTATAGACACCTAATTAACAAACCCGATAACATTGGTAACCTGGATGACCAAAATGAAACTATAGTAACTTAGGACAAATTTTTTGGAAACTTTAGTGACTTTTGTGTACCATAACCCATATAAAATATGATAATAGAATATCAAAAAATCTTTCTTGAGCGATTACTTTCGCGAGGATTGTACGTAATCAAAAGAGTTTTATGAATTCATATAATCTTTGGAAGAGTACAAACTGCAAGAATCCAAGTATGGATCAATGCATGCATCTAGAAGATGAATCTTATGTTTAATTATTAAATCTATGTTTTGATTTTTAATTAATAAAGGATGACTCCTGAGTATTCTTAAAAGCTAGTGGAAGTATTATGTTTATTTTCATAAATCATATATGTTGTATAACATATGGGCAATAACATTCCATCTAAGCTAAATGTTAATCCTAAGCTTGGAATGAAACTTCACTTGAAAGATTTAAAAAATAAAACATACAACCTTGTAATATATGTTTATTGTTATAAACATATGGGGTAAATACGTCTAAGCACAACATGACATACCATTTAGCAAGTCTCAGTGGATACATATCTTTTGACAAGATAGAACATGAATGAGATCTTAAGTATGACTAAAGGATTCATCATGTATATCATGTTGTGTTGAGGAATTGTTATATCATGCATGAATACAAGATGATTTGACAACATTGGTATCTAATAAAAAGTTATTAGATAACTAGTGTAATAAATATTCTGAGGGAATATGTTTGGAATTTAATTCATTCCTGAGCTTGGAGCCATTCCCAATAATGAAGATTCTATGGATGTACAATGTGACAATTATTGCGCAATTGTCATAGCCAACAAACTTGGAGTTTAGGAAGGCACCAAACATTACCAAAATAATGTTTATAGTTTACGAATTTTTAAAAGAGCATATTGTTGTTTGAATACAATGATGCTTATTTAATTGAGATGACAATCAATACTAGTCATGGTAGGATTTCATCCTAGATGATGACCATGTGGACTAGATGTGCTCAGCTGAGAGAATAGTTGCATTATGCATTAAAGAATAAGAATGCTTTACAATTTTAGAAAGTTGGTAAAAGAAGTTTGACTCCAATAGGTGTTTGGTGATGACACACGCCTTATGAAATGTAGAGTGACAATATTGTGACAACTGGAAATTTAGGGAGTCTATTTAGGTAACCGCATTACGTTAAACTAAACCGAGCTTTGCCTTTATCACAATTTTTATAAACCATGACTTGATTTTATATCCTCTATTGGTTTTTACGGGTTATTTCACTATTGAATGAGTTATCGTATGAGTTTTAACTCTTTTTGGTAGGCACTATTCGATTCGGCACTAGAAAAGCCTAAAATGAGAAATATTGTAACTTTTAGACCGTAACTCGAAAATTGACAAATAAATAGTCAAAACTCATAAAAACATAAATAACGATGTTAGAAAGTCGAATGAACGTCGTGGGACACTCGGGGGACAATATATGAGCTCGGGAACGGGTAAACGGGACATTTTACGAAAAATGGCAACCACGGCCCCTCTCCTTTGGTTTGGCCGGCCACCCCTCCCTTCATTCTCTTTTATTATTTAGTCCCTAACCACAAATATATAAACCACCCTCCCTCATTCACTACTTCCACTTTTTCTCACTAAAAACACACACAAACACACCTTTCTCTCTCTACTATCTCTCTTTTCCAAAAATAAAACCCTAACCACCACCACCACCACCACCACCTTGGCCGCCCCACCTCTGGCCACTTTCCGGCCAACTTCCGGCAAGTGAGATTACACCTCTACCACCATCTTGTAGATCTTTTCATCCTCTTTCTATCCATATATAATACTCACACTAAAACCTTCATTAACACCTTCAAATCTTAAGATTAAGATTCGTACTTTTAGGGTTTTCATCAAATATTGCAATTGGTGCTTGAATAAGGTAAATGGAACATGGGTAACACTTGTTTTGGTCGTATAAACCCACGTATGAATTATTTGGGTTTCGACCCTATCATGAAATTTGGGGCTTTTGGTTTAAACATGAAATTAAGTCTAATTAACATCTAAATAAACATGTAGATAGTGTTTGGTAAGCATGTGGTGTATCAATTTGATGGGTTTATGCATTTATGGTCTAGTTTCATATTTTTGGTTAGAATAGATGATGGGTTTTGTGTTTGGTTAATGATTGGAGCTTGAATGATTGGATTTGGATATTGTGGAAGTGATTTGGGTGATGTTTGGATGTGTTAGTGGGGCGTACGATCCATCATGACCACGATGGTCATGGTTTGGGTGGCGTACGTGGCCCTCATGGACCAAGGGTCCGGGTTGAGCCATTTTGGTAGCTTTTTGGTTGATATTGTTGATGTTTGGATGAGACGCGTGGAGCCGAAAAGCTTCTAGGGCTTGTTTAGTTCACGTGGTCTTAACTGCGACCGTGTCATGACCATTAGGGTCATAACATTGGTTTCGGGTATATTTGGTTGGTTGATTGGTTGGCGAGATTGTTTTGAGTTGGTTTGGGATTGAATTGCGCTATTATGACTTTTAATTTGGACTTGATATATATATTGTCAACTTTGAGCTACGTCGGTGTTACTTTGACTTTTTAGTCAATAGTTGACTCCGACAAAGCCGTAACATGGACTTTAGTATAGTTTCTACTATTGATTGATTAAAAGCCGAGAAGTTATGACTCGTGCTTGTGGACTTGAATCGAATAACGATATGAGATTAATATTGGAATTTGACGAAATATATATATATATATACATAAAAATGCTAATAGACTATGAAATATAAATAATAAATGGGTTTTTGTACCAAAAACAATGATAACAAGAATTATCTTGTTATTTACTATTTTTAATGGAAACTAACGACTAAAAATGGAATTGTTTTCTAATAAATAAACAAATAATGTTTCGAGTACACGTTTATCGATATATGCCAATTATGGGCATTTAATACTAGTTTTTCAAGTATTCATTTACTTACGTTGTGTGCATGGGTTACAGATAACCTAACATTAATAGTGTTGATCCACGTGGGTAGCGGACTTATTAGGTTGACGAATCTAATAAGAGCTCGCTAGGTACGTTGGGTAACCTTATTAATGGGTGACTTATCCTTATGAATCGTTAGGATGCGACCTGTTTATGGAATAATAAGCGATACGAATGAATAATTGAGTTTATCGAGTTGACGAATTCGATAAGGTCTATTGTTTATTCCGAAACTTATTGGACTATGGAGCTTATCGCTTAGACGTCTCATTGTGTCGCATTGAGTCACATATTGTGTTTAATGGAGTTGCATATTGTGTGGCGAAGCATAACATATTGGTTGTTTGAGTGTATTCATGGCATCATATTGAGTCGATACACCCACATGAGGATACCAAACACTAGGACTAAATGGTGAAACGAGACATTTTTGGAAATAACGAAATGGAATACATTGGGGTAGATAACGTTGATTTCGAGAAATATATATTAAGTTTGGTCTACATTAATAGGTTGTGCCGAGTCGATAGTTGATGTACCGTGATTTGCTGTTATCTTCTGCTAGTGTTTATTTGTGCGTTGCTTGCTTGAGGTGAGTTTCATAGCCCCACTTTTATCTACGTTTTTAACTATATTGGGGTGAGAATCATGCTACTATTTTTGGACCGTGAAAACTATTTGGATTTGCTTATGTGCTTGACTGTGTAGATAGATGTGCGGTAGTTGTTGCCTTAGTCTAGGTTGAACCGTTGCCTAGCTAAGAATAAACCTCTACCTCGACCTAGCCTGGGGTTGGCAACTGTTCTAGAGGTTGCCACGACTGTGCTGGACTAGAGTCGCGGGGCCCGAGAAATCCCTGGATACGGGATGTGAGTATATGGTTGGTGATCCGGGTAGGATCGGTGTGTTCAAACGGTATTATTCTATCTTAGGTCTTGCATAGCAAATCAACTCCTACAGGTCCACTATGATTTTGTTGAACTTAAACCTATGAACTCACCAGCGTAAGCTGACATTTTAGCATGATTTCTCAGGTATTTGAGAGATGTTTGGAATACGTGATCGGTGGAAGCTTGGCAAGAAGGTGTGGTTCAAGGATCATTTCGACTTGATAAACTTTGGGGACCTATTTTATTAAATCATGTGTTGGGCCTAATATTTACACTTTTGGATTAAATGTTTCGAATAACTAAATTTGGGATTGGTTTTGAATGTTAAATGACTATCTTTTGCTATACTTGTGTGCGATACCAATCCAATAGTAACGCCTCGAAAACTTGATTAAGTCTTCTGCTGTACCGAGATTTGGGGGTGTTACAGATTGGTATCAGAGCCAACTTATAGAGAATTAGGTATTTTATAAACCCTAAACTATAACCACTTTTAAGAAAATTGATCCTCGACCGACGAACGCCCGCTTGCCAAGCCGAAGCTTCTTATTTGATTATGGTATGAACTGCGATTTGAATTATGAGATGATCTGTTAAAGGATATTGTGAACTGATTATGGAAACATTATGATTTGGAGATATGATTATTGATTTTGGGTAAATGAGATGTGATTATCGAGATACTACGGATTATGATTTTGAGTAAACGGTATATTATGATTTTGGGATTTTGAACTCGATTGATTTGATATGGGATTAAGTGATAGAACGGAACTTATGTGTTTTATTTAAAGGCATATTTTGAGTAATGCGGTACCTACACTTTTAAAGCTTTCATTATGTGATATATGTTCTGGTTGAGTTGATGCGCTTATTAAAACTAGTTGTTTCGAACACTTATACCTACCCTATGCCATTGTCACATACTATGCCTTCACTAGCTTTTGATGTGTCTGCGGAGGTCCTTGCTATAGCTAGTTCGCCAGCATTGACTCTCATGACGGTTGCGGAGGGTGATCCTTATGAGATTGCCCGTCACACTAGTTCATCATCATCATATCGCCCTAGCTCATCTTGGCAGCTCACTTTACATCAGGTCTTAGCACGAGCCCAGACTCCTAGGCTTGCTTATAGCACTGCCCGCATGTCCTTGAGACCACCATCATCACCTATCCGTTTAGCAGCATCACCATGTCTTAAGAGGCCTAGATCTCCTAGTGTACCACCTCAGGATTTACCTGCACAGAGATTTCGACTCATGGACTCTCCCCCATGGATGAGGGCAGGAGGAGCATGAGGTCGAGGAGGAGCATGAGATTGAGGATTAGTATGTAGATGAGGATGAGGATCCTCAGGAGGAGGATGATGAGGATATCCCGAGAGGGGTACTCCTCCATTGCAAAGTCCTGCACATTCTCCAGACCGGTTCTCCTTTGCTGAGCCACGAGTTCCCTGGACAGCCTTTAGACATTGACTCACCACCCTACTCACCTTATATAGGTAGCCCGTTAGGATCTGAGATACCATCAGAGATTGCATCAGAGCCCGAGGAGTATGGTGAGATGGGTCTGATGTGGGAGAGTATTACATCACAGGGTACTAGGCTTAGTCAGTTGACGAATCATTTGGTTGAAGTATCGAGGACTAGTATAGAGGATTTGAGAGTTGATATGGGTACTGTAGTTAGGAGGACTAGGATCTTGCGTGAGGGTATGTCGGAGATCCAGTAGCAGGTTGGGGACCTGATTAGTGGGTTCGCGACAGCTCGTGATGCTGATAGAGCGATTTGGCGTAGGATTGGTGAGTTGTAGAGAGAGGTCGCAAAGCTTAAGATTGATCGTGACGCTCGACGTGTTGAGTTAGCATCTTTATGGAGAGAGGTTGACGATGTTAGGAGTTCAGTTAGTGGTATTCGTAGACGTGGCTAGATAGCATTAGATTCATGGCTTTGTACCATCTTGAAACTAAGTAGTACTTGGTTCGAGATGTAGGATTATCCTAGTTGTCTTCTTGGTATCGTCATTAGGATCGTTTTTGATTTCTTCGTATCCTTCCATGTATTTCCACTTTTGAAACCTATGAGTTATGGTTATTGGAACATGCATCCTTTAGTTATGATTCGGTATCTGATTGTTTCGCTTTGGTATAGCGTTGTCCTTGTTGACCTTGATTATGTATTGAGCGATAATTAGTGATCCTTGGAACCCAACTCTATTTTTAGAGCGAGAATTTGTGAACTTATGAAACTGTTCTTCTTTCCTTCAGAATGATGGCAACAAGACAAAACCGCTAGGAACAACCGTGCGCTCCTGCCTGTTGTTGTCGCCCTGGCAAGGTCTTCGTCCTACCCCGACCACTCCACCTGTTGAGAACCCGAACCCTGATAACCCAGCTATAGAAAACCCGAATGTGAACGACCGTGCAGAGAATGGTCCTGTTCCACAAAACCCTCCACCTGTGAACCTAGCCCATGTTGACCAGTTAGTGGCGCAGTGTGTCGCTGAACTGCTAGCTGAGACTAATCTCTCTAACACCTCTGGTGGGACCCCAATGCCGAATCAAACTCGAGGTTGTACCTACAAAGAGTTCCAATTCTGTGGTCCCATTGAGTTTGGAGGAACTGAGGGAGTAGTTTACCTAACTAGGTGGTTGGAGAAAACTGAATCTGTATTTGCTGTGAGTAACTGTGATGAGGATTGTAAGGTTAAGTATGCAACCTTCACTTTGAAGGACGAGGCGTTGACCTGGTGGAACAACTATCAGAGATCAGTAGGAATTGATGTAGCTTATAGTATGACTTGGACTCAGTTTAAGACTCTCCTGATCAAGACTTAGTGTCCTAGGAATGAAGTTAAGAAGTTAGAGAGTGAGTTCTGGAACCATAAGGTTAAGGGTACTGACATGGCGACTTATACTCGTCGTTTCCAAGAGTTATCATTGCTTTGCCCTGAAATGGTTCGCACCGAAGAACTTAAGATTGAGAGGTATCGATGGATTACCTTTAGCTTCGAAATGATGTCATCGCCGCGAAGCCGTTAATTTGCATGAGGCAATTGTTGTGGCTCAGCGTTTGATGGACTCTTATGTACTGGAAGTAGGAGAAAAGGGTAAGAAAGATAGGAGTGATAAGAGGAAGAGGAATGAAGTTGTTAAAGGGAATGGCAACAAACGGCATGAGAAAGCCAGGGTGTTCGCCATAGGAAATGGTGAAAGGAAAGATTATGAAGGTAGTAAGCCTATGTGTGGTTGTTGTAACCGACACCACCATGGACAGTGCCCGATTATGTGTAGGAAGTGCTCTAAGGTAGGACACATGGCCAAAGACTGTAGGTCTCGTCAACTTGCTGCAGCTCAAACTGCACAAGGAGCGGACTGGAAGGCCACTGTCACCTGTTTTGGATGTGGAAAGAAGGGACACTTTAAGAATGAGTGTCGAGAGCCGTAGATGAGAGGAAATCCCGGTGATGTAGGAATATTTGCTAACCGAGGTGTAGGAGGTAATGGCTTAAACTCTGTGAAGTGTGAGGTTGTGGAAAACCAGGGAAACCATGGTGCTAGGAATCAATAGAGAGACATGGGAATAGCGCGTGTTTACGCTATTGGGAAGGAAGTTGGTGAGGACCCTAACGTAGTTACGGGTACGTTCCTTCTCAATAATCGCTATGCTTCCATACTGTTTGATACTGGTGCGGATATGAGTTTCGTATCCACTAATTTTATGCCATTACTAGGAATCTCCCAAACACCTCTAGGGTTTAGATACGATGTGGAATTAGCGAATAAGAATAGAGAGAAGATAGACACCGTAGTCCGAGGTTGTACCTTAAGTTTTCTAGACCGCCCGTTTAGTAAAGACCTATTGCCGGTTACCTTAGGAAGTTTTGACGTCATTATCGGAATGGATTGGTTATCGAAGAACGGTGCACACATCATTTGTGATGAGAAGATTGTGCGTTTGCCGTATGGCGGAAAAGTTCTGAGCATAAAAGGAGATCGGAGCGACTGTGTAAGTCCTTCCCGGTTGAGCATCATCTCTTGTATTAAGGCCCATAAGTACATCGATAGAGGGGGTTGTCTTTTCTTGGCTCAATTTCGAAAAGAAAAGTGAGGAGAAGAGTGAAAGACACCTCAATGATGTACCCGTCGTTAGAGAATTTCCGGATGTGTTTCCCGACGATCGCGCGGGGATTCCACGTCCAACAAGTTGAATTCCAAATAGAGTTGATACCGGTGCGGCACCCATAGCCGGGCACCTTATCGACTTGCTCCAAGAGAATGGAGGAACTGTCTAAACAGTTGGCGAATTGTCGAGAAGGGATTCATTCGACCAAGTTCATCACCGTGGGGAGCACCGGTGTTGTTTGTGAAGAAGAAGGATGGATCGTTTCGGATGTGTATTGACTATAGGGAGTTGAATAAGTTGACAATGAAGAACCGATATCCGTTACCTAGAATAGATGACCTATTCGACCAACTCCAAGGAGCTAGTGTCTTTTCTAAGATCGATTTATGATATGGTTATCACCAGCTTAGAGTTCGAGAGGAGGATATCCCTAAGACTGCGTTTAGAACTCGTTATGGACACTATGAATTCCAAGTGATGTCGTTTGGTTTGACCAACGCGCCAGCGGTTTTCATGGATCTCATAAACCGAGTGTGTAAGCCATACCTGGATAAGTTTGTGATAGTATTCAAAGACGACATCTTGATATACTCCAAGAGTAGTGAGGAGCACAAAGAGCATTTAAGGCTCATTTTAGGATTGTTGAGAGAGGAGAAGCTGTATGCCAAATTCTCTAAGTGTGAATTTTGGATTCCGTCCGTGCAATTCTTAGGTCACGTGATAGATAGTCGAGGTGTTCATGTTGACCCAGCTAAGATTAAGGCCATTAAGGAATGGGCAGCTCCTAAGAACCCATCAGAAATCCGACAGTTTCTAGGTTTAGCAGGCTATTATAGGAGATTCATTGAGGGATTTTCCAAGATAGCTAAGTTGCTGACCAAACTAACACAGAAGGATGTTAAGTATGAATGGGGAGAAAAGGAAGAAGAAGCATTCCAACTTCTTAAGGAGAAGTTGTGTAGTGCGCCCATCCTAGCTTTGCTGAAGGCGAAGACTTTGTCGTGTACTGCGACGCTTCGCATAAAGGCTTAGGTGTTGTTTTGATGCAACGTGAGAAGGTGATTGCTTATGCATCCCGACAACTTAAGAAGCGTGAGAAAAACTACACCACCCATGACCTTGAGTTAGGTGCGGTAGTATTTGCTCTTAGGATCTGGAGACATTTCCTGTATGAAACCAAGTGTATAGTATTTACCGACCATAAGAGCTTGAAGCATATGTTAGATTAGAAGGAGCTGAATATGAGACAACGTCGTTGGTTAGAATTGCTTAGTGATTATGACTGTGAGATTCGTTATCATCATGGTAAGGCTAACGTTGTGGCTGATGCACTTAGTCGTAAGGAGGACATTCCACCCCTACTCTTTCGATCCTTAGGAATGACCATTGTTTTGCCCTTACCATCTCAAATTTTAGCCGCCCAAGCAGAGGCATTGACGGAAGAGAACCATCCTTACGAGAATCTTCATGGAATGGTAGAAAGTGAAAATGGCGTCTTGAAGCGTTCCGACGGAACTTTATGCTTGAGAGACGTAGTTGGATACCATTTCATGGTGGAATCCGTGAGTTGATTATGCACGAGTCGCATAAATCAAAATACTCTATTCATCCCGGAGCCGATAAGATGTATCAGGACCTTAAGAAACTTTATTGGTGGCCTAATATGAAAGCCGATATAGCTCAAGTATGTGGGTTGGTGCGACTTGTTCTAAGGTAAGGCGAACATCGAAACCATCAAGACTCTTAGTTCAACCCGAACTCCCGGAATGGAAATGGGAGCGAATAACCATGGACTTTATCACTAAATTACCGAGAACGGTTAGCGGCAATGACGCTATCTGGGTAATCGTTGATCGTTTAACTAAGTCTGCTCACTTCTTAGCTATTAGTGAAACCGATAGTCTTGATAAGCTTGCTCGATTGTATCTTAAGGAGGTAGTATCGCATCATGGAGTACCGATATCTATCATTTTCGATAGGGATAGTCGTTTTACATCCCACTTTTGGAGATCGTTACAGACAGCCTTAGGAACAAATTTGGATATGAGTACTACTTACCATCCTCAGACCGATGGTCAAAGCGAGAGAACTATTCAGACTTTAGAAGACATGCTTAGAGCCTGTGTTATTGATTTCGGCAAAGGCTGGGAGAGACATCTCCCTTTGGCCGAATTCTCTTACAACAATAGTTATCATTCTAGCATTAAGGCTGCTCCGTTTGAGGCATTATATGGTAGAAAATGCCGTTCACCTGTTTGTTGGGCTGAAGTTGGCGAGATTCAACTTACATGTCACGAACTTGTCCTAGAAACCACTAAAAAGATAGTTCAGATTAGAAACCGGTTGCAAACCGCTCGTGATAGACAGAAGAGTTATGCCGATAGGAGACGTAAACCTTTAGAATTTCAGGTTAGAGATCGTGTTATGTTGAAAGTTTCTCCTTGGAAAGGAGTGATTCGTTTTGGAAAGCGTGGAAAACTCAATCTGCGATATATTGGTCCCTTTCCAATCCTGGAAAGAATCGGACCGGTAGCATACCGCTTGGAGCTACCATCGGAATTGAGCAGTGTACATAATGTATTTCATGTTAGTAACCTTAAGAAATGTCTTTCGGAGGAAAACATAGTTGTGCCCTTAAGAGATATTCGTATTGATGAGAATTTGAATTTCGTTGATGAACCGATTGAGCTTATGGATCATGAGATTAAACGGCTGAAGAATAGCCGAATTCCGATTGTCAAAGTTCGTTGGAACTCCCGACATGGATTGGAGTTCACTTGGGAATGTGAGGACGTTTTCCGTAGGAAGTATCCTAAACTGTTTATGACACCAAGCAACTAGGAGTGAAAGCCGGGACGAGTTTCTTCTGAGGCTGGGAGGCTGTGACAACTGGCAATTTAGGGAGTCTATTTTAGGTAACCGCATTACGTTAAACTAAACCGAGCTTTGCCTTTATCACTATTTTTATAAACCATGACTTGATTTTATATCTTCTATTGGTTTTTACGGGTTATTTCACTATTGAATGAGTTAGCATATGAGTTTTAACTCTTTTTGGTAGGCACTATTCGATTCGGCACTAGAAAAGCCTAAAACGAGAAATATTGTAACTTTTATACCGTAACTCGAAAATTGACAAATAAATAGTCAAAACTAGTAGAAAAACATAAATAACGATGTTAGAAAGTCGAATGAACGTCGTGGGACACTCAGGGGACAATATATGAGCTCGGGAACGGGTAAACGGGACATTTTACGAAAAATGGCAACCACGGCCCCTCTCCTTTGGTTTGGCCGACCACCCCTCCCCTCCATCTCTTTTATTATTTAGTCCCTAACCACAAATATATAAACCACCCTCCCTCATTCACTACTTCCACTTTCTCTCACTAAAAACACACACAAACACACCTTTCTCTCTCTACTCTCTCTATGTTCCAAAAATAAAACCCTAACCACCACCACCTTGGCCGCCCCACCTCCGGCCACTTTCCGGCCAACTTCCGGCAAGTGAGATTACACCTCCACCACCATCTCGTAGATATTTTCATCCTCTTTCTATCCATATATAATACTCACACTAAAACCTTCATTAACACCTTCAAATCTTAAGATTAAGATTCGTACTTTTAGGGTTTTCATCAAATATTGCAATTGGTGCATGAATAAGGTAAATGGAACATGGGTAACACTTGTTTTGGTCGTATAAACCCACGTATGAATTATTAGGGTTTCGACCCTATCATGAAATTTGGGGCTTTTGGTTTAAACATGAAATTAAGTCTAATTAACATCTAAATAAACATGTAGATAGTGTTTGGTAAGCATGTGGTGTATCAATTTGATGGGTTTATGCATTTGAGGTCTAGTTTCATATTTTTGGTTAGAATAGATGATGGGTTTTGTGTTTGGTTAATGATTGGAGCTTGAATGATTGGATTTGGATGTTGTGGAAGTGATTTGGGTGATGTTTGGATGTGTTAGTGGGGCGTACGAGCCATCATGACCACGATGGACATGGTTTGGGTGGCGTACGTGGCCCTCATGGACCAAGGGTCCGGGTTGAGCCATTTTGGTAGCTTTTATGTTGATATTGTTGATGTTTAGATGAGATGCGTGGAGCCGAAAAGCTTCTAGGGCTTGTTTAGTTCACGTGGTCTTAACCGTGACTGTGTCATGACCATTAGGGTCATAACATTGGTTTCGGGTATATTTGGTTGGTTGATTGGTTGGTGAGATTGTTTTGAGTTGGTTTGGGATTGAATTGTGCTATTATGACTTTTAATTTGGACTTGATATATATATATTATCAACTTTGAACTACGTCGGTGTTACTTTGACTTTTTAGTCAATAGTTGACTCCGACAAAGCCGTAACATGGACTTTAGTATAGTTTCTACTATTGATTGATTAAAAGCCGAGAAGTTATGACTCGTGCTTGTGGACTTGAATCGAATAACGATATGAGATTAATATTGGAATTTGACGAAATATATATATACATGAAAATGCTAATAGACTATGAAATATAAATAATAAATGGGTTTTTGTACCAAAACCAACGATAACAAGAATTATCTTGTTATTTACTATTTTTAACGGAAACTAACGACTAAAAACGGAATTGTTTTCTAATAAATAAACAAATAATGTTTCGAGTACACGTTTATCGATATATGCCAATTATGGGCATTTAATACTAGTTTTTCAAGTATTCATTTACTTACGTTGTGTGCATGGGTTACGGATAACCTAACATTAATAGTGTTGATCCACGTGGGTAGCGGACTTATTAGGTTGACGAATCTAATAAGAGCTCGCTAGGTACGTTGGGTAACCTTATTAATGGGTGACTTATCCTTATGAATCGTTAGGATGCGACCGGTTTATGGAATAATAAGCGATACGAATGAATAATTGAGTTTATCGAGTTGACGAATTCGATAAGGTCTACTGTTTATTCCGAAACTTATTGGACTATGGAGCTTATCGCTTAGACGTCTCATTGTGTCGCATTGAGTCACATATTGTGTTGAATGGAGTTGCATATTGTGTTGCGAAGCATAACATATTGGTTGTTTGAGTGCATTCATGGCATCATATTGAGTCGATACACCCACATGAGGATACCAAACACTAGGATTAAACGGTGAAACGAGACATTTTTGGAAATAACGAAACGGAATACATTGGGGTAGATAACGTTGATTTCGAGAAATATATATTAAGTTTGGTCTACATTAATAGGTTGTGCCGAGTCGATAGTTGTTGTACCGTGATTTGCTGTTATCTTCTGCTAGTGTTTATTTGTGCGTTGCTTGCTTGAGGTGAGTTTCATAGCCCCACTTTTATCTACCTTTTTAACTACATTTGGGTGAGAATCATGCTACTGTTTTTGGACCGTGAAAACTATTTGGATTTGCTTATGTGCTTGACTGTGTAGATAGATGTGCGGTAGTTGTTGCCTTAGTCTAGGTTAAACCGTTGCCTAGCTAAGAATAGACCTCTACCTCGACCTAGCCCGGGGTTGGCAACTGTTCTAGAGGTTGCCACGACTGTGCTGGACTAGAGTCGCGGGGCCCGAGTAATCCCTGGATACGGGATGTGAGTATATGGTTGGTGATCCGGGTAGGATCGGTGTGTGCAAACGGTATTATTCTATCTTAGGTATTGCATAGCAAATCAAATCCTACAGGTCCACTATGATTTTGTTGAACTTAAACCTATGAACTCACTAGCGTAAGCTGACCTTTTAGCATGATTTCTCAGGTATTTGAGAGATGTTTGGAATACGTGATTGGTGAAAGCTTGGCAAGAAGGCGGGGTTCAAGGATCATTTCTGACTCTGATAAACTTTGGGGACCTATTTTATTAAATCATGTGTTGGGCCTAATATTTACACTTTTGGATTAAATGTTTCGAATAACTAAATTTGGGATTGGTTTTGAATGTTAAATGACTATCTTTTGCTATACTTGTGTGCGATACCAATCCAATAGTAATGCCCCGAAAACTTGATTAAGTCTTCCGCTGTACCGAGATTTGGGGATGTTACAGATATCTAGATATTTGTATACACGTGTACATACAATCAACGCTTATAAGCTATTTGAAAGAGTTTTTGGACTTTCTCCCGTGACTTCTCTCTCTCTCTCCTAAACTTTCTCTCTCTACTTTTTCGGCAAGACTGATACAATTAAACACTACCACCACCTTCATCATCTCACCCCGATCTTGTCCGACCAGTCTATTGTGTCACCGGACCACCGACGCGCCGCCACGTGCCGGTTAATTCTCGCCGGAATTTTTATTTCTCCGGCGATCTAACGCAATTAAAGCGCTATGCCGCCTAGCCATTGTGGTTCCGACGACTTCCACCAATCCGGAGCCGCTCATTCTGATTTCTCCGGGATACGCCCTCACCAAGACCAGTGTTTTTACGCTTGTGTTTTCTGCTTGTGATTTTGTTTTACAGGTAACTGGAGGGTTTGTAGACATCATCCCCGTGCGATTGTCGTAGCAACCCAAGGCTTCTCCGCAGAAAGACACCGCCTGCCGCTGCCAGCCACCACTGCTGACCGGATTTTTGCCGGCAGCAGCAGAGTATTTGTCTCCCTATCCTTCCTTTGTTCTTATTGTTCTTATTTTTCTTATTTTTTTATTATTTATCTTTATTGTTCTCTTTTGGTGCTAGCTTTTGGGGCCTTAGTCTTTGTTGTTTCTTTTATTAGGGGAGGTTTTGTTTCTTTGTTTTGCGTGCCCCTCTTTCCCAGGTTTTCCTTTGGGCCTTTGCATTTCTTTGTTTTAGGGTAGGTAGGTTTGTCACTTTTTGCTGTTTGTGGGGTTAGGATAGATGCATCGGTTAGTGATGGTCGTCTGAGGTCATGTCTTGCCGTCGTGGGAGGGGTAGGTGGGGTAGGGGAGGTAGGCGGAGCAGGCAGGGTAGGCAGAGTAGGCGGGGTAGGCGGGATTAGGGTGAGTAGGGGTTTAGATAGGGCAGCGTCCTCTCGTAGGATTAGGGTAGGTAGTTGGAACGTTGGGTCTTTGACCGGTAAGCTCTTTGAGCTTGCTGATGTGTTGAGGAGACATAAGGTAGACATAGCGTGCTTCCAGGAGACTAAATGGAAGGGCTCCAGCACGAGGGACGGTAACGGATACAAGCTATGGTACTCGGGCTCTAGGTCTGCGAGAAACGGAGTTGGAGTTATTTTGGAGTGGGTCTCAAGGATAACGTAGTGCAAGTGATCCGTAGAAGTGATAGGATCATGGCAATCACGCTGGTCATTGATGGGGAGACCGTTAACGTTATCAATGCTTATGCTCATCAGGTGGGCCAGAGCGAAGTAGAGAAGATGAGTTTCTAGGACTCTCTCGACGAGCTAGTTAGGGAGTGCCATCAGACCAACGTGTGTTCATAGGTGGTGACTTAAATGGCCATATAGGATCGGCCTCGGATGGTTACGTGGGGGTCCACGGAGGGTTTGGTTTTGGAGTTAGGAATGAAGAAGGCCAATCGATTTTAGAGTTTGATAATCCGCACGACTTGGTAGTAGTGAACTCTTTCTTCAAGAAGAGAGATGTCCACTTGATTACCTTCCAGAGTGGAGGTCACAACACCCAGATTGACTATCTGTTGGTGCAAAAAGGTGATCTTAGAGCGTGTAGAGACTGCAGGGTTTTCCCTGGCGAGGCATGCTCTTCCCAACACAAATTGTTAGCATTGGATTCTCTTTTCGAGAGGCAACAACGAGGAGAGTAGGAAGCAGTTGCAGGGAATCTTGGTGGTTTAGCGAGGAGGTGCAACTCAAAGTTGCTGTGAAACAATCCAGGTTCAGAGAGCTTCTTTTGTGTCGAGAGGGACAAGCAAGTGACATTACCGTCGCATTAGAGAGGTATAAAGTATCTAAAAGAGAAGCGAAAATGGCCGTTGCTCAGGCGAAGGACAAGGTATACAAAAACTTGTATAAGAAATTGGACTCCAAAGAGGGGGCAAACGATATATTCAGAATTGCTAAAACCCGAGAGAGAAGAAGGAGGGATTTAGGATTCGTTAGATATATCAAGGATGAAGGCGGACGGACCGTTGTAAATGAAGAGGATATTAGGAAGAGGTGGGGAGAGTAATTATCCGCTCTTTTCAATGTAGGATGGTCTGAAGGAAGTAGGGAAGAAGAGAACTCTAGCCATAGTACAAAATGCTACTATTCGAGGATTAGCCAACCAAAAGCGAAGGCGACACTACAGAAGATGGGAAGAAACAAAGTAGCAGGGCCGGACCATGTCCCTATAGAAGCTTGGAGGTGTCTGGGTAATGAGGGGGTTGAATGGCTGAATTGCCTCTTCAACAATTTCTTCGCTGGGGATAGGATGCCAAAAGATTGGAGACTTAGCGATGTCATCCCAATCTATAAGAACAAGGGGGAAGTGCAAGTGTGGAGCAATTATAGGGGCATCAAGCTTCTTAGCCACACCATGAAGCTTTGGGAGAGAGTTATTGAGAGGAGGCTGAGAAGGGAGATGAGGGTGTCTAAGAACCAGTTTGGTTTTATGCTAGGAAGGTCGTCAATTGAGGCTATCCACCTTCTCAGAAGTCTCATGGAGAAGTATAGAGAAAGACAAAGGGACCTGCATATGGCGTTCCTTGACCTTGAAAAGGCATATGATAGTGTCCCACGCGAGTTGATTTAGAGGACTCTTATCGATAAGGGAACCCCAAGGAGATATGTGAGAGTCATTAAGGATATGTACGAGGGGGCCAAGACACGGGTACGGTCCACCGTGGGGATCTCAGAGTTTTTCCCGGTGGAAGTGGGACTCCACCAGGGATCTGCCATTAGTCCCTACCTCTTCGCCTTGATTCTAGATGAGTTATCTCGAGGGGTACAAGGGGGCATTCCGTGGAGCATGATCTTTGCGGATGACATTGTGTTAGTGGTAGAATCGGCAGAAGGGTTAAACAACAGACTTGAGCACTGGAGGGAGGCTCTTGAAGACAATGGCGTTAAGGTGAGCAGAGAGAAGACTGAATACCTGAGATGTGATTTCAGGAGGATCGAGTCAGGTCACCACGAAGATCTGGATATTCGCATAGGTGATCAGATCCTGCCACCTAAGGAATCTTTTAGATATCTGGGAGCGATGATTCACAAATCAGGGAGGATAGATGAGGATGTAACCCACAGGATTAGAGCGGGTTGGGCAAAATGGAGGGCGGCGTCGGAAGTCCTTTGTGACAAGAACGTCCCATTAAAGCTAAAGGGGAAATTCTATAGGGTGGCGATTAGACCAGCTATGTTGTATGGGTTGCAGTGTTGGCCCATCTCCAAGGCCCACGCTAATAGGGTAGAGGTGGCGAATCGAGAATTCTTAGATGGACATGTGGTAAAACCTTGCTTGACATGATCCCGAACGGATTTTTCAGAGCCAAACTTGAGGTCGGGAATATTATTTCGAAGATGAGAGAAAGAAGGTTAAGGTGGTTCGGGCATGTCAGGAGGAGGCCACAATCAGCACCAGTAAGAATAGTCGAAGAGCTTGTAGTAGATGGTGTGAGAAGAAGGGGTAGACCCAAACTCAAGTGGGAGGATAGACTCAAGCTCGACATGAAGGAGCTTCTCTTGTCGGAGGACATGACCTCAGATAGGAAGTGGTTGAGGGATAGAAATAGGATCTGCGGGTAGTCTGTGCTAGGTGTTTTTTGGGTTTAGGTTGTTTCTTTTAGGTGATAGGCTTTTAGTCGTTTCTTTGTTGCCATGTCCCTGCGTTGCTTTGTTGTAGCTTTAGGCCCCTATGCGTTGCTTTTGCTTTGCTTTGTGCGCTCCCTTTTGGTTTTCTGCTTTCATGTGCCTTGCGTTGTGTTGTTGCTGCCTCGTTTGGTGTCTTGTCTTAGCTTTAGGCCCCGCGCAGTGCTTGCTTTGCTCTGTGTTGCTCCTTTAGGTTAGCCGGCTTTTCTTTGTGCTTTGGCTCTTTTTTGTTTGCGCTTTGCTTTTGTGTTCTTTTGCCTGGGTCCCATTGCCTTCGGGACCTTTTGTTTCTGCTTTGTTTGCTTGTTTTTGATTGCTCTCTTTTGCCTTCTTTTGCCTGTGGTTTACAGTCTTTTTACTCTCTTTCCTTTCTTCTCTTCCTCGCACACCTGCACTTGCTGGAGGTCTCGTTGAAAGCAGTCTCTCTACTCCTGATTTATCCTGGGGTAGGAGTAGGATCTGTCAACATTTCTACCTCCCCCATACCCTGCCTGGCGGGATTGGGCTTGTTGTTGTTGTTGTGTACAAACAATCATCACACATGTTCAAGGACTTCACTAATTAAATTCTTGAAATAAGTATTCTTAAAATTTTGAAAGATCAAACCTTAGTTGAATTTAATGAAATTTATGCCTTGTCAGCAAATACAATCATCGTATCTTGAGGCATGATTCTTCAACTGGGATCATTATGCATTGATCTATTTAGTATTTGGATAAGGGACGTTAAACAATTATTATTTATATAATGAATCAAAGTACATGGCATGTTTGATTTAATTCAATAATAAGTTATGTCCTATATGTGCATGTTTAAATCCATGAATGATTTATATTGTTCTAAACTATCCATTGTCGATCAATTATATGGAAATATAGTTGAATTAAGACAAATCTGAGAGATTGGTAATATTTTTTGAATATTAAGTACGTGTCCCGCCAAACTTACATGATATTTAAAATCTGCATATCGGACTACCCCAACTAACAAGATTTTCACTTTATGGATCTTTGTCAATGAGTGAATCTTGTAAATGATTCCATTGTTAATCATTAAACTTGAGACGCAGCTGGAATGGCGTGTGTGGATCCAATTTCTTGATTATAGTTTTACGCTATCCGTAATTGGTAGTTATAAGGGCTATTTTCAGAAGTGTTGTGAAGCACACGGATGACGCTTGTAGTCAAGACATAATTTGTTCCTTTAAATTATTTTGAAGAATGATACTACTAGGCCCCTCATGGGATTGATCAGATGTATGTGTGGCCATACCCAAAGGAGATCTGGATATATCCCCGATGAAGATGGTAATCTTGATCAATCGATGAAACGAGAAACATAATCGTTAAATTATGGAATGCCCTAGATCCATATTAATATTTAACACGGTATCAAAAATAAAGGGATAGTAAATGCTAAATCATTTAACTGAGACTTTACGAAACAACACTCAAGTTTTCTGGGAGCATTGGCGTGTTGCTAGATGCTCACCAATGTTATTACATTTGTTTGAGACATGTTCAAGTGGGAGCTGTTGGGATATGTCCATATCACAAATAACGTATGCCCAGAAATTACGTGAACCTATGGTGTCACACGCGTTAATACATAAAAACAATTAATGTAATTAATATATTAGTTGTAGTGGTTTGGGTTATTATGAAAAGTTTCTTAGAATGAAAAGAATGAGAAGGCATGTGGAGGTGATATGTGTCACATTTGCCACATCATCATGCCACATCACCATACCCAACCGCCCACCCCCCCGCCAAAAAAAATTTTTTTTTGGGCAAAAAAATTTTTTCCCGCCAAATTTTTTTACTGCATCACAATCATGATTGTAGTGCATTAAGGTTATAAATTACTGCATCACAGTTATAAAGTTACTGCATCACAATCATGATTTTAGTGCATTAAGGTTATAACCTTGATTTTAGTGCATCATAGTTGATGCACTTAACTATTAATTATGATGCAGTAACATATAATAAAGATGCACCAAAACTTATTAGTGCATTAAGGTTATAAGTTACTGCGTCACAATTATGATTTTAGTGCATTAAGGTTATAAATTACTGCATCACAGTTATAAAGTTACTGCATCACAATCATGATTTTAGTGCATTAAGGTTATAACCTTGATTTTAGTGCATCATAGTTGATGCACTTAACTATTAACTATGATGCACTAACATATAATAAAGATGCACCAAAATTTATTAGTACATTAAGGTTATAAGTTACTGCATTACGGTTGTAAAGTTACTGCATCATAATCATGATTTTAGTGCATTAAGATTATAAGTTACTGCATCACAATTATGATTGTGATGCAGTAATAAATTTTGGCGGGAAATTTTTTTTTTGTGCCAGGGGGGGTGGGGGTGACACATGTCACATGACATGGCATGGTGATGTGGCAAAGGTGACACATGTCACCTCCACATGTCTTCTCATTCTTTTCATTATAAGAAACTTTTCATTTTAACCCTACTCTAGTTGTAGTATATTAATTATATTTAACGATAAGTAATTTTTTAAATATAAGGATGAAGAGTTAAACAAAGATAAAGAAAGTTCTAGAACCTTCCTTATTCTATAGGGCCAATCGGTTATAGGTTTTCTAAACCTATTGGGATAGCTTAACTTGCACTCCAAGATTACTTGCCTATATAATGAATTCCTTTGGTTCATTATCAATTAATCTTGAAACCCTAAGCTAAGCTTTTCTTCTTCTTCTCTTCCCCTCTACTTCTGGTCGATCGAAACACCCCCTATGGCAAGGGTTTCAGTTTTTCTTCAAGTTCAAAGTGAATTGTTTAGCTTATCGTTTACAAGTACTAGCATACTAATTATTTTACTATTAAATGTATTATGTATGAGGGGAATGGATCTAGTGAGAAAAGTTAATGAAATGAGAAGAGTGAGAAAAAATTCTAGCTACAAATTTCAAATAGGAAAAGAGAAATAATTGGGAGATGCATCTATTTTTGTTGATGCATCTAAGATTGGTGGTTGTGATTCCTTCTTATTCTTCTCATTTTGATTATATTTCTCATTTGATCCTTAGTCTGTGTGTGAGACCATAAAGGATTCAACCTTTTTGAATCTTGTTTGGTTAAGTACTTGGGTCGATTTATATATAAACCCTAATTAGGGTTCTTGGTCGATTATTACAAAGGGGATATTTGTACCCGGTTCTTGATTCGATCCGACACTTAAATGTAAACAAGGTAATTAGATTAGGTTAATTACTTGCTTTATTTGATCTTTAATCCACTGTTTACTTGTGATTATATGTGTTTATATTAATGTGTTAATATGCTTAAACTCCAACATCAAATGCCCTTTAAATAGGCTGATTGCTACCTCCACGACCCCGTTTGTTTGCTTGGTTGTTTGAGCCATTTGTGGCGTTTGCAGGCCGTTTCTCACTGAAGAATCAAGAAAATGTTAGCACATCTATACAGTAACAAAAAAGACTAGTTGGAACTTGGAAATGATTTACAGTGATATAATCAAAATAAATAAACAAATGTACGTACCCGACTGTGTTTGCTGGAGTTACAGTTTTTAATGCTACGTTCCAGGATAGAATAATTCTTTTGTCTCCAATAAATGAAGGTTATTTTGAGTGCAATGGCTACATTAAGCAAACAAAAAAAGAAATAAAAAACTAGACCCTTCCTTGAGTATAGAGCATTCGTTGTGCTTAACAATATGTTGTTAAAGAGCATCTGAGGGAGAATTCTACTACTTACTATTGCAATGTCCTATTAAGGGGCCTCACGATATCATCATAGAGGTGGCCATATTGACCCATTTGCTTATATATGGGTCAATTCAGTTTTTTCTTTTTTTTTCTTTAACGGCCAAAATGGGTAAATTTTAATAGAAAAAAGAGCTAAAAAAGAAACGGGTCATATAGGTCTTACGAGCATGAAGTTGGTCGGTGTGTACTTTCTAATGCGTAAAACCTCGAACTCGTTGTATTCAAATTATAAATCATTCTTAAAAGCAGTATTATTATCAAAAATAAAAATTAATCGCGTGGCAAACTAAGTATTTACAAATCTTCTAAAATCTTGGAAAAAAGTATGTTGGATCAACCCAAACCTGGCCAGACTAACATATCCTTGTTGGCGAACTGATGGTGGCTAGGGTGGGGGTTTGGCATGCATGTTGTTTTGTTATTGTGACGGTTACTCTTGCTTTTTATATATTTGGGTTTATGATTGAAAATCATCCGACTTGTTAATTTTTGTTATTTCCTGTGGTCATTTTTTTTCCTATTTAAACACAAAGCTTTCAAATTTCGACTTTTGTGTGTAATTTGTTCATGTAAAATGGTCATTTTTACCCTTCGAATGAAAAACTGGTAAAATAGTCACAAAATACACACGAAAGTCGAAATTTGAGAGCTTTGTCTTTGAATAGCCCTATAATTTTCACTCCCCATGTCCTAAAAGTCAATATTTTTATTTTTGAGATGTATTAAAAAAATATTTTCTTTCTTGTCTCAACTAATCGAATCAAAAGAGAGTTTAATAGGTGTGGATGATATTTGATTGGTTGAAAAGTGTTATAGTCTCACTCAAAAATGTGTATTTTTTAGACAACAATTTTAGGACAGAAAGAGTAATAAATAGTGGCAAGGGACAATGCTAGTAGCAACAAGCAGTTTTGCGTTACTTGTGAACCATAAATACTGTTATAACATGCCAAACATCCGAAAAAAAATCTAAGACAGTTTGAAAATGATACTTTCGGCTTATGAATTGTGTGGGCTACAAGTATATTCCAATTTGATTGCTTCTTTACATATTATTCTCAACGTAGACCAAGTCATGTGTTGAAATATCCACATATTTTTCATCATCTATATAAAGAAGTAACACAAAATATCCACAACTATAGTACCCAACATGTCTTTTGCACTTTCGAAACTCATATTCACCTTCTTCATATCGAATATTCTATCACACGTTTTGGTCACGAAAGCCTTGAATCAGACCACGAACATAGGAGTGATCATCGATGAGACTTCCCGAGCAGGGAAAGAACAAAAAAACGCTATTGAAATCGCGGTCCAAAAGCTAAATTCGGGTTCTAATGACCATAAGTTAGCTATTCATTTCAAGAACTCTAGTGGAGATCCTCTTGAAGCTGCTTCTTCAGGTTCTATATAGTTCTTGTCTAATATAGTAATATAAGTCTTTTACTTTATAGAGCCATTCATATGCATATAAAAAGTTGCGAGTTTTTTTTTGAAGTTGCACAGCTAAAGTTTTATTAGCACTAGACATGTTGACCCGTGTGATTCATTTCATTGTAAATAATTTGTCATTGTTAATAGACTTGGTTGTATACTTGTATTATGAGTTGCCAAGAATGTCGGTTTTCTGTGAATTTCTTTATTGAAATTTCAAAAGAGTTTTAAATCTTTAAAAATCGCATTTGTTGCATCAAAACTTTGTATCATTGCTCGACTAAAGCCAGCTTAAGGGAGGCCTACAATTGGTGGTCTGTTAAGCTAGTAACTCGTTTTATTAAATAATAGTTTATAATTAAATTAAAATTTTATCGCATCAAACACAATTTTTGAAGTTACGAAAGAGTTTCAAATATTTAATGGTCACATTTGTATCATAAAACTCTATTTTTTAACATATTAAATTTTAGGTCACCACATCTATTGCATTAAACTTTTATTATAACAAAGATTTAAAATTTTAAGTGTTCACACATGTACTGCATTAAACTCAATCTTTTATTATTACATATTTATATATGTGCGAAAAAATATATTATAACATGAAACTCAATATTTTTATATTATAAGATATAATATATAATTAATATTGATTTTATAAAATAATGAAATCAACATTTTAAAGTTATAAGAAAGTTTAAAATCTGCACATGTTGCATGATACTATAATTTTTAACATATTAAATAATTATAAAGATACTTAAACCTTAATTATTCATATTAATTGAATAGAATTCAAAACTTATTTATTATAAAGATTCACATCTTAATGATCTCATTTATTGCATGAAACTCAAAATTTTAGTATTAAAAATTTATTCAATTATAAAAAGGTACATTAAAATAATTATTACTTGTATTTATGCAACAAGAAAGAATCTCTTCTTTAAATCGAATTTACGCATATCAGATTCACTGAAGACTTGAATAGATGCCTTCCTTCAAATATAGTTCATTTTGTTGATGAGGTCACGTCTATGGATGGATCCAGATCTACGGGCCGCCCGGCCATAAATTCGCAGGAAAGGTCCTCTCAATGCTCTAACGCCCACACCAAATATGGACTCAGGACCAACAAGGGTAGTACACGAATATTCACCTGTTGTCCATCGACTACGCCTTTCGGCCTGATCTTAGGCTCCGTGAAAGTCAATTATCATTTTTTTTGTGAAAAGGTGAAATATTTTTAATCACAAAAGTACATAGACCGTTTAACATTCATGGACCCCCATGATGTTATTACTAGAGTCTAAACAAATAAACGGTCTATCAACAAGAATTCTTAGACCTCATTCCAGAAGAATCTAGTATTTTGACATATAGTTTCTACTAGCAATGGCATGCTTTGCTTTGTCTTTGTTATCAAGCAGGCTTCAAGCATATTCTGATCCCATCCAATCATGATTATGCACCCTTTGTTGTTGTCTTCTGCATTAGTCACATGTTTCCAAGTACTAAATACTTTATCACCAACTTTCTTGACTTTACTGTATTTGACATGTGTTTCAAGTAGAACACAGAGTTGTAGTTTCTCCTCAGTGATAAGTTTTTTTACCTCCTTTTACTTATCAAAAGTACTAAGACTATCTTTATCGCAGGAGATTGGCAACCGGTTGGTGGGGCTATATTGTACTTTTATTAATATTAAACAAGCAATACACAAACTGAATAATGATCCGGTCGTTCCACAACTATGGGTTGCCAACCCATTTCTAGCCACATGTCACATTTTCAATGGATATTTGATATTTATTTTTTCTAAACTTTTTTTATTTGTACCATTATTATTATTACTTTGTATTATTATACAATATAAATGTTTTTTTTAAATAAAAATTATATCAATAGTTTTTGTTTTCAATTCTCTATAAATATGGTTCAATATCAACATATTTTCATACACCTTTTCAATTCTCATTTTTTGTTTCTTAACTTTTTTTACATCTAGAATTTCTCCTATGGATCATAATTATTCAAATTACTTCCCAAACACCAAATATTATGGAGAATATCAAAGTCTTTTAAACTCTCAGTCTCCAAATCTAAATCAAATGCCAAGTATACCCAATCATGAAACTTCACAAAGCATTTCTAGAAATTTGTTTCAAGATTCTCAAAAACCAAGTAAAAGTACCTAAAAATATAAAATGATTTTTTATTTTTTATTTTTTTATTAATCAAACCGTTTATTGTTTTAGATATATACTTATAAAGTAAATATTTTATTAAATATATAGTTTATAAAAAAACTTTAAGTAATTAAATTGAATATAAATAAATAATATTATATGTTAGGTTGGGTTGTTGATAAATGGTAAAAAAAATATAGATTGGTTGTATGTATTGGTTGTGTAGGTGGAGAAAAGAAAAAATAATATTTTATTAAAAGATTGGGTTGTGATGGGTTATTGATAAAGATAGTCTAAGACCTCTTATGTTCCATGTTGCAACTTTAATATCCATTTCCTCTCTTTCTATTTTTGGCTCACTTATCTCTCAATTCTTTTGGCTCAATTTGACTCTCCATCTGTTTTTAAACTCACAACTTCTCTCAATTCTTTTAACACTCCAATCACTCTTTCTGTTTTTCACACAAAAAACCTCTCTTTCTATTTTTGACTCTCCAATCTCTCAATTCTTTTAGGCTCACAAATACACTCTATCTGTTTTTACACACAATACCTCTCTTTCTATTTTTGACTCACCAATCTCTCAATTCTTTTGGCTCACATAACACTCTATCTGTTTTTATACACACAAAATACTCTCTGTCTGTTTTTTGAACTCCCCAATTCTCTCAATTCTTTTGTCTCTCTTATACACTTTATCTATTTTTAACACACAATAGAAATACAACTACTATACTATCTATATACTATACTATCAGAAATCAATGCAATTCAGATAAGGGTATGACTGCAAACCCCCTCAACCTCATTCCTTAATAGACTTTCTCCAATTGAAGATAAGTCATTCACAACATCCTCATCATTCTCTTAACTTTTGTGTAAAACGATATATTATACTTGTTTGTTTTTATATTATATTGTTTTTTATTTATTTTGTAAAATAGCCGTTAATACTTGCATTTATATTATGAAACTCAATTTTAATGATGTATAGAAGATTTCTTTTGCAGCAAAAGATTTGATTGACAAACAAAATGTACGGGTGATTATCGGGACAAATTCATGGGAGGAAACAATACTAGTTGCGAAAATAGGACAAGATGCTCAAATCCCGGTTATTTCTTTAACTCCCGATACTTTACAACCTCTATCGCGTCTTCAATGGCCTTTCTTGGTACAAATGACCAATTTAGATATGTCTGACGAAATAAATTGCATCACGTCTATCGTGCAATCTTATAATTGGAAAAGGGTTATTGCGGTTTATGAAGACAGTGCATATGGTGGTGAATATGGGGCTTTATCATTTTTATCCGAGGAGCTTCAAAAGATTGGTTCCATAGTTGAACATCGTGTAGTTTTACCTCATTTCACTACACCATTTGATCCAAAAGAGACCATTCGGGACGAGCTAGTGCAAGTTTTGACGACAAAGCAATCACGGGTCTTTATTGTGTTGAAGTCGTCTTTACCTACGGCAACTAGGGTATTTGAAGAAGCTAACAAACTAGGACTAATGAGTCAAGACTCAGTTTGGATTATTGGAGATAGTATTTCTAGTTTTCTTGATTCTATTAACCCATCAGTTTTTCGCCTCGTGCAAGGTGCTCTAGGCATCAAGACGTATTATCCTGACAAAAACGCACAATTTCTAGACTTCGAATCTAACTTCAAGAAAACTTTTAGATCAAATTATCCCGAGGAAGATAAGTTTGAACCAGGAATCTACGCATTACGTGCCTATGATAGCATAGAAACTATCTCACGAGCACTAAAACATTTAGAAAATTCAAACGATAGTGTTGTTGGTTTCTCAAAGAAGTTGCTGGACACAATTTTATCAAGCAACTTCACTGGTTTGACCGGCCAAATAGCTTTTCAGGATGAAAAGCTATCGGATCTCCACAAGTTTCAGCTGGTGAATATAATAGGCAAAAGTTACAAAGAGCTCGGATTCTTGTCACCAAAGACGGGTTTTTCAAATATTGGACCTGGAGACAATTGTAGCTTGAGGCAGGTGGCCATAAACTGGCCCGGGGATTTAATAAACAGAATACCAAAAGGATGGGCAATGCCTAACAATGCAAAGAAAATGAAGATTGGTGTTCCAGACGCGACGTCATTTGATAGGTTTGTGAAAGTGGAATGGATCCAGAGCACAAACAAGAACGAATATTCTGGTTTTTGCATTGCGGTTTTCGAGTCCGTTGTCGCCACTTTGGAAGAAAGATACAATTATACATTACCTTATGAGTTTGTAAACTATACGGGCTCATACGACGATATGGTGGGTCAAGTATACAATAAGGTACTCATTTATGTCAATGTGACACATAAGGATATTTCACACAACCACACATTAATGCGCTAATGTTCTTAAATAAAATCCAAAGATGTATTAATGTTCTTTTTTCTGTTTATGCATATTTTTGGTGACAAAAAGAACTATGATGCTGTCGTTGGCGATGTTACAATACTGGCTGTCCGTTCAAGATACGTTGAGTTTACACAACCATTTACAGAATCGGGGTTGTCGATGCTGGTACCAGTGAAATCGGAACCACCAAGGGTATGGATGTTTATGAGACCATTTACGACGGAGATGTGGTTAGCTACATTTGGCATAATGTTCTACACAATGTTTGTGGTCTGGTACATGGAGCATCAAGTGAATCAAGAGTTTAGAGGTCCATGGAAGGATGAACTTGGAACCGCATTATGGTTCATCTTCTCGTCCCTTTTCTTCTCACATAGTAAGTAATTTTGAATCTTGCTGGTTCGTGGGCGGAGACACAAGGGGGGCACGTGCCTCCCTAGCGAAAAAAAATGTAGTGTAAATTTTCTAAAATATTTGATTTTTTTTTTTTGTAATTTGCAAACCCCCCAACCCCCACCCCCACCACACCCCACCAAGAAAAAAGAACTAATTTGTAGTGTAGTTACTATAATTTATCAAAGTGTGCCCCCACGAGCAAAACTTTCTGACTCCGCCCCTGCCTGGTTCAATCGGTTTACTTTTATCTAGTATGAGAATTGATTTGGATAAGAAAAGTCGGGTGCCTTTAATAAAAAAGATGAATAGTTTGGTCGCCGTTTGTACATTATTCCTCTGAATTACGTTTATTAAACAATTTTTTTTGTTGAATGCAGGAGAGAAGATACGAAGCAATCATAGTAAAGTGGTCGTTATCATATGGTTCTTTGTCGTGTTCATCTTAACCTCTAGCTACACAGCTAGCCTCACCTCAATGCTCACAGTAAGTGTGCTAGAGCCTACAGTAAGAGATATAGAGTGGCTAAGGAAAACAAATGCAACCGTGGGATGTGATCCTGATTCGTTTGTTGGCAAGTACTTGATGGATGTTCTTAAACTGAAAAACATCAAAAACATATCTTCGCAAAGCGATTATCCAGACAACTGTTGGTTTTATGGACAATAAATTAATAGACGTGTGTTAGGATCGAACTCGAGACTATGGGATTGCACACTTTACGTATGAGAATTTAAAGTTAATAATTAAATATAAATGTTATATTTATTTATTTATTAAACGAAATAACTAACGGACGTTAAGTAATTAATGTAATGGATTAACGGTCGTTAAATGTTTATGGAAAAGGATTAAATTGCAAAAGTTGAGAAGGTTCCGAATCCTATGGGATATCCAAACCGATCGGCCAAGGAGAGAAAGAAGGAAAGAAAAACCAACTTGTTCACCAAGTTTGCTTGTGTATATATACAAGGCTAGGGGTTTTTATTTTTCCATCTTTGTGCTCATGCTAAACCCTAAAATTGTTTTGTGTGTGTTTTGTTCTTAAACCGATCGTACATCCCTTTAGGGTGTCGATCTTCAAACCTTTTCCACATCAAGTTATTTGTTTGATAAAACTAGCATTACTTTAATTCGGTTTAGTACGTGTGTACAAGAACATAGTAATAACATACTTTTGTTATTATCTTGGATTGAATTACAAAACGGTAAGGGGTAATTCTTATAATCCTATAAACTCTAATTAGGGTTCATCCTAATTGCTAGTTTGTGGATTTGATTCTTGTTCGGCTAGAATCAAGAAAGGTACGCATACTTTATTCTTTAGTTAATTAATTATTCATTATATGTTCCTATACGCTTCCGCATTTACTTTGATGTTTATTGTTTATATTTATGATTAGTCATGTTATATAATTCCAACAGTGGCATCACGAGTCATTGGTTTTAATGAGTAATTAATTACTAAACGCGTAAATAACAAATATTGTATGTTGTTAGATATGATTATTCTAGGGTTTTGGTTATGATTATATAAACCCTAATTTTAGGGTTAGGGCTTTTGCCCTAATTTGTCTTTAAAAAATCTATTATGGATCGAAAATTTTTTATGGGTGGAAACCCTAAATTTTTTTTAATCGATTTTCTTAAATTTTTTTTAGGGTTTATATTAATTGTTAAGTTATCTATATCGAAACCTAGATTTAATATATTTGTTACGTGATAAATTCATGAATAAAGTGTTATGTGACATGGAATTGTATGCGATCTTGTGACTATTTGTATAATTGTTATGATGTATCCATGATTATACATGCATGTTAGTCATGGATAAGTTGCTTGAATATTTAATTGTTAAGATTGGTTATGCTTGTATTAATTGTTAAGTTTTATACACATGTATATTTATGATAAATCTTGAATTGGGGAAAACTCCAATTATATACATTAATGAATCAATTATGTGCAATTTGGTATATCATTAATTATGGGTTTACGCAATCGATTCGTCGATGTATGTGGCTCACTTTCAATTGAGAGAGTGAAAGCCCTAATTAATATATACGTTAATTTAATCTAGACATTGATTATTAATAGGGTTTTATCGAAATAAGTTGCATGTGGCTACTTGTTTACACGTATAAATTGTTTATTATGTGCGCATTGTTTTTTAGTAGTTTATTTTTTATTGGTATTACTTGTTTGTTTATTATGTGCGACAGTTTTAAGCAAAGGGTAATTTTAGAATAAAAAATAATACGACTAAACAATGGTGAAATTTGATTTGTTTTGGAAGAGTTAAGTTTTCAATAGTTTAATTGATTGGTGACTTTGGTACAATGATTGAACGGCTCACCCATTCGAATGAACTATAAAGGGGTTATTTAAGAAGCGCATACACACTGAAAGGATGTCTAAGGTTATGCTTTGCGCTTACCTGGTCCTCTCCTCTCAGAATTGAATGGAGCTACTTAGTAAGCCATAAAATGTACAAACTCATCTTAAGGGCGAATTAGTTTTAATTCCATGCGCCACTTCGGTGGTAATTACCGAAACACTAAGTGTTTACACTTATGCAAAAGTACGGTATAATGGATGATAATTAACACTAAATTCCTTGATTGGTGAACCCAATACCTCAATCAAAACTTTGATAATTTGATCTTTATGAATTGGTAATAAAAGTTTTTTATTAAAATTATGCTACAAGATGAATGCATGACATCTTTGTACATATTTGATTTGACCACATAAAATCAAAACTAGTACCCTTTTAAATTAAGAATATGCCATCTAATTAAAAGGAACACTTGAAGTTGCAATTTAAGTCATGAGAGTACTTGGCTAGATTGTGATGGAGAGGTAAATCTCTATGTTAAGTGAGACCTTACATGGACATATTTGCAGTTCTTTAAGTTAGACACTTAAGTTGAGTAGGAAGTGAGATCTTGGACTCAATGGCATAAGATGGGATAAAACATGTTTATATTTGCAATAGCGTTGGAAAATATAAATCCCATAATGATCTAGGAGTTGGAAATTGTTTGCCAATTAATGTTCGACAGATTACCTTATTATATGCTTTGTTGCTAGCAGATCAACTGATGTAATGAACCTATGATAATTTGGATCCTAGTTTTCGAGAAAATTCTATGGTTATATGAATATTACCTTGGGTATTTTATTTTCTTGAAAAGTTTAATTATCGAAAATACTAAAATTGAATTTTGCTAATTCTTTAAATGTATTAATGCAACATTAAACCGTAAACGTAGGTTATTCCTGTATTGGTAAATTGATCTACACCTGTAAGGGTTTTTAGTAGAGTCAACCTTACTAAAAGAATAAACCTATTCCTCTTTTCATAAGAAAGAGTGAGATTCAATCCTATTCCTTTTCATGAATGAAGAAAGGTATGATAGGACAATTAGAATTGTCTAAATTCTAAATACGTAACTCGTAACCAAATTTTAATAGTTAAGAAAATTGCATATTTCTGAGTTATTAAATTAGAAGCTAGACTAATTACTGTATAATTGGTAAAAGACAAACTAGCATATTTTATCTAGTTGTTGTGCTTTGACCATTTAAAAGTACTACTTACAATTGTTGGAATAGTAGAACTATTAAGAAAGAAATTGCATGCCCAATTTTTCAAGTTAATAGCATTGATGGATAAATTCATCATCTACATAGTAGAATACATTCTTTTAAGTACATTTGTAATTGTTATGTATGGACTTTCTCAAAGGTGTAGGAAGTAAATAGTACACTATTTTCTTTCACTGGTTAATGCAACACTTACAATGTTGTCAAATCTAGTGGGAGTATTGTGTCTTATTATGAATAAGGAATTAATGTAATGATCTCTTATTCAGTGGGAGTTACAAGCTTTGTCATCTTGGTAGTAACCCAGATTATCTCTAGAATGTCTTAAGATAATTACTTTCCACTTGTAGACACTTATGTTTTCAAGGATAGTCATGAACGTTTCCTTATTAGACAATGAAGTGGTTCTACATCTACTAGTTATGCTAATATCAATGACACAATCATATTAGTCACATAAACAAACATATGTCGTGTTGTTTATCTGATACATGATGTTGTTCAATGCACAAGTGGGAGAAATCTATATTGTGTGCAAGGTACAACATATAGGTATATGATTTAATGGATTCTCTTGACTGCAAGGTAAGAGACTAACGTTCTAATATAACTTGTACATATCTAATTCAAGAAACACTTGGTGTTACAATTTACGTCATGTGAGAACTTGGTGAGATTGCAACAACAAAGTAAATCTCTATGTAAAGTGAGATCTTGCATGGACATATTTACAGTTTCTAAATTAGACAAGTATTTAGAACATGTGTCAAAATGATATATAAGACTACTTCAAATTAGTTATTTATGTATTATTAGAATGACATAAATGAAGTAATCTAATACTACTTTTAATTTGTATATTTATGAATTTTTGAATGACATAAATAAATGAATAAATAATGTAGTCCTACATTATTGTGAAGTAAATAAATTAACTTGAAATTTTAATTGAAACCAAGAGTTGTGTTCATAATTACTTTAGTTAAACATGTTTATGATTCATGGTAAAGACATAAACATAAAGTCTTTTAAGACATATAATAAAGTAAGACGTTAACTTGTTATGTTTTTTTTTAATTAAGACATATACAAGAAGTCATTGAGTTGATCAATGATTTATAACGTATAATGGGATTATAACTGTTTATGTTTTCTTGATGAGACATAGATATGAAGTGACTTGGTTAAAAGGTACTTGTGTTATAAAGCATGTAATTGGCTTGGAAAGTCTATTATACCATTAAGTTGACTTAGTTGGTAAATAGGTAAGTCAAAAGGAATATGTTTATCTTATATATTGTTAGATTGTCTTACAATATTAATTCTAATGAATATCACAAGTTGATGGTATGTTCAGTTAGGAGAATCAAACTCTATTTGTTTTGTTTGATTCAAGATAACCATAACTTCTTTCTTAAAAAGTAACAAGGTTAGAATATTGAGTATGGATTGAATATACTCAATATGACTCCAAGCTAGAAGATTGTTAAAACACCATTTCATTATGGAATGTGATGAATCACATTAAGTTTTAAAGTTGAAGATTCTGAATTTGTTAAACTACTTATGAATAGGTTATTAACAAACTAATGTCAAGAATTATCAATGTGTATTTGTAATGTCCCAAAAAGAGAACAATGTAGTTTTGCTCTAATTGCTAAGTATATATAGATAGTCTATATATTACAAAAGGCAAGTGGGAGTTTTATCTTGAAAGATAAAATTACAAAATACATAATCTTCTAAAACACACTAGTAAATATCATGATGAGGTTAGACATGAAAATGATAAACCTCAAGATGATGGAATTTTCATTCATAGATCTGCAAGGATATCTCAAGTATTTGACTTATATGCTGAGAAATATGAGTTACCGGATTATAGTAAACCTGATAATCATTATGATGGATTACCAAATATTGAATTGGGTAAATTACTCATACTATGAATGTTAAAGATGTTGTCCATAAAGATAATCAATTTTGGAAATTTGGTTTATCTTAATAGAAATCATATGGACAAAATTGTACACATATTTAATGCATGTTTTATGACAAGATTATTAATCATACTTAAGCAATTAATTGTGATTGAATATTCTTTTCTAGACACATTAAATATATAAAGATGATAATTGTCATACTTGTTTTCATTAATATGAAATATGACAATGGAATATCAAAACTCTTTCTTGAGAAATTACTTGAGCGAGGACGGTAAGTAATTGAAAGGTTTTTTGAGTTCATATATAATCTTTGGAAGTGTACGAAGTGCAATAATTCATGAATGGATAAATTCATGCATCTATGAAATTATTCTCATGTTTAATTATTAAATCCTAGTTTCGATTTATAATTGAAATAAGATAAATTTTAAGTATTCCTGAAAGCTAGTGGGAGTATTATGGTAAGGTTTTTAAATCTTATATGTTGTATAACATATAGGAAGTAACATTCCTTGTAAGCTAAAATGTTAAGTCTTAGATTGGAATGAAACTTCATTTGTAAGATTTAAGAATTAAAACATACAACCTTGGAATATATGTTTATTATTAATAAACATGTGCAGTAAAATAAATGATTCTAATAAAACATGATATATCATTTGGGAAATGGATAAATATTTTTGACAAGATAGAACGTGAATGAAGTCTAAGTTTGACCTGTAGATTCATCATGTACATCATGTTGTATTGTTGTATCATTCTTGAATAAGAAGTGATTTGACAACATTGATATCTAACTAAAAGTTATTAGATAACTTGTGTAATGAATATTCTAAAAGAATTACATCCTCAAACTGGAATTGCTCCTAGATTCTATGGATGAACAATATGTCAAATGTTGTGCAAATTGTCATCAGCTTTAAACTTGAAAGTTAGGAAAGCATCAAACATTACACAATAAGATATTAAAGTTTACGGAGTTTTAATGAGCATATTGTTGTTTGTATACAATGATGCTGATTTAATTGAGATGACACTCAATACTAGTCATGGTAGGATTTCATCCTTGGCCATGTGAACTAGTTGTGCTACTAAGAGCGCAGTTGCATTATACATTAAAAGAATAAGAATACTTTAAATTTTAAAATGTTTGAAAGTTTAAATTGTCATAAATTTGTGATAGAGGATGTCACATACTTTATGAATTATTATGTGGATTGTTGAATGCACACATACAAGGACTTCATTAATTGAATTCTTGAAATAAGTATTCTCAAAATTATGATAGATCAAGTTGGTTGATTTATGTCTTGTCAACAAGTATGATTGTCATTACTTGAGGTATAATTCATCAACTGGAATTTTCATGCATTGATCTATTTGGTATTTGGCATTTGGATAAGGGATGTTAAACAATTGTTATAATAAATCAAATACTTGGTATGTTTGATTTTATAATATATTGTATCCTATATTTGCATGTTTAATCCGTGAGTAAATTTATTTATTCTAAATCGTCTGTTGTCGATTAATGATATGGGAGTATCATTAAAATAAGACAAATCTGAGAGATATGGTAGAATGTACTTGAAAGTATATTGATGAGAATGCATACCATTTTCAGATGATATTCAATGAATTGAATATAGGACTTATCCCAACTACATAATTACTTTATGGATATTGTTGTTAAGTAAATTATGAATAGTTATCCTCAGACTTGAGATACCAGATAAGTGTCATGAATGTAGTGCACTTTGTGGAGCAACTTAACGCTATAACGTAATGGTAGTCATAAGGGTTGTTTCCTCGTGTTGCAAAGTTCGTGGGTTATTCTTGTAGTCAAGATAGAATTTGTTCCTTCAAATTTATTTTGGAGTTTAATATCTGCTTGGGCCCCTCATAGGGTTGACAAGATGTTTGTACGGCCGCACCCAAAATCTCCTCTAAATATGTTTAGAAGATTTGGTAATCTTGTTCAATCACTAATAACGAGAAACATAATAGTTGAATAAAGAATGACTTAATTCCATATCTTTATTTAACATGGTATTAGAAACAAAAGGATAATAATAATGAGAAATCATTAAAGGTTTTCCAGAGCCTTACTCGAGTTGTACTAGAGGCATCGAAGTGTTGCTAGACGCTAACCGAATGTGATCACTCTATTAAGTTATGTCCAAGTGGGAGTGTTGGTTTTATGGACAATAAATTAATAGACGTGTGTTAGGATCGAACTCGAGACTATGGGATTGCACACTTTACGTATGAGAATTTAAAGTTAATAATTAAATATAAATGTTATATTTATTTATTTATTAAACGAAATAACTAACGGACGTTAAGTAATTAATGTAATGGATTAACGGTCGTTAAATGTTTATGGAAAAGGATTAAATTGCAAAAGTTGAGAAGGTTCCGGAATCCCTATGGGATATCCAAACCGATCGGCCAAGGAGAGAAAGAAGGAAAGAAAAACCAACTTGTTCACCAAGTTTGCTTGTGTATATATACAAGGCTAGGGGTTTTATTTTTCCATCTCTTGTGCTCATAAGCTAAACCCTAAAATTGTTTTGTGTGTGTTTTGTTCTTAAACCGATCGTACATCCCTTTAGGGTGTCGATCCTCAAACCTTTTCCACATCAAGTTATTTGTTTGATAAAAACTAGCATTACTTTAATTCGGTTTAGTACGTGTGTACAAGAACATAGTAATAACATACTTTTGTTATTATCTTGGATTGAATTACAAAACGGTAAGGGGTAATTCTTATAATCCTATAAACCCTAATTAGGGTTCATCCTAATTGCTAGTTTGTGATTTGATTCTTGTTCGGCTAGAATCAAGAAAGGTACGCATACTTTATTCTTTAGTTAATTAATTATTCATTATATGTTCCTATACGCTTCCGCATTTACTTTGATGTTTATTGTTTATATTTATGATTAGTCATGTTATATAATTCCAACAACAACTTCAAGAGCGGATCTATCAGCGCTGCCTTTCTCGAGCTCCCTTATGAAAAATATTTCCTCAAACAGTATTGCAACGAGTACACAGCCGTCGGCCCTTCGTACAAATTTGGAGGTCTAGGCTTTGTAAGTATACAAAATCACTTTCTCTATCATTATATCAAAAGTGGGAGATATGGGCAGGTAGTAAGTCATAATAGTTTCAGGTCGAGTAATATTTTGTTGTCGGGTGAAGATGGCTATGTTTTAAAAGAAAACAATCCGTTCAATAATTCAATATGCGTTAAAAGTGTATTTTGGGAGGGACGAAATCGGGAACCACGTGTGTGTTATATCTAAGTAAGTTACTAACGCCTTTCTACTGCGCATCCTTGTAGCCTACAAGGATGCACAGTAGAATCAGCTTTAACTCATTCCGGCCCCCCCACTAAAATTATTCAATATGCTTGTAGGTTTTCCCTAAAGATTCTCCAATAACTGATGATGTCTCAGGAGCTATATTATATCTCCTGGAAGAAGGCAAGATTCGTGATCTAGAAAACAAGTGGCTCAATAACTCCCAGAATTGCTCAACTTCCACTCCCGGGTTAGACTCAAAAAGATTGAGTCTCGCTAACTTTTGGGGAATATTCCTCATCTCAGGTCTCACTTCAACACTAAGCTTCCTATTTTTCTTTTATCGGTTACTCCATAACCGAATTGAGCAACGCATTATTAGCTTCAATGAGTCCAATGGGTCGCACTGGAATAACGAAAGCCGTTGGAGAAAAGCAGTCAGACTTATCCAGATTGTACTTAGTTTGAATCATAATCGAGTCGAACCACGAGAAAGTTCGCATTCAACACCCGAATGGAATCATCGGAACCTGCCACAATGGGAACTGGTGAGTCCTTCAGAGGTCCCTGAGCATTTGGAAATTGGCAGGCCTACACAACTTGAAATCCCAATGAGAAAAATGGAACATATTGGTGAAGATTTGCAAGGAGAATAACAAAATATAGGCATAAATTCATCATTATATATACATTTATTAGTATTACATTCATCCATTTGTATATACATTTATATAAATCTTTCATTCTTTTTCTGTTATCTTTTGTTCATATGGTATAAAACATTATACTTTGGGAAAAGCAGTAGAACTTGGTGTCTCAATAGCATTATTAAAATCAAACATTATGCCCTGTTACCTTTTATTATTGTTCTGTTACGTATGTCCACAACCATACCAAAAGTACCCATTTTAACCCATTGGTCAAAATTGCTACTTCTAGAGCACTAATAAAAATCAAATCAAATATATATAATGAGAAAAGTAATGCAATTTTAGATACTAAACATTCGATTCGTCTAAATTCTACAAAATCCGGCTCTAAAAAGTCCCAATACAGTGTACATAGAACCTCCCCAGCACTCGCCATAAAGGTATTACAAAGCAGAGAAAAACCGAGACTCATACATCCAAAGAGACTCATACATCCAAAATGTCAAAGTCAAGTGTGTTTAGATCTAGAATTAGCTTTTTCATTTATGTCAGACTTGATGTTTCCCTAGCTTACCGTCATTAATTTTTGTCGAATTAACGATAATAGCCTCTTCCACAACCATGACCTCTCCTACCCCTACCTTGTCCTCCTCCCATGGAACCACCTCTTCCGCCATAGGATTGACTTTCAAATGTTGGGATATGTCCATATCACAAATAATGTATGTCCGGAAATTACGTGAGCATATGAGGTCACACACGTTAATACGTAGAAACAATTAATGTAACTATTATATTAGTTGTAGTATTTTAATTATATTTAACGATATGTAATTATTAAATAGTTGGACTTAAGAGTAATACAAAGAAAAGGAAAGTCCAGGAACCATCCCTATTCTATAGGGCCAATCGGTTATGGGTTTCTAAACCCATTGGGATAGCTTAACTTGCACTCCATACTTGCCTATATAATGAATTCCTTTGATTCATTATCAACTAATCTTGAAACCCTAAGCTAAACTTTTCTTCTTCTTCTTCTTCTCTTCCCTTCCACTTCTAGTCGATCGAAACACCCCCCCTATGGCAAGGGGTTCGGTTTTGCTTCAAGTTCAAAGTGAATTGTTTAGCTTATCGTTTACAAGTACTAGTATATTACGTAGTAATTGTTTTGTTATTAAACGTATTGTGTGTGAGAACATAGAGGATTCAACCTTTTTGAATCTTGTTTGGTTTTGTACTTGAGTCAATATATATATAAACCCTAGTTAGGGTTCTTGGTCGATTATTACAAAGGGGATATTTGTACCCGGTTCTTGATTCGATCTGACACACTTAAAGGTAAGCAAGGTAATTAATTAGATTAGTTTAATTACTTGTATTATTTGATCTTTTATCTGATGCCTACCTGTGATTATATGTGTTTATATTAATGTGTTAATATGCTTAAACTCCAACAATGACATCACGGGCCGTTAAATAGTGTGATATATTAACTAAAAACGTGTACAAATTGAATCTTTATCAATTGTTGCAAGGTTTTTATTGTTCTAGTAATCTTATGGGATAATTCCATATATTCCCGACTTAAACCTTATAATGACATATTTATCGAACCAAAACTCTAAATGACATATATACCCAATCTAAATAAAAATTTGTCATATTTACCCATTTCTTTATAAACTAGTTAAAACTTAATTTATGTTATTAAATTCCCATTATGCCCCTAATAACTTAATAAAGGAATTTGATCCTAAATAACTTCCTATCATCACGTGATGATACCATCAACAATCATCACGTCCTTTATTCTATTTCATGGGTAAATTGTCGTAATACGTGATAAAAGCCAACTGACATTAGAACTTCTTAATTTAGCACATAACTGACATTAGAACTTTTAAATTTAGCACATAACTACAACACTAAATCTTACTGCTAATTTTAAAGGCAAAACAGGGGAACTGTTGAGTTGTTGATACTATAGTGTAACTGTATTGTTATGTGGTAACGAGTATTTAGTATCTACTATATGAATTGAGGTTCCTAAGTACTTGTTGATACTATATGAAAATGGCACATGATTGTCATTGATATTATTAACTATATAATACTTGCAGGGGTGAGCAAAACCGAGATAAACCTGAACCGAAACCGACAACTCGACCCGAAACCGAACCGATTCTAAGAAGTTGGTTCGAACTCGGTTTGGGTTTTTTTCGAATATCGGTTTCGGTTCGGTTCGGGTCAGACCTGGTAGCTCTAAAAACCGATTAAACCGACTAAACCTAAAACCGAAACCAACAAAACCGAGATAGTTTCGGTTTGGTTTTTTAGCGAAATTCGGTTTCGAATTTGTCGGATTCGGGTCGATTCGAGTTAACCCAATTGATCACCCCTAAATACTTGTATGTTTAATCACTTTTTATCATAATCATTACTTAAAAAATAGACTTGTGTTATAGTATATTATTAATAAGGGTACAATAGTCAACATATTCTTGTAGTCAACATATTCTTGAAAAATAATTATTATTAATTTTATAAAATTTGAAAATGATTAAATTAGTAATATGGGTAAATATGACAGATTGTTATTTAGATTGGGTATACATGTTATTATGAGTTTTGATTGGTTAAATATGGCATTATAAGATTTAAGTTGAGGATATATGGAATTAACCCAAATTTTATAAGCCCTTTGAGCAATTTTATGGTAAAAAGATTGGATCTTTATGATTTTTAAAATGAGTAGAAAGTTAACCTAAGACTCATGAAAATCTTTATGTGCTTATAACGTGTAAATTTTTGATTATGTGACGTTATTCGATCTTGTTTACTATTATTAATTGTTAATATGTTATTCATGATAAAAACATGCATGTTTTGTCATGGATCTTGATTTTTGATATTAGATATATAATTATTGAATTAATTTTTAACTGTATATAGTATATATATGCTTATTCGATGATTAATAAATTAATTAAGATGTTTTAGTTAATTATTGTATGACACATGATTACTAAATATTTGTAATTAATTATAAGATTGAGGAAGACTCCGTATTTAATGCTTTTAATCAACTTTTATGTGCTATAATGTGTATATTTACTTTAGGGTCTATACTATCGATTTTAATCGGTGTATGGTCCACTTGGTACCTAGCTCTAAAACCGAGTGAGAGCCATATTTAAGTATATACATATTACTTAGTTGATTTTTATTACGTTATCATTGGATTAATATTATGCATGTTATTAATTGTTAATTGATATGATGAGTGTTATAATGTTTTTTTAGTTGTTTATTTATTTGTTATGACTCATGTAAAAGCAAAGGGTGTTTTTAGAAAAATAAAATAAACATGATTAAAAACTATGAAATTTGATTTATTATAAGCTATTGTTTTGCAAAATCTTATGTGTCACAAAGGGTTCATTTCGCATGGTAATTTGCTCCTGCGACGAGACTTGCAAGATAAATAGTTTATCATGTGTTTTATAAATTAAAGTATTAATTCTTTTTTCAATGATGTTTTTTGTTCCTACCAATGAATTTCAAGTGAATGTTCGTTGCAAGACCATCTTTAGGGTGATTGACCGTAATTTTTCCACGCCTCACTACATGCTTAGGCATATGAAGGAATTATCAAAAGAACTTAGGCCTTTTGACACATGCAGTAGTACGATATATTGGTTGGACTTTCTTTAAATTGGCTTACCAATTATCGCGATAAAAAGAATATTACTTTATGTAACACCCCGCCTTATAGACCACAATATTGTCCGCTTTGCCCGTAGGCTCACAGCTTTGCTTTTGTGGCCCTCGTGTGAAGACTTCCCGGCAGGTCACCCAAGCCAGTACTACTCTCACACGAGCACGCTTAACCATATGGGCGATCAACCGTTAGACCACAAAACGCGTTGTTGTTGTATAAGGCAAATGTTAACTTATGTCCAAGCATCACTCCAAGCCACGACCAACGTGGGATTTGCCTAGGGTGTTACATTCACCCCCTTAGGGGAATCCCGTCCCGGGATTCAGTTGGATAACACCCCCAAAATGGTACAGCGAAAGCACACAAGTCTTGGGTGCTACTAAATTTATATCACAACACAAGTATAGAACAACTGGTTTTTATTAAGAAATTCCGTTCATTGTAATGAAACAAGTTTACATCATTTGTATAGTGCGGAAATACAGGCATATAATAAAGTGGTCCCCTTTTTAGTTTATCAGAGAGTTCTATGACCATGCCATGCCTTTGCCTTGCGCCTCCAAAGTTAAGCTATCGCCCTATAACCTGAAAATACATGCTAAAAAGTGTCAACACGAGGTTTGTGAGTTCATAGGTTTATTTAAATAGCATTATAGAGTAAAAGTGATGTGAATCAAATATTCAGTTATGTGACCATTATGTCACGCACAATGTCATGAAAATAGTGTTTACCTTAAAATAAAACTTGTACTGTGGACCATTAGTGGGGTATATGCACATTACAACGAATATAATGCCATATAGAGTTACTATTACGCTAGCACTAAGTTCATGTAACCGAAGCTACGACAGTGGTGTATGCAAAATGTAGTCATACTAGTAGGGGTCCATTGTGAGTGCTTATCCCGTTACACTTGATTCCGACATGCTATACGTTTCACATTGACCTATGTGTGGCCAACCGAACAAGGGAGTCACCCCCAATAGATCTATTTATAACATTCGCGCTTTCCAGCAGGAATTGACGGTTCATGAGTTTGGGCATTTTGGGATTTAGGGCTTAGGCTACTCTGCTTACATAGTTTAACCAATAAAACATTTCGTGTGGTCCAGGGAATATGTTGCGTGATTCTCACGTATGTAACTTTAAACAATTAAGTTTGCAAGAAAACAATCAATAGTGCGGTAGGTAAACACGTCATGTAATTAAATAATCATACATTTAAGTCATGCAGCATAGTTTGCATGGAAATACACATTTTCAGTAAAACAATCATGGAGTTTAAGTAAAACGAGCATGTATATTTCCCCAAAACAGTTATAAAACAGGTAAAAAGTGGGGGCTATGAAACTCACCTCAGCAATTAGTCGTCTGAAGTGGAATAAATCAGTTAGTGATTATGAGTGGTACCGACACGCGACCTAGATTAGCAGGGAAAGTTTAGTCTTTATTTCATGTTTAAGACTCGATAAAGTCTAAGAAAAGTTTTCAAGTGTTTGTTGTTGTTGCTTGTGTGGCAACATCTAAGTTTAAAACAGTTTTTTTTTAATGTTTGTAAGTATTGGCTCTTGAAAGTGCATAAGTATATGAGTATATAGTAACAAAAGTAGCAAAGACGAATAATTCCATGTTACAAAGGTATCCGAAAGACAATGTACGGAAAATAACCTCAAGTATGGTTTTCACGAATAAGGGACGTCGTCGGAAAAATCATAAGAGTGTGGTTGACTAATAGTGTATATATATATATATAAATATATGTGTGTGTGTGTATGTATGTGTGTGTTAAAAGGAAAAGTGTAGTATATAAAAGTATTTATAAAGAAAATGTAAGTTATAATTCATTTTCGGGTTTAATAGGAAAGTAATTTAAATGTATGCTTTGATGAAAATCGGGCATAACCCGTGTATGAAATTTTGGTTTCTCATGGTAACTAATAGTTACAATTATAGGTTTAAGCAATAGCCGTTTTATAATTTTTATAAAGCTTAAGTATTGTTTGTACAAGTTGAGATAAACCATAATAAGCTTACATAAGTTAAAACATGCGGTATTCGTAACTGATAGTTATAAGGGTTATTTTCAAAAGTGTTCGGAAGCATACGGATGACGCTTTAATCAACACAAAATTTGTTACTTCAAATTATTTTGAAGAATGATACTACTAGGCCCCTCGTGTGATTGATCAGATATATGTGTGGTCATACCCAAAAGATCTGGATATATCCCGCTGAATTTGGTAATCTTGATCAACCGATGAAACGAGAAACATAATCGTTAATTTATGGAATGACCTAGATCCATATTCATATTTAACACGTATCAGAAACAAAGGGATAGTAAATGCTAAATCATTTAACTAAGACTTTACGAAACTACACTCAGGTATTTTTGGGAGCATTGGCGTGTTGCTAGATGCTCACCAATGTTATTACATTTATTTGAGATAGGTCCAAGTGAGATTTGTTGGGATATGTTCATATCACAACAACGTATGTCCAGAAATTATGTGAGCCTATGGGGTCACATGCGTTAATACATAAAAATAATTAATATAATTAGTATATTACTTGTAGTATATTAGTTATATTTACCGATAAGTAATTATTAAATGAAGGGACTTACAAGTAAAACGAAGAAAAAGAAAGTCCTAGAACCTTCACTAGTCTATAGGGCCAATCGGTTATGGGTTTCCTAAACCAATAAGAATAGCTTAACTTGCACTCCAAGATTACTTGCCTATATAATGAATTCTTTTGATTCATTATCAGCTAATTTTGAAACCCTAAGCTAAGTTTTTCTTCTTCTTCTCTTCCCCTCTACTTCTAGTCGATCGAAACGCCTCCATATGGCAAGGGTTTCAGTTTTTCTTCAAGTTCCAAGTGAATTGTTTAGCTTATCGTTTACAAGTATTAGCATACTAATTGCTTTACAATTAAATGTATTGTGTGTGAGATCATAGAGGATTCAACCTTTTTGAATCTTGTTTGGTTTTGTACTTGGGTCGATTTATGTATAAACCCTAATTAATGTTCTTGGTCGATAATCACAAAGGGGATATTTTTACCCGGTTCTTGATTTGATCCGACACACTTCAATAAAAACAATGTAATTAGATTAGGTTAATTACTTGATCTATTTGATCTTTAATCCAATGTGTACTTGTGATTAAATGTGTTTATTTTAATGTGTTAATATGCTAAAACTCCAACATTAAATGCCCTTTCAACAGACTGATTGCTACCTCCACGACCCCACTTGTTTGCTTGGTTGTTTGAGCCATTTGTGGGATTTGCATGCCGTTTCCCCTGAAGAATCAAGAAAATGTTAGTACATCTTAACAATAACAAAAAAGACCAGTTGGAACTTGGAAATGATTTACAGTGATATAATCAAAATAAATAAACAAATGTACGTACCCGACTGTGTTTGCTAGGGTTACAGTTTTTACTCTTACGTTCCAGGATAGATAATTCTTTTGTCTCCAATAAACGAAAGTGATTTTGAGTGCAATGGCTACATTAAGCAAACAAAAAAAGAAATAAAAAAAACTAGACCCTTCCTTGAGTATAGAGCATTCGTTGTGCTTAACAATATGTGTTAAAGAGCATCTAACGGAGAATTCTACTACTTACTATTGCAATGTCCTATTAAGGGGCCTCACCTATCATCATAGAGGTGGCCATATTGACCCATTTGCTTATATATGGGTCACTTCAATTATTATTATTATTATTATTATTATTATTATTATTGTATCTAATGGGCAAAATGGGTAAATTCTAATAGAAAAAAGAGCTAAAAAAGAAAACAGTAATATAGGTCTTACGAGCATGAAGTTGGTCGGTGTGTACTTTCTGATGCATAAAACCTCGAACTTGTTGTATTCAAATTATAAATCATTCTTAAAAGCAGTATTATCATCAAAAATAAAAATTAATCATGTGGCAAACTAAGTATCTACAAATCTTATAAAATCTTGGCAAAAAGTATGTTGGGTCAACCCAAACCTTGCCCCAGACTAACATATCCTTGTTGGCGAACTGATGGTGGCAGGGGTGGGGGTTTGGCGTGTGTGTTGTTTCGTTATTGTAGAATCCATGGATCTGGACTCAACTAGGGTATGAGTAACATTGATTGATTGGATGCACAACGGAATAAGAATAACACAATCAACATCACTAATAAGGTTTTCTTTATTCATTAAATAAACTAATACATAAACTACTACTACTAATATACACACGCTATAATCGTGTGTCTAGACTCTCATTAGGAGATGTCTTCTATCAATGGATGGATTGTAACCTAGACGCCTACCCTCTTTATATAGTAGAGGGAGGTTACAAACGCTAATTGTAGCTTACTAACAAAGCTACCTAAATATTACATATAAGGCCCTCATTTGTTTCTTCTTCCAGCTCGTGGTTTTGTAATCATCAACTCTGCAATTCCCAACAATCTTCCCCTATTTGACATTACAAAACAATCTACATGAAGAAACAATACTAAAACATGTCATCACAATAATAAGCTGCACATCATGAATCTTCTTCTATTGTAGAATCCAAGATCTGGACTCAACTAGGGTATGAGTAATATTGATTGATTGAATGCAGCGGAATAATAAGAACACAATCAACATCACTAATAAGGTTTTCTTTATTCATAAAATATAAATTACTACTACAACTAGTATTACTACTACACGCTCTATGCGTTTTCTAGACTCTCATTAGAGAAGTCTACTATGAATGGATGGATGTAACCTAGACGCCTACCCTCTTTATATAATAGAGGGAGGTTACAAACCCTAGCTTACTAAGAAAGATAACTATTACATATTTGGCCCTCATTGTTTCTTCTTTCTTCTTTTCATGCTCGTGGGTTTTGTAATCTTCAAATCTGTAATTCCCAACAATCTTCCCCTATTTGATATTACAAAACAATCTGCATGAAGAAACAATGCTAAAACATGTCATCACAATAATAAGCTGCACATCATGAATCTTCTTCCCCTTTTTGTAATCATCTAACAGGGGTCTTGTGCAACTCGTAGACGCTTCCCCTCAAGTGATGCATGTAGATGGTAAGTATATAAACCATAAGCTTCCCTTAAAATTATAATGTAGTACTAACCATCTCTTGAATATATATATATATATATATATATATATATATATATATATATATATATATATATATATATATATATATAAATATATAACTAACAAAAAGAATTAAAACGCAGCAGCAGAAAAATCAAATCAGCAAAGAAAATCAAAATAGTCTAGCAGTAGGAACGGAGAACCAACGCGGGCGTCTTATATCTTGTACTATCCATGTGACTCCAAATCTTGATAAACCCTCAAATATAAGACACTGAGCACTATAATGTAACTCCTTAAAGTGATAGCAAATGTGAGCATTAAGCACCTTCAATCTGTAGATCACACCCCTTCACTAACACTGAGCACTACAACGTAACTCCTTAAAGTGATAGCAAATGTGGGCATTAAGTACCTTTAGTTTGTAGATCTCACCCCTTCGCTAGATTTATCAAGTCTTTGTCACACCATTAACGCACGAACAAGTTATCTCCAAAGTGTCTTTACTCACTTTGAGATATAATAAGACACACACCTTATCAACCAGTAGGAACTCCAGAACAACCAGTATGAACTCCAGAACAACCAGTAGGAACAGACCAGGAGGAACCAACCAGTAGGAACTGACCAGGAGGAACCAACCAGTAGGAACAGATCAGTAGGAACCAAAACAATAACCAGTAGCAACCGACCAGCAGGAACCAACCAACAAAGAATCGATCAGTAGAAACCAATACTACCAGCAGAAACCGATCAGCAGGAATACTCAACAGTAGGAACCAGTACGAATCAGAATATGCAACAAGTAGGAACATCAAATCAAGCCGAAGATATGTTAATTACTAGGGTTCATCGTTGAATAAAAATTCAACTCACCAAGACTAGTAAAACATTATAAGACCAGCACAAACTGTCAAGACCAGAATTAACATGTACAACAACCGATCATAAACAGTATAAACTTTAGACGACCAAAATTAAGTTCCCACGCCGCCAATATGAACCATGAATCGACCAGTATTAAATCATTTGGACAATGAGCAAGCAGACTTCAACATTGGGCAATATACAATCAAATAATGTATCACGAGAATCAAACAAACTGCTGTCTCATAAGCAAAGTACATCACGAGAGCCCCACATCAATCACTCCGAATGTACTATCATGTGTACCAATGAACACCTCGTTAACCAATTGACATCTAGTATCATGTCGCCATCAACAGGTCAATCCCACGTGAATATGAAAAAAAATAACCAATCATGAATATGCTGTGCCTTATGCGTGTGATCAGTACCAATCGTTGAAACCAAACAAAATATGGTGACCCCACCGACAATACGAGACCCATAGTAACCAATCAATATAACCTTGAGCAAACACATGATTGATTAAATGGATGAGAAATACCTGGTCAACCGATCCCTGATCTGAGAATTAATCTGCTGCTTCTGTTCTTTTCGCATCTGCTGTAATAGAAGAAGTAGGGTATAAACCCTAATTACAGGAAAACCTTATAAACCCTAGATCGAGAGCCACGAGGCTCTGATACCAATTGTAGAATCCATGGATCTGGACTCAACTAGGGTATGAGTAACATTGATTGATTGAACGCAACGGAATAAGAATAACACAATCAACATCACTAATAAGGTTTTCTTTATTCATTAAATAAACTAATACATAAACTACTACTACTAATATACACACGCTATAATCGTGTGTCTAGACTCTCATTAGGAGATGTCTTCTATCAATGGATGGATTGTAACCTAGACGCCTACCCTCTTTATATAGTAGAGGGAGGTTACAAACCCTAATTGTAGCTTACTATCAAAGTTATTTATTAAATTACATAATAGACCCTCATTGTTTCTTCTTTCTTCATTCCAGCTCGTGGTTTTGTAATCATCAAATCTGCAATTCCCAACAGTTATTGTGACGGTTACTCTTGCTTTTATATTTTTGGGCTAATGATTGAAAATAATCTAACTTGTTAATTTTTGTTATTTCCTGTAGTCATTTTTTTTTTCTATTAAAACACAAAACTCTCAAATTGCGACTTTTGTGTGTAAGTTGTTCATGTAAAATGATTATTTTACCCTTCGAATGAAAAACTTGTAAAATAGGCACAAAATACACACAAAGGTCGAAATTTGAGAGCTTTGTGCTTTAATAGCCCTATATTTTTCACTCCCTCTGTCCTAAAAGTCGATATTTTTATTTTTGAGATGTATCAAAATAATATTTTCTTTCTTTTCTCAACTAATCGAATCAAAAGAGAATTTAGTAGGTGAGGATGATATTTGATTGGTTGAAAAGTGTTATAGTCTCACTAAAAAATGTGTATTTTTTAGACAAAAATTTTAGGACAGAAAGAGTAATAAATAGTAGCAAGGGACAATACTAGTAGCAACAAGCAGTTTCGCGTTACTTGTGAACCATAAATACTGTTGCCAAACATCCGAAAAATGATACTTTAGTCCAATTTGATACTTTCGGCTAATGAATTGCGTGGGCTACAAGTATATTCCAATTTGATTGCTTCTTTACATATTATTCTCTACGTAGACCAAGTCATGTGTTGAAATATCCACATATTTTTCATCATCTATATAAAGATGCACGACAAAAAATCCACAACTACAGTCCCAAAACATGACTTCTGTTGCACTTTTGAAACTCATTTTCATCTTCCTCATATTGAATATTCTATCAAACGTTTCGGTCACGAAAGCCTTGAATCAGACCACGAACATAGGAGTGATCATCGATGAGACTTCCCGAGCAGGGAAAGAACAAAAAACCGCTATTGAAATCGCGGTCCAAAAGCTAAATTCGGGTTCTAATGACCATATGTTAGCTATTCATTTCAAGAACTCTAGTGGAGACCCTCTTGAAGCTGCTTCTTCAGGTTCTATATAGTTCTTGTCTAAATATAAGTCTTTTACTTTATAGAGTCATTCATAGGCATATAAATAGTTACGTTTAAGTTGCACAGCTAAAGTTTTATAGATTTTTATGCTGCAGCAAAATATTTGATTGACAAACAAAATGTACGGGTGGTTATCGGGACTAGTTCATGGGAGGAAACTACACTAGTAGCGAAAATAGGACAAGATGCTCAAATCCCAGTTATTTCTTTGATTCCTGATACTTTACAACCTCTATCGCGTCTTAAATGGCCTTTCTTGGTACAAATGACCAATTTAGATATGTCTGACGAAATAAATTGCATCACGTCTATCCTGCAATCATATAACTGGACAAGGGTTATCGCGGTTTTTGAAGACAATGCATATGGTGGTGAATATGGGGCTTTATCATTATTATCCGAGGAGCTTCAAAAGATTGGTTCCATAGTCGAGCACAGTGTAGTTTTACCTCATTTCACTTCACCATTTGATCCAAAAGAGACTATTCGGGATGAGCTAGTGGAAGTTTTGACCACAAAGAAATCACGGGTCTTTATTGTGTTGAAGTCGTCTTTAGCTACGGCAACTAGAGTATTTGAAGAAGCTCGTAACCTAGGACTAATGAGTCAAGACTCAGTTTGGATTATTGGAGATATATAGTATTTCTAATTTTCTTGATTCTATTAACCCATCAGTTTTTCGACTCATGCAAGGTGCTCTAGGCATCAAGACATATTATCCTGACAAAAACACACAATTTCTAGACTTCGAATCTAACTTCAAGAAAACTTTTAGATCAAATTATCCCGAGGAAGATAAGTTTGAACCAAAAATCTACGCATTACGTGCATATGATAGCATAGATACTATCTCACGAGCACTAAAACATTTAAAAAATTCAAACGATACTGATGTTGGTTTCTCAAAGAAGTTACTGGACACAATTTTATCAAGCAATTTCACTGGTTTGACCGGCCAAATAGCTTTTCAGGATGAAAAGCTATCCGATCCCCACAAGTTTCAGCTGGTGAATATAATTGGCAAAAGTTACAAAGAGCTTGGATTCTTGTCACCAAAGACGGGTTTTTCAAATATTGAACCTGGAAACAGGCAGGTGGCCATAAACTGGCCCGGGGATTTAATAAGAATACCAAAAGGATGGGCAATACCTAACAATGCAACGAAAATGAAGATTGGTGTTCCAGACACGACGTCATTTGATAGGTTTGTGAAAGTGGAATGGAACGAGAGCACGAACGAGACCGAATATTCTGGTCTTTGCATTGATGTTTTCAAGTCCGTTATCGCCACTTTGAAAGAGAAATACGGATACACGTTACCTTACGAGTTTGTAAACCTTTCGGGCTCCTACGAAGATATGGTGAATCAAGTCTACTATAAGGTACTCATTTATGTCATATCATCTAGACCTTGAAAATTGTTAAATGATACTACGTACTAGAAAATTGTCTTAAAAGTAACTTCCTAGAAACTAACTTTAAAGTTGGGTAGAAATAACTAAGGTTGTAAAAATGGTTAGACGTTAGTCGGGCAGCTGGGTACCGCCTAGCGATTTATTATTTTGAAAATCTTATATAAAAAGTTATAAAATTTTAAATTATATATATAACATAAACGAAATGCTTTTATTATATATATAATTTACACCGCACTTTTTTATTATTTAACCACCATCACACCAGTAATGCGTACAGTGCAACACCGCTATACATGATTGATGATCAGCACATCATTTTTAAATGGTGTGCACTTATAAGTGGTTTTGACCTTTGAGTGTTAACTTTTGATAATTCAACCAACCAATGGTCGCATATAAAAACATCTTCCTCAAGTACGTAACTATTACAATCCTTGAACATAAAATTGATATGTAGAACCCCCTAATAATGTACTAATGTTCTTAAATAAAATCCAAAGATGTACTAATGCTCTTTTTCCTGTTTATGCATACTTTTGCTGACAAAAAGAACTATGATGCCATCGTTGCCGATGTTACAATATTGGCTAACCGTTCAAGATACGTTGAGTTTACACAACCATTTACAGAATCGGGGTTGTCGATGGTGGTACCAGTGAAATCAGAACCACAAAGGGCTTGGATGTTTATGAGACCATTTACGTTGGAGATGTGGTTAGCTACATTTGGCATATTGTTCTACACAATGTTTGTGGTCTGGTACATGGAGCATCAAGTGAATCAAGAGTTTAGAGGTCCATGGAAGGAGCAACTTGGAACCGCATTATGGTTCACCTTCTCGTCCCTTTCCTTCACACATAGTAAGTAATTTTGAATCGTGCTGGTTCAATCAGTTTACTTTTATCTAGTATGACTGTGAGAACTGATTTGGATAAGAAAAGTCGGGTGCCTTTAATAAATAGATGAATAGTATGGTCGCCGTTTGTACGTTATTCCTCTGAATTACGTTTATAAAACAAATTTTTGTGTTGAATGCAGGAGAGAAGATACGAAGCAATCATACTAAAGTGGTCGTTATGATATGGTTCTTTGTCGTGTTCATAATAACCTCTAGCCACAAAGCTAGCCTCACCTCAATGCTCACAGTACGTGCGCTAGAGCCTACGGTAAGAGATATAGAGTGGCTAAGGAAAACGAATGCACCCGTGGGATGTGATCCTGATTCATTTGTTTGCAAGTACTTAACTAATGTTCTTAAACTGAAAAACATCAAGAATGTATCTCTATTAAGCGAATATGCAGACAACTTCAAGAGCGGAACTATCAGCGCTGCATTTCTCGAACTCCCTTATGAGAAATTTTTCCTCAAACAGTATTGTGAGTACACCGCCGCGCCTTCGTACCAATTTGGAGGTCTAGGCTTTGTAAGTATACAAAATCACTTTCTCTATCATTATATCAAAAGTGGGGGATATGGGCAGGTAACAAGTCATAATAGTTTCAGGTCGAGTAATATTTTGTTGTCGGGTCAAAATAGCTATGGTTTAAAAGAAAACAATCCATTCAAATATTCAATATGCGTTATAAGTATATTTTGGGAGGGACGAAATAACCACATGTGTGTTATATCTAAGTTACTAACGGCTTTCCTACTGTGAATCCTTGTAGGTTTTCCCTAAAGATTCTCCAATAACTCATAATGTCTCGGAAGCTATTTTATATCTCCTGGAAGAAGGCAAGATTCATGATCTAGAAAACAAATTGCTCGACACCTACAAAAATTGCTCAACTTCCAATCCCGGGTTAGACTCAGAAAGATTGAGTCTCGCTAACTTTTGGGGAGTATTCCTCATCTCAGGTCTCACTTCTACCCTAAGCTTCCTAATTTTCCTTTATCGGTTACTCCATAACCGAATTGAGAAACGCATTATTAGCTTCAATGAGTCCAACGGGTCGCGTTGGAACAATGAAAGTCGTTGGAGAAAAACAGTCAGACTTATCCTGATTGTACTTAGTTTGAATCATAATAGGGTCGAACCACGAGAAAGTTTGCACTCAACACCCGAATGGAGTCATCAGAACCCGCCACAATGGGAACTGCTGAGTCCTTCAGATGTCCCTGAGCATTTGGAAATTGGCAGGCCTACACAACTCGAAATCCCAATGAGGAAAATGGAACATATTGGTGAAGATTTACACGGAGAATAACAAAATATAGGCATAAATTCATCATTATATATACATTTATATAAATCTTTCATTCTTTTTCTGTTATCTTTTTTCATATACTATAAATCATTATACTTTGGGAAAAGCAGTAGAACATGGTGTCTCAGTAGCATTATTAAAAGAGTAAATATCATAAATCGTCCTTGTGGTTTGCCGGGTCACTCGAAAATCGTCCCCGTGGTTTAATTTCATCGGGTTTGGTCCCCGTGGTTTTCAACCCATACGGGTTTGGTCCCTTGACCAACTTATCCGTTAGTTGACCGTTAAATCCCCTAATTAGACTAATATCACGGGGGGTATTTTTGGTACTTTACCTTTGCGCGAATTGGGGTTCTTTATCTAACCCTAACGCATCATAATTCATCCCTACGGTTCACAAATCAGCAACACACCCACAATTCTCTCTCTAATCATACTAATTGAATGAAACCCTAGAGTAATTACACAATGTTGTGTGAATGGAGGGTGCGTAAAAGGGTTCACTTCAAATCCATACAATGATTATCGTAAGTAATTACACAATGTTGTTACTCTGTTTTTAATGTAAAATTGAGGTTCTAATGTAAATCGTTCTTTGTGTGATCAGGTGAGTTTCCAACTGTTTTTTGTCTAAAGATTAACCATGGAGGTGCATTCACCAGCCCTCCTAAGGTACGTTACAAAGGTGGGAAGGTCAATTGGATAGACACAATTGATTTAGATCAGTTCTCTGTTGTTGAGGTTGCCACTATGATGAAAGAGTTAGGGTATGAAAATGAAAATTTAGGTATGGACTTTTTTTACAAGTTACCTAACTCAGATTTAGATAATGGTCTAAGAAAATTAGAAACTGATAAAGATGTGTTGGAATTGTTGACCCACGTATCTAAGTATAAGGTTATTGATTTATATGTTGATCACTCTGTTTCTAAGAATCCTAAGAATGTAGAACCTGCTTTGCTAGAAAATGTGCACGATGATAGTCATGATGTACTAGAAAGTGTTGATAATGATGTAGTTGATGATGTAAGTGAGGATGAGTGGTTGAGGAATTGCTTAAATAAGGTTGGAAGGTTGAATAAGAATGTAGGCCAGTCAAGTAGGAATGAAAGCCCAAATGTAGATGTTGGTAACAATGGTTCAAAGGGTGAGGATGGTTCGTGAGAGTGAGCATGGTTCAGATAGTGATCATGGTTCAGATAGTGAACATGGTTCAAATAGTGACAATGAATCAGACAGTGATGATAGTGACTTTGTAGTTGATCAAGACCAGATGATGAATGATGTAGAGGTTGATATGGCTGAATTTAGGAGTAACATAGATAAAAATGCAGAATGGGTTGGATGTGCAGAGATTGTAGAAGAAGTGACTGAGGTGGTTGAGAATGAGGAAGTTGATTATGAAGATCTTGGTAGTGGGAGTGACTCAGATGATGAAGGTGAGAGGAGAAAAGCATTAAGGAAGGTGGCTAGGATGAATAAGGTTCATGCTGGTAGTGAGGGTACAATATGGAAAGAAAATTTCTTTATTGGTCAAACGTTTGGTAATAGCAAACTCATAAAGGAGATGGTCACAAGGGTAGCAGTTGAACAAAGAAGAGATTTGTGGCTAAAGAAGAATGACAAGCTTAGGGTGAGGGCAGTTTGTAGAGGAAAGATACCAAATTGTAGAAGAAAGGTAAGAGAGATTTGTTGGGGTTGGATGGTTGTTTTTTGTCTGGTCCTTTCCCTGGTCAAGTGCTGACAGCAGTAGGGGTAGATCCTAACAATGGAATTTACCCACTTGCTTATGCAATTGTGGAGGCTGAAACAAAAGAGTCTTGGAAATGGTTTCTTGATTGGCTTGGTGATGATCTCAATCTATTCAGCAACTCAAACTTTACCTTCATAACTGATAGGCAAAAGGTATGATTACTAATTACCTTTTTTTAAAATTATTTTAAGTTTTATTGTTATCTCAACATGTGTACTTGTTTTATATTAGGGTGTGATACCAGCAATTGCAGAGACTTTTCCATGTCTTTGAACATAGGTACTGTGTAAAGCATATTTATGACAACATGAAGCTGTCATGGAGAGGGCAGATGTACAAAGATTTGTTATGGAAGTGTGCCACCTCTACAACTGTTCAGATGTTTGACAGAAACATGGAAGCAGTTAAAGCTCATAAGGAAGAGACTTATGAGTGGTTGAAGAAGATTCCACCACAACATTGGTCTAAAAGTCACTTTTCTGGTATGTTTAATTGGTATATCATCTGATTCATGAATTGTAAAACACTCTAACATATTGATTTATGACATTGCAGGCAGGGCAAAGTGTGATGTCCTTTTGAACAACATGTGTGAAGTTTTCAACAGGCAACTTGTAGATGGAAGGGACAAGCCAATCATCACCTGTTTGGAATACATAAGAGAGTACCTTATGAAAAAGATAGTAAATGTTCAAAAGGTAATAAGCAAGACTGATGGCCCTCTTACCCCTCATGCTGCTAGGATTTTCAAGACAATTGTTAAAGCAGCAGGACAATTGAAGGTAAGATACACATTTGAATTCCTTAACATGTTGACTTTGAATTTGTAATAAGTCAATAGTTAATTTCAATAATTTTATAGGTTGAGTGGAATGGGGGTGAATTGTATCAAGTAAATGGTCCTTGGGGTGACCAGTGTGTAGTAAGCATCAAGGATAGAACTTGTAGTTGTAGAAGGTGGGAATTGAGTGGGATACCCTGTAAACATGCACTTGCATCCATATGGAATATGGCTACCAATGGAATTGAAACTGCCATACCAGAGTCTTATTGTCATCCATGTCATTGGCTTTCAACATGGGAAGATATGTATAGGTCTAAGATTAATCCCACTAGATCACCAGAGTTTTGGGATAAGTGCAATGTTCCAAATACAATTATCCCACCAGATCATCACCCCCAAATTGGAAGGCCTAGGAAAAAGAGAAGAAAGAGTGCTGCTGAACTTGCAGATATAATGGTAAAAGGTTCCAAATTAAGTAGGTCAGGAAAGAGTGTGACTTGCAAACTGTGTAAGCAAGTTGGTCACAACCAAAGAAGCTGCAAGGGTCAAAGACATGGTGGTTCACAGAGTGCTGGTGGTGGGTCAAAGAAAGAAAGTGTTGGTTCAAAGAAGGCTAGTGGTGGTTCAAAGAAAGCAAGTGGTGGTTCTAAGAAAGCTAGTGGTGGTTCTAAGAAAGCAAATGGTGGTTCAAAGAAAGCAAGTGTTGGTTCAAAGAAGGCAAGTGTTGCTTTACAGTCTGGTATGGGTTCACAATCATAACAAAGTATGGTGATGTTTCAAGGTCCACAGGCTTCACAAACTTTTGTTGTGGGTACACAGGCTTCAAGTGCCCCTACTAGAGTCAGACCACTACCTTTACTCCTACAAGATTCACCATCAAAAAGGACAAAGACATCTACAAACAGATACAATTCTCCTTAAATATGTTTGTCTAATCAGACTTAATGTTATGTTTGTGTTACAGACCATGGATGTTTTTCCCTTATGTCATGTTAAGTTTTTAGTTCATTTTGTGTTTTGGTATTTTGGTCTAATCTGTTATGGCTATTTCATGATGTTAAGACAATGTGTAATGATACACTAGTTATGTGTTTATGAATGTTTGTGGTCTTATGTTCTTATGGTGTTATTGCATTTACAAACTAAATTGTTATTCAGTTACAACTTGTAGCAATGTCAAAGTGTTATGCACACTTGGGAAGTCATCCAGGGACAGAGGTGGAAGAGATGGAACAAAACAGCACCAACTGGCACTAAAGGGAAAGGGAAAATGGGCTAAGCCATCTATGTAATGCATCTATGTAATGTCTTTAACAATCTCTGTCTAATGCATCTATGTATGCTACTACTATGCATCTATGTATGCAATATGAAATAAAAGTTAAAGACTACTTTATTTGTCAAGTTAAAACTGCTCATTTTTCATTCATATTAACCCAAAATACAACTTGACTATCCACTACACTGTCTTGATTCTTTTAGCTTGACTACCACTACAACTTGACTATCACTTTAACACTAAATAAAGGAAAAACAACAACCAACTGATAATCAACCACTTCTTGATTCTTTTAGCTTCATTAGCTTTTTCAAGTACTTCTCCTTGTAGCCGATTCATTGAATTTAGTAGACCAGGAATGATTTGCACAGCCCTATCACACATAGGAGGATCATACCAATCTACTATCCCACAATTTGATACCTATAAACCAAGTCCAAAAATTAGGTCAAATTAGGTCAAATTGGGGGTTTTTTGAAAATACAAAATTGAAGACTTACTCTTTTACTACAACAATAAAATCTTCTTCCGGGGTTAGTAGGTGTCCATGATGTTTTGATAATGGCTACTGATCCACAACGACTGCATCTCACCATCCAGTATTGATGTTTGTGTGTGTGTTTATGTTGTGTTTGTTTTGAAACGGGTAAAAAAAATGAAAGAATAACATATATAAGTATTAACCAAACATAGAAAGACTAAATTGCCCCCAACTTATTAGACACGTCACCAGAAAACTTGGTCAACTGACGGATAAGTTGGTCAAGGGACCAAACCCGTATGGGTTGAAAACCACGGGGACCAAACCCGATGAAATTAAACCACGGGGACGATTTTCGAGTGACCCGGCAAACCACAAGGACGATTTATGATATTTACTCTTATTAAAATCAAACATTATGCCCTGTTACCTTTTATTATTGTTCTGTTACCTGTGTTCACAACCATACCAAAAGTACCCATTTTAACCCATTGGTCAAAATTGCTACCTCTAGAGCACTAATAAAAATCAAATCAAATATATATAATGAGAAAAGTAATGCAATTTTAGATACTAAACATTCGATTCTTCTAAATTCTACAAAATCCGGCTCTAAAAAGTCCCAAAATAGTGTACATAGAACCTCCCTAGCACTCGCCATAAAGGAATTACAAAGAAGAGAAAAACCGAGACTCATACATCCAAAATGTCAAAGTCAAGTGTGTTTAGATCCAGAATTAGCTTTTTCATTTTTGTCGGACTTGATGTTTCCCTCGCTTACCTTCATTAATTTTTGTCGAATTAACAATAATAGCCTCTTCCACGACCATGACCTCCCCTACCCCTACCTTGTCCTCCTCCCCCATAACCACCTCTTCCGCCATAGGATTCACTTTCAAATGTTGGGAGATGTCCTTATCACAAATAATGTATGTCCAGAAATTATGTGAGTCTATGAGGTCACACGCGTTAATACGTAGAAACAATTAATGTAATTAATATATTAGTTGTAGTATATAATGATAAGTAACTATTAAACAGATGCTAAAGAAAAGGAAAGTCCTAGAACCTTCCCGGTTCTATAGGGCCAATCGGGTATGGGTTTCCTAAACCCATTGGGATAACTTAACTTGCACTCCAAGATTACTTGCCTATACTGTATAATGAATTCATTTGATTCATTATGAACTAATCTTGAAACCCTAAGCTAAACTTTTCTTATTCTTCTCTTCCTCTCTACTTCTAGTCGATCGGCACACCCCGTATGGCAAGGGTTTCGGTTTTGCTTCAAGTGCAAAGTGAATTGTTTAGCTTATCGTTTACAAGTACTAGCATACTAATTGTTTTGCTATTAAATGTATTGTGTGTGAGACCATAGAGGATTCAACCTTTTTGAATCTTGTTTGGTTTTGTACTTGGGTCGATCATATAAACCCTAGTTAGGGTTCTTGGTCGATTATTACAAAGGGGATATTTGTACCCCTGTTTTTGATTCGATCCGACACACTTAAAGGTAAACAAGGTAATTAGATTGTTAATTATTTGCACTATTTGATCTTTAATCCGATACGTACTTGCGATTATATGTGTTTATATTAATGTGTTAATATGCTTAAACTCCAACAGTGACATCACGAGCCGTTAAGTAGTGTAGTATATTACCTAAAAACACGTAAAATTGAATCTTTATCAATTGTTGCAAGGTTTTCATTGTTCTAATAATTTTATAAGCCCTTTGGGCAATTTTATGGTAAGAAGATTGGATGTTTATGATTTTTAAAATGAGTAGAAAGTTAACTTAAGATGCATGCAAACTTTTATGTGCTTATAACGTTAATTTTTTTTTATTATGTGACGTTATTCGATCTTGTTTACTATTATTAATTGTTAATATGTTATCCACGATGAAAACATGCATGTTTTGTGGATTTTGATTCTTGATATTAGATATATAATTATTGAATTAATTGTTAATTATATAGACATGCTTAATTGATAATTAATAAGTTAATTAAGATGTTTTAGTTATTTATTGTATGACACCGATTACTAAATATTTGTAATAAATTCTAAGATTGAGGAAGACTTCGTCTTTAATGTTTTTAATCAACTTTTATGTGCTATAATGTGTATATTTAATTTAAGGCTTACGCTATCGATCTTTATCATATGTGGTCCACTTGGTACCTAGCTCGAAAACCGAGTTAGAGTCTTATTTAAATATATACGTATTACTTAGTTGATTTTTATTACGTTAATATTATGCATGTTATTAATTGTTAATTGATATGATAAGTTTTATAATGTTTTTTAGTTGTTTATTTATTTGCTTTTTGTTTGTTATGGCTCATGTAAAAGCAAATGGTGTCTTTAGAAAAATAAAATAAACATGACTAAAAACTATGAAATTTGATTTATTATAAGCTATTGTCTTGCAAAGTCTTATGTGTCAAAAATGGTTCGTTTCAAACGGTAATTTTCTCATGCGACGAGACTTGCAAGATAAATAGTTTATAATGTGTTTTATAAATTAAAGTCTTAATTCTTTTGTCGATGATGTTTTTTGTTCCAACCAATGGATTTCAAGTGAATGTTTGTTGCAAGATCATCATTAGGGTGATTGACCGTAATTTTTCCGCGCCTCACTACATGCTTCGGCATATGAGGGAATTATCGAAAGAACTTGGGTCTTTTGACACATGCAGTAGTATGATATAGTGGTTGGACTTTCTTTAAATTGGTTTACCAATTACCGCGATAAAAAGATTATTACTTTAACTTATACATCACATTGAATCGTCAATTTTTGATGTGATATGTCATTAAGTTTTATATTCACATGATTTGCATATAAATTTAAGTGACATGCATTGTAATAAATAACTTAATTGAGTAAAGTTTTTATTAAAACCTATGATACGAAGATGTATGCATGCTTCTTCGTACATATTTGATATACATATCAAATTTATATACCCTTTAAAAATTTAAATTTATGCGATCCAATTGTAAGAACACTTGCAATTGCCTTTTACTCTGGATGAGACATAGCTAAACATCATGAGACGGTAGTGGAATATTTACAGTTCTTTATTGGACAACTCAATTGAGTTACATGGTAAGACCCTTAACCCGAGGCATAAGATGAGAATGAAACATGCTTACATGACACTATGTGATTGTCCCTAGTGCCACTAGTAAGTCCCATAATGATTTAGGAATTGCACAGGATTTGCAATTATTGTTCGACACTTACCTTCTTAAATAACAACAATACTAGCAGATCAACTGATATGATTGTAGTATGTCAATTAGAGTCCGAGCCTTAAGAAAATTAATTGGTTTATGTGTATTAAACTATGGGTAGTTAATTTTCTTTAAAGGATTAATTATCTAAAATACTAAAAATTGAATTTTGTAAATTCTTTTGATGGTAATAATGCAATATTAAGACCGTAAACGTGGTTTTGTTCTTTTCTTTGTAAATCGATCCACATCCATAAGGATTTGCTACAATCGTTTTTACTAAAAGACAAACCAAGCTTCCTTTCCTTTTAAAAAAGAGAGATACTCATTCCTATTCTTTTTTGTGTTCGAGAAAGCTATAATAGGAGCATTATACACTACAAGAATCTGATGGAATACCCACGACAATTACCCACACCCAACCTTTTGAGGGGATTTACCCACCTAATACCCACCCATTTCCCACGATCAGTGTTTTAATAAGCCAATCTTATTTTCCCTCAAAGTTCCCATGAATTTACCCACATAAATAGCCACAAAAACTTATTTGGTGTGAAATATGTGGGTAAATAATTGGCGCAAAAATATTCCACACGGATTACCCACATCATGAGTTATCATGGGTATATATGTGGGTAATTTAGTAGGTAAACGTTATTTACCCACGAAGTGCACATTAGTGGGTGAATTTACGTGGGTATTTTGAGGGTAAAATATATACCCATGACTTTACCCATCTTATTACTTGTATGGTTATTTTTTTATGAATAATTGCTTATGATCAACTCATGGTTACAAATATACCCACAAGGCCACAATATTGTTTTCATTGAAATTTTGTTATGGGTACTTTTGTGTGTAATTTATGGGAAAATATATAATCATATACTTACTTATATTTTTATTTCTTGTATTTTATATGTGTAAGTTTATGTGGGTAATTTGTGTATAGATAACTTTGGTTCTACCTACAAGTTGAGTTTAATATATACCTCATATTCTCTATAGACCCAAACCAATCATGGTCATTCATTTTTCATCAAAATTTAAATTTAAAAAAAATGGAAGCACTTTTCAACTTTTCTTTAAAAAAAATATTTTACAAATGGTAAATCGTTAAGCAACAAAAAAGACACTTATAAATAGTTTCGACGAACTTTATTTTTTGAATTTTGTTTTGGTGTTCAAATTTGTATCTGAAAAAAAATCACATGTGATTTGTATGTTAGGAATCACATGTGATTTTAAAATAACAAACCAGATGTGATTATTCCAGACGTACATTTCAACACTCAAAAAAAATATTGAAAAAAAGTTCGTCGAAAGTATATAGAAGTACCCCTCAATAGAAAGTTCGTTGTGACGGTATGATTTTTTTCGCGTAATGATTAACGGTTTGTGATTTTTTATTATCATTATTTTTTTAAAGGGATGCAGTGGGTTTTTTGTTTTGATAAAAAAATGAATTGTTAGGATTGATTCATTTGGTCTTTAAAAATTTTAGGGTCTAAATTGAACTTTTCTCTCTACCTGCAACTTATGCGGGTGAATGTTTAATGAATCAAAACTTTTTATTTGATATAAGAGTAAAACTGAACGCGTTAAATATCTACAATCTTTATATTGTTAATTAAGCCATTCTTAAATATAATGATTTGAATAAAACAACTAAATATGCCACTCTTATGTTTAGAACTTGTTTGGGAAGCACGTCGATCTTGTCTAGTGAAACTCGAGTTCAAGCACGACTCACGTTTGTTTCGTGTTGTTATCGAGCTTCTTTATAATATTTATATACTATGTATAGCTTACGAGCTTTCGCCATGAAAGGCCGTCGGTGTCGAGTTATGCATAATGTCTTAAACCCGGGCTCGAGCCCTATCTAACTTGACGTAACTCAATTTCTCCCCCAAAAAATTTGGACAATTATAATAAAAGTTAAATTTATTTACTCATGCTATTTAAAGAGAGTTACTTGAAGTAATATTAGACTAGCTCATCTAAATAAATAAGTTGATCCAAACATCCTCTAAATCAATATTTTGTAGTGAAACAATTCACAAATAACTCAATGAATTTACTCGTGCTATTTAAAAAGTGTAACTCAATAAATTTGCACATTTATGTCCAGCTAGATGACTTTGGAGTGCCTTACTCTTAAGAAACTTGTAACTATCATGCTAAATGTGTGAAAAATACTAAAGTGACTACGCCAAAACATATAATGATTCTAGCAATTTTTAGCCCATAAAAATAACATGTCATTTATTTGAGGAATAAATTATAAGATTACAATTAAACTAATATAAACAAAATTTAACAAAATAAAAATGTAAAAATATAATAGAGGGAAAACTTCCCGCTTCTATAAGCCCAAAATGTAATTTAAGTGAATTTAGTTTTTATTTCTCTCTCACATTTCCATAAAATCCTTAAAAACTTAACTCCTCCAACCACCTCACCACAAGATCGGGAGCAGTTCTACACGAACCATTCTTTCATTTTCCTTTTGATTTTGACAAGTACCTTGCAAAAATATGCCTCTTTATTTGACCCTTTCTTAAGGTATGAAAGCGTGTAGTTTATATTGCTCAATTACTTAACTTAATTCATTTAAAACAATTTTAAAATAAGTGTCTTGCTTGCAGGCACTACCATGTTATGCTAGAGAACGAATTGGTTAAAGTTAGGAGACAACGTATGATTTTGAAAAGGTATATACGGTATATGTATTTTTCTTTTCTACGCAATTTTACATTAATCTTAGGCATAATTAATAATATACATGTTTTTCTTTCTTGGAGTTAAACTTTTTTTTTTATCGAAATGTCTCACGTAAAAGACTTTTGGTTACATTCATTTCATAATAGAAGGTCTTGCACAAAAGTATGGCACGCAGGTAATTTCTTTTTGTAAGTACTTGTTGATAATTATTGATGTGAACAGAAAGGGATTGCCTTCTCTAAGCAAAGTCAACAATCTCATCTTGTATAATGGAAGCTAATGTGGATTTGTGATTCCAAGACCTGTAAGACGTAATCTAAGTCTTACTTTATCCTTACATATGTAACCATGCTTTGTAAATGGTCGTTATTAGATCAAAATTGAAATGATAGTGCCATGATCATCTGAATATTTGATATTGTATAAGGTTTGATTAAGTTTATTAAATTTATGATATGTAGGACATGACGAAATACTGGTTTGAAGTGAAGATTCGCGTGTGTGAAATACAAAAGTTATAAACGACACTGACCAATTCTTCAAAGAGACATCTATGGTGGATTGATGGTTCCTATTTCCTAAATACAGATTGTTATGTTACATCCATATGTTTTTCATGCATATATGAATTTTGGAACGACCAAATGTATCTTTTGTGGTGTATTTTATGAAGGAATGATGGATATATGGTGTATAATTGTATAAAATCTAATTCTGGTGTTTGTGTTGTACAAATCAATTGAATGAATCATATACAAAGTAATAAAAATGTAACTTCTTTGGTTCCCATGGGTTTTTAATTTTTTATGATGTTTTAATGGTGGGAATATCAGATTTTTGAAACCACAAAACTGAATCTTGGTTTCCCACGAATTAGACTGAATCTTGGTTTCCCACGAATAAGTGTTTTACCCATGGCTATATTTGTTGATAATTTACACACGAATTACGCACGATGGAATTTGTGAGTATTTTCGTGGTCACATAGAAAGTCTCACACAAAATGTACCCACAAACATGGCAAAACCAGCCACCAACTATGTTGTGGGTAAACATACCCATGAATTGAAAATTTTGTGGGTACAAAATTTGCCTCGAAGGTTATACCCATGTATATAGGTTTGTGGGTGATTCGTGGGTATTAGCAAGTTACCCACGAATTTTGGTCTATTAGCCACAATTTTTGTCCATGGGTAATCACCAGAATTCTTGTAGTGATAATTGTCCTAATTCTAATATAACTCATAAGCAACTTACATAGTTAAGAAGATTGCAAATCTTATTTTTCATAGAGATTTCATCAGCCTTATTCAGTGTTAAAATATTTTGAAACAAATAAGACATTTGGTTAACTAGAGAATATGTTCCTATAGCTAACAAATTACTACATCTTGATGTAAGAAATCTTATGATTTATTAAATTATAAACCGGCCTAATTATTGCATAAGTGGTAAAAACAAACTAGCATGATTTATCTAGTTATTTTGCTTTAACCCAATAAAGGTGCTACATATTCTTGTGGAATAGTAGGCCTATTAAATAGGAAATTGCATGCCCAATTTTTCAAGTTAATCAATGGCATTGATGGACAATCCCTCATCTACATAGTAGAACTTCATACACTTTTTTTTAATAATTATGTAACTGTTACTTGTAGGCTTTCAAAGTGAGTAGGAAAGTAAATAAAACGCTATTTATTTTCACTAGTTAGAAGCACTTACAATTTTGTCAAATTCAGTGGGAGCATTGCGTTTTATTACTGAAGAAAACATTATTGTAATGTTGTCTAATTCAGTGGGAGCTACAAGCTTTATTATTTTGTTAGAACCCAGATTATTTCTAGATTGTCTCGAGATAATACATTACTGTCCAACTGTAAACACTCATGTTTTCAAGAATAGTCGTGTTCGATTCCCTAATAAGCAATGTGGTTCTACATCTACTTGTAATGATCATATTGTTAACATAAACAAACGTGGGTCGTGTTGTTTGTCTGCATACATGATGTTGTTCCATGCACAAGTGGGAGAAATCTTAATTATGTGCAAGGTACAACACATAACAATATGATTGAAGGTTTCTCTTTACCGCAAGGTGAGAGACAAATGTTCTACTAGGACTTATACACATAAAATGTACGATTGCCATATTTAGAACATGTGTCAAGATAATAATAAAGACTACTTCAACCTAAATGTTTATGTATTCTTGGAATGTCATAAATAATTGAAGTAATTAATTAACTTAAAATTACTATTGAATACCTAGAGTAGGTGTTCATAATTACTTTAGTTAAACATGTTTATATCTCTTGTAAAGCCACAAATATGAAGTCTTTTAATTGTTACAATACTTATATTATAAAGTAAGACGTTAACTTGTTATATCTTCTTGCTTAAGACATGTACATAAAGTTGTTGAGTTGATCGAGACTTATAATGTATAGTAAGATAATAAATGCTTATGTCTTCGTGTAAGTACATACACATGAGGTTGTAGATTTGATCCAATACTTGTATTATAAAGCATGCGTTTGGCTTGAAAATTCTATTGAAACATTCAGTTTGACTTAGTTGACAAATAGGTAAGCAAAGAGTATAAGTTTATCTATCATATTATTAGACTGTCTCACAATATCAATCCTTATGGAATATCACAATTTTATGGTATGTGCGATTAGGAAAATCAAACTCTAATTTTATGGTATGTGCGATTAGGAAAATCAAACTCTAATTGTATCGTTTGGGTCAAAATAACTATAACTCTTTTTCCTCAAAAAGTTATCAAGGTTAGAAAATTGAGTATGGCTTGTATATACTCTATAAGACTCCAACCTAGAAGCTTAATAAGACTCCATCATGTTATGTGTGACAAACCGCACTTTTACAGGTCAATACTTAAATCGTAACTTGAACATTAAGTCAACTCACAACCGAGAGGTTATCCCGTGTTTAACGAATAACTTCAATAAACGAGTACCGTATCTAAACTACGTTTAGTTTACATGTGACCACAACAACATCATTTTCATATGAATGTTTCACACATTTATTAATTTTGAGTTATAAACATTCGTGTAGGATGATTTCGTCTTACATTTTTTTATCGTGCATACATGCGTATATTCATCATTTGTCTTAATAATACACTCATAAACATATAAACACACTTAAACTTTCATAAATTCAAAAATAAACAATCTTTTTTTATATGACCAAACCATCATCATAAATAGACCAAGACACAAACACTTTCCATGTTGTGAAACACCAAACCAACCCTATAGTGATAACATGCTAGTGCCAAGGTTGAAAGTCAACAAACCCTTCTATCTATGCTCCCAAAATCTGTTGTAGTATACAAGAAAAAGAAAAGAAGTCACAAGACTATATAAGAAATAACGCATTACCCAAATTGAACATACCAAAACATGTGAGGCTTGTCTTGACCATTTAACAAACCACAAATAACCTTTTTTTACACCCATAACCTAATACTTTGTGTTTCACACAAGTACTACACACAAACCTCATTCTTTATAACTCTTGCTCAAGCGTGCAGGACCAGGAATAACAATCCAGTAAACCATTTCTTCACAAAACCAAAACATGCCACCCCACTTTCTTGGGTAAAGCTGGAGGAGCTTGGGTTAAGGATTCATACTAGGGTTTCTTACTGTTATTTCGAGTTTCTTGCACCAATCTCAATCGACAACTAGTAAGCAATCATCTAATCCATTTCATATACTTATCTAACACATATACATTATGCATACACGAATTTATATCACCATTATGTGTTGTGTTTAAAAAAAATATGATTTTTGAATGTATTACTCAAAATATCTGATGTTGTGGTTTTCTTCCTTTTAATGCACCATTAAAAAGAATTTGTTTGTAAAAGCCTCGTTACTATGCTTCTATATAATGTTTTTGGTATTACATGTTTAGTCTAGGACCCGCGGGAGTGTAAAACCATGCTTGTTTGCAAATGGGTTCGTGTACCTGGTAAAAGAGTTTTAATAGATTTAAACCCAAAAACTTGATTTGATGTTTGAATCATGCTAAACATACTTAAACATGATCATAATATTTCAATATATCGGAATCTAGGATAATACGAAGTAATCTCGATGTTAAATCTTAAAAACCAAAAACCGAACTTAGTTGTGAAAAGTGGTTGTGGGACCATGTTAAGACCCGACTATGTGTAGGTTAAACTTAATATGGCGGACTGTGGTAGTTTCAAAAAACATAGCCAACATGACCCTCTAAACATAGCCTCTTGAACCGGTCCAAACTGAGCCTTAACGGAGTAGTTACAAGTACTAGAAATTACGGCAAAAATCTAGTTAAGTCCAGAATTTTGAAAATAAGAACTGTCGAAAACAGATTTTTGGGTGACCTTGTTTGGTTCAGTTTTTCTCATAGATAGAGTCCATTATAGTAAAATAATATCAGTGAGACATAGTTAGCCCACATGGTCTAGTTTCCAAAAAGTCCAACCACTCTTCAGAACGATTAATAACGAATAAGTTATGGCCTTGTCAACTTACTCGAAAACTGCCCAGAAACACCAAAAAACAACCTGAGAACCCGGCTTCACGGCCATATTTATGTGGGACCTATTCCTATTGAGCCGAGGTTCACTCCCAGATTTCTGCAGACCTTACTTCCTACTTTCCAAACCCACTGAGCCCGACCTAAAATACTAAGTTATGGCTGTCTTACAGCCCGCCAAAGTATGCCACTTGGTCATTTTTGAATGTTTGTATTAATTTTCGTTAAACTTTGACGTAAAACCCTATTTTTCATTCAAAACTTAAACGCAACTTGTTTTGGTGATAAAAACTTATATAATGCATATGCATGTCATACATATCATGTATACGACCTAAGACACGTTAATATTCATTAGTCGCGGTTAGGGATACTTGCATCGTTTTGCGTGCCAACACTCGTTTACCTACTTTTACCATTCGCTTGAGGTGAGTTCATGGCCCATATTTTACATGTTTTCAAATACTTTTGGGGAGAATACATGCTTGTTTTTACTTAAATTCAATACTTTTTTTTTTACTTGAATAGGATATTTGTTTACTCAAAACATTACTTCATTTACTTAAATACTTGTTTGGTTACTCAAATGCATTACTTATTTCACTCGTTACATACTCAATTATTTTCTGTTGGATACAAGTACTTAAACGATTACGGATTGCCTGAGCTATTACTATTGCCACAAAGTCCCCACACAAAATGAACCGTTAATTACGTGGTAATCGCGGATATTATGAATAGATCTATTGGGATTGAACTCCCAGTCCATAGTAGGATAATCTCTACTGACCACTAGTACGAGTCGGACGGCCGCATAATTATTTGAGGTATTACTGGGTGTTTTGGCAAGACACCTATTGGGGCAAATCTACATATATAATACTTAAGGCTAGAATACACTATTTTGTGCCATTGGGTTACAATGGTCACACCTTTCAAAATATTGTGGTTCAATAATTACATTTAATATAAACCTCTAAACTCACCAATTTCGTGTTGAAACTCTTTAGCATGTATTTTCAGGTTTTAAAGCGATAACTTAATTCTGGAGGCGAAAGGCAATGGCATGGCATGGTCATAAATTTCTCTGATAATATTGTTTGGGACCGCTTATTCATTATGGGACTGTATTTTTGCACAAAACAATAATGTAAACCTTGTTTTATTACAATAAATGAAATTTCTTACGGAAAATCCGTTATTCTATAATTTGTGTTGTGGTACCAAAATTAGTAGCATCCCGTGATTGATGTACTTCCACTGTGCCATTTTTTGGGTGTTACATTATAAATTATGATGAATCATATTAAGTCTTAAAATTGAAGTTCTTAATTCTTAAACTTCTTATGAAGCACGTTATTAACAAACTAGGGTCAAGAACTGTCAATGTATTTTGTAATGTCCAAAAAGAGAATAATTTATTGTTACTCTGCATGATAAGTATTTACAGAATGGTCTCTAGTTACTAAAAGCAAGTAGGAACATTTTAGATTTTGAAAAGATACAATTACAAAATACACAACCTTCTAAAATACACTAGTGAATGTCATGCTGAGGCTAAACATGTAAATATTAAAACATGTAAATATTAAACCTCGGAATGATAGAATTCTTGTTCATAGATCCGTATGGATACCTCAAACACTTGACTAATATATTTTATATCAATGCTGAGAAGTATGAGTCACAGGATCATGATGAACCTGTTAATCATAAAGATCCAATGTTGAATTTTGAATTTGGTAAACTACTCATACTTTGAATGTTAAGATATTGTCCATAAAGATAATCAATTTTTGAAAACTTAATTTATCTTAAACTAAATACTTAGATTGTAGAATAAATGTGAGTTTCTTCAATGAGAATAAACACTCAAATGGTTTGATTCTTATGTCGAGCTCATAAGGACAATATTGTACAAATATTTAATGCATGCATTGTAACAGGATTATTAATCATACTCAAGCAATTTATTGTGATTGAATAACATTTTCTGTGCACATTAAATATAGAGTTAATTGCATTTTTTGTCCTTGTGGTTTTGCCAAATTGCAGGTTTGGTCCTTAAAACTTTGAAAGTGCAGCGATAGTCCCCATTTTGAAGTTTGGGTTGCATTTTTGGTCCTTTTTGTATGAAATGACCAAATTACCCTTTTCTTTTTCTGAAGAAGACAAAGGGTATTTTAGTCATTTAACTTTATCCAAGGACCAAAAATGCAATCCAAACTTCAAAATGGGGACTATCGCTGCACTTTCAAAGTTTTAGGGATCAAACCTGCAATTTGGCCAAACCACAGGGACCAAAAATGCAATTAACTCTTAAATATATAAATATGATTTATTGTCATACTTGTTTTCATTAATATAAAATATGATAATAGAATATCAAAAAATCTTTCTTGAGTGATTACTTTCGCGAGGATTGTACGTAATCAAAAGAGTTTTATGAATTCATATAATCTTTGGAAGAGTACAAACTGCAAGAATCCAAGTATGGATCAATGCATGCATCTAGAAGATGAATCTTATGTTTAATTATTAAATCTATGTTTTGATTTTTAATTAAGAAAGGATGACTCCTGAGTATTCCTAAAAGCTAGTGGAAGTATTATGTTTATTTTCATAAATCATATATGTTGTATAACATATGGACAATAACATTCCATCTAAGCTAAATGTTAATCCTAAGCTTGGAATGAAACATCACTTGAAAGATTTAAAAAATAAAACATACAACCTTGTAATATATGTTTATTGTTATAAACATATGGGGTAAATACGTCTAAGCACAACATGACATACCATTTAGCAAGTCTCAGTGGATACATATCTTTTGACAAGATAGAACATGAATGAGATCTTAAGTATGACTAAAGGATTCATCATGTATATCATGTTGTGTTGAGGAATTGTTATATCATTCATGAATACAAGATGATTTGACAACATTGGTATCTAATAAAAAGTTATTAGATAACTAGTGTAATAAATATTCTGATGGAATATGTTTGGACTTTAATTCATTCCTGAGCTTGGAGCCATTCCCAATAATGAAGATTCTATGGATGTACAATGTGACAATTATTGCGCAATTGTCATAGCCAACAAACTTGGAGTTTAGGAAGGCACCAAACATTACCAAAAGAATGTTTATAGTTTACGAATTTTTAAAAGAGCATATTGTTGTTTGAATACAATGATGCTTATTTAATTGAGATGACAATCAATACTAGTCATGGTAGGATTTCATCCTAGATGATGACCATGTGGACTAGATGTGCTCAGCTGAGAGAATAGTTGCATTATGCATTAAAAAATAAGAATGCTTTACACTTTTAGAAAGTTGGTAAAAGAAGTTTGACTCCAATAGGTGTTTGGTGATGACACACGCCTTATGAAATGTAGAGTGACAATATTGTGACAACTGGCAATTTAGGGAGTCTATTTAGGTAACCGCATTACGTTAAACTAAACTGAGCTTTGCCTTTATCACTATTTTTATAAACCATGACTTGATTTTATATCCTCTATTGGTTTTTACGGGTTATTTCACTATTGAATGAGTTATCGCATGAGTTTTAACTCTTTTTGGTAGGCACTATTCGATTCGGCACTAGAAAAGCCTAAAACGAGAAATATTGTAACTTTTAGACCGTAAATCAAAAATTGACAAATAAATAGTCAAAACTCGTAAAAAAACATAAATAACGATGTTAGAAAGTCGAATGAACGTCGTGGGACACTCGGGGGACAATATATGAGCTCGGGAACGGGTAAACGTGACATTTTACGAAAAATGGCAACCACGGCTCCTCTCCTTTGGTTTGGCCGGCCACCCCTCCCCTCCCTCTCTTTTATTATTTAGTCCCTAACCACAAATATATAAACCACCCTCCCTCATTCACTACTTCCACTTTTTCTCACTAAAAACACACACAAACACACCTTTCTCTCTCTACTATCTCTCTCTTCCAAAAATAAAACCCTAACCACCACCACCACCACCTTGGCCGCCCCACCTCTGGCCACTTTCCGGCCAACTTCCGGCAAGTGAGATTACACCTCTACCACCATCTTGTAGATCTTTTCATCCTCTTTCTATCCATATATAATACTCACACTAAAACCTTCATTAACACCTTCAAATCTTAAGATTAAGATTCGTACTTTTAGGGTTTTCATCAAATATTGCAATTGGTGCTTGAATAAGGTAAATGGAACATGGGTAACACTTGTTTTGGTCGTATAAACCCACGTATGAATTATTAGGGTTTCCACCCTATCATGAAATTTGGGGCTTTTGGTTTAAACATGAAATTAAGTCTAATTAACATCTAAATAAACATGTAGATAGTGTTTGGTAAGCATGTGGTGTATCAATTTGATGGGTTAATGCATTTAAGGTCTAGTTTCATATTTTTGGTTAGAATAGATGATGGGTTTTGTGTTTGGTTAATGATTGGAGCTTAAATGATTGGATTTGGATGTTGTGGAAGTGATTTAGGTGATGTTTGGACGTGTTAGTGGGGCGTACGAGCCATCATGACCACGATGGTCATGGTTTGGGTGGCGTACGTGGCCCTCATGGACCAAGGGTCCAGGTTGAGCCGTTTTGGTAGCTTTTTGGTTGATATTGTTGATGTTTGGATGAGACGCGTGGAGCCGAAAAGCTTCTAGGGCTTGTTTAGTTCACGTGGTCTTAACTGTGATCGTGTCATGACCATTAGGGTCATAACATTGGTTTCGGGTATATTTGGTTGGTTGATTGGTTGGCGAGATTGTTTTGAGTTGGTTTGGGATTGAATTGCGCTATTATAACTTTTAATTTGGACTTGATATATATATTGTCAACTTTGAGCTACGTCGGTGTTACTTTGACTTTTTAGTCAATAGTTGACTCCGACAAAGCCGTAACATGGACTTTAGTATAGTTTGTACTATTGATTGATTAAAAGCCGAGAAGTTATGACTCGTGCTTGTGGACTTGAATCGAATAACGATATGAGATTAATATTGGAATTTGACGAAATATATATATATATATATACATGAAAATGCTAATAGACTATGAAATATAAATAATAAATGGGTTTTTGTACCAAAAACAACGATAACACGAATTATCTTGTTATTTACTATTTTAACGGAAACTAACGACTAAAAATGGAATTGTTTTCTAATAAATAAACAAATAATGTTTCGAGTACACGTTTATCGATATATGCCAATTATGGGCATTTAATACTAGTTTTTCAAGTATTCATTTACTTACGTTGTGTGCATGGGTTACGGATAACCTAACATTAATAGTGTTGATCCACGTGGGTAGCGGACTTATTAGGTTGACGAATCTAATAAGAGCTCGCTAGGTACGTTGGGTAACCTTATTAATGGGTGACTTATCCTTATGAATCGTTAGGATGCGACCGGTTTATGGAATAATAAGCGTTACGAATGAATAATTGAGTTTATCGAGTTGACGAATTCGATAAGGTCTATTGTTTATTCCGAAACTTATTGGACTATGGAGCTTATCGCTTAGACGTCTCATTGTGTCGCATTGAGTCACATATTGTGTTGAATTGAGTTGCATATTGTGTGGCGAAGCATAACATATTGGTTGTTTGAGTGTATTCATGGCATCATATTGAGTCGATACACCCACATGAGGATACCAAACACTAGGACTAAATGGTGAAACGAGACATTTTTGGAAATAACGAAACGGAATACATTGGGGTAGATAACGTTGATTTCGAGAAATATATATTAAGTTTGGTCTACATTAATAGGTTGTGCCGAGTCGATAGTTGATGTACCGTGATTTTCTGTTATCTTCTGCTAGTGTTTATTTGTGCGTTGCTTGCTTGAGGTGAGTTTCATAGCCCCACTTTTATCTACGTTTTTAACTATATTGGGGTGAGAATCATGCTACTATTTTTGGAGCGTGAAAACTATTTGGATTTGCTTATGTGCTTGACTGTGTAGATAGATGTGCGGTAGTTGTTGCCTTAGTCTAGGTTGAACCGTTGCCTAGCTAAGAATAAACCTCTACCTCGACCTAGCCCGGGGTTGGCAACATTCTAGAGGTTGCCACGACTGTGCTGGACTAGAGTCGCGAGGCCCGAGAAATCCCTGGATACGGGATGTGAGTATATGGTTGGTGATCCGGGTAGGATCGGTGTGTGCAAACGGTATTATTCTATCTTAGGTCTTGCATAGCAAATCAACTCCTACAGGTCCACTATGATTTTGTTGAACTTAAACCTATGAACTCACCAGCGTAAGCTGACCTTTTAGCATGATTTCTCAGGTATTTGAGAGATGTTTGGAATACGTGATCGGTGGAAGCTTGGCAAGAAGGCGGGGTTCAAGGATCATTTCTGACTCTGATAAACTTTGGGGACCTATTTTATTAAATCATGTTTTGGGCCTAATATTTACACTTTTGGATTAATTGTTTCGAATAACTAAATTTGGGATTGGTTTTGAATGTTAAATGACTATCTTTTGCTATACTTGTGTGCGATACCAATCCAATAGTAACGCCCCGAAAACTTGATTAAGTCTTTCGCTGTACCGAGATTTGGGGGTGTTACAGATTGGTATCAGAGCCAACTTATAGAGAATTAGGTATTTTATAAACCCTAAACTATAACCACTTTTAAGAAAATTGATCCTCGACCGACGCACGCCCGCTTGCCAAGCCGAAGCTTCTTATTTGATTATGGTATGAACTGCGATTTGAATTATGAGATGATCTGTTAAAGGATATTGTGAACTGATTATGGAAACATTATGATTTGGAGATATGATTATTGATTTTGGGTAAATGAGATGTGATTATCGAGATACTACGGATTATGATTTTGAGTAAACGGTATATTATGATTTTGGGATTTTGAACTCGATTGATTTGATATGGGATTAAGTGATAGAACGGAACTTATGTGTTTTATTTAAAGGCATATTTTGAGTAATGCGGTACCTACACTTTTAAAGATTTCATTATGTGATATATGTTCTGGTTGAGTTGATGCGCTTATTAAAACTAGTTGTTTCGAACACTTATACCTACCCTATGCCATTGTCACAGACTATGCCTTCACTAGCTTTTGATGTGTCTGCGGAGGTCCTTGCTATAGCTAGTTCGCCAGCATTGACTCTCATGACGGTTGCACAGGGTGATCCTTATGAGATTGCCCGTCACACTAGTTCATCATCATCAGAACGCCCTAGCTCATCTTGCAGCTCACTTTACATCGTCTTAGCACAAGCCCAGACTCCTAGGCTTGCTTATAGCCTGCCGCATGTCCTTGAGACCACCATCATCACCTATCCGTTTAGCAGCATCACCATGTCTTAAGAGGCCTAGATTTCCTAGTGTACCACCTCGGATTTACACCGCACAGAGACTCGACTCATGGACTCTCCCCATGGATGAGGCGAGGAGGAGCATGAGGTCGAGGAGGAGCATGAGATTGAGGAGCAGTATATAGATGAGGATGAGGATCCTCAGGAGGAGGATGATGAGGATATCCTAGAAGGGGGTACTCCTCCATTGCAAAGTCTGCCACATTCTCCAGGACCAGTTCTCCTTTGCTGAGCACGAGGTTCCACTGGACAGCCTTTAGACATTGACTCGCCACCCTACTCACCTTATATAGGTAGCCCATAAGGATCTGAGATACCATCAGAGATTGCTTCTGGGCCCGAGGAGTATGGTGAGACGGCAGTGCGATGTGGGAAGGATTACATCACAGGGTACTAGGCTTAGTCAGTTGACGAATCATTTGGTTGGAGTATCGAGGACTAGTATAGAGGATTTGAGAGTTGATATGGGTACTGTAGTCAGGAGGACTAGGATCTTGCGTGAGGGTATGTCGGAGCTCCAGTAGCGGGTTGGGGACCTGATTAGAGGGTTCGCGACAGCCCGTGATGCTGATAGAGCGATTTGGCGTAGGATTGGTGAGTTGTAGAGAGAGGTCGCAAAGCTTAAGAGTGATCGTGACGCTCGACGTGTTGAGTTAGCATCTTTATGGAGAGAGGTTGACGATGTTAGGAGTTCAGTTAGTGGTATTCGTAGACGTGGCTAGATAGCATTAGATTCATGGCTTTGTACCATCTTGAAACTAAGTAGTACTTGGTTCGAGATGTAGGATTATCCTAGTTGTCTTATTGGTATCGTCGTTAGGATCGTTTTGACTTCTTCGTATCCTTCCATGTATTTCCACTTTTGAAACCTATGAGTTATGGTTATTGGAACATGCATCCTTTAGTTATGATTCGGTATTGTCGATTGTTTTGCTTTGGTATAGCGTTGTCCTTGTTGACCTTGATTATGTATTGAGCGATAATTAGTGATCCTTGGAACCCAACTCTATTTTTAGAGCGAGAATTTGTGAACTTATGAAACTGTTCTTCTTGCCTTGAGAATGATGGCAACAAGACGAAACCCGCTTAGGAACAACCGTGCGGCTCCTGTGGCCGTTGTTACCACCCGTCAAGTAGGTGCGTCCTACCCGACCACTCCACCTGTTGAGAACCCGAACCACGATAACCCAGCTGTAGAAAACCAGAATGTGAACGGCCGGTCTGAGAATAGTCTGTTCCACAAAACCCTCCACTGTGAACCTAGCCCATGTTGACCAGGTTAGTGGCGCTTGTTATGTCACATTTGAACTGCTAGCTTTGAGACTAATCTCTCTAACACCTCTGGTGGGACCCCAATGCCGAATCAAACTCGAGGTTGTACCTACAAAGAGTTCCAATTCTGTGGTCCCATTGAGTTTGGAGGAACTGAGGGAGTAGTTTACCTAACTAGGTGGTTGGAGAAAACTGAATCTGTATTTGTTGTGAGTAACTGTGATGAGGATTGTAAGGTTAAGTATGCAACCTTCACTTTGAAGGACGAGGCGTTGACCTGGTGGAACAACTATCAGAGATCAGTAGGAATTGATGTAGCTTATAGTATGACTTGGACTCAGTTTAAGACTCTCCTGATCAAGACTTACTGTCCTAGGAATGAAGTTAAGAAGTTAGAGAGTGAGTTCTGGAACCATAAGGTTAAGGGTACTGACATGGCGACTTATACTCGTCGTTTCCAAGAGTTATTGTGGAAAACTAGAAGGGGGGGGGGGTTGAATAGTTTTACCAATTAAAACTTCCTTTTAAATATTTAGATCGACTTATGTCAATCTATTTGGATGTGTGTGTTGGATGTTGATAAACAAGCATGTAAAGATAAGTAATGAAAAGATTAGAGTAAGAAGCACAAAACCACAACGCAAGTATTTATAGTGGTTCGGCTACAAGGTCACCTTCCTTGCCCTACTCCACTCCCCGAGTCACCTACTCGAGAGTTCGTAATCACTACACCAATCTCCTTGTAGCGGAGAAGCCTTCAGCAATTAAGCTTAATCTTTTTCGGTACAAAGCTAAATACCGAGTTCTTTCACACCAAGGCGAACCACACCTAACACAACGTCGCCTACCCTTTATACGGTGCTAGGCTAACCACCGAGTTCTTTCACACCTTAGGTGAACTAAACCTTCACAACATCGCCTACCCTTTATTAGGTACTAGGCTAAGTACCTAGTTCTTTCACACCTTAGGTGAACTACACCTTCACAACGTCGCCTACCCTTTATTAGGTACTAGGCTAAGCACCTAGTTCCATTGCAATGGAGGAACTACTACCACACTACACCAACGACTAATCCCAAAGGAGATCTACTCCTTTACAACATCATCAAGGATATCAATATCCTTGGATCTAAAACTAGTCTATCTTGTACATCGAAACACACCATATCGAATGTACATCTAAGGCACCTTTCACTAATGCCTTTGACTAGATCTACAAGACACCTTTCACTAATGTCTTGTGTCTTCACTTCTAAGCACCTTTCACTAATGCTTCTTTGTCTTGACTTCTAAGCACCTTTCACTAATGCTTCTTAGTCTTGACTTCCAAGCACCTACCACAAGTGCTTTATACTATAGACGATAGATACCCTTCACTAATATCTTCGTCTTGACTCTTAAGACATCTTTTACTAATGTCTTCAACACTACACTTCTTTGAAGAAAGAAGGGAATCATCAACAAGAAGACTTCAATAGCTTTGATGATGAGGAAGCATGGCAACTCATGGACTTGAGCTTGCTCGACTTCAAAGGTGGTGATCTTGCCTTTAAGAGGAACCTAAAGATCACACAAAACAAAACTACAAACATAGATCTCTTGGATCTAAGGTTAGTGAGATTTAACTCAAGGGAGAAAGTATATTGAAAGGGGGTTAGAAACAATGAAGAAATGGCTCACTATTTATAGAGGAAAAATCCTACTGTTCCTCGGATCCCACGGATCCCTACCACAAGGGATCCGGCTAGCACAAAGCTAGGGATCCATGGTCCGCTCCTCTTTGCCCATGGGTATTTTTGGTTATGGGTCATGGGTCATGGGTTATGGGTTGATCCATGGTTTTCTTTCTAGATACAATGAACTTGGTTAAGTGGTATATATAAAACCATGGGTTGTGGGTCAAAACCATTTGCTAGTATTTTACCCATTTAGTATACACTTAGTTTTTACCCATTTTAGTATACTTAGTTTAAGTATATGTTTAACCCAATATGTAAACACTAGTTGTTGTACATATGTATCTAAATCATAAAATCACTTATACTTGTTTTAGTGTTTTATGTGAAAGCGTAAGTGTGTTAGAAAACTATTAACTCAAACTATTTACGTACTCTATTTGTTTCGTTAAAATGATTTTACTTTTGTTATCGACAAAACATTAGAAGATCGTAAAATATAAATAAACGTTTTTACGGCTTATTTGTATTAACAATCTCCCCCTTTTTGTTGATGACAAAACATAAAATTATTTTAAGGAAAAAGCTAAAATTCGTAAAATTTGAATTTGTAGTTTTTACTTTCTTCTCCCCCTTTTGTCGAAACAAAAAGTGTTTGAAGGAAGGCAACACGTTGTTTTTAAGAAAAACATGTGAAAGAATTAAAAGTAAAAAGAGATAGAGAGCAAATAACGGGAAAGGATCTCGTCTTTTACTCCCCCTTGACGAGTCCATCCCTACGTAAAAGCGTCAAGTAAATGATACTAATCTAGTTTGTTTGCAAATAAGTTTGCAAAAGATATCGTCTACGAGACGAATGTGCTCCCCCTTGATGATTGCAATTGTTGCAAAGGGATGTCACGAAATGTAAACCTAGTATTGCAAGTAATTTGCAATGTATTGCTTTGACATAAAGCTCCCCTAGCTTTATGATGTCAAAGTCTTCATATGTAAATTGAATAACTACAAAACAAAGGTTAGAAATCAAGTATAATTCACAATTTCCTGCAAATGTGATTCAAGTTTGTAGAAAGAAGGCTTTACGTCTCATGGATCCCGCGGTTCCCTCCTAGTAGGGATCCGTCTAGGCAAATCTGAGGGATCCGTCTGGCTGATGAATAAAGTTAGCAAAGATTGGTATAACAAGAAATGTTAATACTAAAAAAATATGGATTATATAGTATACTCACATACTTTGAAATATAGCAAGTAGCATGTAATTCCATTTAATAAACAAGAGTTATGATATACATGACTCAAAAACAAGACAATAGACAATACATGACTAGGAATTTCTAGATCACCTAGCGCTTGAAGCTAAGACACCACTATAATCTTCTAGCTCAAGTTTTGTTTAGGTTTAATCTCGTCGAAACGTTCGAGGAGATGATAGAACATGAAAGGTTGGTCTTCTCGTACTTCATGTATCAAACTTTCAACATGTTGACAATGATAGCAATCTTTGCCATGGCTAGGTAGTGGTGGTGGATGAAATGAAATGGCTTGATTCGAAGGATCAAGTGAAGCGGCTTGTGGAGCTTCAAACGATGGAGGGATTGGTGGAGGTGCATTTAAGAATGACTCAACCAAGAATGATGGTGGTGGTAGAGAGGTGTCAACTTCCATATGGTCGGGTGGTTGATTTTGATGATTTGTCATAACCCAAATGGGATTATATGATGAAAACGCCGAGAAGGAAGCCGGAGCAAGTGTTGACTCAACACCTTGATTTTGAACCATTATTCCTCCTAATGAGGATTATGTTGTCGGCGGAAGCGGATGAGACGGCCTAGAAGGCAAGTCCTCTAAATTGTAGAGGTGTGGTGATGATAGTGGGGATGTAAATGAAATAGCTCTAGGAACCAATGGTGATGGTTTGGTGGAGATGATATTGTTTGGCCTAGGAGGTATGGTGGTGTTTGGAAAAGGTAGTTTTGTGGGTACTAACCTTTTAGAAATTGGTTTGATTGGATGATGAGGGATTCTATCATTTGTGGCTTGACGGAGATGATTCGGTTGAGGAAATTTCGTGTATAACACGAGCTCTTTTTATGGGTGGTTCTTTGGTGGATAAGTTACTACTTGGGGTTTTCCTCATGATGAGATGATTTCAAGAGTTTGCAAGAGCTGAAAGTTGGGATGAAAGTGATGACTATGGAGGTCCTAATAAGGTGGTTTATAAACTAAGAGATTTGGCAAGTGCATTTAAGCTTCAAGCCACTAGGATTCATTGGAATGTGATGATTGACATGCACAAGAGTCAAATTCAGAGGTTGTACTGATCTAGGAACTCATTTAAGATGAGATGGAATGTTTGAGTTAGGAAGATGAGTTGAAATGATTGCTTTAGCAAGATTTGACCTATCTGTCATACGGATCCCACGGTTCCCTCCTCAGAGGGATCCGTCTAGGCTAATCCTAGGGATCCGTCTCTCCGCAGCTATGAAAGATTGGAAATGATGTTTCTAAGATCTAAGACCTATATCATCTTGAGTGTTTCAGTTCTTCTAAGTGTTTTTAAATGAAGGGATGCTTGAGTACTTGAAGGTAATGAATGATGTAGCTAATGATTGTATTTTGTGGAAGGATTTGGAACTTTCAAGAGTACCAATGGATGAACAATGATGACACTAAAGATTTAGAATGTTAATTGAAGCTAGATGATCCTAGAGATCAGGTTGTGTCTTAGGATAGTGTTTTGGAAAATATCCTAGAAGCTTTAAGATGAGAAAACTAGATTTTGATCAAATTTGATCAATTTGGAGGTGAGGGTGATTTATGATCAATTTGCCATAATTGAAAGATTTCTAAGACTAGATGTGAGGGATCAAGTAGAGAATAAGGTGTGAGTTTAAGAGCGGAAGAGTAATGGATTAAAACGAAACGGTAGATCTACAAGCGTTTTTAGAGTGTAACCTCGGTGAGTTATGTATGAATGGGAAAGATTAACCTATCTTGATAAGGAATTAATTTGCCTTAAGACACTATGTTTAGCTTAGTGTAAGGTGTTCTAAGAATGTCTTTGAAATACAATGCTTGTAATTGCATTTTCTGTTCGACGGATCCCACGGTTCCCTAAGAGTAGGGATCCGTCTAGTGTAACTTTGGGATCCCCATCTGCAGTCAGCAGGACCTTTACTAAAGGTATGCAATGATCTTGACAATGCATTATATCTCAAGGATAGTCTAAAGAGAGTTCTAAATACTAAGATATCAAATGTTTTATTTCATGAAGGAAATTGGATTACATTGATAAAGCACGAGTACAATAGATTTGATCCTATTTTGAAATATTATTAGTTTCCTTGAGTGTTCTCGCTAGGAGGATCATTAAGTGATTGATGAGTGTCGGTGGAGTCAAGAATGAAGAAAGTCTTCATGAGGGATATGTTTAGCGGTTCCATCATTTTGTTCACAAGTACGTACAACGGACTTTGAAATTGAGGATGGAAGTGCATAACATTATGATAGAGACGTGTCAAGAACATTCCATAAGGGATGAGTTTATTCTTGGAGCCTTGAAGATTTGTAATTCGCCTTGCGAAGAAGTAGGCGAGATTGTATGGTTGTTATGTTAGCAAACAGTACAACATATGAGCACAACAAGCGGGAAGGATTTCTCGATTTCCCTAAGACTCCAAACATTTTCACGTAGGATGAGTGCAAGAGGCTTGTACTCTTCTCGGATATCCCTTGTAAGGATAATGTTTGGATCGGAGTAATATGGTCGAGGTTTGCATATTAGGCGATTTAAATCTTCCGAGAGGGTATGTGTGAACAATATGGACTATTTTCTTCACGAAAGTTGAAAAGAGAGTCAAGAGACCAATCTTCGGTGAAGGCACATTGTCCATGATTTGGAATCCGGAGGATGTGAGCAAAATGCCCAAGGGTTAGAGTGAACTTTTGGTTTTTGATATAAAACCAAAGAGATAGAGAGCGATCCTCGTTACGAACGAGTTCGACTTGACGGAAGAATTCCATTATGAAACTTGGACATATTTTCTCGTTGATTTCAAGAAGACATTCTAGTCCTATGGCTCGGAAGGAGGTATTGATACCTTCTTCGAATTGTAGAGAGGTGTCTACAATACGTCCTTCGTGGAAGTGACGGTTTTCGAGATTATTGAATCCACGGACATGATTGCCAGGTGTGTTGGGTTCGAGAGAGATGTTCGAGTGTAGACGCTAGTGAGTGAAAAATCAAACTCATATTCATGCGTCATAGTTGAACCTATAGAAATGACAAGTTAATAAAAGGAAATGTTTGTGGTCAACGTATGTTAATCTAATGTTTTACTAGATTTTTATTAACAATGGTTTTAACAGAAATGCACTTAACTCACTTATGGTTTTGACATACAAGTGGAGTATTACTCTTAGACGAAAAGAGGTTTTTATTTGCATGAAAAACTGTTTTCGATAGGGACGGATCCACGGTTCCTTTTCAAAAGGGATCCGGCTAGTATAACTTTCGGGATCCGTAGATCTGTAATTAAAGAACCAGATTATATGAAAACTCATAGATTTTGAATCTCATAATTTTATACCAAGATATATGTTTTAACCTACATTTTCTTTTAGCATGCATACATGACTTCTAATGTATCACAAAAGAATATAAAACATATAGATAAAAATAAGTGACAAACACATTATGATAACAACAACCTAGATAAACTAGATTATTAATAATATTGCATTTCAATACTAAGGATGATACAAAGGATTGGGTATATGATCCCAATATAGATTAACAACACAAAGTAAATGTCTTCGTATGTGAACTTCAACATAGGGAACACAAGTGCGGTGAGTGTTATGGTGATGAGCATGAGTGCGATGTAAACCATGTTGAAGACGGATCTTTCTTGGTTTCGTTTGAGATGGAGTGAGGAGGAAGATGAATTTTTGAATGAGGAAGATTTTTGAAATTGGAAGATTTTGAAAAAGTGAGGATTTGGTAGAATGGCCGACGGTGGGGTTTTATAGGGAAGGAGGAATTTTTGAAATTCGTGTTTTGTTTTATTATTGGATTTAAAAGAAACAAAACATAAGTTTTATATACCACTATTTTTAGACGAGAAATAAAACACGTATGTGAGAAAAAGGCTTCCTAATGAAGCTTCATGTAAAACATGTATAAGCACAAAAGATAATCACATAAATACCTAAATAGGTATACTTAATTATCAAGCAAAGTAAAAGGAAAATCATACCTCTAGCGTACTTAGGAATGTCTTTACAAATGACACAACAAATGTCACTTAGACGATTCCTGCTCCTTTAAGATACCTTCTTAAGGAAAGTATTCTTGTTACCAAGCTGACTCTAAAGCTTGGTGGGTATGAGCTTTGACTAATCAACATGACAAAGAAGATTAGTGCAATTAAAAATAAATAAGAAACAAATGTTGTTATCAAATCAACATCCAAACATATAGTTTTAAAAGACATGGTGTTTGTTTTTATGAAAGACCGTCTTTGTAGTTTTCTATTAACCATGGATCGTATCAAGGTTTTAAAGTACAATATACTTCAACAAACTTGGTAACGAAGCTCTGATGCCAATTGTGGAAAACTAGAAGGGGGGTTTTACCAATAAAACTTCCTTTTAAACTATTTAGATCGACTTATGTCAATCTATTTGGATGTGTGTGTTGGATGTTGATAAACAAGCATGTAAAGATAAGTAATGAAAAGATTAGAGTAAGAAGCACAAAACCACAACGCAAGTATTTATAGTGGTTCGGCTACAAGGTCACCTTCCTTGCCCTACTCCACTCCTCGAGTCACCTACTCGAGAGTTCGTAATCACTACACCAATATCCTTACGGCGGAGAAGCCTTCACATAAACGTCGCTAATCTTTTTTCGGTACAAAGCTAAATACCGAGTTCTTTCACACCAAGGCGAACCACACCTAACACAATGTCGCCTACCCTTTATACGGTGCTAGGCTAACCACCGAGTTCTTTCACACCTTAGGTGAACTACACCTTCACAACGTCGCCTACCCTTTATTAGGTACTAGGCTAAGTACCTAGTTCTTTCACACCTTAGGTGAACTACACCTTCACAACGTCGCCTACCCTTTATTAGGTACTAGGCTAAGCACCTAGTTCCATTGCAATGGAGGAACTACTACCACACTACACCAACGACTAATCCCAAAGGAGATCTACTCCTTTACAACATCATCAAGGATATCAATATCCTTGGATCTAAAACTAGTCTATCTTGTACATCAAAACACACCATATCGAATGTACATCTAAGGCACCTTTCACTAATGCCTTTGACTAGATCTACAAGACACCTTTCACTAATGTCTTGTGTCTTCACTTCTAAGCACCTTTCACTAATGCTTTTTTGTCTTGACTTCTAAGCACCTTTCACTAATGCTTCTTAGTCTTGACTTTCAAGCACCTACCACAAGTGCTTTATCCTATAGACGATAGATACCCTTCACTAATATCTTCGTCTTGACTCTTAAGACATCTTTTACTAATGTCTTCAACACTACACTTCTTTGAAGAAAGAAGGGAATCATCAACAAGAAGACTTCAGTAGCTTTGATGATGAGGAAGCATGGCAACTCATGGACTTGAGCTTGCTCGACTTCAAAGGTGGTGATCTTGCCTTTAAGAGGAACCTAAAAGATCACAAAAACAAAACTACAAACATAGATCTCTTGGATCTAAGGTTAGTGAGATTTAACTCAGGGGAGAAAGTATATTGAAAGGGGGTGAGAAACAATGAAGAAATGGCTCACTATTTATAGAGGAAAAATCCTACTGTTCCCCGGATCCCACGGATCCCTACCACAAGGGATCCGGCTAGCACAAAGCTAGGGATCCGTGGTCCGCTCCTCTTTGCCCATGGGTATTTTTGGTTATGGGTCATGGGTCATGGGTTATGGGTTGATCCATGGGTTTCTTTCTAGATACAATGAACTTGGTTAAGTGGTATATATAAAACCATGGGTTATGGGTCAAAACCATTTGCTAGTATTTTACCCATTTAGTATACACTTAGTTTTTACCCATTTTAGTATACTTAGTTTAAGTATATGTTTAACCCAATATGTAAACACTAGTTGTTGTACATATGTATCTAAATCATAAAATCACTTATACTTGTTTTAGTGTTTTATGTGAAAGCGTAAGTGTGTTAGAAAACTATTAACTCAAACTATTTACGTACTCTATTTGTTTCGTTAAAATGATTTTACTTTTGTTATCGACAAAATATTAGAAGATCGAAAAATATAAATAAACGTTTTTACGGCTTATTTGTATTAACAGTTATCATTGCTTTGCCCTGAAATGGTTCGCACTGAAGAACTTAAGATTGAGAGGTATATTGATGGATTACCTTTAGCTTTCGAAATGATGTCATCATTTGCTGCGAAGCCGGAGTTAATTTTCATGAGGCAATTCTTTGTGGCTCGCGTTTGATGGACTCTTATGTACTGGAAGTAGGATAAAAGGGTAAGAATGATAGGAGTGATAAGAGGAAGAGGAATGAAGTTGTTAAAGGGAATGGCAACAAACGGCATGAGAAAGCCAGGGTGTTCGCCATAGGAAATGGTGAAAGGAAAGATTATGAAGGTAGTAAGCCTATGTGTGGTTGTTGTAACCGACACCACCATGGACAGTGCCCGATTATGTGTAGGAAGTGCTCTAAGGTAGGACACATGGCCAAAGACTGTAGGTCTCGTCAACTTGCTGCAGCTCAAACTGCACAAGGAGCGGACTGGAAGGCCACTGTCACCTGTTTTGGATGTGGAAAGAAGGGACACTTTAAGAATGAGTGTCGAGAGCCGTAGATGAGAGGAAATCCCGGTGATGTAGGAATATTTGCTAACCGAGGTGTAGGAGGTAATGGCTTAAACTCTGTGAAGTGTGAGGTTGTGGAAAACCAGGGAAACCATGGTGCTAGGAATCAATAGAGAGACATGGGAATAGCGCGTGTTTACGCTATTGGGAAGGAAGCTGGTGAGGACCCTAACGTAGTTACGGGTACGTTCCTTCTCAATAATCGCTATGCTTCCATACTGTTTGATACTGGTGCGGATATGAGTTTCGTAACCACTAATTTTATGCCATTACTAGGAATCTCCCAAACACCTCTAGGGTTTAGATACGATGTGGAATTAGCGAATAGGAATAGAGAGAAGATAGACACCGTATTCCGAGGTTGTACCTTAAGTTTTCTAGACCGCCCGTTTAGTATAGACCTATTGCCGGTTACCTTAGGAAGTTTTGATGTCATTATCGGAATGGATTGGTTATCGAAGAACGGTGCACACATCATTTGTGATGAGAAGATTGTGCGTTTGCCGTATGGCGGAAAAGTTTTGAGCATAAAAGGAGATCGGAGCGACTGTGGAAGTCCTTCCCGGTTGAGCATCATCTCTTGTATTAAGGCCCATAAGTACATCGATAGAGGAGGTTGTCTTTTCTTGGCTCGAATTTCTGAAAAGAAAAGTGAGGAGAAGAGTGAAAGACACCTCAATGATGTACCCGTCGTTATAGAATTTCTGGATGTGTTTCCCGACGATCTGCCAGGGATTCCACCTGTCCAACAAGTTGAATTCCAAATAGAGTTGATACCCGGTGCGGCACCCATAGCCCGGGCACCTTATCGACTTGCTCCAAGAGAATTGGAGGAACTGTCTAAACAGTTGGCAGAATTGTCAGAGAAGGGATTCATTCGACCAAGTTCGTCACCGTGGGGAGCACCAGTGTTGTTTGTGAAGAAGAAGGATGGATCGTTTCGGATGTGTATTGACTATAGGTAGTTGAATAAGTTGACAGTGAAGAACCGATATCCGTTACCTAGAATAGATGACCTATTCGACCAACTCCAAGGAGCTAGTGTCTTTTCTAAGATCGATTTACGATATGGTTATCACCAGCTTAGAGTTCGAGAGGAGGATATCCCTAAGACTGCGTTTAGAACTCGTTATGGACACTATGAATTCCAAGTGATGTCGTTTGGTTTGACTAACGCGCCAGCGGTTTTCATGGATCTCATGAACCGAGTGTGTAAGCCATACCTGGATAAGTTTGTGATAGTATTCAAAGACGACATCTTGATATACTCCAAGAGTAGTGAGGAGCACGAAGAGCATTTAAGGCTCATTTTAGGATTGTTAAGAGAGGAGAAGTTGTATGCCAAATTCTCTAAGTGTGAATTTTGGATTTCGTCCGTGCAATTCTTAGGTCACGTGATAGATAGTCGAGGTGTTCATGTTGACCCAGCTAAGATTAAGGCCATTAAGGATTGGGCAGCTCCTAAGAACTCATCAGAAATTCGACAGTTTCTAGGTTTAGCAGGCTATTATAGGAGATTCATTGAGGGATTTTCCAAGATAGCTAAGTCGCTGACCAAACAAACACAGAAGAATGTTAAGTATGAATGGGGAGAAAAGGAAGAAGAAGCATTCCAACTTCTGAAGGAGAAGTTGTGTAGTGCGCCCATCCTAGCTTTGCCTGAAGGAGGCGAAGACTTTGCCGTGTACTGCGACGTTTCGCATAAAGGCTTAGGTGCTGTTTTGATGCAACGTGAGAAGGTGATTGCTTATGCATCCTGAAAACTTAAGAAGCGTGAGAAAAACTACACCACCCATGACCTTGAGTTAGGTGCGGTAGTGTTTGCTCTTAGGATCCGGAGACATTACCTGTATGAAACCAAGTGTATAGTATTTACCGACCATAAGAGCTTGAAGCATATCTTAGATCAGAAGGAGCTGAATATGAGACAACGTCGTTGGTTAGAATTGCTTAGTGATTATGACTATGAGATTCGTTATCATCCTGGTAAGGCTAACGTTGTGGCTGATGCACTTAGTCGTAAGGAGGACATTCCACCCCTACTCTTTCGATCCTTAGGAATGACCATTGTTTCGCCCTTACCATCTCAAATTTTAGCCGCCCAAGCAGAGGCATTGACGGAAGAGAACCGTAATTACGAGAATCTTCATGGAATGGTAGAAAGTGAAAACGGCTTCTTGAAGCGTTCTGACAGAACTTTATGCTTCAGAGACAGAAGTTGGATACCATTTCATGGTGGAATCCGTGAGTTGATTATGCACGAGTCGCATAAATCAAAATACTCTATTCATCCCGGAGCCGATAAGATGTATCAGGACCTTAAGAAACTTTATTGGTGGCCTAATATGAAAGCCGATATAGCTCAGTATGTCAGTTGGTGCCTGACTTGTTCTAAGGTAAAGGCCGAAGACTCTTAGTTCAACCCGAACTCCCGGAATGGAAATGGGAGCGAATAACCATGGACTTTATCACTAAATTACCGAGAACAGTTAGCGGCAATGACGCTATCTGGGTAATCGTTGATCGTTTAACTAAGTCTGCTCACTTCTTAGCTATTAGTGAAACCGATAGTCTTGATAAGCTTGCTCGATTGTATCTTAAGGAGGTAGTATCGCATCATGGAGTACCGATATCTATCATTTCCGATAGGGATAGTCGTTTTACATCCCACTTTTGGAGATCGTTATAGACAGCCTTAGGAACAAATTTGGATATGAGTACTACTTACCATCCTCAGACCGATGGTCAAAGCGAGAGAACTATTCAGACTTTATAAGACATGCTTAGAGCCTGTGTTATTGATTTCGGCAAAGGCTGGGAGAGACATCTCCCTTTGTCCGAATTCTCTTACAACAATAGTTATCATTCTAGCATTAAGGCTGCTCCGTTTGAGGCATTATATGGTAGAAAATGCCGTTCACCTGTTTGTTGGGCTAAAGTTGGCGAGAGTCAACTTACATGTCCCGAACTTGTCCTAGAAACCACTGAAAAGATAGTTCAGATTAGAAACCGGTTGCAAACCGCTCGTGATAGACAGAAGAGTTATGCCGATAGGAGACGTAAACCTTTAGAATTTCAGGTTGGAGATCGTGTTATGTTGAAAGTTTCTCCTTGGAAAGGAGTGATTCGTTTTGGAAAGCGTGGAAAACTCAATCTGCGATATATTGGTCCCTTTCCAATCCTGGAAAGAATCGGACCGGTAGCATACCGCTTGGAGCTACCATCAGAATTGAGCAGTGTACACAATGTCTTTCATGTTAGTAACCTTAAGAAATGTCTTTCGGAGGAAAACATAGTTGTGCCCTTAAGAGATATTCGTATTGATGAGAATTTGAATTTCGTTGAGGAACCGATTGAGCTTATGGATCATGAGATTAAACGGCTGAAGAATAGCCGAATTTCGATTGGCAAAGTTCGTTGGAACTCCCGACATGGATTGGAATTCACTTGGGAACGTGAGGACGTTTTCCGTAGGAAGTATCCTAAACTGTTTATGACACCAAGCAACTAGGAGTGAAACCCGAGACGAGTTTCTTCTGAGGCTGGGAGGCTGTGACAACTGACAATTTAGGGAGTCTATTTTAGGTAAACGCATTACGTTAAACAAAACCGAGCTTTGCCTTTATCACTATTTTTATAAACCATGACTTGATTTTATATCGTCTATTTGTTTTTACGGGTTATTTCACTATTGAATGAGTTAGCATATGAGTTTTAACTCTTTTTGGTAGGCACTATTCGATTCGGCACTAGAAAAGCCTAAAACGAGAAATATTGTAACTTTTATATCGTAACTCGAAAATTGACAAATAAATAGTCAAAACTAGTAGAAAAACATAAATAACGATGTTAGAAAGTCGAATGAACGTCGTGGGACACTCAGGGGACAATATATGAGCTCGGGAACGGGTAAACGGGACATTTTACGAAAAATGGCAACCACGGCCCCTCTCCTTCGGTTTGGCCGACCACCCCTCCCCTCCCTCTCTTTTATTATTTAGTCCCTAACCACAAATATATAAACCACCCTCCCTCATTCACTACTTCCACTTTCTCTCACTAAAAACACACACAAACACACCTTTCTCTCTCTACTCTCTCTCTTCCAAAAATAAAACCCTAACCACCACCACCACCACCTTGGCCGCCCCACCTCCGGCCACTTTCTGGCAAGTGAGATTACACCTCCACCACCATCTTGTAGATCTTTTCATCCTCTTTCTATCCATATATAATACTCACACTAAAACCTTCATTAACACCTTCAAATCTTAAGATTAAGATTCGTACTTTTAGGGTTTTCATCAAATATTGCAATTGGTGCATGAATAAGGTAAATGGAACATGGGTAACACTTGTTTTGGTCGTACAAACCCACGTATGAATTATTAGGGTTTCGACCCTATCATGAAATTTGGGGCTTTTGGTTTAAACATGAAATTAAGTCTAATTAACATCTAAATAAACATGTAGATAGTGTTTGGTAAGCATGTGGTGTATCAATTTGATGGGTTTATGCATTTGAGGTCTAGTTTCATATTTTTGGTTAGAATAGATGATGGGTTTTGTGTTTGGTTAATGATTGGAGCTTGAATGATTGGATTTGGATGTTGTGGAAGTGATTTGGGTGATGTTTGGATGTGTTAGTGGGGCGTACGAGCCATCATGACCACGATGGTCATGGTTTGGGTGGCGTACGTGGCCCTCATGGACCAAGGGTCAGGGTTGAGCCGTTTTGGTAGCTTTTTGGTTGATATTGTTGATGTTTGGATGAGACGCGTGGAGCCGAAAAGCTTCTAGGGCTTGTTTAGTTCACGTGGTCTTAACCGTGACCGTGTCATGACCATTAGGGTCATAACATTGGTTTCGGGTATATTTGGTTAGTTGATTGGTTGGTGAGATTGTTTTGAGTTGGTTTGGGATTGAATTGCGCTATTATGACTTTTAATTTGGACTTGATATATATATATATATTATCAACTTTGAGCTACGTCGGTGTTACTTTGACTTTTTAGTCAATAGTTGACTCCGACAAAGCCGTAACATGGACTTTAGTATAGTTTGTACTATTGATTGATTAAAAGCCGAGAAGTTATGACTCGTGCTTGTGGACTTGAATCGAATAACGATATGAGATTAATATTGGAATTTGACGAAATATATATATATATATACATGAAAATGCTAATAGACTATGAAATATAAATAAAAAATGGGTTTTTGTACCAAAAACAACGATAACAAGAATTATCTTGTTATTTACTATTTTTAACGGAAACTACCGACTAAAAACGGAATTGTTTTCTAATAAATAAACAAATAATGTTTCGAGTACACGTTTATCGATATATGCCAATTATGGGCATTTAATACTAGTTTTTCAAGTATTCATTTACTTACGTTATGTGCATGGGTTACGGATAACCTAACATTAATAGTGTCGATCCACGTGGGTAGCGGACTTATTAGGTTGACGAATCTAATAAGAGCTCGCTAAGTACGTTGGGTAACCTTATTAATGGGTGACTTATCCTTTTGAATCGTTAGGATGAGACCGGTTTATGGAATAATAAGCGATACGAATGAATAATTGAGTTTATCGAGTTGACGAATTCGATAAGGTCAACTGTTTATTCCGAAACTTATTGGACTATGGAGCTTATCGCTTAGACGTCTTATTGTGTCGCATTGAGTCACATATTGTGTTGAATGGAGTTGCATATTGTGTTGCGAAGCATAACATATTGGTTGTTTGAGTGCATTCATGGCATCATATTGAGTCGATACACCCACATGAGGATACCAAACACTAGGACTAAATGGTGAAACGAGACATTTTTGGAAATAACGAAACGGAATACATTGGGGTAGATAACGTTGATTTCGAGAAATATATATTAAGTTTGGTCTACATTAATAGGTTGTGCCGAGTCGATAGTTGATGTACCGTGATTTGCTGTTATCTTCTGCTAGTGTTTATTTGTGCGTTGCTTGCTTGAGGTGAGTTTCATAGCCCCACTTTTATCTACGTTTTTAACTATATTGGGGTGAGAATCATGCTACTATTTTTGGACCGTGAAAACTATTTGGATTTGCTTATGTGCTTGACTGTGTAGATAGATGTGTGGTGGTTGTTGCCTTAGTCTAGGTTGAACCGTTGCCTAGCTAAGAATAGACCTCTACCTCGACCTAGCCCGGGGTTGGCAACTGTTCTAGAGGTTGCCACGACTGTGCTGGACTAGAGTCGCGGGGCCCGAGTAATCCCTAGATACGGGATGTGAGTATATGGTTGGTGATCCGGGTAGGATCGGTGTGTGCAAACTGTCACACCCCCAAAATATCGCAGCGGAACGATAGTGTCTTTGGGGTATGATGTCATAGCACAAAGCATGGATACAGAAAACGACCTCTAAAATGAGACGTTTTGAAAAGTTTACCATTCGATTAAATAAAGTTAAAGTTTACAAAACATGAGATCCCAAAGTTTGATAATACATAAAGGGTTACAAAACATGTCGAATGGTAATAGATAAAAACACAATACTCCAATGTATGCCATGTGACCCAAAAGCTCCATGAAATGCTATCTCCTTACGACCTGAGATAAACATGCTAAAAAGTGTCAACTTAAAGGTTGGTGAGTTCATAGGTTTGTTGAAACTGATTTGAAAAAGTCTTTAAAGAATGTTTATGCAGCAAAGGCATTGTAAATCCATTGAGCCGTTCCGAGTTCTCCATACAAAACTCTCAACCTATGTGTTCACAAACCCATTGCCTAAAATAGAATTGTCAATCTTGTTTGTAAGTAGGACATATGTGCATACGATATATACAAGTTACATTGTTTGTTGTGTCTCATTGAATACAGATTATATTCACCCCAGGTCAAGTCATCAGGGACTCAAGGGTGGGGCGTCAGGCCGATATAGTTACTATCAATACCTTCCTCCGCCGGCTCCCGCAGGAGTTAAACAGTTGCTAAAAGTATGTATGTTGGAAGCATAATTGAAAACAAGTTTAGCACATTAAGGCAAATATCGCAATAAACCACACATAATGTCCAAAGAGTATAAGAAGTATAGTGTAACACAATTGTATAAATGGTTTAAGTATTCGCAAGAGTAAAAACAAGTATTTAAGCATGGATCTCCCCCAAAGAGTTTGTAATAATTTAAACGAGTAAAAGCGGGGTATGAACTCACCTGGTATGATTGATATGCTAACAAAATGAAGTGCACGAAAATGAGGCTCGGAAATTATCCGCGACCTAAAATGAATGATGTGCTCTAATATAAGTCATGAAACAATGTCGTGCATGCAAATCAATATGTAATCTATACACATTGTACGTTTTTGAAAATAGAATTTATCGTCGAAATATATGTTTATGACATCTCGTCATGTTTATAAAATACTTTACAATTATATACGTTGAATCAACATCCTACGATAATCGTTTTGTGACTTATTATGAAATTAAAAATTTTCGTCGTAAAATAATGTCATTTGACAATTTCATGAAAGTGAATAAACGGCCTCGAAAAGCTAGTCGTAAAATGGTGCACGTCGAGTGTCAGGAAACAAACTCAACGGTTTTGGGAAGCTTGTATCATTATCTCAAAGTTTTAGCATTTAAGTTTTCATCCTAGAGGTCTCGATCATGGAGAAAAATATAGGTAAAGTATGGTACTTGCGTCCAAAATATTGTTTAAGGGTGGTTTCCGGCAAAGTTTAAGTGACCTTATTTATTCTTACAACTCCGCTTGACGAACGGTTGGACATTTTGGAAAATATGCTAGGCGAACTTACTTTTACTTGAAGACATCACGTTATAAAAAGTATTACATCCTTGTTAAAAACGACCCTCAACATGGTCACTTGGTGCGTAAGGTTTGTCTAATAGAAATATATTAGTTTTTCTTATATAATAAAGTTTACGCAACTTGTGTAAACGTGTATAATTTAATCGTTACAAGTCCGTTTTCTACGTTTTCTACATCCTTAGATTCGTATTAAAGTATACTAATATATTTTTGATAAGTCAACACATTTAATAACGGCTTCAAGTTTAAGCCTCATTTTACCGTAAAAAAGTGATAGTAACATGCTGAAATTTCTGAAATTATTAGTTTTCGTCATCAAACTTCAAAAATTCATATCTTCGCTTATAGCCCGTTTAATCCGTTCAAGCGGCCCCGTTTTCGTTTTAAAGTGTATTTTCTAAATATCTAGGCCAAAAATTTTTACCTACTGTCGAATTTTCCAGATTTCAAAAAATATGGACAGACCCTTTAGAAAACTTGTTGAAATGAGTTTTTCTCGCGTCAAACCTATTCTAACCAATTCAAAACAACTCCGAAGCTATTCTAACCTACCATACACCTTCTTAGGGTGTCATGGGTTCCTAGACATCACCAAGAGTGATATATTACAAGGAGTAATTATAGGATGACATATATATATATATATATATATATATATATATATATATATATAACACTTAAAAACATTTAAAAAGTTGTATAGACATCAATATGACTTGCATGTTTTTCTCAAATATAATGAAATGAACATAACATGAATATGAAAAATGAATATGAAATGCTTACTAGTAACTTGATGAGGTTAAATGAACGAGGTTAATCCTAAACACCGTAGGTTTTTATTTCAAAACCTTAATCAAGAGTGTGTCTAGATTGTTATAAACTTGACTTGAAAAATTTTGGCGAATCCCTCTTGATCCTTATGGTTGGCCGGTTTTTAGATGAGAAGAGAGGAAAGAAAATGGTTTTTGCTTTTGCACTTGAGATATGAATGTGTATGTGTAGTGTTTGCAAGTATAATACATTATATGTATAGGATATTTATCAATTTTAGAGTGTGAGTCACCCTTGTTGTCGAAAAGGGTGTTTTAGTTGCTAGGGAATACATTTTTTTTTTACTAAGTATTTAGATGTAGATTAAGTGTATATTGTAAGTATAGTTGAGTAATTAAATATATATTTAAGCTTGTAAGATAGCGTTAACTAAAAATAAATTTTAAAGGGTCAAAATAAAACATATTGAAGTCATAAAAATTATAAAAATACATTTCTTGCAAAATTTGAGTGAAATGATAATTATCGTGTAATATTTAAGAGAACCGTCGTAATTATATAAATATAACAATTTATATACAAAATAAATTTAAAACACTGGGTAAACTTATAATATTATTTTATAAACTTAATATGAGTACAAAAATATATCGGGATAATTTTTGGAAGTGTCGGATCAAATGTTCAAAATAAATAATTACGCGATAGCGCTATTTAATAAGAATTTATGCGTTAACGTAAAATGCAAAATCATGCATGAATAATATGATGATAATGATGCTAATGATATGTAGACTAAACCTAGTCTATATGAAATGTCCTTGATGATTGCTCATGAATTCGCAGCTAAACCGTTAAGGTTACGCGAATTTGATACTTGTAAACCTAGTTTACGATAAACGATGAAATAGTAAATTTGAGAAATGACCGGAAATTGAGAATTGTGACACAAACGGTATTATTCTATCTTAGGTCTTGCATAGCAAATCAACTCCTACAGGTCCACTATGATTTTGTTGAACTTAAACCTATGAACTCACCAGCGTAAGCTGACCTTTTAGCATGATTTCTCAGGTATTTGAGAGATGTTTGGAATACGTGATTGGTGGAAGCTTGGCAAGAAGGCGGGGTTCAAGGATCATTTCTGACTCTGATAAACTTTGGGGACCTATTTTATTAAATCATGTGTTAGGCCTAATATTTACACTTTTGGATTAAATGTTTTGAATAACTAAATTTGGGATTGGTTTTGAATGTTAAATGACTATCTTTTGCTATACTTGTGTGCGATACCAATCGAATAGTAATGCCCCAAAAACTTGATTAAGTCTTCCGTTGTACCGAGATTTGGGGATGTTACAGATATCTAGATATTTGTATACACGTGTACAAACAATCAACGCTTATCAGCTATTTGAAAGAGTTTTTGGACTTTCTCCCGTGACTTCTCTCTCTCTCTCCCCTAAACTTTCTCTCTCTACTTTTTCGGCAAGACTGATACAATTAAACACTACCACCACCTTCATCATCTCACCCCGATCTTGTCCGACCAGTCTATTGTGTCACCGGACCACCGACGCGCCGCCACGCGCCGGTTAATTCTCGCCGGAATTTTTATTTCTCCGGAGATCTAACGCAATTAAAGCGCTATGCCGCCTAGCCATTGTGGTTCCGACGACTTCCACCAATCCGGAGCCGCTCATTCTGATTTCTCCGGGATACGCTCCGACCAAGACCAGGTGCTGTTTTTTTTTTCTGCTTGTGTTTTCTGCTTGTGATTTTGTTTTACAGGTAACTGGAGGGTTTGTAGACATCATCCCCGTGCGATTGTCGTAGCAACCCAAGGCTTCTCAGCAGAAAGACACCGCCTGCCGCTGCCAGCCACCACTGCTGACCGGATTTTTGCCGGCAGCAGCAGAGTATTTGTCTCCCTATCCTTCCTTTGTTCTTATTGTTCTTATTTTTCTTATTTTTTTATTATTTATCTTTATTGTTCTCTTTTGGTGCTAGCTTTTGGGGCCTTAGTCTTTGTTGTTTCTTTTATTAGGGGAGGTTTTGTTTCTTTGTTTTGCGTGCCCCTCTTTCCCAGGTTTTCCTTTGGGCCTTTGCGTTTCTTTGTTTTAGGGTAGGTAGGTTTGTCACTTTTTGCTGTTTGTGGGGTTAGGATAGATGCATCGGTTAGTGATGGTCGTCTGAGGTCATGTCTTGCCGTCGTGGGAGGGGTAGGTGGGGTAGGGGAGGTAGGCGGAGCAGGCAGGGTAGGCGGAGTAGGCGGGGTAGGCGGGATTAGGGTGGGTAGGGGTTTAGATAGGGCAGCGTCCTCTCGTAGGATTAGGGTAGGTAGTTGGAACGTTGGGTCTTTGACCGGTAAGCTCTTTGAGCTTGCTGATGTGTTGAGGAGACATAAGGTAGACATAGCGTGCTTCCAGGAGACTAAATGGAAGGGCTCCAGCACGAGGGACGGTAACGGATACAAGCTATGGTACTCGGGCTCTAGGTCTGCGAGAAACGGAGTGGGAGTTATTTTGGCTGCGAGTCTCAAGGATAACGTAGTGCAAGTGATCCGGAGAAGTGATAGGATCATGGCGATCACGTTGGTCATTGATGGGGAGACCGTTAACGTTATCAGTGCTTATGCACACCAGGTAGGCTGGAGCGAAGTAGAGAAGATGAGTTTCTGGGACTCTCTCGACGAGCTAGTTAGGGAGTGCCCATCGGACCAACGTGTGTTCATAGGTGGTGACTTAAATGGCCATATAGGATCGGCCTCGGATGGTTACGTGGGGGTCCACGGAGGGTTTGGTTTTGGAGTTAGGAATGAAGAAGGCCAATCGATTTTAGAGTTTGATAATCCGCACGACTTGGTAGTAGTGAACTCTTTCTTCAAGAAGAGAGATGTCCACTTGATTACCTTCCAGAGTGGAGGTCACAACACCCAGATTGACTATCTGTTGGTGCAAAAAGGTGATCTTAGAGCGTGTAGAGACTGCAGGGTTTTCCCTGGCGAGGCATGCTCTTCCCAACACAAATTGTTAGCATTGGATTCTCTTTTCGAGAGGCAACAACCGAGGAGAGTAGTGAGCAGGTTGCAGGGAATCTTGGTGGTTTAGCGAGGAGGTGCAACTCAAAGTTGCTGTGAAACAATCCAGGTTCAGAGAGCTTCTTTTGTGTCGAGAGGGACAGCAAGCTGACATTACCGTCGCATTAGAGAGGTATAAAGTAGCTAAAAGAGAAGCGAAAATGGCCGTTGCTCAGGCGAAGGACAAGGTGTACAAAAACTTGTATAAGAAATTGGACTCCAAAGAGGGGGCAAACGATATATTTAGAATTGCTAAAGCCCGAGAGAGAAGAAGGAGGGATTTAGGATTCGTTAGATATATCAAGGATGAAGGCGGACGGACCATTGTAAATGAAGAGGATATTAGGAAGAGGTGGGGAGAGTAATTATCCGCTCTTTTCAACGTAGGATGGTCTGAAGGAAGTAGGGAAGAAGAGAACTCTAGCCATAGTACAAAATGCTACTATTCGAGGATTAGCCAACCAAAAGCGATGGCGACACTACAGAAGATGGGAAGAAACAAAGTAGCAGGGCCGGACCATGTCCCTATAGAAGCTTGGAGGTGTCTGGGTAATGAGGGGGTTGAATGGCTGAATTGCCTCTTCAACAATTTCTTCGCTGGGGATAGGATGCCAGAAGATTGGAGACTTAACGATGTCATCCCAATCTATAAGAACAAGGGGGAAGTGCAAGTGTGGAGCAATTATAGGGGCATCAAGCTTCTTAGCCACACCATGAAGCTTTGGGAGAGAGTTATTGAGAGGAGAGGAGAAGGGAGATGAGGGTGTCTAAGAACCAGTTTGGTTTTATGCTAGGAAGGTCGTCAATTGAGGCTATCCACCTTCTCAAAAGTCTCATGGAGAAGTATAGAGAAAGACAAAGGGACCTGCATATGGCGTTCCTTGACCTTGAAAAGGCATATGATAGTGTCACACGCGAGTTGATTTGGAGGACTCTTATCGATAAGGGAACCCCAAGGAGATATGTGAGAGTCATTAAGGATATGTACGAGGGGGCCAAGACACGGGTACGGTCCACCATGGGGATCTCAGAGTTTTTCCCGGTGGAAGTGGGACTCCACCAGGGATCTGCCATTAGTCCCTACCTCTTCGCCTTGATTCTAGATGAGTTATCCCGAGGGGTACAAGGGGGCATTCCGTGGAGCATGATCTTTGCGGATGACATTGTGTTAGTGGCAGAATCGGCAGAAGGGTTAAACAACAGACTTGAGCACTGGAGAGAGGCTCTTGAAGACAATGGCGTTAGGGTGAGTAGAGAGAAGACTGAATACCTGAGATGTGATTTCAGGAGGATCGAGTCAGGTCACCACGAAGATCTGGATATTCGCATAGGTGATCAGATCCTGCCACCTAAGGAATCTTTTAGATATCTGGGATCGATGATTCACAAATCAGGGAGGATAGATGAGGATGTAACCCACAGGATTAGAGCGGGTTGGGCAAAATGGAGGGCGGCGTCGGAAGTCCTTTGTGACAAGAACGTCCCATTAAAGCTAAAGGGGAAATTCTATAGGGTGGCGATTAGACCAGCTATGTTGTATGGGTCTGAGTGTTGGCCCATCTCCAAGGCCCACGCTAATAGGGTAGAGGTGGCAGAACTGAGAATTCTTAGATGGACATGTGGTAAAACCTTGCTTGACATGATCCCGAACGGATTTTTCAGAGCCAAACTTGAGGTCGGGAATATTATTTCGAAGATGAGAGAAAGAAGGTTAAGGTGGTTCGGGCATGTCAGGAGGAGGCCACAATCAGCACCAGTAAGAATAGTCGAAGAGCTTGTAGTAGATGGTGTGAGAAGAAGGGGTAGACCCAAACTCAAGTGGGAGGATACACTCAAGCTCGACATGAAGGAGCTTCTCTTGTCGGAGGACATGACCTCAGATAGGAAGGGGTGGAGGGATAGAAATAGGATCTGCGGGTAGTCTGTGCTAGGTGTTTTTTGGGTTTAGGTTGTTTCTTTTAGGTGATAGGCTTTTAGTCGTTTCTTTGTTGCCTTGTCCCTGCGTTGCTTTGTTGTAGCTTTAGGCCCCTATGCGTTGCTTTTGCTTTGCTTTGTGCGCTCCCTTTTGGTTTTCTGCTTTCCTGTGCCTTGCGTTGTGTTGTTGCTGCCTCGTTTGGTGTCTTGTCTTAGCTTTAGGCCCCGCGCAGTGCTTGCTTTGCTCTGTGTTGCTCCTTTAGGTTAGCCGGCTTTTCTTTGAGCTTTGGCTCTTTTTTGTTTGCGCTTTGCTTTTGTGTTCTTTTGCCTGGGTCCCATTGCCTTCGGGACCTTTTGTTTCTGCTTTGTTTGCTTGTTTTTTATTGCTCTCTTTTGCCTTCTTTTGCCTGTGGTTTACAGTCTTTTTACTCTCTTTCCTTTCTTCTCTTCCTCGCACACCTGCACTTGATGGAGGTCTCGTTGGAAGCAGTCTCTCTACTCCTGATTTATCCTGGGGTAGGAGTAGGATCTGTCAACATTTCTACCTCCCCCATACCCTGCCTGGCGGGATTGGGCTTGTTGTTGTTGTTGTGTACAAACAATCATCACACATGTTCAAGGACTTCACTAATTAAATTCTTGAAATAAGTATTCTTAAAATTTTGAAAGATCAAACCTTAGTTGAATTTAATGAAATTTATGCCTTGTCAGCAAATACAATCATCGTATCTTGAGGCATGATTCTTCAACTGGGATCATCATGCATTGATCTATTTAGTATTTGGATAAGGGACGTTAAACAATTATTATTTATATAATGAATCAAAGTACATGGCATGTTTGATTTCATTCAATAATAAGTTATGTCCTATATGTGCATGTTTAAATCCATGAATGATTTATATTGTTCTAAACTATCCATTGTCGATCAATTATATGGAAATATAGTTGAATTAAGACAAATCTGAGAGATTGGTAATATTTTTTGAATATTAAGTACGTGTCCCGCCAAACTTACATGATATTTAAAATCTGCATATCGGACTACCCCAACTAACAAGATTTTCACTTTATGGATCTTTGTCAATGAGTGAATCTTGTAAATGATTCCATTGTTAATCATTAAACTTGAGACGCAGCTGGAATGGCGTGTGTGGATCCAATTTCTTGATTATAGTTTTATGTTATCCGTAATTGGTAGTTATAAGGGCTATTTTCAGAAGTGTTGTGAAGCACACGGATGACGCTTGTAGTCAAGACATAATTTGTTCCTTTAAATTATTTTGAAGAATGATACTACTAGGCCCCTCATGGGATTGATCAGATGTATGTGTGGCCATACCCAAAGGAGATCTGGATATATCCCGATGAATATGGTAATCTTGATCAATCAATGAAACGAGAAACATAATCGTTAAATTATGGAATGCCCTAGATCCATATTCATATTTAACACGGTATCAAAAATAAAGGGATAGTAAATGCTAAATCATTTAACTGAGACTTTACGAAACTACACTCAAGTTTTCTGGGAGCATTGGCGTGTTGCTAGATGCTCACCAATGTTATTACATTTGTTTGAGACATGTTCAAGTGGGAGCTGTTGGGATATGTCCATATCACAAATAACGTATGTCCAGAAATTACGTGAACCTATGGTGTCACACGCGTTAATACATAAAAACAATTAATGTAATTAATATATTAGTTGTAGTGGTTTGGGTTATTATGAAAAGTTTCTTAGAATGAAAAGAATGAGAAGGCATGTGGAGGTGACATGTGTCACATTTGCCACATCATCATGCCACATCACCATACCCAACCGCCCACCCCCCCGCCAAAAAAAATTTTTTTTTGGGCAAAAAAATTTTTTCCCGCCAAATTTTTTTACTGCATCACAATCATGATTGTAGTGCATTAAAGTTATAAATTACTGCATCACAGTTATAAAGTTACTGCATCACAATCATGATTTTAGTGCATTAAGGTTATAACCTTGATTTTAGTGCATCATAGTTGATGCACTTAACTATTAATTATGATGCAGTAACTTATAATAAAGATGCACAAAAAAACTTATTAGTGCATTAAGGTTATAAGTTACTGCCTCACAATTATGATTTTAGTGCATTAAGGTTATAAATTACTGCATCACATTTATAAAGTTACTGCATCACAATCATGATTTTAGTGCATTAAGGTTATAACCTTGATTTTAGTGCATCATAGTTGATGCACTTAACTATTAACTATGATGCAGTAACATATAATAAAGATGCACCAAAATTTATTAGTACATTAAGGTTATAAGTTACTGCATTACGGTTATAAAGTTACTGCATCATAATCATGATTTTAGTGCATTAAGATTATAAGTTACTGCATCACAATTATGATTGTGATGTAGTAATAAATTTTGGCGGGATTTTTTTTTTTTTGGCGGGAAATTTTTTTGTGTGCCGGGGGGTGGGGGTGACACATGTCACATGACATGGCATGGTGATGTGGCAAAGGTGACACATGTCACCTCCATATGTCTTCTCATTCTATTCATTATAAGAAACTTTTTATTTTAACCCTACCCTAGTTGTAGTATATTAATTATATTTAACGATAAGTAATTTTTTAAATATAAGGATGAAGAGTTAAACAAAGATATTCAGAAAGTTCTAGAACCTTCCTTATTCTATAGGCCAATCGTTATAGGTTTAAACCCATTGATAGCTTATCTTGCACTCCAAGATTACTGCCTATATAATGAATTCCTTTGGTTCATTATCAACCATCTTGAAACCCTAAGCTAAGCTTTTTCTTCTCTCTTCCCTACTGGTCGATCGAAACACCCAATATGGTTTCAGTTTTCTTCAAGTTCAAAGTGAATTGTTTAGCTTATCTACAAGTACTAGCATACCTAATTTTATAATACTATAAATGTATTATGTATGAGGGGAATGGATCTAGTGAGAAAAGCTAATGAAATGAGAAGAGTGAGAAAAAATTCTAGCTACAAATTTCAAATAGGAAAAGAGAAATAATCGGAGATTGCATTATTTTTGTTGATTTTACTCTAAGATAGTGGTTGCATTCCTTCTTATTCTTCTCATCTTGATTATATTTCATTTGATCCTTAGTCTGTGGTGAGACCATAAAGGATTCAACCTTTTTGAATCTTGTTTAAGTTATGTACTTGGGTCGATTTATATATAAACCCTAATTAGGGTTCTTGGTCGATTATTACAAAGGGGATATTTGTACCCGGTTCTTGATTCGATCCGACACTTAAATGTAAACAAGGTAATTAGATTAGGTTAATTACTTGCTTTATTTGATAATCCAATCATGCTTACTTGTGATTATATGTGTTTATATTAAATGTTAATATGCTTAAACTCCAACATCAAATGCCCTTTAAATAGGTGGATTGCACTTCCACTAACCCCGTTTGTTTGCTTGGTCAAGTTGTCCATTTGTGCCATATCGCTTTCAATGAAGAATCAAGAAAATGTTAGCAATATCTATAACAGTATCAAAAAGACCAGTTGGAACTTGGAAATGATTTACAGTGATATAATCAAAATAAATAAACAAATGTATGTATTCCATGTTTGTTTTATTACGCTTTTAATGCTACGTTCCAGGATAGAATAATTCTTTTGTCTCCAATAAATGAAGGTTATTTTGAGTGCAATGGCTACATTAAGCAAACAAAAAAAGAAATAAAAAAAACTAGACCCTTCCTTAGTATAGAGCATCGTTGTGCTTAACAATATGTTGTTAAAGAGCATCTGAAAGGAGAATTCTACTACTTACTATTGCAATGTCCTATTGGGGGCCTCACCATATCATCATGTAGGGGTTTTAAGTATTGACCATTTGCTTATATATGGGTCGGAATTCAGTTTTTCTTTTCTTTTTTTCTTTAACTGCCAAAATGGGTAATTTTAATAGAAAAAAGAGCTAAAAAAGAAACGGGTCATAGGTCTTAATGAGCATGAAGCTTTGGCTTGTGTACTTTCTAATGCGTGAAAAACCCGAACCGTTGTGATTCATATAGAAATCATTCTTAAACCTAGTTATTATCAAAAATAAAAATTAATCGCGTGGCAAGTTAAGTATTTACAAAACTTCTAAAATCTTGGAAAAAAGTATGTTGGATCAACCCAAACCTGGCCAGACTAACATATCCTTGTTGGCGAACTGATGGTGGCTAGGGTGGGGGTTTGGCATGCGTGTTGTTTTGTTATTGTGACAGTTACTCTTGCTTTTATGTATTTGGGCTTATGATTGAAAATCATCCGACTTGTTAATTTTTGTTATTTCCTGTGGTCATTTTTTTCCTATTAAAACACAAAAGCTTTCAAATTTCGACTTTTGTGTGTAATTTGTTCATGTAAAATGGTCATTTTTACCCTTCGAATGAAAAACTGGTAAAATAGTCACAAAATACACACGAAAGTCGAAATTTGAGAGCTTTGTCTTTGAATAGCCCTATAATTTTCACTCCCTCTGTCCTAAAAGTCAATATTTTTATTTTTGAGATGTATTAAAAAAATATTTTCTTTCTTGTCTCAACTAATCGAATCAAAAGAGAGTTTAATAGGTGTGGATGATATTTGATTGGTTGAAAAGTGTTATAGTCTCACTCAAAAATGTGTATTTTTTAGACAACAATTTTAGGACAGAAAGAGTAATAAATAGTGGCAAGGGACAATGCTAGTAGCAACAAGCAGTTTTGAGTTACTTGTGAACCATAAATACTGTTATAACATGCCAAACATCCGAAAAAATCTGTTTGAAAATGAACTTTCGGCATTGTGTGGGCTACCAAAAGCTGCATTACTTGTGAACCATAAATACTGTTATAACATGTCAAACATCCGAAAAAAAATCTAAGACAGTTTGAAAATGATACTTTCGGCTTATGAATTGTGTGGGCTACAAGTATATTCCAATTTGATTGCTTCTTTACATATTATTCTCAACGTAGACCAAGTCATGTGTTGAAATATCTACATGTATAATTCATCATCTATATAAAGAAGTAACACAAAATATCCACAACTATAGTACCCAACATGTCTTTTGCACTTGCGAAACTCATGTTCATCTTCTTCATATTGAATATTCTATCACACGTTTTGGTCACGAAAGCCTTGAATCAGACCACGAACATAGGAGTGATCATCGATGAGAGTTTCAGAGGAGGGAAAGAACAAAAAACCGCTATTGAAATTGCGGTCCAAAAGCTAAATTTGGGTTCTAATGACCATAAGTTAGCTATTCATTTCAAGAACTCTAGTGGAGATCCTCTTGAAGCTGCTTCTTCAGGTTCTATATAGTTCTTGTCTAATATAGTAATATAAGTCTTTTACTTTATAGAGCCATTCATATGCATATAAATAGTTACGAGTTTTTATTTTATTTTATTTTATTTTATTTTATTTTAAAGTTGCACAGCTAAAGTTTTATTAGCACTAGACATGTTGACCCGTGTGATTCATTTCATTGTAAATAAGTTGTCATTTTTAATAAATTTGGTTGTTTTATGAGTTGCCAAGAATGTCGGTTTACAAATATTCTGTGAGTTTCTTTATTGAAATTTCAAAAGAGTTTTAAATCTATAAAAATCGCATTTGTTGCATGAAAACTTTTTATCATTGCTCGACTAAAGCCAGCTTAAGGGAGGCCTACAATTGGTGGTCTGTTAAGCTAGTAACTCGTTTTATTAAATAATAGTTTATAATTAAATTAAATTTTTATCGCATCAAACACAATTTTTGAAGTTACGAAAGAGTTTCAAATATTTAATAGTTACATTTGTATCATAAAACTCTATTTTTTAACATATTAAATTTTAAATCACCACATCTATTGCATTAAACTTTTATTATTACAAAGATTTAAAATTTTAAGTGTTCACACATGTAGTGCATTAAACTCAATCTTCCATTATTACATATTTATATATGTGTGAAAAGATATATTATAACATGAAACTTAATATTTATATATTATAAGATATAAGATATAAGATATAATATATAATTAATATTTATTTTATAAAATAATGAAATCAACATTTTAAAGTTATAAGAAAGTTTAAAATCTGCACATGTTGCATGATACTATAATTTTTAACATATTAAATAATTATAAAGATACTTAAACCTTAATTATTCATATTAATTGAATAAAATTCAAAACTTATTTATTATAAAGATTCAGGGTCCGTTTGGTATGTGGTGTTGACACTGTGGGATAAGGATTGTATTAAAAAAATATGTTTGTTATGGGGTAATAGGTTTTGATGTTGTCAGAATAGCCAGAAAATTGGGGATAAACAAATCCCACCTCACTCATTCGGATTTGAGCTGGTTTCTAAAAAACGTGGGACCACAATGATTTTCTACCACTAATTTTCAAATTCTTGTATTGTAACTAAGTATATAATATTTTAAAATAACATAACTATTTATAATATTCAATAAGTTTTTTTTAAATTCGTATATAATATAAATTTATATTATATTTTATCTCTCTTACTTTTTTTCAAACCCCACACCAAATCCAAATCCTAATCCAAATCCAAATCCTAATCATAAACCCACCTTCAAACAAACGGGCCCTCAAATCTTAATGATCTCATATATTGCATGGAACTCAAAATTTTATTATTAAAAATTTATTCAATTATAAAAAAGGTATATTAAAATAAATATTACTTGTATTTATGTCATGTTCTTACAAGAAATAATCTCTTCTCCAAATCGAATCTACGCATATCAAATTCACTGGAGACTTGAATAGATGCCTTCCTTCAAATATAGTTCATTTTGTTGATGAGATCACGTCTATGGATGGATCCAGATCTACGGGTCGGTCGGCCCCGACCGGAAAGGTCCTCTCAATGCTCTAACGCCCACACCAAATATGGACTCGGGACCAACAAGGGTAGTACACGAATATTCACCTGTTGTCCATTAACTACGCCTTTCGGCCTCATCTTAGGCCCTCACTCACCCTCCATGAAAGTCAATTATCATTTTTTTTAAAGTGAAATATTGTTAATCACAAAAGTACATACACCGTTTAATATTCATGGACATACCCCCATGATGTTATTACTAGAGTCTAAACAAATAAACGGTCTATCAACAAGAATTCTTAGACCTCATTCTAAACACCTTATACTGCACACTAAGAACATAAAAAAACCGACTATATACTATAGATTTACAACTTCATTTGCATCGCTTTAGGCTCTTCTCATTTGCACATTCCATTTTGCTTCAATAGTCTTGACATCAACATATTCTTTAACAACAAAGCTCATCATTCTCCATTTGATACTATCCATAATATTTTGTACTAAGGTTTCAACTTTTCTTTCACTGTTCTTGAATATCCTAGGGTGTGTTTGGTATCTCACTATGGGAATGAGACTATAACTATGAAAGTGATTAGATGTGTTTGTTTAAGATGAGGGGGTACACTACTATGGTAATGAATGATAAAAATTATCCATACTCCATATACATTAAGAGAGCTAGGTATGGAACTTTCATAGATGAGGGACCCATCACTACTATCAAACTCATACCCATTATCATTCATGGCAGCATACCAAACGCACCCCTAGTATTTCTTTCTTGCCACACAAAGTAGATCATTGCACCCAAGACCAATCTTCTCATAATGCTCCATATGTTTCTGTTTGCTTTCAATTTAGAGAACTCTTCAATAATGTTTTTCCAAGTGTATGAGAAATGTTTATCAAGAAGTTTTTGCATCTCTTTCCACGCTTTATTTGTATAATGACATAAGAAAAACAGATGATCGTGAGAATCAAGGTTGTTTGCAGAAAACACATTTCATATCATCATTTGGTTTCTATACTACAATCCTCTCTTGTGTCATGAGTTTGCCCTTAATTGCCATCCAAAGGACAAATGAGCGCCCTGGTATGCTTTGTGCAAACCAAACCAAAGCATTCCATAACACTTTATTACCACTGCAACATAAATCCTTCCAAACAACCCTTCTTGCAAAATTTGTTATGTGCCCTGTATTAGTTTCCCATACAGCTTTGTCACATTCTTAACTTTGCAGACTAGGAACTTGTACTCTATTGAGGATAGGGAACTTAATAAACCACTCCACAGGCCATCACCAGACATTATTATTAATCAACTTGTCAACAGCATTGTCATTACTTAACCTTGCATCATAAATTTCCCTAGCAGATATGAAATCATTCAAAGGTCCTTCATTACACCATTTATCATACCATTATGAGACAGTCTTACCATTTCCAAGCTTATAAAAAACATGTTGCCTAACTTTTTCTCTAAGTTTCAGAATATTCTTCCACCCAATACTATCATTGTTATACTGTGTATTTCCTATATATTCCTTCCTTTCAGTTTCTCCACATTGATCCATTTAACCCACAATGTATCATTCTTTACAGCTATGTTCCATAGGTGTTTCATAATCAGAACCTCATTCCATATCAGTAAATCTTTAATTCCCAACCCACCTTGTTCCTTAGGCTTACATATATGTTCCCATGAGATTTAGCTTTACCCTTGGTTAGTTCCCCTTGACACCAAAAAAATCCTTTCAACAGCTTATTAATTTCTTCTACTACTGTTTTGGGCATGATGAAAACAGAAGCCCAATAAACTTGCATTGAAGATAGGATTGAGGCTATTAATTGTAATCTTCCTACATAGGATAAAGCTCTATTCCTCCAATATTGCACTCTACTTCTAACCTTCTCAATCAAGGGTTTACAATCATTTATACTCAGTTTTTTTGTTATCAGTGGTACCCCTAAATATCTGACAAGTAGTTTCCCAATTGTAAAAGGAAGAATTTGAATAATGTTTTCCTGTTCAGATACTGATAATCCTCCAAATAATATAATACTCTTCTGCATGTTAACTTTTAGACCATAAAACCTACTAAATTCCTTTAAAGTTTCTTTAATAACCCTGACAGAGCTACTATCACCATGACTAAATACAATTAAGTCATTAGCAAACCCCAAGTGTGTAATTTTTAGTCTCTTGCAACCCTGATGATACTTAAATTTCTCAGCATTTTCAATGTTCTTCCTCATGAGTAAATTGAATATATTCATGGCCATAGTGAATAGGTAAGGTGAAATTGGGTCACCTTGCCTTAAACCTCTACATCCACTAAAATACCCTTTCCTTTCAGCATTGACAATTAAAGTAAACTTGGTAGTGGTAACACAGGTCATGATTCAACCTACCATTATACTATGAAATCCAAACTGTTCCATGAAACATTTAAGGAATTGCCAATCCAAGTATCATAAGATTTTTGCAAATCAATCTTAAGAGCACACTTTTGAATTTTTTGCTTCCTATTATACCCTTTTAAAAGTTCCTGTACTAAGAGGATATTATATGTTATCTGCCTTCAAGCTATAAAAGCACTTTGGTTCTCATTGACTAAACCCCCTAGTAGGGATGAGCATTTCGAACCGAATCCCGAAACCGAACCGGAACCGTACCGGTACCATACCGAAACGGTACCGATTTTTGAAATACGTTACGGTACCGGGACTACGAAATAAGGTGAAAAAAAAACCGGGACCACTAATTCGGTACGGGACCAGTACCAAATCGGGAAATTCCCCAAAAAAACGGGGAAAACCCGATTTCCCGGTACCGGTACCGGTATCCGAATCCCGTTCGGTACGGTACCGGTACCACTAATTTATGCTCGGGAAAAAATTAGTACCACTAATTCGGTACGGGATCGGTACGGGACCGGTACCGTGCTCATCCCTACCCCCTAGTACTCCTTTGATTCTATTTGTGATTACCTTATACACTTATAAAGGACATTACAGCAAGCAATAGGTCTGAAATCAGAGACGTTATTAGGGGTTGGGATTTTAGGTACAAGAGAGATCAGGGTAGCATTCAACTCACCTAGTAATTTCCCTGTATTAAAGAACTCATGCACTGCAAAACACACCTTTTTCCAATAATGCTCCATGTTGCTTTTGAATCTTCTATATCAAAAATGGTAGCATTGATTTTTTCATGGATAACAGGTCTCACCAATCTTTCATATTGATTTTTTCATCGATAACAGGTCTCACCAATCTTTCAGCTTCCTCTGGTAAGAGCTTTTTTGTAAAGGTAACTAGATCACTTTGAAACTCTGAAACTTTGTCTTTGGTGCCCAAAAACCTTTGAAAATGGTCCAAAAATTGCTCTGCAACTTTTTCCTTTTCATATCTAACTCCATTCTCACCACACACAATGCCATTATTCTACCCTTGTGTTGCCTTCCTTTAATGATTTTGTGGGGAAAAAATAAATAATTAAAAAAAAAAAAAAAAAAAACTCAGTATTTCTATCCCCTTCCTTTAACCAATCAATTTTTGCTTTTTGCAATAGTAAGTTTTCCTTATCTCTCACAGCTTCACAGTACTCTTGCAGTAATGATCAACTTTGTTTTTTCAGATTCTCGCAGAAGGGATTCTTATCTACTTCTTCTTGAGTTGCTTTAATCTTCTCTCTTAATCCACTGACTCTTTCATGAACATTGCCATTTTTTCAACTTAGATGATTCAATTTTTGTTTGATCAATTTCATTTTTTGAATCACCTTGTACATATGAAACCTTATACACTTATCCCATTCTGTCCTGCACTGGCAAAAAATCCTCCTCAGTAATAAAATTGGACATTCTGAATGCTTTTTTTCTTTTTCATCCCACCATTTGGTATTAATAAGACGGCTGGTAAATGATCTGAGATGATGTAAGGTAGGAAAACACTATATGTTGTACTGAAAGTATCTAAGAAAAGGTTCATTAACCATCACCCTGTCCAATTTCTTTAATGTTTTACAATTAGGATTCTTTAGACTTCTAGTCCAGGTATATTGAAAGCCAGAACTCAGTAAATCTTCCAGTCCATTCCAGAGTTGCTTGCATAGACAACTATGCATAATATAAATGCAAGATATATCATACTTGTTTGTTTTTATATTGTATATTGTTTTTTATTTATTTTGTAAAATAGCCGTTAATACTTGCATTTATATTATGAAACTCAATTTTAAAGATGTATAGAAGATTTATTTTGCAGCAAAAGATTTGATTGACAAACAAAATGTACGGGTGATTATCGGGACTAGTTCATGGGAGGAAACTACGTTAGTAGCGAAAATAGGACAAGCTGCTCAAATCCCGGTTATTTCTTTAAGTCCCGATACTTTTCAACCTCTATCGCGTCTTCAATGGCCTTTCTTGGTACAAATGACCAATTTAGATATGTCTGACGAAATAAATTGCATCACGTCTATCGTGCAATCATATAATTGGAAAAGGGTTATCGCGGTTTATGAAGACAGTGCATATGGTGGTGAATATGGGACTTTATCATTATTATCCGAGGAGCTTCAAAAGATTGGTTCCATAGTCGAGCACCGTGTAGTTTTACCTCATTTCACATCACCATTTGATCCAAAAGAGACCATTCGGGACGAGCTAGAGGAAGTTTTGACCAAAAAGAAATCACGGGTCTTTATTGTGTTGAAGTCGTCTTTACCTACAGCAACTAGAGTATTTGAAGAAGCTAATAAACTAGGACTAATGAGTCAAGAATCAGTTTGGATTATTGGAGATAGTATTTCTAATTTTCTTGATTCTATTAACCCATCAGTTTTTCGTCTCATGCAAGGTGCTCTAGGCATCAAGACATATTATCCTGACAAAAACACACAATTTCTAGACTTCGAATCTAACTTCAAGAAAACTTTTAGATCAAGTTATCCCGAGGAAGATAAGTTTGAACCAGAAATCTACGCATTACGTGCATATGATAGCATAGATACTATCTCACGAGCACTAAAACATTTAAAAAATTCAAACGATAGTGATGTTGGTTTCTCAAAGAAGTTGTTGGACACAATTTTATCAAGCAACTTCACTGGTTTAACCGGCCAAATAGCTTTTCAAGATGAAAAGCTATCGGATCCCCACAAGTTTCAGCTGGTGAATATAATTGGCAAAAGTTACAAAGAGCTCGGATTCTGGTCTACCAAATCGGGTTTTTCAAATATTGGACCTGGAGACAATTGTAGCTTAAGGCAGGTGACCATAAACTGGCCCGGGGATTTAATAAACATAATACCAAAAGGATGGGCAATGCCTAGCAATGCAAAGAAAATGAAGATTGGTGTTCCAGTCGCGGCGTCATTTGATAGGGTTGTGAAAGTGGAATGGATCGAGAGCACGAATGAGATCAAATATTCTGGTCTATGTATTGAGGTTTTCGAGTCCGTTGTTGCCACTTTGGAAGAAAAATACGGTTACACGTTACCTTACGAGTTTGTAAACCATAGGGGCTCCTACGACAATATGGTGGACCAAGTCTACTATAAGGTACTCATTTATGCCAATGTGACACATAAGAATATTTCACACAACCACACATTAATGCGCTAATGTTCTTAAATAAAATCCAAAGATGTACTAATGTTCTTTTTTCTGTTTATGCATATTTTTGGTGACAAAAAGAACTATGATGCCGTCGTTGGCGATGTTACAATACTGGCTAACCGTTCAAGATACGTTGAGTTTACACAACCATTTACAGAATCGGGGTTGTCGATGGTGGTACCAGTGAAATCAGAACCAGAAAGGGCTTGGATGTTTATGAGACCATTTACGTTGGAGATGTGGTTAGCTACATTTGGCATAATGTTCTACACAATGTTTGTGGTCTGGTTCATGGAGCATCAAGTGAATCAAGAGTTTAGAGGTCCATGGAAGGATCAACTTGGAACTGCGTTATGGTTCACCTTCTCGTCCCTTTTCTTCTCACATAGTAAGTAATTTTGAATCTTGCTGGTTCAATCGGTTTACTTTTATCTTGTATGAGAACTGATTTGGATAAGAAAAGTCGGGTGCCTTTAATAAAAAAGATGAATAGTTTGGTCGCAGTTTGTACATTATTCCTCTGAATTACGTTTATAAAACAATTTTTTTTTGTTGAATGCAGGAGAGAAGATACAAAGCAATCATAGTAAAGTGGTCGTTATGATATGGTTCTTTGTCGTGTTCATCTTAACCTCTAGCTACACAGCTAGCCTCACCTCAATGCTCACAGTACGTGTGCTAGAGCCTACGGTAAGAGATATAGAGTGGCTAAGGAAAACGAATGCACCCGTGGGATGTGATCCTGATTCATTTGTTGGCAAGTACTTAACGGATGTTCTTAAACTGAAAAACATCACGCGCATATCTTCTGAAAGTGAATATTTAGACAGCTTCAAGAATGGAACTATCAGCGCTGCATTTCTCGAACACCCTTATGAAAAATACTTCCTCAACCAGTATCGCGAGTACACAGCCGTCGGCCCTTCGTACCAATTTGGAGGTCTAGGCTTTGTAAGTTTACAAAATCACTTTATCATTATATCAAAAGTGGGAGATATGAGCAGGTAACAAGTCATGATAGTTTCAGGTCGAGCAATATTTTGTTTTCGGGTCAAGATGGCTATGTTTTAAAAGAAAACTATCCGTTCAAATATTCAATATGCGTTGAAAGTATATTTTGGGAGGGACGAAATAACCACGTGTGTGTTATATCTAAGTTACTAACGGCTTTCTACTGTGAATCCTTGTAGGTTTTCCCTAAAGATTCTCCAATAACTCATAATGTCTCGGAAGCTATTTTATATCTCCTGGAAGAAGGCAAGATTCATGATCTAGAAAACAAATGGCTCAACAATACCTCCCAAAATTTCTCAACTTCCAATCCTGGGTTAGAGCCGGAAAGATCAAGTCTCGCTAACTTTTGGGGAATATTCCTCATCTCAGGCCTCACTTCAACACTAAGCTTCCTAATTTTCCTTTATCGGTTACTCCATAACCAAATTGAGAAACGCATTATTAGCTTCAATGAGTCCAACGGGTCACGTTGGAACAATGAAAGTCGTTGGAGAAAAACAGTCAGACTTATCCAGAATGTACTTAGTTTGAATCATAATCAAGTCGAACCACGAGAAAGTTTGCACTCAACACCCGAATGGAGTCATCAGAACCCGCCACAATGGGAACTGCTGAGTCCTTCAGATGTCCCGGAGCATTTGGAAATTGGCAGGCCTACACAACTCGAAATCCCAATGAGGAAAATAGAACATATTGGTGAAGATTTGCTAAGAGAATAACAAATAAATCTTTCATTTGTATATACATTTATATATACATTTATTCACAATTTTACATTCATCCATTTGTATATACATTTATATAAATCTTTCATTCTTTTTCTGTTATCTTTTTTCATATACTATAAATCATTATACTTTGGGAAAAGCAGTAGAACTTGGTGTCTCAGTAGCATTATTAAAATCAAACATTATGCCCTGTTACCTTTTATTCTTGTTCTGTTACCTATGTTTACAAATTACAACCATACCAAAAGTACCCATTTTAACCCATTAACAAGCTGGTCAAAATTGCTACCTCTAGAACACTAATAAAAATCAAATCAAATCAAATATATATAATGAGAAAAGTAATACAATTTTAGATGCTAAACATTCGATTTGTCTAAATTCTACAAAATCCGGCTCTAAAAAGTCACAAAACAGTGTACATAGAACCTCCCCAGCACTCGCCATAAAGGAATTACAAAGAAGAGAAAAACCGAGACTCATACATCCAAAATGTCAAAGTCAAGCGTGCTTAGATCTAGAATTAGCTTTTTCATTTTTGTCAGATTTGATGTTTCCCTCGCTTACCTTCATTAATTTTTGTCCGATTAACGATAATATCCTCTTCCACGACCACGACCACCCCTACCTTGTCCTCCTCCCCTGGTACCACTTCTTCCGCCATAGGATTGACTTTCAAATGCCCTTTCAACAGGTTGATTGCTACCTCCACGACCCCGTTTGTTTGCTTGGTTGTTTGAGCCATTTGTGGCGTTCGCAGGCCGTTTCCCACTGAAGAATCAAGAAAATATTATATCTTAACAGTAAAATAAAGGCCAGTTGGAAATGATTTACAGTGATATAATCAAAATAAATAAACAAATGTACGTACCCGACTGTGTTTGCTGGAGCTACAGTTTTTACTGCTACGTTCCAGGATAGATTAATTCTTTTGTCTCCAATAAAAGAAGGTGATTTTGAGTGCAGTGGCTGAATTAAGCAAACAAAAAAATAAATAAAAAAACTAGACCCTTCCTCGAGTATAGAGCATTCGTTGCGCTTAACAATATTAGTTAAAGAGCATCTGAGGGAGAATTCTACAACTAAATACTATTGCAATTTCCCTTTAAGGGGCCTCACGATATCATCATAGAGGTAACCATATTGACCCATTTGCTTATATATGGGTCAATTCAGGTTATGTTTTATCTCTAACGGGCAAAATGGGTAAATTTTAATAGAAAAAGTTGGCCAGTGTGTACTTTCTGATGCATAAAACCTCCAACTCGCTGTATTCAAATTATAAATCATTTTTAAAAGCAGTATTATTATCAATAATAAAAATTAATCACGTGGCAAACTAAGTTTTTACAAATCTTCTAAAATCTTGGCAAAAAGTATGTTGGGTCAAACCAAACCTGGCCCTTTGTTAATGACCACAAATTGCCCGTATTCACTTGTCGACCAAGCAACATATCCCAACAGTTTGACAATTCTAACCGACAATAGATCATTGTAGTAAAGGCAAAGTAAATCCTCTTTTATTTTGGAAGAAAATACGAGCTACAGAGTACTTGAGATTCATAGCAGTGACAGCCAAATTTTAACCCACATTAATATTAAACAAATATTGTTCAACATGTGTTAATGTTAATGGGTTATTTACTAATCAAGCATACAGATTTGGCATAGAGAGGTTTTATAACTTCAGTACCTGTATCATGGCCAGAATGTTATTGCAGGTGCGTAACCCAGTTGTCGCATTCTGCTTTTGAGTTTTCTGCAATTTAAAAGACAATCGTAATCAGATACAGCCTGACAAGTGACAAGGATGTGAGGAAAGGTGAACGGACGCGATATCATGAACTCACAATTTTAGCCTTTTCCTCCTCAGATATAGTGGTACCCTTTGTATTACTTTGAGAATTCATTCCCTGTGTTAATTTCTTCATTGTAGCTTTCGTGAGGTCTTCAACACAACGCAACCTGATAAACAAGAAGTGAAAGTGTTAAACTACTAACTGAATTATACAAAGATGCAGCTGAATATCCCAAACTAAAATTACTTATTTTTACCATTGTCGTGATTAATAGTTGAAAACCAAAAGCTCAATATAAGAGAAACCAGACAATTTGAGTTAACTAAAATCAGATTACCTTTCTGTGAAATCTTTGTTAAACTCTGTGAAGTCCTCGCCAAGCCTGTCAGATGGTTGCCCGGTCACTATCTTATAGCCACATAAACTATTGGTGGCGTTCGGAGCCTGTCAAACAATAAGAGTTAAACTTAGACGTTCAAAACCTGGATAACATGAGAACATGGTAAAATACAGAATAATAAAACGTTTCTTACCTTGTTAGCTAAATGGTGAAATGTGTACAACAAACACTCAACATAAGTGAAGTTCATTTCTTCTCCAGTTTTCCTAAGAGGCATGTACTTCTGAAACAAAAAACAACATGACAAAACGTACATTACCAAAAGTACAAGAAAAGAATAAAAAGTGAATTGCAGCTAATATATAGCTTTACGCATTATAGCCACGTAGACCAAAGAGGCACACACAGCAACAATACTCAAAGAGGCGCAAATTAAGAATGTAAAATTGATAATACTGGCAGTTTAACAGGATACAAATGTAAGAAACATATTTTTAAAAATTATACCTTCAAGAGTTGAACAACAGAGGGAAGAATCTGCCTCGAATCTTGTGGTGCTGCGTAAGGTGAACTCTCTGCAAGGTTCTTTAGTAAGTCCACTTTCCTTTCTTCAGGAAGCTGCAAAGAAATGTGAGGTTTACAAAGAGACCATGAGCTACTGTTGACAGTAAAATTATAATTAAACATCCATACTATTGCAACCAGTGTTAGGTGTTAAATACAAATAACCCTTGGTACAAATAGAACACAAATGTGAAAAAATAGAAAGAAAACAAAAAGAAAAAAAAAACTAAATTCAATAAAGGGAGAGCCTCTTTTAAGAATAGATATTTATTGAAGTTAAAGTCACAGGTAATGGAAATAACATCACTTCAACAGCATTTTGAAGTAGTAATTAAGGTTTAAAAATAGAAAGAAAATGACCTGGTTAACGAAGCTGACTAGAAAAAAAGATGCACAAACCAGAGATAATTGTCATTATGAACAGAAAAATAGATCAAAAGCAATGCCATGTCTGCATCTTTTTTTGGCTATAAAATGCAATCAAATGGAAGTATGAAGAAAAGGTGACCGCCTGATTGGTGTATGCTTTGCATGCGAGAACCAACAAATGACACAATCTAAACAACGTTTGTACAAGACCTAAGTTCCAATAGCAAGAGAAAAAAAAAAGAAGCGTAAAAAGGATAAAAGTGAGAAAATCTTCAAATTCTATCAATTTCTTTCGTCAATCTTTGGTTCTATACCTCTCTTTATAATTTATAAGCATATTCCGCTGTCTCTAATTTAGATAAGCAAATTTCCATCCACAGAACTGCAAGTGTGTGTGAGTTGGTACATACTGATTTGTGCTTGCAATTTTAAGTATGAAAATTTGATTATCTAATTAGAGAATGTGAAATACTAAAGAGACCCCACGAAGAGATCGATGAGAATTTGAAGATTTTTTCCCTCTGTCGCTCTCTAGGTTTCTTTTCTTATTCACACCAGGCATTCTCTTTCATACGGAACTTTCCCTAAACTTGTGTCAACTTCTGGCATACACCCTTCTTACTTATAGATATATTTGCATTATAATTTCCTAATTATGGTGTTACTTTTACTTCTACTTTTCTATTAGCAAGAAGTATTAGAATAAATCTTGGTGTTATTTTCCACCTAAATGTGTGAGGATGTTATGCATATTCGTATACACTGGTATACACAGTAGGGAGAAACAAAAGTAGGGATACAAAGATATCCCATGCCACAGGTCCTTACAATATCACAATTTACAAAGACCCATAAACTCACTAGTGTGAACATTTTGTTAGGAGTTTGTGGCCAACACATAGCCCTTTCAAGAAACAAGAATATGAATTACGTCACCCATCAATGATAAGGTACAATGATTCCGGCAAGACAATAATCACAAATGAAGGTATTGATACGAGTTTTTCTTGAAAAGATATACCTTGTCGAAGACAGGGAGAATGTGCTTGTTTAAATAATTGAGAAACTTGCTACTTGAAGCACCTCTCTGCAAACAATATAGGGTTTCAGCTCAAAAGAAATTGCATCTGCCTGAACTAGCAAAAAGTATATATAATAACAAAAAAATACGTACTACAAAGAATGGAAGAGCCATATATAGGCATGAGATTAATCTATCAAGATGGTCTCCATCTGAAGCCTGCATTTTGATGGCCATGGTCAGCAAAAGTTACATATGTAAACAAGTCACAGCTACGCTCAAAATTTTAAACAGAAGGAAGAAATGTACTTGTGAATAAATACGTCCTAAAAAAATTGGAAAGGAACCGCAAGAATCAAGTCTTTTAAACTATTTAAGCATCTGTGACATCCTATAATTTTCTAATAAGCTAGATGAATTATAAAACCTACTTCATATAAATGGTGAAAAGCAGAGTTAAAAAAAAACTTAAACGGGAAACAAATTGGCCCTAACAAATCAACTCACACAGTCATGTGATATGTGTACTTTATGTACTACCACCAATGTACTGTGTAGCAAACATGTGGCCACCACAGACATATAGTGAGAGTGACAGAAAGAAACATCTTAAACTTACACTGAACTGTGCATCTAAATCAGCTTGGCCTTCAATGATTTCAACAAGCTCTTGGACACGTTCGGTAGGAGCTTTTTCTCCAAATATACTCAAAGTTTTTAAAAAATCCATAAACATTTTGAACTCTGCTCCAGTAACATCTTGTATACTCTGCAATGTAATGCATCCAAAGCACATTAGTATGGTTACCAGATTAACCTGAAGTACATGTAGAAAACAGATGCTGAAAAAAAAAAAAAAAAAATTGTCACGTTAAGTAAATGATTAACATTAGGCACATACTTTTTTAACCAAATCGGTTATATGCCTTTCCATCTGCTCCGGTGGCTTCAAGAGCTCAGATTTTAAGGGGAACACCTGTAATAGAATATTAGACACCATATTAAGTGTTTATAAAATATCTGTAAATTTCATGCTTCTCAGGTTGATCTTCTCACCTTGTCCCTGATAAAAACGAGGGTCCTCTCACGAAGATTATCATCAGTAATCGGTTCATCAACGCTCTCAATGTGCTTAAATAATGCCGTCAGTGATGCTGCAAGTTATTATTATTATTTTATTGTTACAGTTCACGATATAGGCCAAACCAAAGTTAACTTAATAAGTGGTTCTACGTAAAAGTATGAACATGTTTCCAAGTTTTATTCACTCCCTCCTTCACAATTTATCTACTTATAAAACGGTAATTAGAGGTTCGTATTTAATATAGGTAGAAAGAAAATTACAAAACTAACAAATAACTAATGATATACCTTTCACGTCCTGCCTCAATAAGGAGAGAAGAGCTTTATGCACTGCGTCCCGCTCAACGTTTTCTTCTGAAATAAGATAGCACATAATGTTATATATTTCTCTAACTAGAGGGTATCAATATAAGAAGCATTAATATATAATTTACCAGCTAAGAGTAGTTGTGCAAGAATGTCAATTATCTTGGGAATGTGCTCGGGAGTATCCTTGCAAAAAAGAGGAAGTCCCCGTATCGCTTGCACCCGTATCTTTTACAAAATGAGCAACCAAAATTAATAAGCAGCAGGTCCCATTTCTTATTAAAGCAATTGTGATAAACACTTAACACGTATAGATTAAACTAAACACAGATAACATACAAGTGTGTGGTTCACCTAAAATACAAACTCAGACCCTAACACAAGACAATCAAGTGTTGTAACGCTGGCCAGAGCGCTATACTTGAAAACGCAAAGCCTGCTTAAGTGTATATCATAATATACCACAACTCAACTATTAAATTTGGACCACAACTAATATGTGTGTAACATTGTGATCATAGTATGCAAACTTACCATTGGGGCATTGGGATTTGGGCATAGCCCCATTCTTGAAAACATGAATTCTAGTTAAGAGCATATGACTGAATTACCACACAGCCATCTATTGACGCGACTAGGATGTGTGAAAATTTGATAGATAAGAGAGGTTTCTTCAAAGTCGTTCCCTCCTTGGAAGTTGAAAGGCCACTGCTACTCTTTAGGAAAGAGGAAAAGACAGCTAGCCAAGAGCACATGCAGTACTGCTGAATCTTTAAGCCGTATCGTTCTTGAGATGAACTAGCTTTAACATATGGCCCGTATCGTTCTCTATATGCCTATAACCTGATTCCTAAAGTGCTCAATTACATAATGAGTCAATGGGCTCAGTGTTAACAAGTCAGCAAGAGACTGGCCACATTAGCATTTGCAATTAACTACCTGGTATTCATGCCGCCTCTGGAACGGTGACTCTGTTATCACCACCTGACACTATTACTACTTTTTCTACTACTCAAATTAACTCATCCTTACAGCTTAGGTAGTCATGTATGCATATCTAGTATCTACGAATGTGATACTACTCGTGTATGCCAATAAGTACAAATTGGCATATATATATTTAGTACTAACTCTCCCTTGATTACGCAACTCAGCAAGGGTTTATGTCTGCATTACTCTAAAGCTACCGATGACTGCTCCTTACGTATTTCAAATTATCCATTTTAGTATTATAACAATTCATCATAGCAAACATATCTAAACATTAAGAAAATACTTAATTCAATATTTGCAAAGTCCTGGGTTCCCTTAAATGAGTTATCTCCAGCCACCAATCCTCGTGAAAACCAACTTTGATATATAAACGACTACAATTACATTAGCCAAGTGCCAAAAAACTCAACGGCCTAATTATCAGAAAGAGACTGTCCATACTCCATATTAACACTTAAAATCAACTACCTTCTATAGTTGTATCAAACTCCACTTTCAAATGAACCTTATTTATCCCTCATCGCATATTGGCACCAATGTGACTTCATCTGCTCACTCAACTAAACTCTTCCTTACAACTTAGATAATCACATACGCATATATACCAAACGTGTATATTCCGCATTACCCTACAAGCGTGAAACTATATACATACACATAAAAATGCTACTAATTATTAACTAAATTACGATACTCAGCGACCAACATACACTCTACATTACTATCTCACGAATAAACTCGTACACAATCAAACACACTACACTAAATCATCCACTCATTCTACTTATACTACTTCCTTACAACTTAGGTAATCATGTAGGCATATATACAAAGCTTTTACATTCCACATTACTCTACAAGCTACTACTAATCACACATATTTAGCAAACCCAAGAGTCTTAATAAGCATAAATATACCTAACTAATTAGGCTACTCAGCAAGAGCTTATATTCTACCTTACTCTACAAGCTACTACTTACACGTATTTATCAAACGCTAGACTAGTCACATGTCTCAATAAGCATACATATACCTAACTGATTACGCTACTTAGCAAGCGCGTATATTCTACTATACTAATTTTCTCGTGAGTCACGCAATCAATTACAATAAATTCATATATGTTGATAAGTGTACATATACATACACATATCAACGCTAATACCTAACTTAATTACGCTATTCAGCAAGCAACATACATTCTACATTACTAAGTACAGTATCTCGCAATCAGTTACACTAAACTCGTACACAGTCAACCACGCGCTGCTCAATTATCTACTCATTCAACTTATACTTCCTTACAAGATAGGTAAACCCGTACGCATATATACCAAGCATGTACGTTCGGCATTACTCTACAAGCTACTAACTACACATATTTTAGCAAATGCTACATAAACCTAACTAATTACGCTACTCAGCAAGCGCGTATATTCTACTTTACTAAATTTCTCGTGAGTCATGCAATCAATTACAATAAGTTCATATATGTCAATAAGTATACATATACATACACATATCAACGCCAATAGCTACATAAATTCTACGTTACTAATTATCTCGCAAATCACGCAATCAGTAACACTAAATGCTTATACTAACAAATAAGAGAAACGCATACCCCGAGCTCTTCGGCTTCGCACAAATCAATCTGCGCGTCAACCGCCGCGCCGTTCAACGCTGGAAAGAATTTAAAATATCGCGGAATCAACTGAGCGGCTAATTGTCTAGCTTTAACATTAGAGCTAGTAGCAGCTTCAATAATACTCTTGTAATCCTCTTCATTCTGTTATAACAACATCAAATTTTATATCATCATCAAATTTTTATAAAATGAAAAGCTAGGGTTAGGGTTTGGGAAAAGGAATGAGTACCTGAGACTTGTCTTTGGCTTCGCTGAGACGTTCGCCGTATACGTAAAGCTTCTCGATGTCTTGGCTGTCGTTTGTTGATGATTCTGAAGCCATTGTTGATTGATTGATTAAGTGTGTGTGTGTGTTTTTAGTGTGTGTTTTTAACTGTTTTTTATGGTGTTGTGTTGTGGTGATGAAGAAAGGGTTTTATTGTTTGTTTGTGTGTGTTTTTGATAAGTTGGTTGGGCTTAAACAAACTAGGGCTGTTTGGATATACTCATTTAATCCTTTCCCGTAAGATGAATCTATTTAGGGCTGAGGAGGGTTCGGTTTAGCTCGGTTTTTAGCTAAAATCGAAATTGAATCGAAAGGATTTGATTTTTACTTTTTAGAAACTGTTTGGTTTCGGTTTTTCGTATTTTTGGTTTATTTTCGGTTTGGCTTTTCGGTTTTTTCGGTTTTTTCGGTTTTTATTTCGTTTATCGCGGTTTGGTTTTTCAATGGTCGAGTTTCTAATGCAACATAGAATAACTTTTCCAAGTTTCAAGAGCAAAGAAACACAAAATAACAAGAACAAGAAATTAATGATCGTAAAAAATTTATATTAGAGAATTGTTTATACGTCGTAAAGTGACACAATAATGACAAAAAACTAACGACCACGAGAATATTAGATGATAATTGTTTATGTGTTATAAATGACACATTCAAGTAGCAATTGAAACAAGAGTTTTTAAGATTATATGCAATTTTTCGGTTCGGTTTTTTTGGGTTTGGTGTTTTAGCTAAAACCAAACCGAACCATAAACTTCGGTTTTTATAAATTACAAAAACTCAACCATCGGTTTTTCAATTGATTTCAGTTTCTTGGTTTCGGTTTCTCGGCTTTTTCCGATTTAGGTTCAGTTTTTTGGTTTTTTGTACACCCCTAAATGTAGTGTTAAATTGTGGCCTTGGGGCATAAGATAAAACTTATTAATTGTGATAAGATTTTTTTTTTTTTTTTTTTTTTGGTAATATTAATTAATTATTTATTATTTTTACTTTTTATGTTATACCAAAACTTCCAAAAGTATGATAATATATTCAAACAAATCAAATTGTCAACTAAGTAGAGTAATATTCGAACAGTGGCCAAAAAAATCAAAAATGGATATTTAGATCAAACAAACTTGATAAATTTTCAATATTTAAAAGAAAAAAATGGATTTAAGTTCTCATTTTTTAAGGCAATCTTTTTTCTCTTCTTAGCACGTCGTTGAGTAATACTGCGATCAATAATATTTTCATTATCTAGACAGCCACTAATATAATGACTAGTACACTTGCAGAAGCTACAACGTCTTACTTGTTTTGTAAATTCATTTCCACTTTTTGGACGTATCTTTTTTGGTCATCCTTTTGGTGTGGACATAGGACACTGAACCAAATCAATTGAGAGGGGACCAAGCTCAGAGTTGTTTGAAGGGGTTGAATCCATCAAAGTTACTTCTTTGTGTAATGGAGAAGTGTCTTGAAGTTGAACCTCTTATCATCTCCAACATGAGAGACATAAAAGAAATTTCAAAGCAGTCTTTGTGAACAAATACACTTTAAATATGATGACAAAGTATTACAATAAATTTAAAACATTTGCAACTACAACTACCGATATTCCCATCCCAAAATATCGTATGATGTCGAGTCGATTTATGATGGTTGACGATAAAAAATGGTGCAATTTTCTTCTTGGAATATTGAAACGCATAACCGAACTCATCTTGGAATTTTTTGAATGCATACGGAGTCAAATAGTGATGACCTTGTTCCATCAACGGTGAGAGTGATCTCAAAAACGACCCCCTGTATTTCTCTAATGGTGAGAGTGATCAACCTACAAATTATACATCCAAGAATAAATTGAGACCTACATAATGAATAACATATGGATTGTTAAAAAAAGTATCACATGTATATTAGTACTTGTCTAACAAATTGACTTAAACATGTATGTAAAGAGATAATTTTTTTTATAAAGGCATTTGAACTTTCCGATCTTCTAGTAGTCGTCATGCCACCAAAAAAGAAATCACAAAGATAAGTGGGCACCCAAAATTCTTTAATCTCATACAAGCCAACTACATGTTTATTCTCGTCTAAATTATACTTTACGATAACCAATGGCCATGTTGCTCAAATTCTAAAACCGTGCCCAACTTGTATAAGTTGTAAGTTTTTGAACACCAACTTGAATACTCACTTCTTAAAACCGGAGTAAACCAATCACTAAATTTAGTGGTGATATGCCATATGCAATGCATGTTTTGTTGTTGACATCTCTTGTGCAATTGCCTCGCTCATCCATGCTGATCGGTCAATATTATTTGTGTCGGTTTACCCATAAGTAAAGAAAAATTCTGCAATTTATACAGAACAGTAAATATAGAGAGATTTTAAACGTCTACATTGAAGGCACATTGTCCATGATTGAAGAGAGAATCAAGAGACCAATCTTCAGTGAAGGCACATTGTCCATGATTTGAAATTCGGAGAATGTGAGCAAATTGCCCAAGGGTTAAAACAAACTTTTTGTTTTTGATCCAAAACCAAAGAGATAGAGATTGATCCTCGTTACGAACGAGTTCAACTTGACGGAAGAATTCCAATACAAACCTCGGACAGATTTTCTCGTTAACTCCGAGAAGACATTCTAGTCCTATGGTTCGGAAAGAGGTATTGATACCTTCTTCGTATAGTAGAGGTGTGTCAACAATACGTCCTTCATGGAAGTGACGAGTTTCGAGATTATTGAACCCACGGACATAATTGCCAGGTGTGTTGGGCTCAAGAGAAATGTTAGGGATGTAAACATAAGTGAGTAAAAAGTCAAACTCATACTCATGAGACATGACGAGACCTGTGGAAGTGAAAAGAATGAGATTCGTTTAAAGCACAAAAGATGATCTCTTAACGTTTTTACTAGATATCTATTAACAATGACAATTAGCTCACTTAGTATTAAACCTTCTAGTGAAATATTTCTTTTAGAAAGAAAACGGTTTTTATCTTGCATGAGAAACTATTTTCCAGAAAGACGGTTCTCACGGTTCCCTTCCAAGAGGGATCCGGCTAGTAGTACTACCGGGATCCGTGGATCTGCAGTGACAGAAAAAGGGTTTTAACGAAAAATAGATTTTTACATTTTGTAGGTTTATACAAGGACATGTATTTTAACCATTATTTACTTTAGCATGCATTGTCGGTTTCTAGAGTATCTCAAAAAGTACGAACGACAAAGAGTAAAAGAAAAATGACAAACACATTATAAAAAATAAACTAGATAAACTAGAACATTAGTAATATTTCATTTCAATGCTAAGAACGATACAAAGGATTGGGTATATAACACCAGTGTATATTAATAACACAAAGTACATATCTCCATAAGAAAACTTAATCATGGGGAACACGAGAGCGATGAGTGTCAAAACGATGAGTACGAAGGCGATGTAAATCATGATGATGAAGTTCTTCTTTGGTTTGGATTTGAAATGGGATGAGATGAGAAGGAAGATGAAGTTTGAATGAGAGGTAATTTTTGAAAGTGGAAGATTTGAAAAATGAGGGTTTGGTGGAGTTAGACGATCGGAAGGGATATTTATGGGGAAGGAGGAATTTTTGAGATTTTTGTTTTGTTTTATTATTAGAAAGATATGATTTTTGGATTAAGTAAAATAAGACACTAGTTTATAAACCTAGACTATAGACGGAAGAGTAACACGTATGCAAGAAAAGTTTCCTAACGAAGTTGCGTGTAATATATGAGTATGTAAAAAAAATCATATAATTTCCTATGTAAGCAACCTTAATTTTCTAAGCTAATCTTATTTTAGAGATAGGTAGGAAAACATACCTCTAATGCACTTATGAGTGTCTTTCTAATGACAAGACAAATGTCAATAGACAACTCCGGTTCCTTCGTGAATAAGATACCTTCCTAGGGAAGATAATCTTGTTACCAAGCAGTTCCTATGGCTTGATAAGTATGATCTTTAACTAAGCAAGATGACAAGGAAGGTTAGTGCAATTTAGTAAGATAAATAAGAAAAAAGATTTTTGTCATCTAATCAACATCCTACAAAAGTGTTTTAAAACATAGTGTTTATTTTTGTAGAAGACCTTCTTTGTAGTTTTCAATTAAACACGGATCGTATCAAGTTTTTAAAGTACAACATACTTTAAGAAACTTGGTAACGAAGCTCTTATACCAATTGTGGAAAACTAGAAGGGGGGGTTAAATAGTTTTACCGACTAAAACTTGGTTTTAAACTATTTAGATTAACTTATGTAAATCTATTTGTACGTGTATGTTGGATGTTGATAGACAAGCGTATAGATGAATAAAAGCTAAGATAGGGAGTAAGAAGCACAAAACCACAACGCGAGTATTTATAGTGGTTCGACTACAAGGACACCTTCCTTGCCCTACTCCACTCCCCGAGTCACCTACTCGAGAATTCGTAATCACTACATAACACCAACTCCTTGTGGCGGAGAAGCCTTCACAACGTTGCCTACTCTTTATCCGGTACAAGGCTAGATATTGGGTTCTTCCACGAGGTAGAACCAAACCTATCACAACGTCGCCTACCCTTTATCCGGTACAAGGCTAGATACCGAGTTCCATTACAAAGGAGGAACTACTACCCAATACCACACAAATCCTATCCCTAAGGAGATCCACTCCTTATGACAACATCAACAAGGATACCAATATCCTTGGATACACCATATCTCTATTTGTACTTCGATACACCTTATCGATTGTACACCCTTGGCATTCTTCACTAATGCCTTTGATACGAACGTTCGACACCTTTCACTAATGTCTTCGTCTTGACTCTTTTGACATTCTTCACTAATGCCTTTGACATGGACGTTAAGCACCTTTCACTAATGTATACTTCTTGACTCTTTCGGCATCCTTCACTAATGCCTTTGACACGGACGTTTAAGCACCTTTCACTAATGCTTTCGTATTGACTCTTTCGGCATCCTTCACTAGTGCCTTTGACACAACACTTCTATGGAGAAAGAAAGAACTATCAACAAGAGAACCTCAGTAGTCTTGATGATGACGAAGCATTGCAACTCATGGACTTGAGCTTGCTCGACTTCAAGAAGTGGTGATCTCGCCTTTAAGAGGAACATAGAGAATCACACAAAAACAAAACTACATACAAAGATCACTTGGATCTGTGGTTAGAGAGTTTACAACTCAAAAAGAAAATATATGTGAGAGGGGTGAGTTGTAATGAAGAAATGGCTAACTATTTATAGAGGAAAAAGTGCTACTGTTCCACGGATCCCTCACTTGAGGGATCCGTCCAGTGTATTCCTGGGGATCCGTGGGACGCTCCTCTTTGCCCATGGGTTTTGGGTCATGGGTCATAGACTTTAGACCATGGGTATCCAAGTAGATACAATGTATCTACAAGATGCAATGCATCTAGTCCATGGGTCATGGGTTAAAACCATGGGTCATGGATAATACTCATTTATGACTTATACATGATGTCATGCAATGGGTTATGAGTTATGCTCCATGGGTATGGGTCATGGAGTTTGGGTTATACCCAACTACATTCAATGTATTTGGTCAATTGGTCAAATACTTAAACTTCTACCCATTGTATTACCCATTATGATACATACTAGTTATGTATATATTTGCCCAATATGTAAACACTAGTTGTTGTACATATGTATTACTAAATCATAAAATCACTTTTACTTGTTTAGTGTTTTATGTGAAAACGTAAGTGTGTTAGTAAACTATTGGCTCAAACCATTGACGTATTTTATTTGTTTCGTTAAAATGATTTTACGTTTGTTATCGACAAAACATTAGAAGATCGTAAAATATAAATAAACATTTTTACGGCTTATTTGTATTAACAATCTCCCCCTTTTTGTTGATGACAAAACATAAAATTATTTTAAGGAAAAACTAAAATTCATTCGTAAAAGTTTGAATTGGAGTTTTTACTCTTTTCTCCCCCTTTTTGTCGAAACAAAAAGAGTGTGGAAAGAAAACTAACACATTGTTTTAAGAAAAACCTGTAATAAGAAAGAAAAAATATAGAGAGCAAGTGACGGGAAGTGTTCTCGTTTTAGCTCCCCCTTGACTAGTCCATCCCTTTGTGAGGGCGTCAAGTAATCATAAATACTAAACTAGTGCATTGCAACTATGTTTGCAAATGGTTTCGTCTTTGTGACGAATATGCTCCCCCTTTATTATTGCAACCTTGCAAAGGGACGTCATGTAACGTAGTCCTAAAATATATTGCAAATGATTTTGCAATGTATTGCTTTGACACGAAGCTCCCCCTAGCTTAGGGTGTTAAATTCTTCATGTGTATATTGAAATTCTACAAAACAAAGGTTAGAACACAAGTATATAATGCATAATTTCCTGCAAATAAGACTCAAGTTAGTAGAAAACAAGTCTTCTGTAGTACGGATCCCACGGTTCTTTCCTTGGAGGGATCCGTCTAGACAAAACGTAGGGATCCGTCTGTCTGAAATCTTAAGACAGCAATGGTGATGCAACAAATGTTATTAACATCAAAGTGATATATGTATTAAAGCAGCATACATATATTCAAAACAATATGGCACATAACATGTAATTTCATTCAATAAAACTACGAGAAATGATCTACAAATCTCTAAAACTAAGAGAATGATTAAATATGAAATATCATTCCTATCCTATCTAAAATAAGCTTAAAACTAGGACACCGCTTGACTCCTTAAGCTCAAGGTTGTTTAGGTTTTTTATCTCGTCGAAACGTTCGAGGAGGTGATAGAACATGAAACGTTGATCTTCACGTACTTCGTGTATCAAGTTTTCAACATGTTAACAATGATAACAATTTTTGTCATGTGGTGGTGGTAGAAAGGAAATAGCTTGATGTGAAGGATCAAATGAAGAGGGTTGAGGAGCCTCAAAAGAAGGAGGGATTGGCGGAGGCACTTTTGTTGATGGCTCAACTAAGGATGATGGCGGAAGTAGAGAGGTGTCAACTTCCATGTGGTCGGGTGGTTGACTTTGATGATTCCTCATAATCCAAAATAGACTATTTGAGGGTGACGGAGAAAAGGATGTCGGGGCTAGTGTTGATTTAACACCTTGATTTTGTTGCGCTATTCTTTCCATTGAGAGTGTTGGCAATGGTGGAGGATGTGATGGCCTAGGAGGAAATTCCTCTAGATTGTAGAGGTGTGGTGATGAGAGTGGAGTGGTGAATGATATGGCTCTAGGCACTAAGGGTGATGGTTTAGTGGAAATTGTGGGTATCGTGGTGTTTTACATTGGTAGTTTTGTGGGAACAATCCTTTTGGGGATTGGTTTGATAGGTGGAGGGGAGATCCTTCCATTTGTGGATATAACGGGAGATGATTCGGTTGAGGAAATTTCGTGTACAACACGAGCAATTTTCTTGGGTGGTCCTTTGGTGGATGAGTTACCACTAGGAGCTTTTCTCATGATGAGATGATTAAAGGAGGTTTGTAAAGGTTTCTAAGTGCTGAGAATGAGCATGTAGATGATGACTTTAGGAGTCTTAGCAAAATGGTTTATAAAGAAAAAGATTTGGCAAATGCATTCAAGACTTAAGCCACTAAGATCCTTTGGAAAGTGATGATTAGCATGTACAAGAGTCAACTTCAGAGTTGCACTGATCTAGGGACTTAATTAAGATGAGATGGAGTGTTCCAGTTAGCAAGATGAGCTTGAAATGATTATTTTAGCTAGAGTTAATATGAATCTGTCACCCAGATCCCATGGTTCCCTCCAATGAGGGATCCGTCTAGGGTGATCCTAGGGATCCGGCTCTCAGCAGCTAAGAAAGGAGAAAGATGATGTTTGTAAGGTCTAATACCTATCTCTTTTTGAGTGTTTCAGTCTTCCTAAGTGTCTTACATGAAAAGGTACTTAAATGATCAAGGGAAATGAGTGATGTAGCTAATGATTGCCTTTTATGGAAGAAAATGAAACTTTTATGAGTACCAATGAATGACCAAAGATGACACTAGAAAATTTGAGAGTGTCAAGTGGAGCTAAATGATCCTAGAGACCAGATAATAACTTAAGATAATTTTTGGAAAATATCTTAAAAGTTATAGGAAATGAAAAAAACTAGAATTTGACTCATTTTGAGGTAAGGATAACTAAAATCAATTTGCTAAAATTGAGAGATTTATAGAACTAGATGTATTAACATTTTAGAGATGATGTGTGAGTATAAGAGCGGAAGAATGATAAGTTTTGGTGAAATGACAAATTGAAAAGTACCTTGAGGGTGATCCTTAATGAGCTAGGAGTGAGTGTGAAACTTACTAAGTGGGAGAAAGATTTAAGTGATCCTAAGGCGCTATGTTTAGCTAGTGTGAAGTAATCTAAGGACATTGCTTGAAGTATAAAGATTGCAATTGCATTTCTGTTTGCCCGGATCCCACGGTTCCCTAAGTGGAGGGATCCGTCTAGTACAAGGTGAGGGATCCGGATCATGCAAAACAGTACCTTTACAAAAGGTATGCAAAGGTTGCACAAGGCATTGTATTTCAAGGCCAGTGTTTTCTAAGAAGTTTGAACAATAATATAATCGAAACATGAAACGTTAAATGTTTTATTTCATGAGAGAAATTACATTACAATGATAAAAGATGAAATCTAAGGATGGAGCCAATTTGGAAAGAAAACTAAGTCTCTTGAGCGTTTTCGCTAGATGGATCATCAAATGGATTATGAGTATTTGCCGATTCAGGGATGAAGAAAGACTTCATGAGAGATGTGTTAAGAGGTTCCATCATCTTATTCACGAGTATGTACAACAGACTTTGAAATTGAGGGTGGAAGTACATGATGTAATGATAAAGGCATGTCAAGAACATTCCATAAGGGATTAGTTTGTTCTTGTTGCCTTGAAGGTTTACAATTTGCCTTGCGAAGAAATAGGCGAGATTGTATGGTTGTTGTGTTAGCAAACAATACATTATGTGAGCACAACAAGCGGGAAGGATTTCTCGATTTCCCCTAAGACTCCAAACATTTTCACGTAGGATGAGTGCGAGACCCGTGTATAGATAATGTTTGGATCAGAGTAATAGGGTCGAGGTTTGCATAACATGCGAGTCATGTCTTGAGGGGAAGGTATGTGTGAACAATATGGACTATTTTCGTCACGATGGTTGAAGAGAGAATCAAGAGACCAATCTTCAGTGAAGGCACATTGTCCATGATTTGGAATTCGGAGAATGTGAGCAAATTGCCCAAGGGTTAAAACAAACTTTTGGTTTTTGATCCAAAACCAAAGAGATAGAGATCGATCCTAGTTACGAACGAGTTCAACTTGACGCAAGAATTCCAATACAAACCTCGGACAGATTTTCTCGTTAACTCCGAGAAGACATTCTAGTCCTATGGTTCAGAAAGAGGTATTGATACCTTCTTCGTATAGTAGAGGTGTGTTGACAATACGTCCTTCATGGAAGTGACGAGTTTCGAGATTATTGAACCCACAAACATGATTGCCAGGTGTGTTGGGCTCAAGAGAAATGTTAGGGATGTAAACATAAGTGAGTGAAAAGTCGAACTCATACTCATAAGACATGACGAGACCTGTGGAAGTGAAAAGAATGAGATTCGTTTAAAGCACAAAAGATGATTGATTCGTTATTTTGCAGCGAAGGGCAGTTTTAAAATTTGTATTCCCGATTAAGAATCAATTACTATTTGAGGACAAGTAATAATCAACCTTCCGGATGTCGTATTCCTAGGCGAGAGATGAATTGAATTTTATGTATTTGTTTGTTCGTTTAAAATGATGCTTGATTATCGTTTTGGTTCTTGTTTGGTTTTGTAGGCTAATTTTTAAAACTTTTTACACTAATAAATAAAGAAACTATTTTAAGTGAGATAAAAATTAAACTAATAGCAAATAATACCGACTAACAATATATGATAAAAAGCTATGCTTGTCAAGTGTGGTGAAAAGTTCATTAAGTGTGGATTTTTCCTTAAAAGCACTTATGTAATTAATACCCGTCGAAACAAATTATTTCCTCACAACATTGGCTTATATTGAAAACAATTATTTTTCGAGGTAAAAATTAGTAGACTTTAAATAATTAATTATACCAACGGCTTTTGCCCGTTAAAATAACCAACTACTCAAATCATCGATTATCCGAAAATTATTAATTAACAACCTTTAATTATCCGTTTAAAAGTAGATTTTTCTCACAACGTTGGTTTATATTGAAAATCCTACTTTTTATCTAGATAAAATCTACTTGGTTAAATAGTTAAAATCCTTAACGGCTTTTGCCCGTTAAAGTTTCTAAAAATCAAACCAAGTAAACCAAAGGCTACCAATTAATAATCTCTAATATTCCACACTAAATTTCACAATTCACCAATCACTTAACAAGCATAATAAAAATCTACTCACTAATAGTCATAAGTAAACCAACAAAGATAATAATAATAAGCTCAACAAACATCATTTTTCCACAAGCTAAAAGAGAAAGTAAGGAAAATAGAACCTGATCTACAATACGAGACGAATAAAACCACCCGATTTTATAAACTTATCAAACCCTAAAGTTTACTTCTTTATAAGCTTTAATAAGACCAAATATTTAATAAAGTTTGTGACTTTATTAACTAAATAGCTTATTAAGACTAAAAAGCTTTAAACTTTAGTTAATAAGAAAGCTTATAAAACCCTTAACCTCCTCGCCTTAGGATGAAAATGATGAGACACTAAGCAAGATCACAACTTTATCAAAGGTTAGAGAATAAGCAATATTATGGATCAAATAAGCTATGGAAAAGCTTATAGATCTAAAAAGTACTAAACTTTAAACAAAATAAGCAAAGAAAAAGCTTAAAGATTAGATCCAATATCCACCCAAAACTAAGAGGTTCAAATCCGAAGATTAAACGTGAGTTGGGTATATTTAAGGACTAGATCTAAATAAATAAGCTAGAGATAAGATAAAAAGATTAAAACTTTTTTTTGATTTTTTTTTTTTTTTATAAAAGAAGTTGAAAAAGAAAATAAATCTAAGTAAATAAAAGAGTTTTTGAAAAGAAACTAAAAATAAAAAGTGTTTATTGAATAAGCTATATGAAAGCTTATCCAAAAAGCTAGTCTTTTATATCTAAAAATAAGCTATAAGGAAGAGCTTATTCAAGATAAAAAGATATGTGAAAAGCTTAAAGTGAAAAGCTATAAGAAAGCTTATCACTAAAAGCTAATCTAATAAACCACAAAAAGCTAATAAGCTATTATGGCTTATTTAGATAAGAAAAAGAAAAGAAAAGAAAGAAAGAGATGAAGAAAATAAGCACTTAAGTAAACTCCATAAACATCATTATCATTAATAAGCAAAAAAAGATTTGAGTACAATAAGTTCTTAAAAATAAGCTAAAAGCTTAAGCAATAAGCTAAAGAAAATAAACTACCAAAACTACTTAAAAAAATAAAATGAAGTGTGTGTGAAATAAAATGTCTGTAATAATCATTGATATATTGAAACATTCCTCTATTTATAGCACGTTAACTTTCTCTCGATCCTTCCTAGGTGAAATATCTCCTCGGATACCATGTGATTCTTAGCCACGTGTACGAGTTGATAGGGTTGAGCTTGTATGGTGCAACGAGAGTGGAGATAAGCAGAATATCACGCGCCACGCTCATTTTATATTGGAATGTTGCATTCACAAATATCACATTGCAATTTCCACTTTACTTTCTCAAAGTTAATACTTCTTCATTTGGCTATGTGGCGCTTGGAGATTGGTTTGAAACCACATGTGCCTTAGAAATATCTATTTTGAGCTAGTTGAAATCCGTGTGTGATCTGTAGCCAAATCGGAATCAATTAAAATTGCAATTTCTCATATAGTCATTAATGCTCTTGGCTATTTATCTTCAATCTGCTTGAGTAGGATTAGAACCCAAGACCTTTTGTTTGAGGGACATGCATCCAACCACTAGACCAAGAGCTTTTTTGTGTTAATTCTTTTGCATTTAATTCCTTTTAGCCCTCTTTTACTTGATCCAATTTTAGCCATTATCTTTAAAATAATCTTCGTTTAAGCTCCGTTTGATCATTCAATTTTTCTTCTCGTCCTCGATGCTCCAAATAAAATAACCACTTGACTCGATATTTCATGATCTTTCCAATTATGTGCTCGGGTAATCTTTATGACTTCTTTTGAACTTCGATAAACATGAAAATGTCGTTGAAACTCATCCGAAAATCACCGTTTTTGCTTTGTTTTCAAACCCTTGTACCTGCAAGACATAATAACACATATCCAACATATTTGCAATATAATTTGACCTATTTAATGGTTATTAGTCCGATTTGGCATATTTTTAGATATAAAATGATGTGTGTTTTAGCACTCATCAAAATACCCCACACTAAAACCATTGCTGGTCCCACACGCAATGTTAATTAAACACGTAGTGAAAGAAAATATTTTAAACCCCCTTAACTAATAATCCCTCACATCAAACAAGAACAGAAAGATGTTCATCAAGAGGTACAAAAATCTTTATCTTTGAAAACGCCCCGTTTTAAACCATTTTATTTCATATATAGATATATCATTAAGCACATTCCTTTTTGTGTGACGGTTTGTTGAACTTTCATGTCGATCAATAACTCCAACATTTTTCAAACGACACGTTAGGATCGCGGAGTAGGAAACACAACTCAGCGAGGAGTGACCATACGGATAGAATACATCGTCCCTGATTTTTCACAAGTCCCCAAACTAAGCGTAAAATCGAAATCATTGTTAAATATGATTTTAGATGCTAACACTAACCATGGAAGTTACTTGTGTAATTACCTTTTGCTCCCATTTTCCTATTTTTCCTCTATTTATTTTATTTTTGGTGAGAAATGAATTTCTTCAAGTTTCTCGTTTCGATAATTTTTATTCCGATAAAGATATGAAGCTAAGTCGATAATTAGTTATCCATCTTCCCTCGAAAATCATTGCATACAAGAATGAGGTCCACTTCAAGGTCCTAATTTCACACGATTTAGGGAGAATATCCTTTTATGGCGACCGAGACAACTCATCTACGAGTCCAGAGACAGAGGCTTTATTTAGACATCTCCTGGATTCAAAGTTTGGCTTAACACTTATTTCAAAGACATTTGCATTTTTGCAATTTAGGCCCTTGGTCTTTTCAACCACTAACTCAACGGGATTACCGTTTTATCAGAAGTCTTATTATGACTTTGGATTTTTCTCAACCTTTTTAGAAGTCCATGACAACGGGGGTACCGTCGGACATAGAAAACTTTTATGGCTTTGTATTTTTCAACTTTAATACATTTGAGCTTTATTTCATGTTAATTTTTGTGCCAAACTCCAAACCCTACGGCTTTTATAACAATAGAAACAATAGCAACAAACTATCAGGAATCAGTTGTCTATTACACCGCAACACTGACAGTACCTTGATGTGTACCCAACTCTCATGGGCAAGGATTCTATAAAGAAGAATAAAGAACTAACTATCGCCAAAAACTCAACATCTCTAATTATTTATTCACAGATATGGGGTGAAACAATCTTGTGGGAACAAAAAGCCATAAGTACCTTCGATGGGCTCTAAAGAGAACCAACTACTCCACGCTTAGCATCTAAACTCATAAGTAACTCTATCATTTCTCGATCTCTGCAAATTTAAAATCCCAAATAATGAGATCCGCGGATGCTTAGCCGATAATTAAATTATCTATGGTTAAGAGAACAAGCTAGGGCTCAACACGCCCGGTCAAGTCAGAATTCTATTCCTACCCTCACCAGCGGAAAGTCAACAAGGTGTCAAAACATATATTAATTTAGCAAATGCTTCGTCTAATGAAATAAAGTTATGCATATTTAAAGTCAATTAGGGAAACTTGCAAATTCTTGGCCTTGTGAGCTAGAATTCGCATTTTATAGTTTCTTGTCTAAGAGACTAGCAAAACTTTTCAATGAAAAAGACTAGCAAAAGCTTCAAATTTTATTTATTTATTTATTTTTTTTTCATAAATCGGTTAAAAACGGGGTTGCATGGGGACCATACAGAAGCAGGAAAAAGTCATATTTGGATAGAAATCCACCCCACACTTAAAACTTAACATTGTCCTCAATGTTTAAAAATTACGAGAGTTAACCCCACACTTAGAATTGAAAAAGGCGAATGTTTTGAAAAATTCTAAGTGTGAAAGGTGAAAAATCATTTTTAATTATGACAAAGGGTTATCCCAAGATATAACATATTAATGATCGGAGACCGAGTGTTGGAGGGTTTGAAAACAAGCACGGAGGTCTTCTCGATCATAGGGATTCTTCAAGCAAAACGGGAACCTGCAAACACACATGGAAAGAAACAAAACCCCACACTAATCTACAACACACTTATTAGAAGAAAAATAAAGATAGATAGATAACACGGGTTGCCTCCCGTGAAGCGCTTGTTTATTAACGAGTCACGAGCTTGACTCGCCCCCGAATTAGTTGTCCATGGGGAAAGATGGAGATCTGGGACATCCAAGGTAGGAATGTCCCCTCCATGGTAGTGCTTGATCCGATGCCCGTTTACCTTAAAGTTTGGACCATTGGGTTGGGATAACTCGACGGTCCCATAAGGAAACACTTCAGTAATAGTAAACGGGCGGACCAGCGGATTTCAACTTGCCGAGAAAATCTTCAATCTAGAATTAAAAAGAAGAACACGATCACCGACAAGGAATTCTCGATTTTTGATTTTTTCATCGTGTATCTTCTTTGTCTTTTCCTTATAGATCAAAGAATTCTCGTAGGCTTGATCACGAAGTTCATTTAATTCATTCAATTGAATCTTTCGATGATCACCCGCAGTTTTGAGATCAAAATTTGTCCATTTCAAAGACCAGTAGGCTTTGTGCTCGAGCTCAATGGGGAGATGACAAGCTTTTCCGTACACGAGCCTATAAGGTGTACACCCGATGGGGGTCTTAAAAGCGGTACAGAAAGCCCATAAAGCGTCATCTAATTTGTCCGCCCATTTAGCTCGATGCTCACCTACGGTACGTTCAAGAATTCTTTTTAAGCCACGATTGGACACCTCTACTTGACCACTTGTTTGAGGGTGATACGAGGTAGAAAGTTTATGTTTTACACCATATTTTTCCATAACTTTAGCAAACTGATCATTGCAAAAAAGTGTGCCTCGATCACTGATTATGGCCCGAGGAGTTCCAAATCGGGAGAATAATTGTTTCAAGAATTTTACCACAACTCGGGCGTCATTCGTGGGTAAAGCTTTGGATTCCACCCATTTTGACACATAATCTACGGCCACGAGTATATACTTGTTCCCTCGTGAAGACGGGAACGGCCCCATAAAGTCTATGCCCCAAACGTCAAAGATTTCACAAATTTGGATGGAATTTTGAGGCATTTCATCCCTTTGTGATATTTTTCCTTGGCGTTGACATGAGTCACAATTTTGACCATGTCATGGGCATCACGATAGATCGTGGGCCAAAAGAAGCCAGAATCAAAGACTTTCTTGGCGGTGTAGTTCGGGCCATGATGTCCTCCGGTGGGACCATGGTGACAAGCTTCTATAATATCCATAGCTTCTTTCCGTCCACACACGCCTAATAATTTGATCAGCACAGATTCTAAACAAATAGGGGTCATCCCAGAAATAATGTTTAATATCTTTGAAGAATTTTTTTTTTGTTGGGATGACAACCCTTTAACAAGCACATTACCCGCTAAGTAGTTTTGCAATATTGGCAAACCACGGGGTTTCATTTTCATTGTTAATAGAAATCATATTTAGGGACTCGTGTGGAAAATTTTCATTCATTACCATATCAAGATCCCCTTTATAAGGATTTTCGAGTCTACTTAAAGGATCAGCCGCTAGGTTCTCTGCTCCTTTTTTATCGCGAATCTCGATATTAAATTCTTGGAGGAGGAGAACCCATCGGAGCAATTTCGGCTTAGCGTCTTGTTTAGCAAATAGATACTTAAAAGCCGAGTGATCCGTATCTTAGACAAGACAAGGTAAGGACGAAATTTCTCAAACGCATACACCACCGCTAATAACTCTTTTTCCGTAGTGGTGTAATGTATCTGAGCATTTGATAAAGTCTTACTTGCATAGTGTATAGGCTGAAAATATTTGTTCTTTCGTTGCCCCAAGACTGCTCCGATAGCAAAGTCACTAGCATCACACATTACCTCAAAAGGCAAGTCCCAGTCGGGGGCAACAAGAATGGGAGCTTCGGTTAATTTCGTCTTAAGATGTTCAAATGACTCCATACATTCTTTAGAGAACATAAAAGGAGTATCTTTTTCTAATAGATGGGTCATAGGCCGGGCTATTTTAGAAAAATCTTTTATGAATCTACGATAAAAACCGGCATGACCCAAGAAACTTCTAATTCCTTTGACCGTGGTAGGAGGTGGTAATTTGGCAATAACATCTACCTTAGCACGATCCACCTCGATACCATTCTTAGAAATCTTATGGCCGAGGACGATACCCTCTTTAACCATAAATTGACATTTCTCCCAATTTAGCACAAGATTGGTGTCTTCGCACCTTTTGAGCATCATGTCTAAATGGGAGAGGCAAGAAGAGAATGAATCCCCAACGACCGAAAAATCATCCATGGTTTTCTCAATCATGTCATGAAAAATCGCCACCATACACCTTTGAAAAGTACCCGGGGCATTGCAAAGACCGAAGGGCATGCGACGGTAAGCAAATGTCCCATAAGGGCAGGTGAAGGTGGTCTTTTCTTGGTCTTGGGGATCAATGGGAATTTGAAAGTATCCAGAAAATCCATCAAGAAAGCAATAGAACTCATTTCCAGCTAATCGTTCTAACATACGGTCCATAAAAGGAAGAGGAAAATGGTCTTTTCGGGTGGCCTCATTCAACTTCCTATAATCAATACAAACTCGCCAACCCGTAACTAGCCTAGTAGGAATCAACTCATTATTATCATTCTTAATCACCGTCATACCTCCCTTTTTGGGTACGACGTGAACGGGACTAACCCAAGGACTATCCGAGATAGGGTAAATCAATTCGGCATCTAGAAGTTTGATAACTTCTGCTTTAATGACTTCATGAATTTTTGGATTTACCCTTCTTTGATGTTGGACAGCAGGTTTAAAGTCATCTTCCATCAATATTTTATGAGTGCAAAAATCTGGATTAATGCCTCTGATGTCAGAAATTTTCCAAGCGATTGCTCGCTTATGAGACTTTAAAACCTTGATGAGCTTGTCCTTTTCTTCACTCTCCAAGCCTTTAGCGATAATTACGGGTAACTTAGACGTACCCTCTAAAAATGCGTACTCAAGGTGAGAAGGTAAGTCCTTGAGTTCTAGCTCAGGAGGTTCTTCAATTGAAGTTTTAGTCTTTTCAGTTTCATTGTTTTTAAGTTCTTTTGGAGGGGGATCTTTGGTAACATAATCATTCAATAATTGTTCAAGAAAAAGAATATCCCCCTCAGAATCGTAAATGCCATTATCAATTTCTGGAGAAATTGAGTCATCGAGAGCAAGAAACGCGTCGGTCTCCTCTAAGAGAAAATCACTATCCCGAAGGGTTAGAGACGGGAGAGAGAAGCGGCGGTAGTATCGAAGAGGGAGTGGGATCGCCACTCATGGGGTTAATGGACTTTTATACGTTCAACACCTCATGAAAATGCTCCTCGCAAGAAGTGTCAATGACATCGATTCGATTGACGGATTCTTCTCCTTGCGTAAGAGGATATTTCGCGGTTTGAGCAATACTTAACACCAGTTTTTCATCCCCGACTCTAATAGTCAACTCTTCTTCTTCTACATCGATTAGAACACGAGCCGTTTTTAAGAAAGGTCGCCCCAAGATGAGGGGGACGCGAGGATCGACATCATAATCAACAATAACAAAATCGGCAGGGAAGGTAAACCTCCCTACTTGTACGAAGACATCCTCGGCTATACCGGCGGATATGCAACCGTTCGGTTAGCTAACTCAATCGTCATACGAGTGGGAGTAAGTTCTGGTAATGATAGCTTTTTCCACACAGAAAGAGGCATTAGATTGATGCTGGCTCCTAGATCGGCTAGGGCCATGCATCTCTCTATCTCACTAAAATCGCAAGGAATGAGGAATCTGCCAGGGTCTCCAAGTTTCTCGGGTAACTTTTTGAGGAGGACCGCTGAGCAATTCTCATTAAGAGGAGTATTTACCAATTCAAGAAGTTTCTCTTTGTTAGTTAAGAGATCTTTTAAAATTTTAGCATATTTTGGCATTTGAGCTAAAGCTTCGGCAAAACTGATATTGATGTGAAGTTTCTTGAACATTTGCAAGAACTTGTGGATTTGAATATCAGATTTTTCTTGAAGCTTATCCTTGTTCAACCTCGATGGATAAGGAATTGGAGGTTGATGAGGATTACGCTCAGGAATCTCATTTGATTTAGGAGAAGAAGTAGGTGGTTGGACAATCGGAGGTGGGACTCGTGCGGTACTTCCTGGACATGAATCGTGCACCTGGTCCATGGTAGTCTCCGGGTCTCGCTCCACCTCCTTAGAAGAAGAAGTAGGAGGAGGAGGTGAAGGAGATGAGGGTCCAACCAAAGTAATACCACTTCGTGTTGTTATAGCTTTCATTTCTTCCCTTGGATTTGGTATGGTGTTGCTAGGAAGCCCACCTTGATTTCCATGGGAAAGTAATTTAGCCATTTGGCCCATTTGTTCTTGCATTAATTTCATTGTAGCCTCGTGATTTCGATTTAATGCTTCTTGATTTCGTGTTTGAGTTTCTTGTTTCAAGATTAATTGTCGCAACAATTCATCCGTGGAAGATTGAATTGGAGCTTGATTTGCATTTTGAGGTTGAAATTGATTTTGATTAAAACCTGGGCCTTGATTTTGATAAAATCCTTGGTTTTGATTATAATTGTTTCCTTGATTAAAATTCGGCCCACGGTTGTTTTGATTATAACCTTGATTTTGACGATTTTGGTATTGATTTTGGGTATTCTTGTTTTGATTGTTTTGATTCAATTGATTTTGATTTTGATTGTTCGGTTGATTGAAACCGGGTGGTCCAAGGTAATTGTTAGAACGATAGCTTAAGAGATTTCGGTTTCCTTGATTAAAGGTTCCCGAAGTAGCATATACGTCCTCTTGAGTGTAGCCACCGACGGCTTGACACTCGTAATATGGATGTGGACCACCACAAGTCTCGCAGTTTTGATTTACTGCATGAACGGGATGAGAAGGTTTTTGCATATTATCAATTTGTTTTCCCATAGCTTCGATTTGTTTCGTAAGAGCGGCTAGGGCGTCATTTTGAGATGAACTACCACTAGCACTCGAAGCTTGGGGTGTGTTCCTTGAAGTACGAACCTTTGCTTTGTTTTCTATGATTGTTAATGCTTCTTGGGTGTTTCTCATCAACAAATTTCCACCCGTAGCTGAATTGAGTGAATCTTGATCACTTTGATTCAACCCATTGTAGAAAGTATCAATTTGATGAAGGGGTGAAAATCCGTGATGAGGACATTTAGCTAGAAGCTCCTTGAAACGATCCCAAGCCTCACTAAATGTCTCCTCGAAGTTTTGATGAAAATTTGTGACTAAGTCATCCCAAGTTGTGATGGAGCCAGGAGGTTCCTTTTCAAGCCAAGTCCGGGCAGCTCCCTCAAGAGAAAAGGGGAAGAGAATCAATTTTATCACATTATGAGGAACTTGATTAATCTTTAAAGTTTGTGTGATTTTTGTGAATCTTTTGATGTGTGAGTGTGGATCATCATTCTCAAAACCATGGAATGAGATGCTTGTTATTAGATTTAACAAGCCGATTTTAATCTCAAATTGGTTTGCGAGAATGGCGGGCACGACGATAGCATCTCCAACACCTTCGATAGGTGCTTGGAGAAGCTCCTCCATCGGGCGGAGTTCGTGACCCGCATTTTGATGAATGGGACCCGCAGGAGGCGGTTCCTGATTGATGTTTTGATTATTATTAACCATATTAAGTTCTTCAAAATTAAATAAATGTGAAGGATCACAACGATTTCTATTACGAATTAATCTTTCGGGATTAGTTAAAGGAGAATTTAATTCGTTTGAAGAAGATCGAGTGCTCATGCACTAAAAAGAAAGTGAATTGAAAAATATTTTTGGCTTTTTTGAAAATATTTTGAAAAAGGAAAATATTTTTGTGTTTTTGAAAAAGTTTAATTAAAAAAATATTTTTGTATTTTTAAAATTTTTAATTTTTTTTTGGATTTTTTGAAAATTTGCAAAAATTAACTTTTCGGGGAGAAAAGGTTCTTCAAGGCACCAAACTTAAAACAAAACAAAAAAAATCGTAACACCTCTCCCCGGCAGCGGCGCCAAAAACTGATTCGTTATTTTGCAGCGAAGGGCAGTTTTAAAATTTGTATTCCCGATTAAGAATCAATTACTATTTGAGGACAAGTAATAATCAACCTTCCGGATGTCGTATTCCTAGGCGAGAGATGAATTGAATTTTATGTATTTGTTTGTTCGTTTAAAATGATGTTTGATTATCGTTTTGGTTCTTGTTTGGTTTTGTAGGCTAATTTTTAAAACTTTTTACACTAATAAATAAAGAAACTATTTTAAGTGAGATAAAAATTAAACTAATAGCAAATAATACCTACTAACAATATATGATAAAAAGCTATGCTTGTCAAGTGTGGTGAAAAGTTCATTAAGTGTGGATTTTTCCTTAAAAGCACTTATGTAATTAATACCCGTCGAAACAAATTATTTCCTCACAACATTGGCTTATATTGAAAACAATTATTTTTCGAGGTAAAAATTAGTAGACTTTAAATAATTAATTATACCAACGACTTTTGCCCGTTAAAATAACCAACTACTCAAATCATCGATTATCCGAAGATTATTAATTAACAACCTTTAATTATCCGTTTAAAAAGTAGATTTTTCTCACAACGTTGGTTTATATTGAAAATCCTACTTTTTATCTAGATAAAATCTACTTGGTTAAATAGTTAAAATCCTTAACGGCTTTTGCCTGTTAAAGTTTCTAAAAATCAAACCAAGTAAACCAAAGGCTACCAATTAATAATCTCTAATATTCCACACTAAATTTCACAATTCACCAATCACTTAACAAGCATAATAAAAATCTACTCACTAATAGTCATAAGTAAACCAACAAAGATAATAATAATAAGCTCAACAAACATCATTTTTCCACAAGCTAAAAAAGAAAGTAAGGAAAATAGAACCCGATCTACAATACGAGACGAATAAAACCAACCGATTTTATAAACTTATCAAACCCTAAAGTTTACTTCTTTATAAGCTTTAATAAGACCAAATATTTAATAAAGTTTGTGACTTTATTAACTAAATAGCTTATTAAGACTAAAAAGCTTTAAACTTTAGTTAATAAGAAAGCTTATAAAACCCTTAAGCTCCTCGCCTTAGGATGAAAATGATGAGACACTAAGCAAGATCACAACTTTATCAAAGGTTAGAGAATAAGCAATATTATGGATCAAATAAGCTATGGAAAAGCTTATTGATCTAAAAAGTACTAAACTTTAAACAAAATAAGCAAAGAAAAAGCTTAAAGATTAGATCCAATATCCACCCAAAACTAAGAGGTTCAAATCCGAAGATTAAACGTGAGTTGGGTATATTTAAGGACTAGATCTAAATAAATAAGCTAGAGATAAGATAAAAAGATTAATACTTTTTTTTTTTTTTTTTTTTTTAATAAAAGAAGTTGAAAAAGAAAATAAATCTAAGTAAATAAAAGAGTTTTTGAAAAGAAACTAAAAATAAAAAGTGCTTATTGAATAAGCTATGTGAAAAGCTTATCCAAAAAGCTAGTCTTTTATATCTAAAAATAAGCTATAAGGAAGAGCTTATTCAAGATAAAAAGATATGTAAAAAGCTTAAAATGAAAAAGCTATAAGAAAGCTTATCACTAAAAAGCTAATCTAATAAACCACAAAAAGCTAATAAGCTATTATGGCTTATTTAGATAAGAAAAAGAAAAGAAAAGAAAGAAAGAGATGAAGAAAATAAGCACTTAAGTAAACTCCATAAACATCATTATCATTAATAAGCAAAAAAAAGATTTGAGTACAATAAGTTCTTAAAAATAAGCTAAAAGCTTAAGCAATAAGCTAAAGAAAATAAACTACCAAAACTACTTAAAAAAATAAAATGAAGTGTGTGTGAAATAAAATGTCTGTAATAATCATTGATATATTGAAACATTCCTCTATTTATAGCACGTTAACTTTCTCTCGATCCTTCCTAGGTGAAATATCTCCTCGGATACCATGTGATTCTTGGCCACGTGGCACGAGTTGATAGGGTTGAGCTTGTATGGTGCAACGAGAGTGGAGATAAGCAGAATATCACGCGCCACGCTCATTTTATATTGGAATGTTGCATTCACAAATATCACATTGCAATTTCCACTTTACTTTCTCAAAGTTAATACTTCTTCATTTGGCTATGTGGCGCTTGGAGATTGGCTGAAACCACATGTGCCTTAGAAATATCTATTTTGAGCTAGTTGAAATCACGTGTGATACTGGCCAAATCGAATCAATTAAAATTGCAATTTCTCATATAGTCATTAATGCTACTGGCTATTTATCTTCAATCTGCGCTGAGTAGGATTAGAACCCAAGACCTTTTGTTTGAGGGACATGCATCCAACCACTAGACCAAGAGCTTTTTTGTGTTAATTCTTTTGCATTTAATTCCTTTTAGCCCTCTTTTACTTGATCCAATTTTAGCCATTATCTTTAAAATAATCTTCGTTTGAGCTCCGTTTGATCATTCAATTTTTCTTCTCGTCCTCGATGCTCCAAATAAAATAACCACTTGACTCGATATTTCATGATCTTTCCAATTATGTGCTCGGGTAATCTTTATGACTTCTTTTGAACTTCGATAAACATGAAAATGTCGTTGAAACTCATCCGAAAATCACCGTTTTTGCTTTGTTTTCAAACCCTTGTACCTGCAAGACATAATAACACATATCCAACATATTTTCAATATAATTTGACCTATTTAATGGTTATTAGTCCGATTTGACATATTTTTAGATATAAAATGATGTGTGTTTTAGCACTCATCAATGATCTCTTAACGTTTTTACTAGATATCTATTAACAATGACAATTAGCTCACTTAGTATTAAACCTTCTAGTGAAATATTTCTTTTAGAAAGAAAACGGTTTTTATCTTGCATGAGAAACTATTTTCCAGAAAGACGGTTCTCACGGTTCCCTTCCAAGAGGGATCCGGCTAGTTGTACTACCGGGATCCGTGGATCTGCAGTAACAGAAAAGGGTTTTAACGAAAAATATATTTTTGCATTTTGTAGGTTTATACAAGGACATGTATTTTAGCCAATATTTACTTTAGCATGCATTGTTGGTTTCTAGAGTATCTCAAAAAGTACGAACGACAAGCAGTAAAAGGAAAATGACAGACACATTATGAAAAATAAACTAGATAAACTAGAACATTAGTAATATTTCATTTCAATGCTAAGAACGATATAAAGGATTGGGTATATAACACCAATGTATATTAATAACACAAAGTACATGTCTCCATAAGAAAACTTAATCATGGGGAACACGAGAGCGATGAGTGTCAAGACGATGAGTACGAAGGCGATGTAAACCATGATGATGAAGTTCTTCCTTGGTTTGGATTTGAAATGGGATGAGATGAGAAGGAAGATGAAGTTTGAATGAGAGGTAATTTTTGAAAATGGATTATTTGAAAAATGAGGGTTTGGTGGAGTTAGACGACCGGAAGGGATATTTATGGGGAAGGAGGAATTTTTGAGATTTGTGTTTTGTTTTATTATTAGAAAGATATGATTTTTGGATTAAGTAAAATAAGACACAAGTTTATAAACCTAGACTATAGACGGAAGAGTAACACGTATGCAAGAAACGTTTCCTAACGAAGTTGCGTGTAATATATGAGTATGTAAAAAAATAATCATATAATTTCCTGTGTAAGCAACCTCAATTTTCTAAGCTAATATTATTTTAGAGATAGGTAGGAAAACATACCTCTAATGCACTTATGAGTGTCTTTCTAATGACAAGACAAATGTCAATAGACAACTCCAGATCCTTCATGATTAAGATACCTTCCTAGGGAAGATAATTTTGTTACCAAGCAATTCCTATGGCTTGATAAGTATGAGCTTTAACTAAGCAAGATGACAAGGAAGGTTAGTGCAATTTAGTAAGATAAATAAGAAAAAAGATTGTTGTCATCTAATCAACATCCTACAAAAGTGTTTTAAAACATAGTGTTTATTTTTGTAGAAGACCTTCTTTGTAGTTTTCAATTAAACACGGATCGTATCAAGTTTTTAAAGTACAACATGCTTTAAGAAACTTGGTAACGAAGCTCTGATACCAATTGTGGAAAACTAGAAGGGGGGTTGAATAGTTTTACCGATTAAAACTTGGTTTTAAACTATTTAGATTAACTTATGTAAATCTATTTGTACGTGTGTGTTGGATGTTGATAGACAAGTGTATAGATGAATAAAAGCTAAGATAGGGAGTAAGAAGCAAAAAACCACAACGCTAGTATTTATAGTGGTTCGGCTACAAGGACACCTTCCTTGCCCTACTCCACTCCCCGAGTCACCTACTCGAGAGTTCATAATCACTACACAACACCAACTCCTTGTGGCGGAGAAGCCTTCACTACGTTGCCTACTCTTTATCCGGTACAAGGCTAGATACCAGATTCTTCCACGAGATAGAACCAAACCTATCACAACGTCGCCTACCATTTATCTGGTACAAGGCTAGATACCGAGTTCCATTAAAAAGGAGGAACTACTACCCAATACTACACAAATCCTATCCCTAAGGAGATCCACTCCTTATGATAACATCAACAAGGATATCAATATCCTTGGATACACCATATCTCTATTTGTACTTCGATACACCTTATCGATTGTACACCCTTGACATTCTTCACTAATGCCTTTGATACAAACGTTCGACACCTTTCACTAACGTCTACGTCTTGACTCTTTTGACATTCTTCACTAATGCCTTTGACACGGACGTTAAGCACCTTTCACTAATTTCTACGTCTTGACTCTTTCGGCATCCTTCACTAATGCCTTTGACACGGACGTTTAAGCACCTTTCACTAATGCTTTCTTCTTGACTATTTCGGCATCCTTCACTAATGCCTTTGACACAACACTTCTATGGAGAAAGAAAGAACTATCAACAAGAGAACCTCAGTAGTCTTGATGATGACGAAGCATGGCAACTCATGGACTTGAGCTTGCTCGACTTCAAGAAGTGGTGATCTCGCCTTTAAGAGGAACCTAGAGAATCACACAAAAACAAAACTACATACAAAGATCACTTGGATCTGTGGTTAGAGAGTTTACAACTCAAAAGGAAAATATATGTGAGAGGGGTGAGTTGTAATGAAGAAATGACTCACTATTTATAGAGGAAAAAGTGCTACTGTTCCACGGATCCCTCACTTGAGGGATCCGTCCAGTGTATTCCTGGGGATCCGTGGGACGCTCCTCTTTGCCCATGGGTTTTGGGTCATAGGTCCTAGACTTTGGACCATGGGTATCCAAGTAGATATAATGTATCTACAAGATGCAATGCATCTAGTCCATGGGTCATGGGTTAAAACCATGGGTCATGGATAATACCCATTTATGACTTATGCATGATGTCTTTTTTTTAGGTAAAGGGGAGTAATCCTGCACCCTGGTAAATATATTAACCAAAAAACGTTTAAGTACAATGGATATGAGTGAAATCCCATATCTCAGCCCGTTACATAGGCATAAAGCTTACATAACAAGATACTACCTATTTTCTAACCAAGAAAACAAACCACTACACAAATGATAACATAGGACATAACAAAAAAAATTACTTCCTAGGTCCTTGAAGCTTGGTGCCATACTACTTATGCATGATGTCATGCAATGGGTTATGAGTTATGCTCCATGGGTATGGGTCATGGAGTTTGGGTTATACCCAACTACATTCAATGTATTTGGTCAATGGGTCAAATACTTAAACTTCTACCCATTGTATTACCCATTATGATACATACTAGTTATGTATATATTTGCCCAATATGTAAACACTAGTTTTTGTACATATGTATTAGTAAATCATAAAATCACTTTTACTTGTTTAGTGTTTTATGTGAAAACGTAAGTGCATTAGTAAACTATTGGCTCAAACCATTTACGTATTTTATTTGTTTCGTTAAAATGATTTTACGTTTGTTATCGACAAAACATTAGAAGATCGTAAATTATAAATAAACGTTTTTACGGCTTATTTGTATTAACAGGTACCCAAATAGATACAATATATCTAGACATTGGGTCATGGGTATGGGTCTTGGGTCTTGGATATTACCCATCCTATTAAACTATTACAACAAATGAATTATTACAACATTTTATGTAAATGATTAGATATATGTACTTTACAAAAATAACATGTATTCTTATAATTTTACTTATGATAACTTTATATTTGTTATTAACAAAACACAAAGTGATCGCTAAATATGAATAAACGTTTTTACGGTTTATTTGTATTAACAATCTCCCCCTTTTTGTTGATGACAAAACATAATGTTATGATGAGTAAAACTTAAGGTCAGATGTATGTTTTGAAAGCATATTTTAGTTTTACTTCTTCTCCGCCTTTTTGTCGAAACAAAAGCGAACCTAACAAAGAAATAAAATGTGGAATAAAAATAAGTATGATCCACAAAGCACTAGCCCCCCCTTGACGGTAGCTCCCCCTAGAATTTGGGCGTCAAAGTGAGAAAAATATAATACCTACAAAAAAAATGTTAGTAGTAAACATGTAATATAATCTTGTATGGGACGAGAAACAAGATGGAGAGCCAAGGTACGTAAACAAAGGCTTGTAATAAAATATCAAAGTGTAATGGTATATAGGCCACATACAAAATGTAAAACTAAGAACAAGGTTTGTTCTTTAAAATGACTCAAAAGAAAAATATAAAAAGTAGTAATATTATTCCTTCCATGCTTGCATATGGTTAGTTATGGAAGTTTTGGTGAGTGATGATGCTGATGCGATCAAGAATGTGGTTGAGTATGAATCGCATTTCGTCCCTTATTTCCATTGCAAGTTCCCTAGTGGATTGGCAATGTTCGCAATGTAAATGGTGAGGGTAGTTTTGGTGGTAGGTTTGATTTGGGTAGGGCGGAATATGTGTGGAAATGTTGGAAAATACGGATCAAAATCCAGGATGTTGGTGAGTGGTGGAGGATAAGAACCTAGGTGTTCTTGTAAGATAATAGGAGCTAGAGGTGGTGAAGTTACAAGATCTTTGTAAAGTATGTTTGGAGATGTTGGTGGTGTTACAAAGACTAGTTCTTTTGGGTTTAAGTTGGAAGCTAATTGGGTAGATTTGGATGGTAGTAATGGAGTGGGTGGTGGACTAGACACGGGTATTGGGGATTGTTTTCGGAGTCTTAAGGAGTTCTGATAGTGTGATTTGAGTGTTACGTTGAGACTCATTTGCTGATTGTGATGATGAACTTGTGGGGGATGATGGAGGTGCTACAATGGAATCATTAGGTGGTGAATGAGTAGTTGGTGATGGACTTTTTGACAATGGTTTAGCTAAACAACAAGGCCAGATGCTAATCCGTGCGGTACTCCTAGATTTGGTTGGTGGAGGCACTACGAAAGGTGGTAGGATAAAGTTTTGGATTTCTTGAAAAGGATTGTTTTGACTAGGTGATTCATCAATGTTGGAGGATCTTTTGGATGACATGATGGTGATTGTTTGTGAGGTTGAGAGTGATGGATATGCAAGCATTTTGGAACCTATTTATAGAGAAAATAATGTATTGTAATGAATGCCAAGACCAAAATGTGGATTAAAATCTAATGATTATATATGAATTTAAGGCATGTGATCATGAGAACACAAGCATTAAGGAATATACTCATTAGTGAAAAAAAGCTAAAATGTTGAAAATATGAAGTTTCTAGCCAAAGTGAGAAAAATAAAAGAAATTTTTTTGCTTATGTCCCACGGATCCTATCTTTTAGGGATCCGTCCAGCGTAAAAGCTGGGATCCGTGGTTCTGGTGATCTCAAGCAGCTCAAAAATTTCCTTTTGGAAATAATGGTGCCTAATGTGTGCCTATATGCAAACCATTTGGAGTTGCGGTTATCTCGACTCCTAAAAAGAGAAAAATAAACGAAGAAGTGAAAAAACATATTATTATGTGAGATAACCCGAGTGCTCCTTAATTCATTTTTGCTTGAATGAATGTACCCGAAAACACATATTAGTTATGTGTTCCCTTTAGCATTCAAAAGACATGAGATGCAATGAAAACGGGTTTTTACTTTGTATTAATAATGAAAAAGGTTTGTCCTATACGTGAGAATGTTTTTAGGAAAATGATACGGGGATAAGTATCCTTTTAGAAAGCATTTCGAAATGTTTCTTGTATAAAAACAAAATTTATCTTTAGTTTTGAAAATCCCCATATTGTTTGTGAGTTGTGTGTGAAATAGAGATCCTAGACTCAGAAACGAAGGTAAGGCTAATTGTTTACATACCTTGTAGAATGAAAAACATAAGCAAGTTGAATTGTTCCTGTTTCAACGGTTTGGTAAGGACGTCGGCTATGTTATCTTCGGATGATACCTTCTCAATTGAAATGTTCCCCTTTTGAACATTGTCTCTTAAGAAGTGATGGCGGATCTCTATATGCTTGGTACGAGAGTGTAACACCGGATTCTTGCTTAAGTCAATAGCACCTTTGTTGTCGCATAAAATGGTTATGTTACTTAGATGAATGTCGTAGTCAACTAACGCTTGTTTCATCCATAGTACTTGTTGGCATGCTTTGCCGGCGGAGACATATTCGGCTTCGGTAGTTGAAATGGCCAATGCCGTTTGCTTCTTCGAGAACCAAGATGTTAAACAACATCTCATAAAAGTACATACACCACTTGTACTCTTTCGGTCAACATAATCACCTGCATGGTCAGAATTCGCATATACAATTGTTTCTACCCCCGTTCCCTTAAGATACAATAATCCCAATTGAGTAGTACCCTTAATGTATCTAAATATTCTTTTGACGGCTTCTAAGTGTGAAGTTTTAGGGTTTTCTTGAAACCTAGCACATAGACATACACTAAACATGATATCCGGCCAACTAGCCGTAATGTAGAGAAGACTATCAATCATGTCACGGTATTTGGTGTTATCAACGGATTCACCGTCTTCATCTTTGATAAGTTTAGTATCGGATGACATTGGTGTTCTTATGGGGTTTGATTCTTCTAAACCAAATTTCTTTAATATTTCCTTTATGTATTTGGATTGATTAAAGAAGATTCCATCTTCTAGTTGTTTAATTTGTAGACCAAGAAAGAAACTAAGTTCTCCCATCATACTCATCTCAAACTCATTATGCATGATTTTTGAGAAATCATCACACATGTCTTGACAAGTCTATCAGAATATAATATCATCCACGTATATTTGAACAATGATTATATATGATTCCTTTTTCTTTGTGAAAAGTGTATTATCAACTAACCCCATGGTATAGTCGTTTTTAATTAAAAATGATTTGAGTCTATCATACCAAGCCTTTGGGGCTTGTTTAAGACCGTAAAGAGCTTTCTTTAGTTTGTACACGTGGTTAGGTTTTTCGAAATCGATAAAGCCCGGAGGTTGAGCTACATAGACTTCTTCATTAATAAAACCATTTAGAAAAGCACTTTTAACATCCATTTGAAAAAGCTTAAGATCATTAGCACAAGCATAAGCAAGTAGTATTCTTATAGACTCTAATCTTTCCACGGGAGCGTAGGTCTCATCAAAGTCTATGCCTTCTTGTTGATTATACCCTTGGGCAATAAGTCTAGCTTTGTTTCTAGACACTACACCGTTTGCATCTAACTTATTTTTTTATACCCATTTAGTTCCGATTATGATTTGGTTATTAGGTGGAGGGACAAGTGTCCAAACATCGTTAGAAACAAATTGATTTAACTCGTCTTGCATAGCCATTACCCAACTTTCATCTTTTATGGCTTATTGCGTATTTTTAGGTTCTATGGTTGAAACAAAACAAAATAAACTACTTTGGTTTTGGACTTGAGATCTTAAGGTTCTTTCATTTAACTTTCCTATAAAATTTTCTACGGGATGATCTTTAGACTCTTTAATATTGATGATTTCATTGTTTAATGGTTCATCTTCTTTATTTATATTTTCCTTGATTTCTATGGCTTCACTTTCGATTATTTCGTCATCGACAAGAGGTTGGGTAGGTTTAGGTGGACTTTCATCAAATTTTACGTTTAAGGATTCTTCAACCTTCATTGTTTCTTTATTTAGTATAACATAAGCTTTACTATTAGGAGAATAACTGATGAGTGTTTATTCACTCATTATTTTTGGTCAAATCTGAGCTGCAAAACATCTAAAAACACTCCGAAATGCATCAAAATACTGAAAATATCTCAAAATGGTTTTTTATATGTTTCAGATGCAAAAATATTGAAAACAAATGAAAAACGAACAAAGTTTGCATAATTGGCAGTTTCAGCCCCCCAACTTTCAAAAATGGCAACTTTAGTCCCTATAATTTCAAAGATTGACAGAATTTACCCCTAGACATTTTAAATTGGAAAATTAACATTTTTAGTCCTTTGGTAATTCTAACTTGTCAAATTTGGTCATTTTGATAAATTTTGGAAAATTTACAAGTTTAGTCCATCAAGTTTCAGATTTGGCCCTTGGATTTTTGGAGAGTGTCAATATTAGCCCTTGAAGTACTTTTCAGAATTACATGAATGGTCCCTGGATTTTAAGAATTACAATTTTGGTCCCTTAAATACTAAATGGATTCAATTCTAATCCTAAGTCTAAATCCTTAGTCCATTTACTACTTAAGCCCAATATCCTAATCCAAACCCGGTCAAACCCCTAATCCAAACCCGGTCAAATGATAAACACAACCCTACCCCCTTCTCCTTCCCCATATTCCCGCCCAAACAAATACCCTGCTCCTCCCTTTTTACTTCTCCCCAAACACTCAACCCCTCAAGCATCCCTATTACCCAGCTTCATCAAAACCCAAAACCACCCTTAATCCTCTTTACCCAGTTAAACCCTAATCCCAAACCCACTATCCCTTTTTCCCACTGCCACCTTAGCAATCCTTGTTAAAAAGACTCAACCAATGGCTCAGATTGCTCCCAAAGTGTACCTACTTATTGGATGGCTTGGATGAATTCAAGAAAGCACAAGGTTGCTTAGCTGTTTGCACTCACATAGGAGAAACACAAGAGTGAAGAGATTGAAGACCTAGTAGTAGTATAAATAGAGATGTTGTAGCCATGTTATGAGGCACCCTTTAATTTAGTTTTAAAAATCAGTTTTATGTTTTTAAAGTCTTTTGTAATGAGTTTATTCAATGAATGAAAAAGCTTTTTAGTTCAAGTTCCTGTTTTTTATCTTCCAGCTTATCAACAAATAAGCACTTGAGTGCTTATTTGTTCACTTTCTAGCTTTAAATTATCTAATAGCATCATATCAGTTTTAATTTAGTTTTCAGAGAGTAAAAGTGGAACCTGTTTCCAGAATTCTTCACTTTTTAAGGGGTGTTTAGTTCATGTCTTAAAGGGGTCAAAACTTATTTTCACCCATTTGACTTTCAAAGTCAAACATCCCATAAGGTTTAGTTGACTTTTTCAAGAGTGGAAACTGATTGGATAAAGTTTTGTGCAAAATTTGAATGAAAAAAGGGGTTCGATTGTTTGTGCGATCGCATCAGCAGCTATAGCTGCTGATCTTGAGCTACTTATTCAGCTTATTTAACTTGCAAACCTTGCAAAAATTGTTTTTCTTGATTGCTTGTAGTCCTAACTCAGTTTGTTTCCAATTTAGTGCATCAAAAAGGGCCCTTAACTTGTCTAAATTTGAAGTTTGAAACTGTTCATTTCTTTTTTTTTTCCTTACTGTCTCAGAGATAACAGCCCAACACAAGCTAATTTAAGCTTATTTTCAAACTGAAAACAAGATGCTCTTGGCCCCCACTTGATTTCTCTTGAATCTCCACTATGCTTACTTTATTGTTGCAGCTTGATTGGGCTTGGGAGTCCACATTCCGGCTTAAAAATAAGCGCAAACAGACATCCTTGGCTGGTTTCTAGTCTGCAGTCACAGGTCTCTCTCTTCATTATCCTTTTCTAGCTTATCAGTAGATTAAGTAGCTTAATAAGGTAATTATTAAGTAGTCTAAATATAGTGTAGTTAGTAGTCTAGGATTTAGCTTAAGTAGTCTCATTTAGTGCTTATTTAGAGCAAGTTTAGTGATCCTTTTTAGGCTAGCTTAGTATTTCCTTAGAGTAGCTTAAAGCCAACTGCTTCCCCCCTTCTTAGTTCAATTTTAGGTTCACTTGCTTGGATTTATAGCTAATAGGGTTAAGTGTTAGTAGTTTTTCAATTAGTAAATTTGTTTAGTATAAGTATAAGCTAAAGATTGCAAAAGAAGTGTTTGGTTGTTTGTTTAAAAGAGGAAGTTTGTTTAGCTTTTCAGAATCTGTTGAGATAAATTTGTTCGTACAGCTTATTGAGAGTGCTTCTTTCAAAAGTTTTACAAAAGTTTCATAATTTGATCTCATCTTCAAGATTTGAAAAGCAAAATCCAAAAAAAAATGTTTTGCAAAAAGCGCGTGGTGGGACTCGAACCCACGCCACCCAGCTCACACACAACATACTTAACAGGCGCCCTTGGGACTTGTCACAGTCATGTGTTGCACTATTAAATACATAAGGGTTGTTAGCAGTTTACCTATTCTAGCTTTTCTAGCTTAATTTCTGCTTATTTCAAAAAGCACCCACCACGTTTTCATTTTTCCTAGGACGGTTTACAGCAAAGTAGTTTTCGTGATTTTTTCAGATTTTTCTCATAGTGTTTAATATTTTTAATCATTTAATTGGAGTAAAATCGTTTTTAATTCGTAATAAATAAAATAAAAGACAAAAAAAATATTCCGCTTTTTCCTAAAATTATTTTTAGTCAAAGAGAACGTAGGAAAATTGATTTCACACCCGTAGCCCTTAAATTGCAAAAAGTTTACGTTTATGGCTCGGGTTGTTTCCCGGTTTTTGCGTTTTTACGTTTTAGCACTCTAGGACTTAGTGTAGCTTCGTTTTATCATTTCTTAGGCTTAGTGTTAGTTTATTTTTAGTTTATTAGGGTTCCCTTGCCTTAATTACCTTCCCGTTAATTAAATTGTAGAATACGTAACTCAAATCCAAAAATCATTATAACCAATTCAAGTTCTAATCACGAAACTCAACGATTCCTTCCATTCACACCTCGTTGGGACACGACCCGGGAAATCACTTTCCCGGTATCACTTTTATCACACCCGTAAGGTTTGGCACGTTAACCCTTTTCCTAAAAGGTTGATTTGTCTAATTTTACGGTTATTTTGATATACGTTGATATTGTGTTTTTCACCACTCACTTCACAACGAATCAAATTTTGGCGCCGCTGCCGGGGAGGTGTGTTGCGACAATATCGTGAAGTTTTGCGATTAGTGACTTGAAGATCCTTCCTCGTGAAGTTATTGTTTTATAAAAATACAAAATACAAAAATATTTTTCTTTTCTTTGTATATATATGTAAAAGATTAAAAATACAAAAAGATTTTTGCTTGTTGTTTTAAATAATATAGAAGACACAATCAATATAACATTCTCAACTGAGGTGTTATCATTATAAGTTCCCGAACAAAAGATTTAAAACTTGCCTTTGTGTCGCTCGTGTTTTGGTTTACTTTTATCGGTTTAACAAACTGTGTGAGGGGTATAAGGACGGCCGGACATTAAATTGCGGCTGAAAAGAGACGGGTTTTTAATAAGCTTCGCGCTGAACTACTAAGTCTCTCCGCTCCTTTGTGCGTTTTACTTATAGAAGTGATCATTTCACGTGGGATTATTGGTTTAAGTTCACTGTGTTTTGCCTCGGTCTTGTTTTAATTAAAAGTGTTGTTTTTGGTAGTGCATGCGCACTCGTTCTTCTAGATCATTGAGCCCTTTTCGTGATCTAGCAGAAATTCCTATAAGACGTTCTCATAGGCGTCTTTGCCCGAATAGTCGAACCCGAGATTCGTACTATTCCAAACAACAATATGGCAGACGAGCGAACTATGGCGGAAATGCTCCAGGCACCCACCGAGGGTTATGGGGATGCCATCGTTTTACCACCAATCAATTCTGATCACTTCGAATTGAAGACGCATTTGATCCAACTTGTGTCTACGAATCAATTCCACGGGTTTGATCGAGAAGACCCGTACGCACACATCCGTTGGTTTAACAAGTTGACCTCAACTATCAATTACAAGGATGTACCACAAAAAGTGATCAAACTGATGCTATTTCTGTTCTCACTTGAGGGGGCAGCCGGATTTGGTGGAAAAAGAACCCCTCGAACCATCGAAACTTGGGAGGATCTTGTTCAAAAGTTTGTCAATTATTTCTTTCCTCCATCAAAGACGACTAATCTTAAAAATGAAATTTCCGGATTTCGTCAAAATTTCGATGAAAACTTTGGAGAGGCATGGGAGAGATTCAAAGATCTCCTCAGGAAATGGCCCCATCATGAATTCACAGAGCTTCAGCAAGTTAATATCTTTTATAATGGGTTGAACGGTAATGATCAAGATTCTTTGAAGCAGCCGCGGTGGCAATATCTTGAATCGTAAGCCTAAAGATGTGATTGAGATTTGCGAAATAAAATCAAAAGTTCCTATTTCTCGCAACAAAGTCAATATTCTGAACACTCCTGCTTCTTCATCCGGTAACTCTTCGAGTTGGCGCTCCGTTAGCCGCTCTAACGGGCGTCATCCGTTGTATGATGAAAGAGGTAAAGGAAATCAAAAGCGAAATTCATAAGCCGGAACCAATGAAAGCCGTGAACAAGGTGTGTGAAACTTGTAGTGGTCCACACGCGTATTATGATTGTCAAGCAACCGATGTTTCTTTTTACCAAGCTCCGTAGCTTCGTAAACCACAATCAATACCGACCACAAGCTGATCCTCAATACCGTGCACCTAGCGGTATGACACCACCTGGTTTTCCTCCTGTACAAAACTATGGCAATCAAAATCGCTTTGTTTCGAATCAAGGACAAAACTTCAATAACTCTCAAAATTTCAATCAGAACCGGAACAATTTCAACCAACCATATCAAGCTCCAAATCAGCAAAGTTGTCAACAACCTTCCCAAGCTCCTACCAAATGACTTCATGAAAATTACTGAGTCAAGCATACGTTCAATGCAAACTCGGATCAATAACATGAGAGTTGAGCTAAAAAGGAAATTGATACCACAATGTCTCGGCAGACAAATGAGTTGAAGAATATGATGAGCAGTTTCATGAACATGAATATGAACAAAGCTTCGTCATCTTCTGGAGGACTCCCAAGCAATACAGTTCCTAATCCAAATGCCGAGTTGAAAGCCGTCACCACTCGTAGTGGTAAGACGCATAATGGACCTTCGACTCCAATGCCTCCTCCACCAGGAGCAATGAGTCAAGTTACCAAGGATACAACAGACAAGGTGCATTTCTCAAGCCCACGAAGTACCGCACACGTCCCACCTTTGGTAGTCCAAGCTTTAAATCCGAACCCGGTTCCGAAGACAAATTCCGAGCCGAAATGACTTCCGTCCGGCTCAAAAGTCTAGTCAGCTCCCTTACCCATCAAGATTGCATGATGAGAAGCTCAAAGACAAAACCAAAGAGCAAATGGAAAAATTTTTCCAAATTTTCAATGAACTGCACTTTGATATAAGCTTCGTTGATGCTCTCGTTCTAATGCCCAAATTAGCATCCACGCTTAAAAGCTTCGAGCAACAAAGATAAGTTATCCGAGATGGCTAAAACCCCTCTCAATGAGCAATGCTCAGCGGTCCTTCTCAAGAAGCTTACCAAAAAGCTTGAAGACCGGCGGTTTTAATCCCGTGTGATTTCTTGGGGATGGTTCAATGCTCCGCCTTGGCCGATCTTGGTGCAAGCATTAACCTCATGCCACTTTCTGTATGGAAGAAACTGTCTCTTCCTAAACTTACATCCACTTGTATGACACTCGAGCTAGCGGACCGTACCAAAACTCATCCACTTGGGATAGCCGAGGATGTCGTAGTGAAAGTAGGAAAGTTTCAGTTTCCTACTGACTTTGTTGTAGTAGACTTTGATGCAGATCCTAGAGTTCCCCTCATCTTAAGGAGAGCTTTCTTGAGAACGAGCCGTGCTCTAATTGATGTATTTCTTTGAAGAGTTGACCATACGGGTTGACAACGAAGAACTCACGTTTAATATCAACCAGAACTCCAAACCTCTATACAAACATAGTGTTGCCACAATTGATCAAAAATATGAAAGAATCAATGCAACACTCTCAAATTTCACGGTTAAGAGGAGTCACCAAAACGTCTTTGAGCTAAAAACTTTGAAAATCAACCCTGGTTCAAACACATGGTTTGAAAGTTGTACCAAGGAAGTCGAGAGTGTTCTTGATGATGACCTAGAATCGGAGACTTTATCGGAAGTGGTGGAAATTGCTAGCTCTAAGAGCACACCACTTGTCCCACCTCCGGAATCAGTTTATCGTATTGAGTTTGTTAACTCTGTGAATGAAACCAAACTCTCTTCAGTTTCATCTGGATTGGATGATGATGTTTGTGATCCAATGGGAGATATTCTTCCCATTGAAGAATTGCTCAAAAATGATCCATCATCCCCTAGTCTTATTATTCCCGACTCTTCCATCCCTTCTCTCACTCCGGATGAGGAAGATGACAACTTTTGGAATGAAGTCGATGCCTTTCTTAGTGATGAGTCGATTCCAACAGGAATTGATAATACTTACTTTGATTCGGAGGGGGACATCCTTTTTTTGGAAAATCTGTTGGTTGAAGAACCATTTCCAACCCTCCCTACCGGTAATTCTGTTGACAATCACCACACAAACTTCAAGACTAAGCTTAAAAATGTCAAATATGGTGATTTGCTTTTCTTTGATGAGGAATGGACTTGCATTCTCATGCACATCTTTATTCCATTCTTCACGGATGGTGTGGTTGCTCTTTCCCTTTTCTCTTTTGGGAATGAGGACACCATCTTTGACCCCGGTATCATCCTTTATAGTTTCTACTATTAACAATACCGCGGTTGTATCTCGTCGGTGTGGAACTTTCTGATGTTCATATGTTTATTAACACCGTGAACGAAAGTCCGATCGAGATTGGTTTTCCACGTTGCTTCCCCAAGAACAAATGAATACGGGGTTGAGTCAAGCTAGCGACTTCGGGAATCAAAACATAGCACACTATATGGGTTTTCACCCGTATTTCTGACTTCTTTCTACTTTCTACCACCCTAGTGTAGGGAATTTCCCCCCATTGTATATAAAGTTTTCTAAAAAAAAAAATAATTTCAAACAATGGCGTAGTATTTCCTTTTACGTTCTATGTTTCGGCATAACCGCGGTACTTTGAATATTGAGGGCAATATTCATTTCTAGTGTGGGGGGAATTCTCACGAATTTTATCATGTAATTATACCGCCCAATTCCCCCATTTTTGGCCAAATTTTTTTTTATGGTTATCAGTCCGCCATGTCTAATAAACAAAAGGATTGGCTAATCCAGGAGCAAACGGCTCTTGGTAAAGATTTATCAAATCCGTTGACGGCTTGCAATTTGCCCAAAATTGTATGGTGTTTAGCTCACCATATCTTTAATTAGTAAAGAGTTGGCTAGCCCGCAAGTTTATGGCTTGTGGTAAAGGCAGTTGGAAAACCATAATTGGTAATCGACTCACCAAAGATATTTTATCTAAGAGTTGGCTAGTACAGAAGCAAACGGCTTACGGTAAAGACAAATCAAAACCGTTGAAAAGTGGTGATTTGCTCAAAATCATATGGTTATCAGTGTACCATAGTTCTTACTTGAACTGAAACATTTGGCTACTCCCGAAGTAATGGCTTTTGGTAAAGAGATTCAAATCCATTAAGTTTTCTCAAAAGATTGCTAGGGACTAGCAATGGTTTAGTGTGGGGGATTTGATGAGTGCTTATTCACTCATCATTTTAGGTCAAATCTGAAATGCAAAACATCTAAAAACACTCCGAAATGCATCAAAATACTGAAAATATCTCAAAATGGTGTTTTATATGTTTCAGATGCAAAAATATTGAAAACAAATGAAAAACGAACAAAGTTTGCATAATTGGTAGTTTCAGCCCCCCAACTTTCAAAAATGGCAACTTTAGTCCCTGTAATTTCAAAGATTGACAATTTACCTGGACATTTTAAATTGGAAAATTAACATTTTTAGTCCTTTGGTAATTCTAACTTGTCAAATTTGATCATTTTGATAAATTTTGGAAAATTTACAAGTTTAGTCCATCAAGTTTCAGATTTGGCCCTTGGATTTTTGGAGAGTGTCAATATTAGCCCTTGAAGTACTTTTCAGAATTACATGAATGGTCCCTGGATTTTCAGAATTACAATTTTGGTCCCTTAAATACTAAATGGATTCAATTCTAATCCTAAGTCTAAATCCTTAGTCCATTTACTACTTAAGCCCAATATCCTAATCCAAACCCGGTCAAACCCCTAATCCAAACCCGGTCAAATGATAAACACAACCCTACCCCCTTCTCCTTCCCCATATTCCCGCCCAAACAAATACCCTGCTCCTCCCTTTTTACTTCTCCCCAAACACTCAACCCCTCAAGCATCCCTATTACCCAGCTTCATCAAAACCCAAAACCACCCTTAATCCTCTTTACCCAGTTAAACCCTAATCCCAAACCCACTATCCCTTTTTCCCACTGCCACCTTAGCAATCCTTGTTAAAAAGACTCAACCAATGGCTCAGATTGCTCCCAAAGTGTACCTACTTATTGGATGGCTTGGATGAATTCAAGAAAGCACAAGGTTGCTTAGCTGTTTGCACTCACACAGGAGAAACACAAGAGTGAAGAGATTGAAGACCTAGTAGTAGTATAAATAGAGATGTTGTAGCCATGTTATGAGGCACCCTTTAATTTAGTTTTAAAAATTAGTTTTATGTTTTTAAAGTCTTTTGTAATGAGTTTATTCAATGAATGAAAAAGCTTTTTAGTTCAAGTTCCTGTTTTTTATCTTTCAGCTTATCAACAAATAAGCACTTGAGTGCTTATTTGTTCACTTTCTAGCTTTAAATTATCTAATAGCATCATATCAGTTTTAATTTAGTTTTCAGAGAGTAAAAGTGGAACCTGTGTCCAGAATTCTTCACTTTTTAAGGGGTGTTTAGTTCATGTCTTAAAGGGGTCAAAACTTATTTTCACCCATTTGACTTTCAAAGTCAAACATCCCATAAGGTTTAGTTGACTTTTTCAAGAGTGGAAACTGATTGGATAAAGTTTTGTGCAAAATTTGAATGAAAAAAAAGGGGTTCTGATTGTTTGTGCAGACTGCATCAGCAGGCTATAGCTGCTGATCTTGAGCTACTTATTCAGCTTATTTAACTTGCAAACCTTGCAAAAATTGTTTTTCTTGATTGCTTGTAGTCCTAACTCAGTTTGTTTCCAATTTAGTGCATCAAAAAGGGCCCTTAACTTGTCTAAATTTGAAGTTTGAAACTGTTCATTTCTTTTTTTTTCCTTACTGTCTCAGAGATAACAGCCCAACACAAGCTGATTTAAGCTTATTTTCAAACTGAAAACAGCATGCTCTTGGCCCCCACTTTATTTCTCTTGAATCTCCACTATGCTTACTTTATTGTTGCAGCTTGATTCAGGCTTGGGAGTCCACATTCCAGCTTAAAAGTAAGCTGCAAACAGACATCCTTGGCTGGTTTCTAGTCTGCAGTCACAGGTCTCTCTCTTCATTATCCTTTTCTAGCTTATCAGTAGATTAAGTAGCTTAATAAGGTAATTATTAAGTAGTCTAAATATAGTGTAGTTAGTAGTCTAGGATTTAGCTTAAGTAGTCTCATTTAGTGCTTATTTAGAGCAAGTTTAGTGATCCTTTTTAGGCTAGCTTAGTATTTCCTTAGAGTAGCTTAAAGCCAACTGCTTCCCCCCTTCTTAGTTCAATTTTAGGTTCACTTGCTTGGATTTATAGCTAATAGGGTTAAGTGTTAGTAGTTTTTCAATTAGTAAATTTGTTTAGTATAAGTATAAGCTAAAGATTGCAAAAGGAGTGTTTGGTTGTTTGTTTAAAAGAGGAAGTTTGTTTAGCTTTTTAGAATCTGTTGAGATAAGCTGTTCGTACAGCTTATTGAGAGTGCTTCTTTCAAAAAGTTTTTACAAAAGTTTCATAATTTGATCTCATCTTCAAGATTTGAAAAGCAAAATCCAAAAAAAAAATGTTTTGCAAAAAACTGGCGTGGCTGGGACTCGAACCCACGCCACCCAGCTCACACACAACATACTTAACAGGCGCCCTTGGGACTTGTCTCAGTCATGTGTTGCACTATTAAATACATAAGGGTTGTTAGCAGTTTACCTATTCTAGCTTTTCTAGCTTAATTTCTGCTTATTTCAAAAAGCACCCACCACGTTTTTCATTTTTCCTAGGACCAGTTTACAGCAAAGTAGTTTTCGTGATTTTTTCAGATTTTTCTCATAGTGTTTAATATTTTTAATCATTTAATTAGAGTAAAATCGTTTTTAATTCGTAATAAATAAAATAAAAGTCAAAAAAAATATTCCGCTTTTTCCTAAAATTATTTTTAGTCAAAGAGAACGTAGGAAAATTGATTTCACACCCGTAGCCCTTAAATTGCAAAAAGTTTACGTTTATGGCTCGGGTTGTTTCCCGGTTTTTGCGTTTTTACGTTTTAGCACCCTAGGACTTAGTGTAGCTTCGTTTTATCATTTCTTAGGCTTAGTGTTAGTTTATTTTTAGTTTATTAGGGTTCCCTTGCCTTAATTACCTTCCCGTTAATTAAATTGTAGAATACGTAACTCAAATCCAAAAATCATTATAACCAATTCAAGTTCTAATCACGAAACTCAACGATTCCTTCCATTCACACCTCGTTGGGACACGACCCGGGAAATCACTTTCCCGGTATCACTTTTATCACACCCGTGAGGTTTGGCACGTTAACCCTTTTCCTAAAAGGTTGATTTGTCTAATTTTACGGTTATTTTGATATACGTTGATATTGTGTTTTTCACCACTCACTTCACAACGAATCAATAACCTAAGAAGATACCTTTGGTTGATTTAGGATCAAATTTAGTTCGGTAATCTTTAGTGTTAAGCAAGAAACATTTACTACCAAAGACTCTAAAGTGTTCTAGTGAAGGCTTTTTGCCTCGAAGTAACTCGTATGGAGTTTTACCTAAGAACGGTCTAATTAGGACACGGTTAAGTATATAGGTTGATGTGTCGACGGCATTGCACCAAATTTTTTGAGGAATAGATTGCTCATTAATCATTGTGTGACTCACTTCTTATAGGGTTCTATTTTTTCTTTCAACTACCCCATTTGATTGTGGAGTGCGAGGCCGAGAAATTGTGAGTAATACCATTAGCATCACAAAAAGCTCCAAATTGCACTTCATTATCAAATTCTCTACCATGATCCGTTCTAATTGATACTATTGGACTTCCTAGTTGTCTTTGGATTTTCTTACTTAATATTTCAAAGTAATCGAACGTTTCAGTTTTATTCTTTAGAAATTTAGTCCAAGTGTACCTAGAGTAATCATCCACTATAACCAAAGTATAGAAGTTACCTCCATAACTTTGAATAGCAGATGGACCAAATAAATCCATATGAAGTAGTTCTAGACACTTAGTAGTAGAGACTATATTTTTAGCTTTGTGACTAGCATGGACTTGCTTTCCTATGTTACAAGCATCACAAAAATGATGTTCGTATTTTAATTTGGGTAGGTCTCTTACTAGTTCTTTAGATGATAGCGATTGAAGAAGTCGCATATTGGCGTGACCCAATCTTTGATGCCATAAGGTTGAAGTATCATCCATAGAAGTAAGACAAAGTTTGTCTTTAGGTTCATTACTGATTTTAATGACATATACTCCATGTTTTCTAATGCCTCTTCCTATAGTAATACCGTTTTTCAATATTTTACTACCGGTTTCACTAAAAAGTACGTTGCACTTTTTATCACATATTTGTCCTATACTTAGAAGATTGAAGTTTAGGTTTTCTACGTGACATACGTCGTTAATGGTTAAGGATTTATGAGAAATTGTACCTTTACCGATGATTTTGCTCTTGCTATTTCCAAACACCACATTTCCTCCATTGAAGGATTCATATGTGGAAAACAAGTCTTTGTTACCGGTCATGTGCCTCGTGCACCCGATGTCCTTGATCCATTCATCTGGATCTAGGTCGACCTTTAAGCACACCTAAGAAAATAATTAACTCAAAAGTTTGGTCCCCATTTGTTCATGAGTCCATTAGTGTTATACATATCATTCATGTTAGGCATATATGAATAAGGTGAGAAACATTCCACGGTGTAAAGTTTTGAAACGGAAAATTGTTTTGTACATTAGGATTCCATCCCATTTGATGGTAGTTACTTCTCGGATAAACATTATTTGGTATTCTTATGAATATGTTTGGTTTAGAAAATTATGGACCTTTGTTTTTCATAAAACTTTGATTTTATTTTAGTGGAGGTGGTTGTTTGACATTTCTAACAGTAACATGAGTTGGTTTCTTCTTGTTAACAATAACAAAGTCGGTTCTAGATGATGTGGTTGCGTTATTCCTACTGTTTGTTGGTTCAGACCCACGGATCCCTAGATTTACACTAGACGGTTCCTTTTTCAAGGGATCCGTGGGATCCGTGACTATAGTAGCTTGTTTTTCAATTGCTTTAACGAACCGTGTTTCTTTAATCTCGCTAGTTGACGTAGTAAGTTGCTGAATACCTAAACCCTTTTGATTATTTCCCGTTTTAACACTATTAAGTATTATATCAAGAGTATTAGTACTCATTCTAGCAATCTTGGAATCAAGATTATCAACTAACGTTTGAAGTTAAACACAAAGTTCACATTCACCATCTATTTTCTTTCCCTTTTCTAAACGTTTTAATTTATCTTTTAACTCAATAACTTCCTTTTCTAAACGTTCATTTTTGGTTTTCAAAATCTTATTTTTGTTAATTACTTTTAGACTGATTTTACAAAGTTTATCATATTCATGATTTAATGATTCATCATCTAACGATGATATACTATAATAGAGAGATTCGGAACATACCTCGTTTGAGTTATTTGCCATGAGACAAATTTCTTCGTTCTCCTCCTCACTCATTCCCCACGAACCACTTACGAACGCCTTTTGTTCATTACGTTTGGGACACTCACTTATGAAGTGATTAGGGTCCCCACATTTAAAACATGTGCGTTCGTCCCTTGCTTTCTTGTCGTCTTTGCCTTTCCTGAACCCCTTCTTGTCTTCATATGGTTGCTTGACATATCTTCCATTTCTTTTAAAGAACTTCTTGAAATCCCTTACCGCCATGGCGTACTCTTCGTCATCACTTTCCGAAGAAGAGGTTTCTTCATCGCTTGAGACCTTCTCGGATTTTAAGGCAAGAGATTTGTGCTTCTCTTTCTTTTCTTTTGAGGCTTCGGAGTCTTTAGTGAGGACAAGCTCATAAACCTTTAGATTCCCTATGAGTTCGTCGAGAGTGAGGATTGACAAGTCTTTGGATTCTTCGATGGCCGTCACCTTTGATCTCCACTTGGATTGAAGCACCCTTAGATGTCTCCTGACATGATTACGACTAGAAAAAGACTCATCAATTGCTTGTAATGAGGTAATAATAGTATTAAAGTTAGCAAAAGAATTATCTATACTATCCTCATCCGATATTGAAAATTGTTCATATTGTTGAACAAATAAATCTATTTTATTGTTTTTAACTTGTTGATTTCCTTGGTGAGTTACAACTAAAGAATTCCAAATTTCTTTAGAGGTTTTAAGCATAGAAATTCTTTCAAATTCCATTTTGGATAAAGTATTATATAAAACCATTTTTGCTTCACTATTTTTGGAAAGCTTTTTCTTTTGATCGTCGGTGAGGCGATCATGAGGGATGTTTACTTCGTTGTTGGTTTTATAATATTTTGTAGTGGCTTGAAAGTCACCTTCAACAATGATGTTCCAAAGATCAATATCTTTTAACTTCACATAAGTCTCAAATCTATTTTTCCAATAAATAAAACCATTTGTTTCAAGTAGTAGAGGTCGTTGCCTAGATTTCCCTTCTTTATAGTTTTCAAAACTCATTGTGATCGAAAAGTTTTTAAAATACAAATTACTTTAAAACTTTTGTAAACCTTGCTCTTGATGCCAATTGTAGAAAACTAGCAGGGGGGGTTGAATAGTTTTGCCGATTTTTAGTTTAGTTTCAAAAACTTTAGATTCGATCTTATGTGAATTCGTATAGATGGATAGAAAGTATAAGACAATAAGTAAAGTAAATAACGAAAGCAAGTAAAGTAAAGGATAGAGAGTAGTGACACAAGTGATTTATAGTGGTTCGGCTACAAGGACACCTTCCTTGCCCTACTCCACTCCCCGAGTTCCCCACTCGAGAGTTCAAGCACTATGTTAACAAGCTCCTTCAACAATGCGGAGAAGCCTCATAACGTCGCTTACACTTTTTCCGGTACAAAGCTAAATACCGAGTCCTTAGCACGACGGACCAAACCAACACAACTATTACACATTAACTATGTGAAATAGGAAATACAAGATCTTGCTACATAAATCTTGTGGACGAACAAATCAATCAAGGACCCCTTGCTTGGATGACTTGTAGTATCTCGTGATCTCGCCTTTGGAAGGACCTATATGAGAATCACAACAAAAGAAAGAAGAACTACTAGATAGATCAAGAGACCTGAGATTAGAAGAGATAGAGGATATATGAGATAGTTTGTAAGAAGAGGGGTGAGTAACAATGAAGAAATGACTCACTATTTACAGGAAAAAATCTCTATTGTTGCTCGGTTCCCGCGGATCCCTCACTTGAGGGATCCGTCCAGTGTAAACCCAGGGATCCGTGGACGCTCCTCACTATTTGGGTTATGGGTCATGAATCATGGGTCATGGGTCATGGACTTTGGGTCATGGGTACCCAAATAGATACAATGTATCTAGACATTGGGTCATGGGTTTTGGATATTACCCATCCTATTAAACTATTACAACAAATGAATTTTTACAACATTTTATGTAAATGACTAGATATATGTACTTTACAAAAATAACGTGTATTCTTATAATTTTACTTATGATAACTTTATATTTGTTATGAACAAAACACAAAGAGATCGATAAATATGAATAAACGTTTTTACGGTTTATTTGTATTAACAAACCGGTTAGACCCATCGGGTTTTAAGTGACCCAGGTCAACATGGTTCTCGAAACCCGGCAGGGTTTGTTTTTTTTTTCATTTTTTAAATAGAAAACTGGGTTGACCTGGTTGAAAAAAATTAGTTTTTTTTAAAAGAAAAATGGGTTGACCCGGCGGTCGAACCGGTAACCCGGTGACTCGACCGGGTCGATTAAAAACCCGGTTTTTAAAACATTGATTATTATTGATATCATAAAACCAAAGATTTAGGGGATGTTTGTTTGAGTCAAGGGAATTACTTTAGAATTTGGATCTGATTAAAACTTAAAAATCTAGATTGGATTTAAGTTAATTTGTCTTATATGAATATATATATTTTAAAGTGTTTGAAGCACTAAAAAGTGAATTTTGTAAAAGTAATCAAAAGATGAAAGGACAAGAATGTGCCACGTTATATTACCAAACATTTACATGCTAAAGCCAACATTGAGGGTGGCATTTGAAGAAACCAGATATTTAAGTTTTGGTGGGACCCTCTTGACATATCCCCCCAAACCCAACGTTGGTATTTAACCCAAGTCAAATCCTAGGACTAAGTCCCATATACCAAACGCAGCCTAAGAACCTATCCCAACGATTATCATTTTAACTAATTAGTGGCATGCACTACTCTTGCTTCTTAAACTAACAGTGTTAATAAGATGTACTACATGAGAATGGTAAATATAGAGTTTTATGTCTAAGAAAAAAAATACCTTAAAAAGCCATCAAAATGTCTTTGTTGTCTCGTTACTAGGGGTGTTCACGGGCGGTTTCGGCTCAGTTCGGTTAAATATTTTAACTATCCATTGCGGGGCGGGTAGTTCATTTTACTATCCGAAACCGAACCGTACTAGGCAGGTAACCGGACATTCGGGTACCCGAAATGAGCAGTTACCCGCGGTTCGGGTAACGGTTAACCATTTAAAAAAATTAATTAAATAAAATCGGATGAACAATAACATAAACTCATTTTTATAAAATTAAATAACAATGAAGAGATTAGATTCATAATAATTTTGTCATGCCGCAATAGAAACATTCAAATTATCATATGTAACAAAATAACTAATACTATTTATTTGAAGTTTATACGCTACGATCACTTTAATCATATATAATCCATGGACTTTAGTAAATGATCACATTAGATATGTAAAAATGTGTTATATGATAAAAGTACAGTAGTGCAATAATATAGTTGATACTTGTACATTTTTATAAATGGTTTGTTGAAACCTCATGTATATTAATCACGGTTTGGTTCGGGTAACCACGGATAACTAAAATTAAAAACCGAAACTGAACCGTCATAAGCCGGTTTCTCCGGTTTCGGGTTTTCTCGGTTTCGGTTTCTTCGGTTATCGGTTTTTTGCGGTTTCGAATTTAGCGGATCGGCTCGGTTCATCGGTTTCTCGGATTTTTTGAACACCCCTACTCGTTACGTAAAAGTGCACAACTAAGTAATATTGTCCTTCCATGATTGTCAATACCGACAAAAAACCCCAAAAGCATGTCGTACGAGTTCACTTTATATGTTGTATCAAATACGACCACATCTCCATATTTTTAGTAGGAATCAGAACTGTGGGCATGAGACCGATATATATGTTAGAACTTGCTTTCCCCATCAACTGTATAGTATTGAAAATTGGGATTTTCATTTTTAGTTTGTTTACATTACTACAGGAGGTCTCTAGCATCATTTTGTGAGTGCATATTCTATGAAATTTGTTAAGGAAATTATGAAAATCCTTTACAAGGAAAGAAAGTTCTCCATGCCTCACATTTCTTTCAACTTCCATAACACACATAATTTGTCTAACTGATAACCCCCTTCTTTCAACATAAGTATACGGTTTTCATCTTCTATTGTAATACATCGATAAAATGAAAGAAACGAACCTCTTGTGTGGACAATAAAACATGGTTATGCTCCGCGACGAATTGAGTAACCTGTCATTCCTCTAGGAATATTTCGTTAATTCTTTTCAATTTAATACACATGTAAGCCTTGCATCCACATCTCGAAGAACCCCTGTTTCTTTGTTTTTAGAGAAGTTTATCACTTTTGCCTCCGAAGTTCCGATAACAAAAAAACCGCGCCTTTTTTTTCCAGTTTTCTTTTTGTTCACGAACCATTCATATCGGACCAAAAATCCATTCATCTTTGCATATTTTAGGTAGAAAAGAAAAGCTTCTTCTTTACTAAGAAAACATTGACCAATAAAAGGCGTGTCAAAAATTTATTTATGGCTTTCAACATCTTCTTCGTTCAAATCAAAAGCTAGTTCCCCCTCGTAAAAAAAACTACAAAAAGTTAACTAAAGTTTGGAAAATGACTATTCAAAAATTTGGAAGGATATGACAAGTCAAAATTTGGAGGAAAGTGAAAAGTTAATATTTGGTTGGAAGTGAAAATGAATGAGAAATTTATATGAGTACTAATGTATATTTGGGAGGGAAGTTTTGAGGATGATTGATTCTTTAGTTGCATTAATTAATTGCAAGTCAAAGGATAATTTTGGTATGACATAAAACGTAAAAACAATTAACAAATAATTAGGGTTCGTTTGGTTTGTAGATGGGTTTAACGTGATTTGGGTTTGGATTTAGGGCCCGTTTGGTTTGTAGATGGCTTTAGGATTTGGATTTGGATTTAAATTTGAGTTTAGATTTGAATTTGTGTTTGATTTAAATATCATTTGTTATATTAAACATTGTTATTATAAAATTAAAAAAGAAATAGTTTTATAATAGAAACAAAGAAAGATCACAAAAAGAAATTTGTCGGAAGGCTTGGTGGGTTTACACACCAATAAAATACGACCTGCACACCATCAAAAAAATTTATTTTTTGTATTTTTATTTTAATTTTATAATTTTGTTTCTATTATAAAACTGCGAAATAAAAAAACCGGAACAAAAATTATAAAGTTTGATAAGTCAAAAGTATTAAAATACAAAAAATACGGAGCATAATACCATAAAAACTGTGTTTGTTCTATTAATAAAATAAATAAAACTGCAAAAAAAAAATGCTGAACAAAAATCATAAAGTTAAAATAGTTCAAGACAAAATATACACAACGAAAAAAATATTTAAAACAGTTTTGTCTTGTCAATAAATCGGATAATAGAGTGGTGGGAGGGGTAGGTGGTGGTGTGGGTGGTGGTGTGTAAACCACATAACCTTTGTCAGAAAGGTAGGGTGTTTCAACCGGATTTGAAGATGCCCGAATTGATGGGTTTTGGTGGGCCGAGTTTCAGCATATCTTCAAACCAAACATGCAAATTGAACCCAAACCTGGATACTAAGGCTCACCCCCTCTACCAAACTGGCCATTAGATTTTGATTTGAATTTAATGTAAGAGAGAAAAAATATATTATAAAATAAATAATTTATTATATATGTAATTATAACAAAACTTATGGGTGAAAATGTAATTTAATGAAATGTTGTTAAAACCCACCGAACCTCTTTACTTTCAAATTTGTGAGCCCTCGAAGATGTGTAAAATCTAAATTATATATATATACTATTTGGAGTTGGAGGGTGTATAAAAATACAAGGTATAAATGATGTGGTGTCAACATTTGATTGGTCCTATACATGGTATAATACACATAAAACCATTGTGGCATCACCCCATTGGGTGAAGTGTGTTTGCTTCTTTACTGTTCATCGTATCTCATACAAATTTCCACAAAAACCGGGTGTATATACAACCTACTATCTGAGAGTGCACATGTACACAAGTTTCTCCTATGATCTAGACCCTTCTTCTATCCTTTCATCCTCATAAAAACACACACACGAAACCAGACAAACTCACCCCTCACTACCCTAATCACAAGCAAGATGATTAAAACTCACTTCTGGTTGTCAACCAAATGACATTATCTTGGACTCAAGCCCAAACCAGGGCCCAAAACACTCTTACCAAACGAACCTTTAGTATTTCAAAAAGAATCTTATAGTAATTATTCCTTTTTAACATATGCCCTTTGTGCACAAGTTAGAAATACCTATTTATTAATTGTGTTGTTGTACCCGATGGGTGGACCCAGGATCTAGAGTCACTAGGTTCATTTTATGAAAAATATCGAAAATCATAACTCAAAAGTTATGGATCGGGTTCATTTTAGAAAAATCAATATATTTGATATAAGTTTAAACTACGCAAGAAAAATTCATGGGTTTCGCGTGCACCTACGGGAACCCCTTTGGTCCGCCCCTCGTTGTACATACTCTCACTTTAGTTTTACGTTGTATTCTCGAGTATCACTTAAAGAAAGAAAGAAAGAAAAGAAAATGAGAAGAAACAAAAAAAAAGTTATGTTTTTGAGTAACATTTAAAGAGGAAAAGAAAAGAAAATGATCGAAGAAGAAGGATTATTTGATTGATATTGAACTAAAATATTTCCTTCAAAAATTAAGCCAAAAATATTTACTTTACATTTCTTTAATTTTCCTTACTTAAAAAATTTAAAACAATGAGACAGAAAAAATAATGATTTTTTATTTTAAATTTTGTAATGGGATTTTCCTCCTAGGCAAATCGGAAAAAAAAAGTGAGGGTTTATTCCCTTAAGGCGAAGATTCGAGGAAGACATATTGCCCTCTTGGATGTCACTGCACGACTCGAACTATTAACTACTAACTAGCCATTCTAAAAAAAAGAAAAAAATTCCCATTATATATATTTGATTTGATTTTTATTAGTGCTTTAGAGGTAAAATGGGTACTTTTGGTATGGTTGTGAACAAAGGTAACAGAAAAAGAATGAAAGGTTTATATAGAGTAATGTACATAACATTTTCACATAGTATAATGAACAAAAAGATAATTGAGAAAGAATGAAAGATTTATATTAATGTATATACAAATGGATGCATGTAAACTGATTTTGGAAGTATATTTGTTAATCTCTTTGCAAATCTTCACCAATATGTTCCATTTTTCTCATTGGGATTTCAAGTTGTGTAGGCCTGCCAATTTCCAAATGCTCAGGGACCTCAGAAGGACTCACCAGTTCCCATTGTGGCGGGTTCCGATGATTCCATTCGGGTGTTGAGTGCGAACTTTCTCGTGGTTCGACTCGATTATGATTCAAACTAAGTGCAATCTGGATAAGTCTGACTGCTTTTCTCCAACGGCTTTCGTTATTCCAACGCGACCCGTTGGACTCATTGAAGCTAATAATGCGTTGCTCAATTCGGTTATGGAGTAACCGATAAAGGAAAATTAGGAAGCTTAGTGTTGAAGCGAGACCTGAGATGAGGAATATTCCCCAAAAGTTAGCAAGACTCAATCTTTCCGAGTCTAACCCGGGATTAGAATTTGAGCAATTTTGGGAGGTGTCGAGCCATTCTTTTTCTAGATCACGAATCTTGCCTTCTTCCATGAGATATAATATAGCTCCCGAGACATCATCAGTTATTGGAGAATCTTTAGGGAAAACCTACAAGGATGCACAGTAGAAAGCCGTTAGTAACTTACTTAGATATAACACACGCGTGGTTATTTCGTCCCTCCCAAAATATACTTTTAACACATATTGTAGATTTGAATGGATTGTATACTTACAAAGCCTAGACCTCCAAATTTATACGAAGGGCCGACGGCTGTGTACTCGTTGCAATACTGTTTGAGGAAGTATTTTTCATAAGGAAGCTCGAGAAATGCAGCGCTGATAGTTCCGTTCTTGAAGTTGTCTGGATATTCGCTTTGCGAAGATATGTTCTTGATGTTTTCCAGTTTAAGAACATCCATCAAGTACTTGCCAACAAACGAATCAGGATCACATCCCACGGATGCATTTGTTTTCCTTAGCCACTCTATATCTCTTACCGTAGGCTCTAGCATACGTACTGTGAGCATTGAGGTGAGGCTAGCTGTGTAGCTAGAGGTTATTATGAACACGACAAAGAGCCATATCATAACGACCACTTTACTATGATTGCTTCGTATCTTCTCTCCTGCATTCAACACAAAGTTTTGTTTTATAAACGTAATTCAGAGAATCGTGTACAAACAGCGACCAAACTATTCATCTTTTTTATTAAAGGCACACGACTTTTCTTATCCAAATCAGTTCTCATGCTAGATAAAATTAAAGTAAACCGATTGAACCAGCACGATTCAAAATTACTTACTATGTGAGAAGAAAAGGGACGAGAAGGTGAACCATAACGCAGTTCCAAGTTGATCCTTCCATGGACCTCTAAACTCTTGATTCACTTGATGCTCCATGAACCAGACCACAAACATTGTGTAGAACAATATGCCAAACGTAGCTAACCACATCTCCGACGTAAATGGTCTCATAAACTTCCATGCCTTATGTGGTTCTGATTTCACTGGCACCACCATCGACAACCCCGATTCAGTAAATGGTTGTGTGAACTCAACGTATCTTGAACGGTCAGCCAGTATTGTAACATCACCAACAACGGCATCATAATTCTTTTTGTCAGCAAAAAAATATGCATAAACAGAAAAAAGAACATTACTACATTTTTTAAATTTTATATAAGAACACTAGTACATCTTTTAGATGCTATCTAATAAAAGAATGCATGCTACCTTAAGTATAATCAAGATAATGTTATTATAATAAGAACGCCGTATCAAATTTGACTATGAATATGATAATAGCATCATGAAATAAATAAATACTTCCATATGATAGCAGGCAGGGACGTAATCAGGTGGGCCCCGAGTGGTTTCGAATCACCCATGAAGTTTTGTGATGTAGTGTTAATTTTTGGTAAAAATTTTAATTTTTCATAAATGCACGTAGTCTATAAAAATTATATTTTTAGTTTTGTTTAAATTTTTATAAATGCCTCTAGTTAATATGTCACTACAAAAATATCTAATTCAGCACTTATTTTTTCTTCACGGTGCATAAGTGTGGACATTTTTTTATATGGATAATAGTTTTGCTACACTAATATGTGTCACAAATATTTTAAAAATTAATCAACATATATAAGTGTACAATTCAATAAAATTACACTTATATATGTAGCAAATGTTTTCACACTTTTTATTATAAACATTTTTTGCAATTTTGCCGCACTTTTAACTATAGAAATTTGGATAATTCTCCACACTTATATATGTAGAAAAATTTTATGTAATTATTAGCCACATGAGAAAGTGTGGAATCAATAATTTTACACATTTTTAACTGTGGTCAATTGGTCTTTAAAATGTGGAGAATTCAACTAGTTTTTTGTAGTGTCTTTTGTTCGTCCCTGTATGATAGTATGAAATCAAGCATGTATGTTTAAATTTCATGTTCAAGGATTGCTATAGTTACGTGAAAAATGTTTGCTCATTGGGTGTTCGAATAATCAAAAGTCAACAGTCAAAGGTCAAAACCACTGATAACGAATAGTCTACAACAAAAAAAAACCAAAATCTTATCAATTTACGTGTCTTGTACGAGTGTGCAACTTTTTAAATATTTTGACTCAGTTATTTCTACCCAGCTTTAAAAGTTGAACAACAATCTGGTCATATTTATCAATTTACAAGGTATACAGGATATGCCATAATGTAGTTGTGTGAAATATTCTTATGTGTAACAATGAAATAAAGGAGTACCTTATAGTAGACTTGTTTCACCATATCGTCGTACAAGCCCGTATGGTTTACAAACTCGTAAGGTAACGTGTAACCATATTTCTCTTCCAAAGTGGCGACAACGGACTTGAAAACCTCAATGCAAAGACCGGAATATTTAGTCTCATTCGTGCTCTCGATCCATTCCACTTTCACAAACCTATCAAATGACGTCGCGTCTGGAACACCAATCTTCATTTTCTTTGCATTGTTAGGCATTGCCCATCCTTTTGGTATCCTGTTTATTAAATCCCCGGGCCAGTTTATGGCCACCTGCCTTAAGCTACGATTGTCTACAGGTTCAATATTTGAAAAACCCGTCTTTGGTGACAAGAATCCGAGCTCTTTGTAACTTTTGCCAATTATATTCACCAGCTGAAACTTGTTGGGATCCGATAGCTTTTCATCTTGAAAAGCTATTTGGCCGGTCAAACCAGTGAAGTTGCTTGATAAAATTGTGTCCAGCAACTTCTTTGAGAAACCAACATCAGTATCATTTGAATTTTCTAAATGTTTTAGTGCTCGTGAGATAGTATCTATGCTATCATATGCACGTAATGCGTAGATTCCTGGTTCAAACTTATCTTCCTCGGGATAATTTGATCTAAAAGTTTTCTTGAAGTTAGATTCGAAGTCTAGAAACTGTGTGTTTTTGTCAGGATAGTACGTCTTGATGCCTATAGCACCTTGCACGAGGCGAAAAACTGATGGGTTAATAGAATCAAGAAAACTAGAAATACTATCTCCAATAATCCAAACTGAGTCTTGACTCATTAGTCCTAGTTTATTAGCTTCTTCAAATACCCTAGTTGCCGTAGGTAAAGACGACTTCAACACAATAAAGACCCGTGATTGTTTTGTGGTCAAAACTTCCACTAGCTCATCCCGAATAGTCTCTTTTGGATCAAATGGTGAAGTGAAATGAGGTAAAACTACATGGTGTTCAACTATGGAACCAATCTTTTGAAGCTCCTCAGATAATAATGATAAAGCCCCATATTCACCACCATATGCATTCTCTTCATAAACCCCGATAACCCTTTTCCAATTATATGATTGCACGATAGACGTGATGCAATTTATTTCGTCAGACATATTTAAATTGGTCATTTGTACCAAGAAAGGCCATTGAAGACGCAATAGAGGTTGTGAAGTATCGGGACTTAAAGAAATAACCGGGATTTGAGCATCTTGCCCTATTTTCGCTACTAGTATAGTTTCCTCCCATGAATCTGTCCCGATTATTACCCGTACGTTTTGTTTGTCAATCAAATCTTTTGCTGCAACATAAATATTAATAAAACTTTAGCTGTGCAACTTAAAACAAAAAACCTCGTAACTATTTATGTGCATCTGAATGACTCTATAAAGTTAAAGACTTATATTATTAGACAAGAACTATATAAAACCTGAAGAAGCAGCTTCAAGAGGGTCTCCACTAGAGTTCTTGAAATGAATAGCTAACTTATGGTAATTAGAACCCAAAGTTAGCTTTTGGACGGCGATTTCAATAGCAGTTTTTTGTTCTTTCCCTGCTCGGGAACTCTCATCGATGATCACTCCTATGTTCGTGGTTTGATTCAAGGCTTTCGTGACCGAAACGTGTGATAGAATATTCAATATGAGGAAGAAGATGAAAATGAGTTTCGAAAGTGCAGCAGAAGGCATGTTTTGGGACTATAGTTGTGGATTTTTTGTGGTGCATCTTTATATAGATGATGAAAAATATGTGGATATTTCAACGCATGACTTGGTCTACGTCGAGAATGACATGCAAAGAAGCAATCAAATTGGAATACTTGTAGCCTACACAATTCATAAGACCAAAGTATCATTTTCGAACAGTTCGTCTTAGATTTTTTAAAATGTTAGGAATGTTAAACTAGTATTTATCGTTGACAGGTATCATATAAACCGTGGTAAAAATATATTTGTTCTCTCAAGTCTCAACCCGTTTCCTTGACTACTTTTGTTAGATTTGTACCATTTCAAAGATTATATTATTTTCTAGGGCAATTTCACATCTCCACTTTTTTGAATTTAAAATTTTCATATTTATCTAAACATGCTTTAAAAACATTATACTTTATGCTTTCAATATCATGAAAGTAAGAAAAGATATCGATACTACAAGATATTTTGTTACAAGATAAATAATTACTTAATTTTAAGTCTCTTAAAATGGTACTATAAGATATGTTTACGTTGGACAATTACGGCAACTAACCCGAAGTTCTATCGCGGAATGTTAAATAGTAGGTTGTATTGAGCACAAGCAGTTAATAAGAGAGATACGACAATACTACAAAGAACCGAACGACTAAGTTTATTAACACCACGATCGGTATTACAAAGAAAGAATAAAAGATGCGAGCGTATCTTGAGCATCACCCCCTTACCTCCTTTTATAGGGTGAGGGGGTTGGTTCTCCTAATCTAAACCGACTAGGAGACTTGCTTCAGTCCCAAGCAACCAAAAACACATCCTAACATGCTATTACTTGCCTTGCAAGGTAAGTTTTTGAACTTAAAGAAAACTACACTTAACTACCATCTACTTAATCGACTTAACGTAACGTAACTAGACTTGACCATAAAACCAACAATTTCCCACCTTAGTGGCAAGAATAGTTAACTGCGAAACCAAGTATCTCCATGCAATACTTAAACTTAGGACTTGAAGCCACATTTGTAAACGCGTCAGCTGGATTATCTTCCATGCCTATTTTTGCCACTTCAATCTCTAGATTCCACAATCTCCCTAATGAAGTGATAACCCACGTTGATATGCTTTGTCCTCTCATGAAGCATTGCATTTGTTGAGAGATGAATTGCACCTTGATTATCACAATTCACAACCATTGACCTTAGGTTTACTTTCAGCTCGATTAGTAGACCTTTAAGCCATATGCTTTCTGTAACAACTTTTGTATTTGCCATATACTTCGCCTCTGTAGTAGATAATGCAAAAACATTTTGTAGAGTTGCTTTCCAACTCACAACATAACCATGTACCATAAACACGTACCCGGTTATCGACCTACCCTTGTTAGGGTCTTTAGCATAATCTGCATCGACGAAACCATCAACATCTATGTGCTTCCCTTGATCTCTATCATACATCAGACCTACATGAACAGTGCACTTCAAGTACTTCAAAATCCACTTCGCTGCCTCCTAGTGGTTTTAACCTGGATTCGCCAAATACCTGCTCACAATGCTAACGTCATACATAATATTCGGTCTAGTGCAAACCATCAAGTATATTAAACTACCTACAACATTCACATACATGACCTTACTCATTCTGTCCAATCCTTCAAGGAGACCTTGAAAGTGTGCTCCAAATGGCATGGAGACCGACTTGCCATTATCTACTCTGAAGTTATTTAGAATTTTCTGCACGTATCCTAACTGATACACATTCAGGGTTCAACTACGCCTATCCATGACAATCTTCATACCAAGTATCTTTCTAGCTGGACCAATTCTTTCATATCAAACTCTTTTCGCAGCTTGGTATATTTGATCTCAGACTTGCTTTTACAAGCAATCAACATATCATCTACATACAACAATAGATATACGTACATACTTGGTGCAAACTCCTTGAGGTAAACATAGCTATGATAGCTGCTGCGACTGAACCCATTGCGGACTATATACACATCAAACCGTTTGTACCACTACCTTGGAGACTGCTTAAGACCGTAAAGATATTTCTTCAAGAAACATACCTTGTTGCCCGATCCTTTTTCAAAACCAAGCATCTGCCTCATGTAAATGGTTTCTTCAAAATTACCATGTAAAAACGCCATCTTTACATCAAGTTGTTTCAACTCGTAATCTTCACAAGCAGTTAATGAGAGAATCACCCTAATAGATGTATGTCAAACTATAGCTGAAAATACCTCATTGTAGTCAATCCCTGCTCGTTGTGTAAACCCCCCAGCTATCAGCCTTGCTTTGTACCTTGGTTTCTGAACACCTTCAATCCCTTCTATAATCTTATACAACCACCTGCAGCTTACCAGCTTATGACCAGGTGGTTGATCGACTACCTCCCAAGTATGATTCTTCTTTATAAAACTCATCTCTTCCTCCATAACACGAACCCACTCATCTTTTTCAAATGAATTAATCGCTTCCTGTAATGTGATAGGTTCATGTATATCTTCTTCCTCAGCAATGAAAAATGCATATGCTATTATATCATCTTCTTCCCTAAACCCTGATGGTCTAGAAAATGATACATTACCGTCATCTCTATACCTTGCAGGTATGTAGTTTTTCTCTTAGCTTTATTACGCACCATAATATAGTTGTTCAGATTATGTTGTTGAGGCATTGCATCTTCAACATCTTCATTGTTAATAAAAATAAACCGTAAAAACGTTTATTCATATTTAGCGATCTCGTTATGTTTTGTTGATAACAAATATAAAGTTATCATAAGTAAAATTATAAGAATACATGTTATTTTGCAAATTATATTCATTTGGTCATTTACATAAAATGTTGTAATAATTTTAATTGTTGTAATAGTTTATGTAATAGGATGGGTAATATCCAAGACCCATGACCCATACCTAGGGGTTATGCTTAGTAGAGTCAGTCGATACTGCCAAGCTCGAACTTCGACTTCGATTAGTAAAACTTCGAGCTTTAAGCTTCGACTCGAGCTCAATTCGAAACTTTGGATTTCAAGCTGTTTCGGCATCATCTCAAACTCGAGGCTTTCGAAACTTCGACTCGAGCTTCGATTGTTACCACTTTTAAAGCCGAACTTCGGTGAAAAAATGGGCATATCAAGCTCGACTCGACTCGACTCGATTTTATGTAACTATATGTTTATAAAAGGGTAAAAGTGTATATCATTGAAGCTTGATAAGAGCTCGCGAGCCTCACGAGCTAACTATATTTGAGCTCGAACTCGGCTCGAAAGTGTACTCGAGTAGCTCGAGCTCGAGCTCGACTCGTTTATATCGAGTCGATTTCGAGTAGTTTACGAGTCGATCTCGAATAGCTCGCGAGCTGTCTCGTCTCGTTTACACCCCTACCCATACCCATGGAGCTAATTCATAACCCATGACCCATTGCATGACATCATGCATGAAATCATGTTAGGTATTATCCATGACCCATTGTCTAGATACATTGTATCTTGTTGGGTAACCATGACCCGAAGTCCATGACCCATGGCTCATACCCATAACCCATAACCCGGTTTGCAACCCAAAATCCGGACTGGTATAACCCAGACTGCTGGATCCCTGGTTTTGCACTGGCCGGATCCCCCAAGTGAGGGATCCGCCAGAACCGTGGGACAGAAGGCTTTTTGTGCCTATAAATAGTGAGCCATTTCTTCATTGTTACTCACCCTTCTTCTTACAACTCTCTCATATATTATCTCACTCTCCTAACCTCTGATCATTTGATCATTCTAGTAGTTCTTCTATCTTTTGTTGTGATTCTCATATAGGTCATTCTCAAAGGCGAGATCATGCTATACTACAAGTCATCCAAGCAAAGGGTCATCCACAAGATTTCTGTAGCAAGATCTTGTAATTCATATTTCACATAGTTGTTGTGTAATAGTTGTGTAAAGGTTTGGTTCTACCTCGTGGAAGAACTAGGTATTTAGCTTTGTACCAGAAAAAGTGTAAGCGACGTTTTGAGGCTTCTCCGCCAAGTTGAAGGAGCTTGTTGACATAGTGCTTGAACTCTCGAGTGGGGTACTCGGGGAGTGGAGTAGGTCAAGGAAGGTGTCCTTGTAGCCGAACCACTATAAATCACTTGTGTCGCTACTTTCTATCCTTTACTTTACTTGATTTCATTATTTACTTTACTTATTGTTTTCATACTATCTAGCCATCCATACGAATTCACATAAGAATCAAATCTAAATCTTTAAAACTTAAATTAAAATCGGTAAAACTATTCAACCCCCCTTCTAGTTTTCCACAATTGTTATCAGAGCAAGGTTTACAAAAGTTTTAAAGTAAATTGTATTTTAAAAACATTTCGATCACAATGAGTTTTGAAAATTATAGAGAAGGGCAATCTATGCAACGACCTCCACTACTTTAAACTAATAGTTTTATTTATTGGAAAAATAGATTTGAAACTTATGTGAAATGAAAAGATATTGATCTTTGTTATATTATTGTTGAAGGTGATTTTCAAGCTATTACAAAAGATGATAAAACCGGTAACGAAGAAAACATTTCTCATGATCGTCTCACTGACGACCAAAAGAAAAAGCTTTCCAAAAATAGTGAGGCAAAAAATGGTTTTATACAATGCCTACCTAAAAAGGAATTTGAAAGAATTTCTATGCTTAAAACCGCTAAATAAATATGGAATTCTTTGGTTGTAACACACCAAGAAAATCAACAAGTTAAAAACAACAAAATTGATTTATTTGTTCAACAATATGAACAATTTTCAATATTGGATGAGGATAGTATAGATAATTATTTTGCTAACTTTAATACTATTATTACTTCATTACAAACACTTGATGAGTCTTTTTCTAGTGGTAATAATGTCAGGAGATTTCTAAGGGCGCTTCCATCAAAGTGGAGACCGAAGGTGACGACCATCGAAGAATCCAAAGACTTGTCAATCTTCACTCTCGATGAACTCATAGGCAACCTAAAAGTCTATGAGCTCGTTCTCGCTAAAGACTCTGAGATCTCAGAAGAAAAGAAAGAGAAACATAAATCTCTTTCTTTAAAGGCCAAGAAAGTCTCAAGTGATGAAGAAACCTCATCTTCGGAAAGTGATGACGAAGAGTATGCAATGGCGGTACGCGACTTCAAGAAGTTCTTTCGGAGAAAAGGAAGATATGTCAAGCAACCTTATGATGACAAGAAAGGGTTGCGGAAAAGTAAAGACGAGAAGAAAGTGAAGGACGAACGCAAGTGTTTCAAATGCGGGGATCCTAATCACTTCATTAGTGAGTGTCCCAAACGTGACGAACAAAAGGCGTTCGTAAGTGGCTTGTGGGGAATGAGTGAGGAGGAGAAGAAAGAAATTTGTCTCATGGCAAAAAACTCCAACGAGGTATGTTCCGACTCTCTAAATTATAGTAGTTCATCGTTAGATGATGAATCCTCACATCTTGAATATGATAAACTTTGCAAATTAGTCTAAAAGTAATTAACAAAAACAATATGTTGAAAAACAAAAATGAACATTTAGAAAAGGAAGTTATTGAACTAAAAGATAAATTAAAGAGATTGGAAAAGGGAAAAGAAGTAGATAGTGAATGCAAGCTTTGTGTAGAACTTCAAATACTAGTTGATCATCTTGATTCTAAGATTGCTAGAATAAGTATTAATACTCTTGATAAAATACTTGATAGTGTTAAAACGGGTAATAATCAAAAGGGTTTAGGTATTCAGGAACACATTGCGTCAACTAGCGAGATTAAAGAAACACAATTCGTTAAAGCAATTGAAAAACAAGCTACTGTAGCCACAGATCCCTTGAAAAAGGAACCGTCTAGTGTAAATTTAGGGATCCGTGGGTCTTTACCAGTAAACAGTAGAAATAACGCAACCACGTCCTCTAGAACCGACTTTGTTACTGTTAACAAAAAGAAACCAACCCATGTTACTGTTAGAAATGTCAAACAACCACCTCCACTAAAACAAAATCAAAGTTTTATGAAAAACAAAGGTCCATCATTTTCTAAACCGAACACAAATATAAGAAGACTAAACAATATTTATCCTAGAAGTAACCACCATTAAATGGGATGGAATCCTAGTGCACAAAATGGTTTTCCATTTCAAAATTTTACACTTTGGAATGATTTCTCACCTTTTTCGTATATGCCTCCTATGAATGAAATGTATAACACCAATGGACCCATGAACAAATGGGGACCAAAATTTTGAGTTAATTGTTTTCTTAGGTGTGCCTAAAGGTTGACTTAAATCCGGACGAATGGATCAAGGATAGCGAGTGACCAAGCATATGACCGGTAATAAAGCATTGTTCTCCACATACGAATCCTTCAATGGAGGAAATGTGGTGTTCGGAAATAGCAAGAGCAAAATCATCGGTAAAGGTACAATTTCTCACAAATCCTTAACCATTAACGATGTATGTCACGTAGAAAATCTAAACTTTAATCTACTAAGTATAGGTAAAATATGTGATAAAAAGTGCAACATACTTTTTAGCGAAACCGGTAGTAAAATATTGAAAAGTGGTATTACTATAGGAAGAGGCATTAGAAAACATGGAGTCTATGTCATTAAAATCGGAAATGAACCAAAAAACAAGCTTTGTCTTACCTCTATGGATGATACTTCAACGTTATGGCATCAAAGATTGGGTCACGCCAATATGCGACTTCTTCAATCGTTATCATCCAAAGAACTAGTAAGAAACCTAATGATAACATCAAATAGTCCTGAGTATTAAGTGTCAATTTCCCCCGATAATGCTCGTATTTTATATCATTTATATGGATTTACGCTTGTTTTCCTCTATATTTCACTTTCAGGTAAATTACGAGCATTAGAGCTAATGAGACGCGGATTTGGAGAGTTTATTGAAGATATGTGATAGTATGCCCATTTTGAAGTAATTACAGCGTAACTCTTCTCTCACATTAGCCAAACAAAGCGTAGCTCAGAAGACCAACTAAACTGAAGATTACTGCGTAACTCCATCTTAGGATTACGCCGTAACTAATTAGGTCAAATGATGTTCCACGCCGCTGCAAGCTAAGCCGTAACTCTTTCAACGATTACGACGTAATCATGATTTATTGAAGATACGGCGTAACTCACTCCATGTGTTACGCTGTAACCAGCTTTTCCATAGCAAAATACGAAGATATTGATGTTACGGCGTAACTCTCAACTTAAGTTACGCCGTAACTAGATCTGGCCTATAAATACCGCCCTAAATTCTGCATTTCACATCATTCACTCCACACACAAAAGCAGAGAACATGGGTAGAAGGCTAAAGGCATATCTCGAGGAGCATACGGAGCCATCTCCAAGGAAGAAATCATTCCCTAACGATAAGCATTAGCGATTTATCATTTCTTTTACTTTCAATTCATGTATTTCATTATGTTAAACATTGAATCGATTGTTTCAGTTAATATGATCGGCTAAGCACCTCTGGTGCTAGCCTAGTTATGATTCCTTAATTGTTATATTTATGTTTACATTGCTTCCGTATAATTGTTTCTAGTGTATGCATGCATAGTTTGTTGGTAGCTACCCTTGTTTGGTAGTTTTGAATGGCGGTAGTGTCTAGTTGCTTAGGAGAATTGACCAACGACCCTAAAGTAGGTGAGTGGGAAGGGTAAGAATTGACCAACTGACGACCCTTCTTCCGGCTTGTCTTGATTTGACCAAATGATCACCTACTGTTTGGATGAACTTAAGAAGTTAGGGACAAGTGTCTAAGATGCTAGCGCCCGAGCACTCATTGTTATGAATCTTGCATGTAGCGGTAGTTAATGACTTGGCTTAGGGGACTTAAAACAACTTGACTTTCAAGAGTAGTAGCTTGATCTCCGGTGGAAACCTTTGCTGAGAGGTTAGGACGAACTGACCAAATGCTGTCCTAGCGACCTAAACCCCCACTTGAAGCAATTGGAAGTAATTAAACATGAACATAACTTGATAGGATGAGTAACTAGGTTATCACACTTCTCCTCTATTGATCACAACCTCTACCTTTATTCGCTTTCTTTATTTTCTTGCTTTAGTAGTTAATTAATCATTTCAATATTAAAACCAGTGACACCTAGACTTAATTAGAATCCGCTCACATAGCTCTTGGGACGACCTCGGTTTACCGATTACTACACTACACACGATCGGGTACACTGCCCGTTAGTGCATAAGGGTAGACCATAGGTATAATGAGACACTTATAAATATTAAAACCTGGTCAGTAAAACCTGCATCAAGTTTTTGGCCCCGCTGCCGGGGAGTTATTTTAGGGTTTTTATTAAGTCTATTTTTAATTTTCTTTCTTTTTCATAATGTCAGGATTCAAGACCAGAAGCTCCAAGCCATTTTTGGCTACCCCGGAAAAACAATTTCGGACGAAAAAAGTTTACTCACCAATTCCCATTCATAATATTTTCTCATTTTACGAATATGACCAATCTGATGCAGAACCTGAAGTTATTGATGAAGTTAATATCTAAGGAATAACCATGGAAAAATTCTAGTATGGAAAAATTCCTATTCATAATATTTTCTCATTTTACGAATCTGACCAATCTGATGTGAACTGTAAAAGAGCCTTCACACAAGACTCTAGTATGGAAAAATTCTCCATTCCGGACCAATTTATGCGGGAATTACACGAGCTGCAGTTTTCGGGAGACGAGAATGAGGATGTACAAAATCATGTGGAGGAAGTGCTTTACTTGTCATCCCTTTTTAGCATCCGGAATATCCCTAGCTATTCGGTTACAGCAAAAAAAATTCCTATGACTCTTGCAGGGACTGCAAAAAGATAGTATAATAGACTCCCTGCCGAGTGCAAGGGAGCATGGGACCAATTAAGAAGAGAATTCGTTCAACAATTTTGTCCTCCTTCAAAGATGGCTAAACTTCTCGGTAAAATCCATCAGTTCGTTCAAGAGAGTGAAGAAACAGTAATATCAAGCATGGGAAAGATACAATAAGCTACTTTACCGCTATCCATGACTGAACAAGCACCAAATTGTCTATGTCTTCTATAGAGGGATTAATCACGAAACCCTGAACTACTCGATTCTCCTAGACCTATTCTAAGCATGGCACCCGACCAAGCTTTGGAGTGTATTCGACGGATATCTGAACATTTCTATAAATGGCATATGGACACAGGGTATGGACCAAAAGATAATTTCGATCACAAGGTGATGAAAACATTAACCGGGAGAGAAAATGATTACGGTGCAATTTTTGAAAAGCGGAGACTGGAAAGGGCTAGTGAAAGTGAAGCTTGTAAGGTTGAAAAAGTAAAGAGTGTATTTGGGGCCAAGATTGAAAACAGCTTGGAAAAGATGATTCATGACCACATTGAAGAATCAAAGGAACGTGACGAGAGGATTGAAAAAATGATGAGAAAATTCGAGAGAAAACACGGTATCTTCTCTTAAGATTCATGGAGATCAAGGGTTTGGAAAAGAATGTGGACTTATGCTAGAAAGCCATTACGGATTACCTTGTTGCACGGGATGAAGAACTTGTCAATTCGGTTGAAACAGTTTCTGAGGAGCCAACTACCTTCTCTGAGAAGGTTACACGGAGAATTAGCAAAGAGAAACTCTTACTCCTTGATATTGGAGCTCTCCCGGTAAACATCCCTCTAATTAATTCCATTAGAACTAATCCTAACAATGTTTTGCAGGAATTAAATAATGATCTCGATGAGACGGTTCAACTAAACGAGAGATGTTCAGCAGTTCTAAGAAATGAACTGCCGCAAAAAGAAAAAGACCCCATTTGCTTCACTCTCCCTTGCTTGATCGGGAATCTTAACATGTGTAACGCTTTGGCTGATCTTGGAGCAAGAATAAGCATAATGCCTCGTTCAATGTTCCTACGCATGGGAATTGGAGATCTTAAACCAGCAAAAATGAAAATAGAAATGGCCGATCGATCCATGCAATCACCTTTTGGAATCGTAGAAAACGTTTTGGTGAAAATCAACAAGTTCCTCTTCCCGGTGGATTTCGTTATTCCGGATATCCCCAAAGACAACATGATACCTATCATTCTAGGTAGACCAATGCTCGCTACTTCCTATACAAAAGTGGATGTCTTTGCTCGAAAAATGACTCTTGAAGCTAATGGGGAAATTTCTACGTTCGGATCTAATGAACGTTTGCGCAATTGACCCTATAGGCGATTTTGGTGATGCGTTGGAAGAGTTTCTCAGTGATCCCCCAAAGACCCCTTCAAATCCTGGTGAGATAGTTTCGGGAAAAGATTTTGATGTGTTTGTCAACTTTGAAGAAGAAGATGGTTTGGGAATCAGTGCCGACGATTTCTCTAGTGACATCGACATGCTCCATTGGCACAACAATTCTGAAGAAACTTTTTCACAATCTGACCAACCTAGGTTTTACGAGATGGGAACTCGAATCCATCATAGGAACCCCTATAACCTGAAAATTTCATGCAAGATTGGGTTCATTGACTTCCATCCCTTCATCGACACAAATTCCCCAGTAAACATCATATCGAAGGAGTGCTACAACCAAGTTATGGTGAAAGAACTAGAATATAAAGGGAACAGTTTCCTGGGGATTGCGACAAACATTCATGTCTTTGTTGGAACACATTCATTTTTGGTCGATTTTGTAGTTTTGGATGACACTAGCGAGTTCGCGGAGGATGGGCTCACCAGGGTAATTTTCGGGAAACCCTTTCAAGAACTGTGCTGGCTAGATAAGAATGAGAAGGAAGGGCTAGTATGGTTAAAGATTGGCGAAGATAAAACAGTTTTAAAATGCCAAAAACTAAGAACTTTAAAAATTGGACTAAGAAGCAGTTAAGCCATGCTCGGCCACATCTTGACATTAGTGAGGAAGATAAGGCCAAAGGAATTGACCACCCATACCAAAAGATCAAAAAAATTTATTTGGGGTGTTTAGAACTGGGTGCGGACTATAAGCGGGATGAGAATCTTATCAGTTGGATTCAACGTGGAGATTGCCATATCCACGAAATGACAAACAAGCATTTCTAGCCCATGGCCTTGAGTCTAACTTAAAGACTCGTTAATAAAGAAAAGTTCTCTTTCGGGAGACAACCCGAATTATCCATTTCATTTGTTTGATTTCTATTTCTGTTGGATTTTATGTTTTTAACCATTTTTGCAGGAAATCGGAGAAAGTTGCTGCAGCATGCTGAACGGGGATCTGATATGTCCACAGTTACGGCGTAACTCATTCTTATGGTTACGCCATAACACATCTCTTGCAGTAGTTCTCTCCGGAGCATTACCAATTACGGCGTAATCCCCTTCAATGGTTACGCCGCATTAACACTCTGTAGCGTCATCAGGTTTTGCAATAATTACAGTAACTCCTTCTAGGGTTACGACGTATATCCTATTAATTCTTTCTTTTTAAACACAATAACCTTGTATTAGTTTTTAAATGAAATTTGTGGGTATGTTCCCTGTAAGCCCTCACGAGACTACACTCGTCCACTTGGGACACCAAGTGGTTTAAAAGGCTTGTTGCATACGCTAAATGCAACCGTGATTCCTACGAAAGTGAGTTAGGTTTCTTTTTGTTTTTCATTTTTCTTTTTCTTTTTTAGAATTATGCTTGTTGGTAGTATGATTACAGGGATTGAAGTTTGCTCGTGGATGCTTATGCGAAGGCACGATTCTTTTCGTGGGCATTCTTTCCTTTTTCGGAGCAAATTTCAGGGAAGTTCTCGCTCTAATTCTACTTTCTCTTCACCTTTATTTAACGTTTAGTACAAAGGGACTTTGTACATTTCAAGTGGGGACGGGGAGTAGAATTATCTCTTGAACTTTATATTGCCCTAGTTTTTCTAGTTTATTTTGAAAAAATTATGCCATTTTAAAATTTTGACATGTTTTTCTTAACCTAACTAGATTAGACCTTAGCCGAGCACATTATAACCCTTGATATTATATGGTGAGATTAGCCTTATCCGTTTCCAAATATTTACCCCAAATCAACCAAATTATGAGTGTCTTAGGTAGCTTATAAACTTTAGAACTTGGCCTGCATCATTTGAGACTATAGACGAGGTATGTTGAGTTAGCTTAATATATTTGGATTTTCACTTTAAGAATAATATTCAGGATTATCACCCAAAAAACCTATCCTTGTGTGTCTGTCGATTAGTAAACTATAACCTGACCCCAATGTCAAACCCTTTTGTTGCCTTTCACCTTTAGTGCAAGATACCCCTAGATACACTGTAGAGCCACCATTCACTTTCATTTTGTTCTGATATATTTGTTCGATACACCTTTACCTTAGCCTACAGTAGTCTTTATTTGTAATTGGGAAGTCATTATTTGCCTAAGTTCAAGGTTCAAGTGGAAAGGTTAGGGAATCCGCTTTAAATCGGCGACATATTTTGAAGATCATTGAAGACCCCCCAAATTCTCATATTGTTCATCTCAAGTGGGGGGATGCTATGTTTAATTGTTATGTAAAAAAAATAGTTATAGTTATTTGTTGATTGTAAAGTGCGAAGTTATAAGCACTATGTTTATGAGCTCATTATAGATTTAGTATCGAGGAGGCCACCTCGGTCACATTTGAAGAATGAAGTTGGTAATTGCGCCAACAGTTGAAGGAAAGGTAATGTGCCCATCATGACGTCCTCTAATGGTACATGTACTTGATTATCATGATCCGGTTTCTTAGCCTTGAAACTTGAACTTTGGATGAACGGTAAGTGGTGATGACTTGGTTATAGATTTAGATTATTTGCTTGTTATCTTTTACTTTACACCAATTATATCCCATGTCTTATCCTACCCTTTAGTCATGAAGCGTGTCTAGGTGATGCATCGAGCAATTTTTGGTGTCTTGGCCATGGATTTGGTCATGTATCATTGATTTTGTCGATTTCGCCGTGACATGTTAGTAATGACAACTCACCCTTAACCTTTTTCGTGTCTACCCATATTGCCTTAGAGAATTGTTTAGTCCTTAACTCTGTGCGTTGAGTGATCACCCCGAAATTGACACTTATAATAGTTGAAAGATTTGAGTGTTTTGTTTCCATTTCGTGAGGTGTTCGGCTTTGTTTTATTCTAGCATAAGGGGTTTTTAAACATATATTTTCCAGGTAATGGGAGATATCTTTTTATGAATTTATCTAATAAGGTCTACTTGAGGGCAAGTAGAGTTCAATTGGGGGGATATTTGATAACATCAAATAGTCCTGAATAGTAAGTGTCAATTTCCCCCGATAATGCTCGTATTTTATATCATTTATATGGATTTACGCTTGTTTTCCTCTATATTTCACTTTCAGTTAAATTACGAGCATTGGAGCTAATGAGATGCGGATTTGGAGAGTTTATTGAAGATATATGATAGTATGCTCATTTTGAAGTAATTGGTAACTCTTCTCTCACATTACGCCATAACAAAAGCGTAGCTCGAGAACCAACTAAGCGAAGATTACGGTGTAACTCCATCTTAGGATTACGCCGTAACTAATTAGGTCAAATGATGTTCAACGCCGCTTTGCAAGTATCGTTGTAACTCTTTCAGGCGTAATCATGATTTATTGAATACGGGTAACTCACTCCATGTGTTACGCCGGCTTTTCCGAGCAAAATCACGAAGATATTGATGTTACGGTGTAACTCTCAACTTATGTTACGTAACTAGATCCGGCCTATAATACCGCCCTAAATGCATTTCATCACATCCATGCACAAAAGCAAAAAAGAGCGTGGGTAGGAGAAAGCAGGATCTCGAGGAGCATCTGAGCCATCTCCAAGGAAGAAATCACTCCCTAACGATAAGCATTAGCGATTTATCATTTCTTTTACTTTCAATTCATGTATTTCATTATGTTAAACATTGAATCGATTGTTTCAGTTAATATTATCGGCTAAGCACCTATGGTGCTAGCCTAGTTATGATTCCTTAATTGTTATATTTATGTTTACATTGCTTCTGTATAATTGTTTCTAGTATATGCATGCATAATTTGTTGATAGCTACCCTTTTTTCGGTAGTTTTGAATGGCGGTAGTGTCTAGTTGCTTAGGAGAATTGACCAACTGACCCTAAGTAGGTAGACTGAGTGGGAAGGGTAAGAATTGACCAACTGAAGACCCTTCTTCGCTTGTGCGATTTGACCAACTGATCACCTACCGTTTGGATGAACTTAAGAAGTTAGGGATAAGTGTATAAGATGCTAGCGCCCGGGCACTCATTGTTATGAATCTTGCATGTAGCGGTAGTTAATGACTTGGCTTAGGGGACTAAAAACAACTGGACTGTCAAGGGTAGTAGCTTGATCTCCGGTGGAAACCTTTTTGATAGGTTAGGACCAATGACCAAATGTTGTCCTAGCGACCTAAACCCCCACTTGAAGCAATTGGAAGTAATTAAACGTGAACATAACTTGATAGGATGAGTAACTAGGTTAGCACACTTCTCCTCTATTGATCACAACCTCTGCCTTTATTCGCTTTCTTTATTTTCTTGCTTTAGTAGTTAATTAATCATTTCAATATTAAAACCAGTGACACCTAGACTTAATTAGAATCCGCTCACATAGCTCTTGGGACGACCTCAGTTTTACCAATTACTACACTACACACGAACGGGTACACTGCCCGTTAGTGCATAAGGGTAGACCATAGGTATAACGAGACACTTATAAATATTAAAACCTGGTCAGTAAAACCTGCATCACCTAACTAAACTAAAATACGAACATCATTTTTGTGATGCTTGTAACATAGGAAAATAAGGCAATGCTAGTTATAAAGCTAAAAATATGGTTTCTACAGCTAAGTGTCTAAAATTACTACATATGGATTTATTTGGTTCATCCGCTATTCAAAGTTACGTAGGTAACTTCTATACTTTGGTTATAGTGGATGATTACTCTAGGTATACATGGACTAAATTTTTAAAGAATAAAACTGAAATGTTCGATTACTTTGAAATCTTAAGTAAGAAAATCCAAAGACAACTAGGAAGTTTTATTGTGTCAATTAGAACGGATCATGGTCGGGAATTTGATAATGAAGTGCAATTTGGAGCTTTTTGTGATGCTAATGGTATTACCCATAATTTCTCGGCTCCTCGCACTCCACAATCAAATTGGGTAGTTGAAAGGAAAAATAGAACCCTACAAGAAATGAGTCGCACCATGATTAATGAGCAATCTATTCCTCAAAAAATTTGGTGCAATGCCATCGACACATTAACCTATATACTAAACCGAGTCCTGATTACACCATTCTTAGGAAAAACTCCATATGAGTTACTACGAGGCAAAAAGCCTTCGTTAGAACACTTTCGAGTCTTTGGTAGTAAATGTTTCATATTTAATACTAAAGATTATTTGATCTAAAGATTATTTAACTAAATTCGATCCAAAATCAACCGAAGGTATCTTCTTAGGACATTCTCCTAATAGTAAAGCATACGTAATATATTACTAAATAAATAAATCATGAAAGTTGAAGAATCTTTAAACGTAAAATTTGACGAGAGTTCACCTAAAACTACCTTACCTTTTGTCGATGACGAGTTAATCGAAAGCGAAGTCTTAGAAATCAAAGAAAATATAAATAAAGAAGATGAACCATTAAACATTGAAATCATAATATTAAAGAGTCTAAAGATCATCCCGTAAAAAAAGTTATAGGAAAGTTAAATGAAAGAACCTTAAGATCTCAAGTCCAAAACTAAAGTAGTCTATTTTGTTTTGTCTCAACCATAGAACCTAAAATCACTCAAGAAGCCATAAAAGATGAAAGTTGGGTAATGGCTATGCAAGAAGAGTTAAATCAATTTGTTTCTAATAATGTTTTGACACTTGTCCCTCCACCTAAAAACTAAACCATAATCGGAACAAAATGGGTATATAAAAACAAATTAGATACAAACAGTGTCGTGTCTAGAAATAAAGCTAGACTTGTTGCTCAAGGGTATAACCAACAAAAAGGCATAGACTTTGATGAGACCTATGCTCCCATAGCTAGATTAGAGTCTATAAGAATCCTTCTTGCTTATGCTTGTGCTCATTATCTTAAGCTTTGTCAAATGGATGTTAAAAGTGCTTTTCTAAATGGTTTTATAAATGGAGAAGTTTATGTAGCTCAACCTCCGGGATTTATCGATTTCGAAAAACCTAATCACGTGTACAAACTAAAGAAAGCTCTCTATGGTCTTAAACAAGCCCCAAGAGCTTGGTATGATAGACTCAAATCATTTTTAATAAAAAACGACTATACCATGGGGTTAGTTGACAATACACTTTTCACAAAGAAAAAGAAGTCACAAATAATTATTGTTCAAATATACGTGGACGATATTATATTCGGATCGAATTGTCAAGACATGTGTGATGATTTCTCAAGAATCATGCATGATGAGTTTGAAATGAGTATAATGGGAGAATTAAGTTTCTTTCTTGGTCTACAAATCAAACAACTATTAGATGGTATCTTCTTTAATCAATCCAAATACATAAAAGATATGCTAAAGAAATTCGGATTAGAAAAGTCAAAACCTATAAGAACACCAATGTCATCCGATACCAAACTCACCAAAGAGGAAGACGGTGAATCCGTTGATAACACCAAATACCGTGGCATGATTGGTAGTCTTCTCTACCTTACGGCTAGTCGGTCGAATATCATATTTAATGTATGTCTTTGTGCTAGGTTTCAAGAAGACCCTAAAACTTCACACCTAGAAGCCGTCAAAAGAATATTTATATATATTAAGGGTACTCAATTGGGATTATGGTATCCCAAGGGGACGGGAGTAGAAACTATTGTATACCATGCAGGTGATTATGTTGACCTAAAAAGTACAAGTGGTGTTTGCATTTTCATGGGGTGTTGTTTAACATCTTGGTTCTCAAAGAAGCAAACGACATTAGCCATCTCAACAACCGAAGCCGAATATGTCTCCGCCGGCAAAGCATGCCAACAAGCACTATGGATGAAACAAGCATTAGTTGACTACGACATCCATCTAAGTGACTTTACTTGCTTTCATTATTTACTTTACTTATTGTTTTCATACTATCTATCCATCCATACGAATTCACATAAGAATCAAATATAAATCTTTGAAACTTAAATTAAAATCGGTAAAACTATTCAACCCCCCCTTCTAGTTTTCCACATTCATCTTGTCCCTCATATGTATACCCTGGATTTTCCCCAGTATGAGAACCCGCGGTTGGTTCGACCCTACTGCAATGAAGTTCCAACTCAAACTCAACTTCCTTCTCAGAATCTGCAAAACCAGCACCCTCGAAAGTATCCTTATACATAAGGCTCTCATTAAACACCACATCCCTACTTAGGATTATTTTCGTTTTAACATCAACCAACCTCCACAATCTGTATCCCTTCACACCATCAAGATACCCTCGGAATATGCATTTTATAGCTCTAGGCTTGAGCTTTCCCTGATTCACGTGTGATAAGCAATGCAACCAAATATCCTCAATGTCTCGTAATTCTCTAGATGTCCTGACCATAAATTCATAGGTGTCATTCTTCTCCAGTGTTGCCGTCACCATTGCTTATGCCCAAAACGAATCTGGCAAACCAGAATCAGTAAACACCTAACCTTGTTCAAGAGCGTCTTGTTTACTCGTTCAGCTAGACCATTCTGTTGCGGAGTTCTTGCAACTATTAAATGTCTTGCTATCCCGCTCTCCTTGCACAAGTCATTAAAATCCTGATTACAAAACTCTAAAACGTTGTTCGTTCGCAGTTTCTTCAGTTTTTTTTTATTATAATTTTTTATTTAATTTTTTTTTTTATTTATGTGTGTAAATTTGTTTGGAAAATTTTGTTTTAATTTGTTTTGTGGTTAGGTATATTTTGGTCTATTTTTTATATGTTTTGTGTAGTTGAAATTCTTTGGTAAATAATGTAAAAATTTATTTATAATCGGAGTGTTTTGAGTTTGGTGTGTTGGTGATGAATTGTGGAATGAGTTTGGTGTGTTTGGTGGAGTGAGGATCAAATGAGAAATAAAGTTGAAATGAGAAAGAATGAGAAGAAACCACAACCGCACATTTCAGATGCACCTACAAAAGTAGATGCATTTCCTTTTAAATTTCTTCTTTTCATTTGAAATGTGTGGCTCAAAATATTTCTCACTCTTCTCATTTTATTTTTCCTTCTCACTAGATCTCTTCCCGTGATGAATTTGTGGTAACTAGATGATGGTGACAAAATGGTGATGGCGTTGGAGGTGATTGAGGTGATGATGGTGTTGGTGGCGGTAATGAGGTGATGGTGTTAATTTTAGGAGTAAATTACATTCTCTTGTTATTTAACATCAGTATTATAGTTTCAATAATATACACTAATGTCCATTTAGTCATTACACAAATGATTATCGTTTGGATAATAGTGATGGCGACGGTAGTGGCGGTGACAGCTTGGTAGGAGCAGTGGTGAACATAGGGTGGTGATAGGTGAGAGGTTGAAGAAGATGGGTGGTTTGATTTTAAAATTTTAGAATTGGAAAGTGCAGGGACTAACAGTGTAATTGGGGTGTTTGGACATGAAAGGCTGAAAAGACTAAAAGGCCCTTGCAGCTAACAAGAAAAGTAACGAGTGTTACCAAAAAAGGACCAAATGCGTAATTAATGAAAAAGTTTGGGACTAAAAATGCGATTTTTGAGAATTTATGACCAAATGCGCGAATTGTGTTGTTCTCGCGTTAGGTTTAACTAAGGTTGCAAAAATCGCAAGCCGGCCGGTCGGTTATTTTTTTATCTTGTAATTCGTTTAAACGGAGATCAATTCAGCGATTTTAAAGTTTTTTTTGCGAGTTTTGGGTGTTTTCAGCAAGCTTTTGCTTAAAAAAAACAACTTGTAATAGACATACACAACGATAAAAAGTGTTTAAGCATGTTTCCGAAAAGTTTGACCGTTGTTGACCTATTTTTTGAGCGATTTACACACATTTAAAAGGTTGGTGCTAATTCTTAGATCTATGCCTCTTTTACAACACTTGGTTTTAATTATACTATGTGACATTAAATGATTTTTTATTTTAAAATTTATAATTTATTATAGTTTTATCCAATAACTAAGTCAAATCATGCCCTGTTTTTTAACCAAATTCCTTTCTATTGACATGATACAAGTGAACATTGTTAGAGCCAGGTGTTTGTTGAATGGTTAGTCAACAACTATGGGTGTAGGGAGTTGGTGTTTATTCATCGATTTAACCCACTTTTAAAGAAAAGAGTCGAACACTACATATAAAATTATTTTTTGGTTTTTAAAAATATTTTTCCCGCTCCCACAAATAAAAAGTTAAAATTAATCAATAAACAGGGTGTTTGCAAATATAATTTTGAGGATGTGGATAACCAGACCCTTTTACCAATGTAACATAACAATATGTTTAGCAATACTAGGCGAGTATCCGCGCCTGACGGCAGCGGTTCTTAACGGCAGACAATTAACGATATGTGATATTGTGGCAAGTGTTTCGTATATCATTCAAAATAGAATGTGAAAAGATCAAAATGTATTAACAAATGGTTGTAACATGCGATAATTCAATTCTAACAAAAATTCTTAACATGTATTAAAAGACATATAAAAATATTATTGTGAGACTGAAAAAGAAAATATTACATCAAATATGAAATACTAACTAAAATATTATTCATCTATATAGAATTATTTACAGGCATTGTACTAATGTTTACTATTTATAATGAAAATATTATTCATCTATATTAGGGCTTTTACAACCAAAAAATATGCTCCACGTTTTTTTGTTATCCATATACATGCATGTACTAAGATATTGTCATTGAATCTGTACACCAAAATAAATTATCCATATCGTTGAAAATGCGTACCTTACAATGATCATCATATAATTTTCAATATTATTTTTTGTTACGCAATCCACAAGAGTTACCAACAGACCCATAGCCATAGTAAGGAATAAACGTGGAAATCATCACATTCTTTTTATAGAATGATAGAAATATATTCTAATTGTCATTCATACTCAAAGTTCTATGTAAAAAAAATATTGAATAACAATTGTCATTGGAATATAACAAACTAAAACAATGAAAGAAATATAAATGAAAGAAATATACCACGTTAACAGATTGAATATAACAAATAAACCATCTTTGTGATTCCAACACAAGCCCAACAATAAACTCGTTTGATAGGTAACGGAACTAAGGAAAGAAAGGAAAGAAATACATAGTTTATCTTTATTGTAAAACAAGATGTTTTACAAAAACCGAAAACATAAGATTTAATCTTCATCATTCTCACTTTGATCAACCAAACAATAAACTCGTTTCCGACCAAGATTGATGGGTTGACTATTTTGCATTTCCATTTTTTCTTTTCCTGTAGTGAGATCATACCTCTCTTGGGGGTTGTGTATATAGGCAATAGGCAATGCTTAATTTGATTTTTCCCGCCTTGAACATTAGGGAAGGTGTTTGAAATCGAAAGGCAACATTAACTCATTAGCTCAATTAACTTGCAATAGTTTCTATGTTTGTATAGATGACTTCCAATCTTTACAGTAAACTCATTAACTAATTAAAATTAACTTTCAACTAAAGCGTTTCAACAATGATATATTAACCGTGGTTTTAAAATTAATACAGCTAGACACATGATTTCCTCATTCAAATTAAGTGATATATTAAAGTGTTTTAACAATGCATTAAAGATATAGAGGCACTTTATTTTCCTTACCATTCATCTAGTTTGATATAATGGTGGGGATTAACCTAAGATTTAAAAGGTAAACCTAAGTCCATGTTTTTTCCTTGTCTTTTTGTCTTTTTTTTTTTATTCAAATATTTTTTTTGTCTTTTATTTTTATATTCACGTTTTTTTTTTATAATTAATTCAAGTTTTTTTTTTTTTTTTTTTTTGCATTCACCGTTTTAAATCGCGTTTTGTTCACGTTTTTAATCGCGTTTTTCTTATTGCGCCTTCATCACGTTTCGTCTGTTGTCATACGTTTTCATCTGTTTTTGTCAGTTTTCATTTCGCCCGTTTTCATATGTTTTCGATCCATTTTAAGTTCGGTTTTCTTTTCGTTCATCGTTTTTTGTGTTTCCTTTCATCGTATTCGTCTGTTTTCTTACGTTTTCATTTGTTTACATTTGTTTACATTTAGATTAAACAATTTAAACAAGTTGATTTTGCTTTAAACATATAGTTATTTAGTGTACTTTTGTTTATTATTTAAGTTGTGATTGAATTTGTCTATTTAATGGATACATTGTGAGTATTTCAATAGATTTTACAACGGGGTTTGAAAATATCTATGGTTGATCAGTGAAGAAACTATGGTTAAACAAAACACAACATCTTCATAAATAAAGCGAAGAAAACACATGTTACATCACGAGGTGATATCCACGTGTGGTATCACAGGTGATATCACGTGTGGTATCACACGTGATATTACAGGTGATTTCACAAGTGATATCATCTGTGATATCACACGTGATATCACACATGATTCAACAAAATAGAAGAAGCTGACATATATGTGATGTCACCAGTGATATCAAATTCTCCCAAAAGTTAAACATCATGAGAATGAGATACACGAAAAATTAGCAATAAAAGTGTGGTAGCTAGTAGTTATTCAAAAAATCACAAGTGATATTCGAATATCACAAAGTGATATTGAGAAAATCTGGCGATATTCAAAATATCACAAAATGGTATTATGAATATCACAGAATCAAATATAAATAATATCGTATCCGCTCGTTCATCAAACGCTTCCGGATCCGTATCGGGACAATGGTCAACGAAAACAATGAATAACAAAACGGTATGAAAACGAGATAATCGTAAGCAATCAATGAAAAAAATGAAAAGCGTTGAATAAGAAAAGAAAGAAAGAAAAGAAAAAGGTTATCGAATTAATCTTGGGATAAATTAGACAATGGATCGGATGGTAGAGATTTATCATAGAAATGCACCAAAATAAGAGTAAGCAAAAGAAAATTTCTCTTATTCAACAATTGACTTTCAACATTCAAGTTTCAAGTTTTTACTTTCACCTTTGACCCTTTTTATATTTTATTATGTAGTAAAGATAAAGATAGTTAGTTATAAGCTTTAAAATTGCGAAATGGAAATTAAAATAAACAAATCAATTCTTAATTTAAACTTTAGACTAATATCTGAGTATGCTCAAGCTCTTATAGAAAACTATTTCTAATTAGCCTTTTTAATAAGCTCAAGCTTTTTATAAGCTTTTTAAAAAGGGTATGCAAGACAAAGCTTTTTTGAAAATCTAAAGGTCATACAAGCTCTCTTATAAACTTTATGATGTGGGAGAAAGTCTAGCCTTGTGTATTTGCGGGATTCTTTCTTAAGGATTAACCTAAAGTCATGTTTTGTTGTTGCAATGATCTTTTAGCTAATTGGGATTGAACATGTTACTTCTTTCTCGAATGAGTTCTCTACTGTTTTTAAAGAAGAAATGATACCGCTAATACAATGTAAGCTCGTAAACACAAAATAAACTAAAAACACATATCCTCTAAGCAAAAAAAAATTATATGGTTATAAGCTTGAAAATTAGGGATTTAAATTTAGATTTCAGGCTGTAATAAAATATATTAATATTCTAAAGCCCAAAATTGAACTTTTTGGCGAACTTTAGAACCAGGCCTAAGCTAGAGTGTCCAGTTTGGTAGGTCTGAAACGAGTGAGTTTGTATTGAGCTCGGCCCAATAACTCTATATATTAGTTCATGCTTTGTCATAAGAGACTTTTATGTTTTAAAGTATCACTTCAAAGAATTTTATGTTTTAAATCATGGTGTCTGTTGAAGCATTTTCCATGGGTTGGTCTTGGCTACCAGCGTGCGAGTCGTCACCATCCGAGTGCAGAAATATACTACAAACATGAAAGAAGGTTAGGAGTCGGGCGAAGCCGAGGAACGACCGCCCTCCGAGGTCAGTCAAGACCGCGGGTTCGGCGACCGTCGGATGTGATTCATTGGCTGGGCTCCTATACTTTCATGTTTAATAATCCGGTACAAATTTTGAGAACTTCAAATCTATCAACAAGGGCGTCTTCCGCGAAGAGCTAATAGTACACGACAATACTAAAAAATTACACTTGTTATTACAATAAGTCAAAAATTTCCCTTTTTCCTTTTCGCTAACTCACCGTGATGAACAACATAACACCCGACCAAAACAAAGGCGCATCCTTATTGTGACAACTTATCGTTATCCGAAATGATCTACATCATGGGCATGTCTAATGCTCGTAGAACATCTTTAAACTCAAACTCACTTGTTTGTTTGTTGAACCGTTCAACCAATTTGTACCTTGTGTCATTCAAGTAAAAGGACTGTGCAGTTTCCAAAAGCCATTTTGCCTCGTCGTCCGTTAGCTTGCTGGCAAATACGATGTCCCCCCGAATAAGAACCAAATCCTTGGTTTCGGCAAATTCTTTGTAATGAGAAACAGTGAAATAAGGAGCAGCTTGAGTTCCTCTTGCTTTGTAATCTTCAAGACCGGTAAAAAGTATGTGTGGCGTCTGTACTGTATCAAAATGGTAAATATCAGAAAATAAATAAATAAAAAGTTTTGTTATCTCCAAGAGACTAGTAAACTTAAGTTTTCTAGGACCATTTACGAAAAGGTAATAGTGAAGATATACTCCAATGGTTCAATAAGTCAATAAGGTTTATTATTGCATGTAGGGGCAGATGGTGAGACCACCCACCATTTTCAGGTGACCTGTGAACTGGAATATTTTTAATTTTGAAGTGATAGCTATTAATTGTTGTCATTGTCATAGAAAACGGATGCCCATTATTATGGGTCTACACGGTTTATTTATTGATTTTCATTTTTGCAAAATACTGCCACTAGTAGGATTGTAGAAAAAAAAGCATCAAACCTTGCATGAACATCGTTGTATACCCACTTCCTTTCCAAACTGGAATCACGAAATAGCGGCTACAGAAAAAATATTCATAATCAGGCAAAAGACCAAGCAACAAGTGAAACGATAACAAGAGCAGGGTTATGGAATCCACACAAAAACTGTGCTTATGCAAACATTTTTCCAAAAAATTCCCATGTAGACCACACTGGTTACATATTTCATTACTTTTTACGGCGTGTGGGCGTAGGTGTGCTGGAAAGAGGGGGGTCATAATAAATGATTCATTTCAGATATTAAACACTCGTATTAATTACAAACAAGTTGAGAGCCAAGTCATTAGTTATTTCCTTTTCATGGGGATTGGGGCTTCTATGCAGCCAAGTTGTGTAGGAACGAAACCCACACATAAAAGAATCTCATTTAATAATAACAATGACTGTATTATCGATTAGTCACTTTAAAGGCTATGCAAGAAAGCATTGTGTTACCAGACAGCGGCTCGGTGCTCCATCAGATGATACAACTTTGTCTTCATTGACGCACCGATATGACCTCTTCCTATATGAAACTGAATACGCAGTGAAAATTCACAATCCATTTGTTAGCTAACATTTATAACACTGGTAACAGATAGGCTCATGAGCTTTTTTGTAAACAAATTAAAGCAATAATAACAGGGAACAATGTAGAAAGTAAAACAAATTTTCATTAGTAACCAAAACAATGTTCACACTCATAATAAAATAAATCATATTACAACAGATCCAAAATTCATATTAAAATAATGTTAATTACTAAAAATCTTAGGATATTAAAAGGAACCGGTAATAGTTGTTGTATAAGACAGCTTACAGCTACTACTGCTACAGTCAAAGTTCATTGTGAACGCAGTTCAGAAGACTATATTCATAACCATGACACGCGATATACATTGTTAGTTCAGATTACGAATCAAGTTGATATTGAATACGACTATTCTATAGTCCAACCAACTTGATAGATATAGTCATATCATATAAAAAATGTTTTAATGTGCCAAACTGTCGGCCACAAGTTGCGTATGCCTTAAATCATAGTAATAGGTACCAAGCCAGGCTGGTTTGTCTATTTTTTTAAAGCTTCTTTGGCATAACTTATTCGAAGAAAGCAGGTATATGAGGAAGATTGCATTGAGTTCCATTACCAAATGGGAAGTGATTTGCACATATTACTTTTTTATTTGCACAGAAGGTAAAGCTGGATGTAGATATGATACAATTGTTTAAAGCATTAATTGAAGTGTAGCAATCAAAAGTAAAAATTTGCAAATCATTTTCCTTACCAAATACGCCTCAAGAGTCCACTATCGCTTAAGCATATATGAATCGCATAAAATCAGGCAAAGATGTAAGCAATAGTGTGTATTGTACACCAAGTAGCAAAAATCAGAAGACTGAAGACCTGTTTCCCATTGTTAACTGTAACCTTACATTATAGGTTCAATAATAACACAGCTATTATAAGCACTACATTCTGGACACTAAAGCAATGGTGGCTGGTGGCTACATTTGAAGATGTGGGTCAGGTTAACGTAAAAACAAATATTGTGTCTAGTCGTTGTGGGCACATTACACAGAGTCCATGATGTTAACACTATTAATTTTGAAAGAAGAAATTCAAGTCCAAACAGTTGTCAGCGGTTTCCCCTGAATTAATATCCGGAAAACCTTGAACACGTACTTTTACTTGTCCTTTAGAAAACTTTACATTGAATTATCAAACATCTATTTGTACCACCAATAAATGACGAAATATATAAATTGCTTATAATATTTATCTGCATATTTAGAGTATATTTCATCATTTACAATGATAATTTACATTTTTCAGCAATTACTTGTGCAATATATACAAAAGAATACATTTTGAGCTACGAATTAGACAAAAGAGATTTTGTCTTTTAAACACTACCTTTCTTAGTTAAATATATACAGCCTTTTGCATATATTAATAGTTAAACACTAGTACACCATAAAAAAAATACGCCGTTTCTTAACTATGGTTACTGACTTCCTGAATACAATCTACCACTTGTTATTATTTAGAGCCTTAAATAGTTATTATTAGAAAGCAAATGGTGATCCAATGACCCCATTCTGCAGAAATCCTACGTCGGCACAAAATGAATGGATACATGATTACTTACATGTTAGTTAGGCCCGTACTTGTTAGAAGTTTGCTAGGGTACATCAGGAAAGGATGTCCTACTCCTAAGAAGCTTTTGCGTAAAATATTGTTACATTTGATATAACTCTTCAACCAATCTGCTATAGTTTTAACATATGCTAAGGCAGCAATAATTCACGATAAGGTTGAGAGTTCAAAAATAGGGACTCACTAAAAGAAATCACAAAGTAGGTCACGAGAACTTACATCATCCCAAATTGAAGCTAAATCCTCTGGAGTTTGAAGCTTCGCTCTCTCGACGTCAATAAGAGACTCCAACGGCTTGTGTTTTAAAGGCGTAAAGCCAGAGGCAAAACTCGAAAACCTGTGGGACCCAAGTGAGGCCCATTTGAGAAAGTCGCTTGTAATGCAATTCCTTGTTGTGGGTGCTCTTTGCACAGAACTAGTAAAGAACGACCGTTCTCCGTGAAATGACAAATGATAAGTGTCCGAGCGAGATTCGATTGAAGATAATACACGTCTTGAGAGCTTACTTGCTACACGTAGCATTGTGCAGCTTATCTGTTATGCAATGTAAAACACCAAATATCTTTCAGTTAAATACATTCATATAAGTATGCGACTGAATAGATATGCAACTGAAAAATCTATACAATCTTTTAAATTCAAATTTGTTCTGGAGGTTGCATAATTCAACATTTGCAACACAGACAGAATTTGTATTAAAAATTTTCACATTCAAACTAAAAGTTCAGATCTTTAAGATATAAACCGGGTAAACAGAAAGGGATCCATGTTCATGCTACTCGGGGAAAGTCAAGCATTTCTGGCTCAGATCTCTCAAACATAAAAAAAGGTAAACGGAGACGGATCCTTGGGAAAGTCGAGCCTTTTTGGCTCTAATGTGCGCGGCCTAACCGAGATTCCCGTGGCCGTTTCCAGACTCTTCCCAAGATGTTCACCTAGCGAGGTTTGAACCCAAGTATTTTCCGAAACCCCATGTGTCTAAAGCATAATCTTTGATAGTAACATGTCTCATGATCTTCTGTTTGGCATAAAATTAGGCATGCCGACAATGGCGGAATCAAGTGACTGGGTGCACAAATTCTTCTAAAGTGCACTCTAAGGGAAAAATGGACGTAAAGTAGGATATCAATTGAAACGATTGTGTTTGAATAGAAATCGAGTATACTTTTCACCTACTAATGGATTAACTTAGCAAGTTATGGAAACACAATTCTAATGGACCAGGTGCATTTAGGATAATTCACGATTTTTTCCCGAAAATCAAACTACGAAGAAAGATTCCAATCTGTCCCCCATAACACCACGGTGCCCCCTAGATCCGCCACTGCATGCCAATTAAGGAGTGTTTGCCTAAGCTTATTTGGTGGGCTTATGAGATTATGGAAAATTCAATAACCTAATAAGTTCATTTTTAAAGCTCATTAGCCCAAAAAATGAACTTATTGAGCTTATCTTACATAAGCTCATAAGTCCATCAAATGAGCTTGGATAAACAGGCATAACGCTCTAACGCAAGTTGTTTTGGCGCTTTGGAACTTAGGGGGGTGTTTGCCTAACCTCATTTGATGGGCTTATGAGCTTTATCTGTTTTCGGCATTGTTTTTCCTTATGTCGAGACTTATGGGCTTACTTAAATTCATCATATAAATCACTCATACACAAATTTTCAATCAAAACCTCTCACAAACATTTCATCAAACAGTTGGAGTGCAAATACCAAAAACCATCATTTCACAACATAACAAAACAAACCCAACAAAATCTTGTTCAAGATCATGCATTTAAGAGACCCACATAAGCAATTAGTCATAAAAATGTAAACTTTTATATAAATTTGTACCTGTAGTTGCCGGAAATGATACGCCGGAGCTTCTGTGTGTGTTTTTAGTATGTGTGAGAGAGTTAAATGATGTGTAAAACGGTGTCGTTTGGGACTGTTTTACAGGTCTTTATACTGGGCTGGATCTTGGGCTCATATTCAAATAGATAGTCCATACAAAGTCCAAGAAGCTTAGATGTAATGTAAGAGTGTTAATCCATCTTAAAATGAATATCTGCATTACTGTTATGATTTGTCTCAAAATATAAGGGTGTTTATCTGTTCGGTTATCGGGTTGTCTGGTTTATTCAGTTAGTTCGGTTAGTTCGATTAAAAAATTTTTGGGGAAAACCAAACACCGAATCAAATTCAAATTGGATTAAATCGAATCGAATAACCTGAATTACAAAATTTCAATTATTTATTTATTTAATTATATAGATTTTTTGTGAAAAAAAAAAAAAAAAAACTTAAAAAATGTTATATTTATACTATGAAAGAGTTATATTGTTTTTATTTTAATATAAATATATAAAAATATAAATTTTTATGTGAATTCGGTTTTCATTTTGCCAACACTATAACCGAAACTAAAACCGAATATTTAATTCGGTTTGATTCGGTTCGGTTTTTTTCGGTTCTTCGGTTTTGGTTTTCGAATTTTCTGGGTGAAACCCGAATTCTGCACACCCCTATCAAAATATGTGTTCGTTTTCATTTATAATCGATTCAGTTGTTCGTAAATGAAAAACTATATGCTCACTTAAAAAGTCCACCGAAGTCCGACAGTATTAAGTGGGCTGCAATGAATTCGGATAATTTTAAATATTGAAAATGGGTTGAGTTATAAAGACACTTATCTCTTTGCATGTGTCATGTTTAATACAACAAAATATATCTTGAATTAATGATCAATTATTTTATTTATAGATATCAAAGGATATGCAATAAGTGTGTAGAGAAATTTGTCATTCATGAGTGATTTTCCGAAGTTAAAATCTTGATTCTGATCCACAAAAGTATCTTGAATTGAATGTCAGTGTTGTGGACTTGTGGCATATGTAGAAATAGTGTCGTGCCGCCTTTGGTTGATTGGCGGATGTTAAATTGTACTCAGTAAAGAGGATTGATCATAACTACTATTGTCGCGTCGAACTACTATGACCCGAGGTGATTGGGTCTTGCGATAGCGCGTGACCTATTATAAAAATACTGCATGAAAATACTTTTATAATAATGCACACACACAAAACCAAAGTTTATTCGATCGGTACACACGATTCATTCCTTGCAAAATGATAAGCGTCGATTTGTCCACTAAAACAAGGATCGATATCGATCGACTATATCTAAGATCGACTAGGCGATTGGCCTTATTGGGGCTAGCCTTAATGGTAGAAATAACTAAAAGATGTACAAAAGTCGATAGTGAATCTATAACTAACTACATAACAATATAAATATAAGGTTTTAAGATGGTAATTTTACTCATAATCATTTTTGTTGTTGCAAGATCAAAATCGTAAAATGGGATCAAGATCCTAAAGATCTTACGATAATGTTATTTTTTAATAGTATTTGTAATATTATTCAAATCTACAAATTACTATATATCATAAACACGAAATTATATAAGTGTTTTATGAAAATGTTGCCCTAAATTATGAGTATGAAATGTTTAAGAAGATTCACATATTATTTTTTAAATTCTATTAAAACATAATTCATAACTTTATAGTTTTTTAGTTTGCGGTTTGAGAAAAGTAAGATCGGATCGGATTAGATATTAAGATCCTATGGTTAAGATCGGGATCCTATAAGATCTTAAGCTTGCTAAGATCCTACGTAGGATCCGAACAAAAGGTGCATATGGGGTCATAAAGCAGAGAATACACCTGACGACGCTTTAGATAAGGTTTCATCGCGCAAGCCCATTCTAAAGTACATGTACGCACAACTTGCCATGAGTGAGTTGTTGAAAGATAACTAGTCGATAGTTATTAGTTATAATATGCACAACAAACATAAGTACTTATTACCACAATAGTCGAGGTCAGCCGATCCTCGATCAGGCTACACATAGCCAGACTACACATTCTTCATATTTGTGATCACTAAACATAGGAATAACGATACATATAATAAATTGGCTTGAGAGCTAATTTCATTAAGAGTTCAGGGTTACAACACCCTAACTAAAGCGCAAGCCTACATAAACATACATATAATAAATTTGCTTCTGACGCTAATTTCATTAAGGATTCGAGTTACAATATCCAAAATTAAAGCCGGGCTACACGAACACGGTAAATGCAAAATAATAAATTGACGAACAGTTAATTTCATTATAAATTAGGGTAAACCACCCTATTACAAAACCCAGGACTATACATTCGTGGTGCATTCTACAAAAAATTCTGGAACATCACAGGTTACAAACAACCAGCTACAAATTTTACAATAGCTAATAGCGGCGTGACAAAGTTCGGCTCCAACCTATTTAAAACTAGGACAATGCTCACTCTTTGGTGATTAAAGTAATGATAAAACTAAGCCAAAGAGTGCAATATTGAAAAGTAGGTCATCCCACCGAGCTTCAAATTAAACCTTTTGAAGTCGGGGTGGTAAGCTCATGAGTAGCGTCCATCGAGTGCGAACAAACCAAGGAGGAATGAAGATTTGGTAAGCACAGCCAAATTCATTTGGACAACCCTCGTCACTTCACTCCCACAATCGCATCCTAAGATGGTTCGCACCACATACTTGCACATGCGAGATGTGTCGACCATGCGATGACAAAGCACTCGATAGGTTGAAAAGGGGTCTAAAGAAGGCTGGCTCCCGTAAGCCTCGCGCTACGCAATGGGAGACCCTTAAGCGTCATACAAGCAGAAGCCGTACATACATCACCGGCTACGTGCGCCTATGATGACACCGGGCGATGTGACATTTGAGTCTCACATGAGCTTAAGCAGGACCGCCTCCAACCATACGATGTAACATTTCGTTTCTCATTAGGGCGACCAAATCACCCGATAGGACTTGAAAGATGATAGAAAGTCGATGCAAGACCCTGACACCTTATCCTAATCACTTGCAAAAATCTACTGGGATATAAATACATCCAAATAATGGCAATGTTAGATAAGGATGGAAAGAGGCTGTGTCCCATATCCAACCATGATACGGGTAAGGATCCCACCAGCATATGTCTTGCCATCAACGACTAGTCTTCATCTCACACCACAAAAACGGACAACATGCCGTGAAAAAACACAGGTGAAAAACCTCGAAAAAATATTCTTGAAAGAAGTTTTTAGGGTTTGGGAATGATGTGGAAAAATAGGAGAAAAAATACTTTATTGTTTCAAGTTGTAACCTCCCTACCTTTCTAACCATTTATAGCGAAAATGAATCGATGAGTTACACTTAGCAACATCCGGTTCAAACACATTTAAACCACGTGATAAACACTGTAAGAAAGCGGTACGTGACATTGCTTACATGTCATCATGCGGTCGAAAGGACTAGCTATACACACCGCTCGAAATGTCGGGATGGCCGTGATCTGATCTCAAAGCGATAAAGAGGCGTCAAATCCAAAGATGGCGAATAAACTCGAAGCGATTTATTCTACACCTCCCATAAAGCGTGGAGTACACACTTTCAAGCGTCGCTTATAACCGATCGGGGTAAAAAGCCTACATCTAGTCATCTTCACAAAAGACAAATGTGACCATCGCTGGAAATAAGGAGCCTCGGAGAGATTCTAGTAGCATAGGTAGAGTGGGGGACTCGAGTACAAAAAATCGACATCGCATCATGAGTTCATGATCTAATACTAGAATGGGGACTTGATAAAATATTAATATTAAATGCCCGATCCCATTAATTACCTTCGAGTCAAACTATCACCAAGGCCATAAACACTTGATAGAAACAGACTTAAGTCCTAGGCCATGTAGAGCACGGAAAGACCTCGGGCGGCCGAGTAAGACCAATGCTACTGCTCCCCAGCTGTCACTCGCGGTTAAGAGTACCATCGACGCACACGGTGAGAAGCATACGACAAGCACCACTACATATGAGCTAAGGGCGAATGACATTTGTCCTCGCATGCCGCTCGGGATGATTAACACGGCTCTCGGCGACGGTCATCCCGAGGTTTTATCTCTAAACCTACAATACTCTCTATAAAGGAGCAACCCATACAATCAAATAAGTTTTTACACAGGAAAATACTACCTCCGGCGATGTAGCATGGTTCTTATTTAAGTGTTACCCGAGATTCTTGATCTATATCAATCTCATTGGGTCCTTATTCAACACGAAACCAAAAACAAACCATTCCCATCGATCTATAAACCAATTTACTTACCATACGTAAACATATATAATAGAAGACTTGGGTTGGCCATGGCCCATCCTAGCTTCTACATGACTCTGTCCCTCAGTATTTTGCAAAGTTTTTTGCTCAACATCTTCAACTTGCTGTATAAGTGGAAGAATATAATATGAACCCCAAGAACTAACAAACAAGGGTGGTTATTTTCAAGAATAACATAACCACCATGAATTGAACCCTAGGTGTCCAAATTGTCACCGAAGGTGGTTACTTTGTGATACTAGCGTGTTTCACACCAACACGATAATTGATGACGAAGTCGAAATTTTCTTCGAGTTGGCCAATATAAAAAATTGAGTAAATGAATCACGTTAATTGTGAAACCTTATTACTTATGAACAAGTCAATATCCATGAGTATCTTGACATTAAGTTTTACAAATCAACTTCTTAGTCAATATAATTTTTTAATCATAAGGTTTTTATTATGCGAAAAATTGTAGTCCGACCCTCTCTCTGCGACCTAAAGGCGTGATTAGGTAATAAGGTTTTAAGTTAGGGTTTCTTTTCGGTTTTAGTTCTAGGGTTTCATACGTTTCATTAATTACTTATTTACTTTTCGATTTAATAATTATCATGTAAGATCTTTCAAGGTCTTGATTTCCGGACCCTAACACGTTGATTTCGTTTGAAGTTTGAGCGTCACGGTACTTCTTGTTTGTTTCGGTTTTGTTACATTGTATGTGTATGGTTTGATGATGAAAAATGGGTTTTTGGATTTGGGAGGGCGGTGACAGAAAAAAGAAAAAGATAGTAGTTTGGCCGATCAAACTAAGGGAGAAAATTCATGACTTGGCAATTACTAGACAAAAATCTTGTGTTTGTGGGTGAGGATAGGTTACCAAAAACCTTGGTGACTAATGTGGTGTCGGTCCTCTATTCCATTGAAGGAGGCAGCATTCTAATGGCAAAGTTAATAGTCCAACAACTTATTTTGGTACTAAGAGTCCTTCGAAGGAAACTACTACTAGAGATAATGATGTAAATGTAGGAGTTCTTCATTGGCGGGGCTAGTAATTGAGGGTAATGGTTTGTCTCATAATGTTAGTTTTCCAACTTTGGAGACTAACACTACAAGCCACGTAAAAGATACACAAGTTTCAGGTAAAGACTTACCAAGTATTATTGATTGATAAATCTATTAGAGAACCTAATGACCCTGTTAAAACCAATGTTTCTTCAAGTCTTAATTAACCAATGGTGAGCTTAACTATTCATGATACATCCATTACTAAGGCGAATGTGGGCACAGTAGTGACTCATCTGAAAGGGTTTTAATATGAGGTGCAACAATTAAAGCGATAAAGAATAAAGCTAATTTTTGACTTCTAGAGGCTGAAATAATTGTGTAGATACTTATTCAACAATCCATTTTAAATTTGTTGAAGAGATAAGTCTTAAATTTGATAATACTCTTTATGGATACTTCATTGGTAAGCAGGTTGCTTTATTGGTCATTGAGTACTATGTTCATAACGCGTGGGCTAAATTTGGTATTACAAGGGTTATGATGAATACCAAGAGTTTCTTTTTCTTCAAATTTGTTTTGAAGAATGGTTTGGAGGATGTGCTAGAGGGCCGGATGATTTGCAACATTCCTATCATACTTAAAACATGGATGATGAATACTATTCTTTTAAAAGAAGATCTAACCTATATTTCGGTGTGGGTTATGCTTCATGATGTCCTTTAGGCTATCTTTTGAGGACGTCTTAAGCCTCATCCAACTAAACTTGGTACTCCCCAAATGCTTGACTCATTAACAAAGACGATGTGGATGGAATCATGGGGAAGAAGTAGCTTTGCTCGGGCATTATTTGAGGTACGAGCTAATGTTGAATTAAAGGATAGTTCAACGATTTCCCTCCCATTACTTGATGGTTCGGTATTCACAAAAGAAACTATCGGGTTGAATCGAGTGTGAGCCACCACAATGTGTTTCATATGATTATTTGATCAATGTCCTAAAAATATTGTGGTTCCTTCTTAAATTGTTGAAGTCCTGAATAATGGATTCCATGTGGTAGTAAACAAAGCGAAATATGAGAAGATTAGTTATGCTAAAGGTGCTTCGAAGGCTAAGCAAACTATTGGTTTGAAGTTTAAGTATCGGCCAAAGGGAACTACAAGCACGTCTAAAGTTACGTCTAATGTGGGTAATGGAATTGTCAATCTTAAAAATGCTAGTGATTATACTAATATAACCAGCTTGTCTAAGAATTGCTAAAGTGGGTTCTATCGCGCCTACAAACATGGCAAGAATTCACTTAGATTCGTCTTCCAAAAATGTGATTAATATGTCCAATAAATATGACTTACTATCTAGTGAGTTTTGTACTTGAAGAGATTAGGAGCCGATATGGCCTTTGGAGCAAACAAGGAGAATAAAATGTAGACACTAGTGTAGATAGTGGCGAAGTGGGGGTAGTTGATAATGAAACGCAAGTTTTAAGCATCTAAACAAATGGGAAGTGGAAGTGGATACGGTACAAAAGGTTTATATGAACAATGGAAGAAAATGATGAAAGTTGATGACATGATCCATACATATGATGAGTTATCACGATGATCGTGGTATCTCCGAAGACCATCGAGGCTTTACGTGGCGCTTGTGATATCAAGGTTAGCGGTAGAAAAGAAGCGATAAATTATTTTGATGTTACTTTGAGTCAATTGTAATCTAGTCATAGTCGTTTCTTCTTTATAGAAATAGTTTTGCTTTGTTATGTAAGCATTTTAAGCGTGTAACAAAGGATAGATGGAGTCACCAACATCCATTGTATTTAAACATTTTTTTAGTATACATTTACCGGAAGCCCTTTTCCAAAAAAAAAAAAAAAAAATTACTGGTAACACTGTCAACTAAACTAGGAAATGTTTAAACCTTAACCAATTTTAATTTTCGATACACAAGTAAAAATTGTGCGAAAAAATGTTTTATATCCTTACATACTTGAAGCCAAATAACATTATGGATAATCAATTCTGTCAATAATTAACTGTACATTTCAAGTTGGATGTGTCAATAACAGTTTCCATGGATATTCATTTTATCTTTGGATGGGCCAAAATCAGATAAATTAGAACAAACAAGTCACAAGTATAAGATCTACACGCATAACACTAGTAACTAAGATCTTTCTTGGGTGGACCTTGGCCAACCCTAAGTATAACACATCTCCATCCCTGACACGAGGACAAACCAACATTAACAGTATATCTAATTCCACAATTTGTAGGACACACAGATTCATACAAATATGATATATCTCTAGCTTGTTTCACAATGAGTGCAAAAGTGGTCAATCTACGTGCACTTGTCTCATCCGAACATGGTGATTACAAAGATATCGTTTGATCATCGTACGCAACTCCGTTTAATTCAATGATAATATTCATATTAGAATATATGTCAGATTATGTGACTATTATAAGAATTCATAAGAATGTACTGTAACATTTAACACTAAGATATTATTTTTTTTTTTGTCTTTGTCGACACAGTATTAACAAATGGACGTGTGAGGTTCCTTGGTTTTGAATTGTCATTGCATAAATTGTAGGCCAGGCGAAGATTAAACAATAATTATGATTGTGCTGGCCGGTCCAGAACCAAATGGGTTTTGTTTGTGAAAAGTGTGGCAAATGGGTGGATATTGGATATGGGCATACAGACTCCAGGGTGTGTATGAAAGTATCTTCGACATCATTGATGAAGCTATCCTATAATACAAGTTTAGACTGGATACTGATTAAAAAAAATGTTAGGGGATGTGTAACATCTATTTTTGAGTTGTAAATGTTTAGTTCTTTAGATTGTAATTTTTTTTTATTGATGACATGCTAGGTTAAACTAAAGTGGCACGAATACTTCCACGGGAAGAAGTGAGGGGAAATGTCAGAAGGATACTCGGGTGGAGATGCGAGATGGATACACACAACACACATATGTGGAACATGTGTGATCAGAGGTGTGCACATGTGTGATTTGTGAGGAGGGAAGGAGGGGTCGGGTGGTGTTCTCATGTGTGGAGGATGATATATGTACATCTGCTCCACGTTAGCTTCCTCAGCAAAGTACACTGGGACTTGAGAACTGGGATTTCAGTTTTGGATGTATGCAAGATAAAACAACAAACTTTAACTCTTTGGACGGTGCCTATCAATACTGCATTATTTCGCCACTAATGCTAAATGAATTGGCTGTACACTGATTTGGCTAAAGATATTCAGGAAAAACGGATCATTGGAAGTGTGTTTGATAGGATAGTGAAATTAAAAAGGAAAAGAAACTGATTTCATAGACAAATTTTTTTATTATAAAAACAACTATCACACAATTTATACACCACAAAACTATTTCACATAACATAAGATACCATGAATGTACGCGGTCTGAATAACACAACATAATTTTTTTTTGAATTAAACTTAAGCACATTAAGAAGGAAAGATAACAATCTCAAACACCGCTAATAAAGCATATCACCGGCATGTTACATTTAAACCTGTTAGAGCTCAACAATTATCTAAACTCGCACGACTAGACTCTAGTATCATCTGTTGCTTGTGTTATTTTTGACATTCACCCAATACCTATCAAACTAGCAATCACATGGATCTTCGATTAATTTTCATATTTTTATAACTTCAATTGAAATTCATTAAATGTGAAACTTTGCACAAAGTAGTGTGAGTATTCAACAATAGCCACTCGCTGATTTAGCTTATAAGCTTAAACTTTGCACAATGTAGTATAAGTTTTTAACGATAGCCACTCGTTGATTTAGCTTATAAGCTTAACCTAGCATATTGAGCGTTCAAATCGTTATAAAAAATCAACCAGACATCAAATTCATATTTTGCAACGAAATGAGCCAAAATTTACGTTTGATTATTTTCTTCACTGCCCGGTTTTCTGTTTTGGTTCTTACTACTAAACAGTGGATTTAATAAATTTTTTAATAAATTTGGTCTGTGTATAATTCTTTTCTGTGACTCTTTTATTTCACCTATTTTTCTTTATATCAAACATGTCTTGCTGAGAGCAATTAAAGGGGTTGGGTCTAGTTATATAGAAAATTGTTGTTAGTGACACTAAAAAGTGTCACAAATGATAAATCGAGGTCACTAACATAAATAACGTTTATAAATAAAGTGTGGTCGGTAAAGACTCATCTTTAGTGACACAATAAATCCCAAAATTATAATATTTGCCTTAACAAGTGTCACCGATACCTTGACTTAGTGACACTATTGTCACTAATGTCACTTTTCTAGTAGTTATGAAGCGTTATAGATAGATAAATGTCTCTTACGCAAAACCCACAGAAGATAAAATGTTCACTTTTATTTTTCTGTGCGAACGAATTCCATTGTGTTCCAAAACCTGGGCCATGCATTACAATTGCCAAAATAGAGACTGAACCTGCAAACAAAATTTCATTATATGGACCGATAAAAAATTTCTAGCTAGATATGATCCATAGTTGTATGCGCCTTTTTATCTAAACAAAATTGAAAGAGACATGAATATTGTTTTTATATGTTCGTTTTCATTTATAATCGATTCAGTTTTTCGTAAATGAAAAACTATATGCTCACTTAAAAAGTCCACCGAAGTCCGACAATATTAAGTGGGCTGCAATGAATTCGGATAATTTTAAATATTGAAAATGGGTTGAGTTATAAAGACACTTATCTCTTTGCATGTGTCATGTTTAATACAACAAAATATATCTTGAATTAATGATCAATTATTTTATTTATAGATATCAAAGGATATGCAATAAGTGTGTAGAGAAATTTGTCATTCATGAGTGATTTTCCGAAGTTAAAATCTTGATTCTGATCCACAAAAGTATCTTGAATTGAATGTCAGTGTTGTGGACTTGTGGCATATGTAGAAATAGTGTCGTGCCGCCTTTGGTTGATTGGCGGATGTTAGGCTGCCCCAGTAAGAGGATTCAATCCCCTTACTTTTTACTGTCACGTCAGTTTTCTCCAAGTTCTTCGTGGTGATTGGGTCCCGAAGCGTGACCTACACTATAAAAAATATACCCCACAAAAATACCTTTTATAATAATTAACACACACACAAAACCAAAGTTTATTCGATCGGCTGCACGATTCATTCCTTGCAAAATGATAGGCGATCGATTTGTCCACAACAACAAGGATCGATACAAATCGATCGACTATATACAAGATCGACTAGGCGATTGGCCTTATTGGGGCTAGCCTTAATGGTAGAAATAACTAAAAGATGTACAAAAGTCGATAGTGAATCTATAACTAACTACATAACAATATAAATATAAGGTTTTTAAGATCGGTATTTTACTCATAATCATTTTTGTTGTTGCAAGATCAAAATCGTAAAATCGGATCAAGATCCTAAGATCTTACGATAATGTTATTTTTTAATAGTATTTGTAATATTATTCAAATCTACAAATTACTATATATCATAAACACGAAATTATATAAGTGTTTTATGAAAATGTTGCCCTAAATTATGAGTATGAAATGTTTAAGAAGATTCACATATTATTTTTTAAATTCTATTAAAACATAATTCATAACTTTATAGTTTTTTAGTTTGCGGTTTGAGAAAAGTAAGATCGGATCGGATTAGATATTAAGATCCTATGGTTAAGATCGGGATCCTATAAGATCTTAAGCTTGCTAAGATCCTACGTAGGATCCGAATCGTTTTTGCTTTATAGTATCGTATAATCGTAAGATTCTAAGCTCAGGATCGGGATCTTAATGTTACGACCCAAAAACAACACGTAAAAATTTTCAAAATAATTTCAACTTGGGCCTTTACAAACAAACTAATAAGACTTTCAAATATACAAGAATATGACAAACACCCAAGACCTTAAAAACAATCATAGAAATAATATATAACAACCCGGAACTGAATTCTTGAAGCACGAAAAAGTTGACATACATTCTGTTAAGAAAGGAGATACGCCGTATTCAATTCATGAATACGCCGTAGGAAGACCTCACACCGATACGCCGTAATCCAACCTATGGATACGCCGCATCATCTCATACTCCGTACTTCCAATCTTCATGATCAAAATACACGATACACCGTATTTCTTACTTAGAATATGTCGCATCAAGGCCAAACATACGATACGCCGTATCATAACCCATAGATACGCTGCATCACGCATATCAGACCGGAACACAGACAGTCTCCAGAAACTGCAGAAAACAAAATCCGCAAAACCAAACTGCACAAAATAGAACTTAATCCATTTATCATACCATTTAAACATATTCTACATCATAAGATGTTAACCATTGCCAAAATCGATCAAATGAGAAATGTCGGCGCATTGCCAAACAATCCCTAACCTCCAATCTAACCATTTTTAACACTTGATCCAACATCATAACTATTTTCCAAGACCCTAAACTTACATAAATATGAACATAAGACTGAATGTAACAAAATGACCAAATAAACCGAATATATACCAAAAGAGAAAAGACGTTTGGGGGCTTCCAACTTTAACACGGTTTGGTCCAAAAGATAACGGTCTTCTACTAAGCTTCCAAAAAGCTATAGAACTAAGTGTAGTCTATCCTACACCTTGTATTTACCTTTACTTGAACCTTCGGTACCTATCAAGGAAACATCACAACTAAACATATAAGCGAAACACTTAGTAAGTAAATGGCATAACAAGCTAAACAACGCATAACATAAATCATGCCATAACCATAACTAGTATATTCACTAGTTAAGCTAACGATATATGGGCACATACCTCAAGCCAACATTGTCGGCCTAAACGCGATCAACCCACGAGGTTGAACCTCATCTCATAGTTAGCCCAAAGACTAACTAAGCTATACCTAGAAATGGATTTATAACTAGCTAACGTACCTTATATCCTATCCATCACCATTACCATGTAGCAAACATGATAAAACTAACAAATATAAACCATTATCATACATAAGTTATGATAAATCTAAAAAAACATGTTATAACCATATAGTTACCTCAATCACCAATTTACTTTCTACTAATATTTAATACTTTCTCCTCACTTGATTCCTACAAGTATATTAGCCCTAATTAGTGGCTAATTCAACATATCTTAAGAAATTAACAACCTTTAAACACTTACCCAATTTACCTCATAAACCCTAATTACAAATTAGCAGAGAATACTTACTTGTGATAAGTTTGTGGTTATACACCCTTAATAACTTGATTTGAGTAATCTTCCTTGATCAAATTGGTACTAATTTAGTAGTCTTTTTTTTTCTTTCTTTTTTTCTGTAAACCGACTCAAACAAACATCTCTTATAAATTTTCCCGGCTTTTCTAGAATTGTCCAGGAAAAGGATAATTATTCATTTAGTTTAGCCTATTGGCAATTTTGGTCCTCCAAGTTTCATTCTTTTTAATATTGACCACATAAATTTCTATAACTTAACACTTTTATACTTATAACTTACAACTTAACCATTTTACATACAAAAAACATTCTAAACAATATAATACTATTACTTATATAATATAATAATACCTTAACGAGAATCGGGTGTAACACTTAAAAACTATGATATAAATAACAAAACAATTGCGTTAACAAAATCTAGAAATCTGACCACTATTAGTGGATAGATATGACCCAAGCCTGAAGGTTTGGGTCCATTAGGGTTTCATTATGTAATTGCCTCAATAAAACGTATCACATACGGGGTTTTCAATGTATAACATAGTATCGGAATGGGTCATATTCTCAGACCTAGGTGGCTACGTTGAGCCGCCTCTTTTATGTCACCTCGTCAAACCTTAGCTGCCATCATTTATCCCTTTATCCAAAAAAAAGTCTATGCTTTGCTTTTATTTTTGTTTCTTTGATTTGTTGTTACTGAATGATGAAGATTAATCTCCACTTGCTGTCAGATGACGTCATCAAAATTAATTATTTGTTTTACTTCTTGTGCTTTGCTATCACTTATTTTGCTTTTGGTGTTGTTGATGAAGATTTGTCTTCGCTTGCTGTCGAACGTCATCATCAACAAAAAATTTATTGCTTTAGTGTGTATTTAATTTTCTCATCCAATCCGAGCTTTCGCGATTTCGCCGCTCGAATTGCGGGGGTATTAGTGGATAGATATGGCCCAATCCCGATTGATGGTTTGGATCCATTTGGGTTTCATTATGTAATTGCCTCTATATATATCGAATCAAGAAAACGTATCACCTACGGGGTTTTGAATGTCTAACAACTACAAGCCCTTGATATTTTCCATGGTGCACAATTGATAAATATAACCAATAAAAGTAAAACATGATCAACAACTACAAACTCAAAACACCATGCATGCATTATACTTTACCATATGCAACGATGTTTATTGATTATATCCAGGGTTCTAAAAGGCGTGCCTTAGCGCCGCTAAGGCGTTACTAAGGTGCGAGGCGTGGCTTCGGCGTTACGAAATAGACCAAGGCGTCTTCTTAAGGCGTGGCACGTGATGAGGCACAAAAAGGCGCGCCTTAGCACGAGGCGTGACGCCTTATTTTGAAGCTTTGAAAGGATTTATTAGTATTTGGGCTAGAATTACTGAATTACTAATATAAGGGATTTGGGCTTGGGCATGGTAACTTTATAAATCAATTTCAAGTTTTTAACTTATTTCTATGGTTCTACCTAGGGTTGAGCACAAAACCGACTGAACCGAAATGAACCGGAAAACCGAGCCGAACCGGACCGAACCGAATGAACCGACCATTTTCGGTTCGGTTTTGGTTCTATGTATTACCGGTTGTCGGTTTTCGGGTCGGTTCGGTTCGGTTCAGTCCGACCCAAAACCGACCAAACACACACATAAAGCATGTAAACCGGACCGAATCGACACAAAACCGAATCGAACCGACCCGATTCAGTTCGGTTTCGGTTCTTATTTTTTGTGAAATCGGTTCTCGGGTCGGGTCAGTTTTCGTCGGGTCGGGTCGGTTCCGGATCGATGCTCAGCCCTGGTTCTACCACTCATATAATGAGTGAAGAAGGTTTGGACGACTACTCCGATGAAGCACGTTTTATTTAAAGAAATGACAAAAAATGCAACGATAAATTTAGTTTTTTGAGTTTATTTCTTATGTATAACGCGTTTTGTAAACTTGATATATATTATATATACGTATGCATGAAATATGATATAAATATATAAATCTATAAAAAAAAAATTGTACCGTTTTAAGTCACGCCTTAGAAAACGCCGTAGCTTCCTTATGGCTTGTAAGGCTTAAGGCTTGGTTTCGCCACCACGCCACGCCTCACGTTATTTATAACTTTGATTTTATCATAGTAGAATTTTAATGACAAGAGTCGGGATTGTTCAGGCACGTGGGCTAATTTTTTTTCCTAGAAAAAGAAATAAACCATAACAACCTTATAATAGAAGTTACTCATTTCAACCGTACATGACACTCTTTAACATCATCATAATCAATTAAGGATGTCTACATTATGAAAACTAATAAATAAGAAACAATAATTAGTTTAACTAAAAAACAAGTACTCATAACTATTCTACTTTAAAAGTAAGGATGCTACGTCTTCAAATAAGTATAAAAACCAAACACCAACATGGCTTATATGATGATGAAAAACTACTGTAATAATTACTGGTGCATTACTTCTCATCAGTTTCACGATTCATCAAACAAATATGATGCCTTCCGATGTTTTGAAAATCACATTTTTAATCGACTCGGTAGAGTCACGGGGTTACCAGTTCAACCGGTTCGACCACCGGGTCAAACCGGTTTTCTATTAAAAAACTATTTTTTTAACCGGTTCGACCGCCGGGTCACTCGGTTTTCTATAAAAAAAATGAAAAAAACCAAACCCGACCGGGTTTCGAGAATCGGGTCATTTAAAACCCGGAGGTTCTAACCGGTTAACCCGTTTTAAAAACTTGATTTTTTTAACCCGTTTTTTTTGCTGGACCCGGTTCGAAAGTTGAACCGGATTTCAAAATACTGATGCCTTTTTATTTTAATATGGATGGACCAGTTCTTTTAGGATGCGTTTGGTATACTGCCATGAATCACAATGTGTATGAGTTTGATAGTAGTGGTGGACCCCTCACCTATGAAAGATCGATTCCTGGCCTATTTGAGGTATATGGATTATGGAATATATACCCATAAGTTTTTTTCAACAAATTGTATTTGTAGCGTTAGAGGATCATTTTCGAATAACTATAATTCTGATGCGTGGTTGCATAACAACAGAAATTCTAATTGGATTGTTTTAAGTTAGTAAGATTTTAGTAATAATAGATTCAAGCATTACAAAAAGCAACGGTATTATGTAGTTGGCAATATTATATTATAGTTTATAGGTATAGTCAACGTGTGTGACCGACTTTTCTTATTTTGTCGGTAATTTAGGCAGTGATAACTTTTATTTATTTATTTATTTATTTTTTTTTTTTAACATGTGTAGCGTTTATCATTTGGTGTGTAGCTTTTAAACTTGTAACCTTACAAATTTGATATCATCATAATAAAATTATCTTGTACTATCAATTTGCATAGATATTTAAGCATTGTTCAAAGCTATTTGTTTGTGATACAAATAATTATCGCTAAAGATAACAATACTATTTAATTTTTGTGATTATAATAAACTTACATAACATCATTTATATACTGGACAAAGGGCTATATAATATACATTAACTTTTAAAAGACGATTCATATATGTTAGTCCCTTAAGTGGTGCAAGACCAACATTTTTTAAAATAACATTATACAAATGACAACGTACATGTGTCAAAGCAAAATAAACAACAAAAAACTACAATTACTTTGTCTCTCATTTTTTCAAATTTGTCACGGGTTTCAAAACTACTTCATTATTTCTCATATAATTTTGTCAAATATAAAACCCAGTTCAACCCGCGTGGTTCAACCGGTTGAACCGTTCCGGTCAAAAAACATTCGATTAAACCGAGTCAACCAAGGTTGGTTCGAAAAAGGTCAAATTAAAAACCGGGGGTTTGAAGCCGTCGGTCAACCCGGTTTTGATGTGTATTAATAGTTTTCTTTTGAAATATATGTCTTCAACATTTCCACTTTTAGTTTTAACTTTTCAATTTTTACTTTTTGGTTTTCTATTATATATAGTATATAGCAGGGTACCAGCGTTTGGCGTGGTACCCCAATGACGATTACCGGAGAAATAGATCTCGATGAGATCGATTCACCGTTGTATCGGTTTCAACGAGTCTTCTACGGTTCGTTTTGGATGTCTTTAAGCGGTTAGCGGAACCGGTGGCGACACCGGTTCCCGGTTGAACACGTTGGTCCGGTCCGGTTTTCAAAACTATATGTACCGTCAACTTGTTAGCTTGTATGAAGTTTTGTGTGTTTTATTAATGTGTATAATGTGTATAATAACATGTACTTTCATTTAAGGTGTTTTAAAAGTAACATTAATTAGTGTGTTTTATTATTTTATATTTTGGATTATGTTATAGCTTTTTTAAATTGTACGTTACGAAAATTTTATTTTACTTTTTAGTAAGAAGTGTTTTAATTGGTTGTTTTTAATTTGGTAGATGTGATTTTAATTGGTTGTACAATGTGAATAAATTATTTTACTTTAAAGTAATGAGGTGTTTTAATAAGAGTATTAATTACATTGTGCATTTCTCTCTCCATTGACCAATTTCAACTTTTCAACGATTCAACTTTGACTGTTTTTCTATTATATGTAGTATATAGATTTACATCTTAACCAAACAATTGATTGAAATAAAAATGTATTCCCTCATTCCCATTCCCGGGTGGGCCAAAAGTAATCTTGTTAAGCATATACATTTCACTATATACAACCAAGTGACCAACTTGTATACTTATGGCGTATAAATATTAATGGACCAAGCCCATTAATTATACACTCGAGTCAAGCCTATCATCAAGGCCCATCAATACTTGATAAAAGCCTAACTTAAGTCCCAGGCCACATAGAGCCTGGAATGACCTCTCAGGCCTAACTGAGTAAGACAAATGCTACTGCTCCCTAACTGTCACTAGCGGTTAAAATATAATATCTGACACCACACAGTGGGGACGCACGACAAACACCACTACGTACGAGCTAAAGGACGAATGACATCTGTCCTCCTTATCTGCTCCTAGATGATTAACACCTAGCTCTCTAGCAGCCGCAGATCATCCTCAAAGGATTTATATCTAAACCATACAAAGCCTCTCTATAAAAGGAGAGCAACACGCACAATCACATATGTTTTTTACACACTTGGGCAAATATCGCGCCTCACAACAGTGCATCATGGTTTTTGTTTAAGTGTTACCCGAGCTTCTTAATCTATAACAATCTTATCTGGTCCTTACTGTTTAACACGGGAAACCAAACAACAAAACCATTCCCATCCCATCACTAAACCAATTTACTTACCATACATAAACATTGCGCCATCCGTGGGAATTTGATACAAAATAGCCACAAATTTCTTGAAAATTTTCACCTATTTTCACTCATTTCTCACTAAAAAATCCAAAGATTTTTTCCTTAAAATCACTAATTTCTTGGTTAAACATGGCTTGTGACCGACACCCTAAAATTCATAGACAAACAAAAACCACCTCAGACCTATCCGAGTGGAAAATCTCTCTCATGTGGAGAAAAACCAACAAATACCCGAAATAGAGACTCACCAACCACCTAGAAACAACACAAAGAAACATGTGAGGAAGACGCATGCAACAGATGACCTTACAATCTTGCACACATCATTCTCCTTAAAGAAACCCACATGGTTCTATGAGAGAACACACACTCTTAGGTCACTCACAAAAGCTCAAAAATGGAAACTGTTTGAGGTGTAGGGGTAGGGAGGGATGCTGCAGGATGTCAGAGGAAGGGCCAAACAAACATGCAACTCGGGTCGCGTTACACTCACTTATCTGGAAAAACTTAGGTAAATGCATACAAACTCACTTGTCCTTATCTGCATTACTTTACATATAGCAACCAAACCAAACCACTACTTGAGAACCACCATGGGTATGACACACAGAAAGGCACCATGACATTCTCTCCTAGCCCGTACCCTGGACATAACATGCAACCTACCCTACCCATAGAACAAACCTCAAAAACGTACCTAGCAAAGTCAAATACTAGAGAACTCACAAAGAGTAAATCATAGCATCTAGCCAGTTCACTCAAATCCAACTACCTTGCCACATAACCTGGAGTAGAGAACAATACCCAAAAGGAATGAGAGTCCCTCAGGTAGCAGGTAGAAAGTTTCATCAAGATTTAATCATGTCACTCAGACACAAAGAGAGGCAACGAGGTCATGGAGACCTGGCAACGTACCCCACCGAGAAGAATTCTGTAGAACACATTTATACCATCATCTTCTTCAGTGGTCATAACAACAATGATAGCCTTACATAGGATGAGTAGGATATACATGGAAGGGGGAGTTCAGTTGACATAATGTACGAACACTATTTCAACAAGCTCCTAGAACACTGTTAATACAAATAAACCGTAAAAACGTTGATTAATATTTTGCGATCTCTTTGTGTTTTGTTGATAACAAATATAATGTTATCTTAAGTACAATTATAATGATACATGTTATTTTTGTAAAGCATTTACATATAGCCATTTAAATACAAAAATGTTGTAATTAGTCATTTGTTGTGATAGTTTATTATGATGGGTAAAAACCACAACCCATGGATCATATCCATAACCCATTGACCCATACCCATTTGACTAGATACAATGTATTCATTAGATACATTGAATCTAAAGGAATACCCATGGACCAACCCATAACACTAGACGGATCCCTTGTGGGAGGGATCCGTGGGATCCGGGGAACAGTGGCAGAATTTGCCTATAAATAGAGAGGAATTTGCCTATAAATAGAGAGCCATTTCTTCATTCTAACTCACCTCTCTTTTTACTAATTCTCTCATATACTCTCATTCTCTTCTAACAAAAGATCACTTGATCTAGAGAGTACTTCCTTCTTTCTTTCTTTAGTGATTCTCATATAGGTCCTTCTCTAAGGCGAGATCACGAGCATTCTACAAGTCATCCAAGCAAGGGGTCCTTGATTGATTTGTTCTCCCATAAGATTTCTGTAGCAAAGATCTTGTATTTGATATTTCACATATTTGTTGTGTAATAGTCGTGTTGGTTTGGTCCACCGTGTTACGGACTCGGTATTTAGCTTTGTACTGGAAAAAGGTGTAAGCAACGTTGTGAAGGCTTCTCCGCCAAGTTGAAGGAGTTTGTTGACATAGTGCTTGAACTCTCGAGTAGGTGACTCGGGAGTGGAGTAGGGCAAGGAAGGTGTCCTTGTAGCCGAACCACTATAAATCGGTTGTGTCATTTCTATCCCTTTGCTTTACTTTATTTACTTGCTTTATCATTAGATCTATACTTTCTCCACATCCATATGATCTCACATATTATCGAATCTAAAGTTTTTGAAACTAACTTAAAATCGGCAAAACTATTCAACCCCCCTTCTAGTTTTCCACAATTGGCATCAAGAGCTAAGTTTATAAAAGTTTTAAAGTAAACCGTATTTTAAAAACTTTTCGATCACTATGGGTTCTGAAAATTACAAAGAAGGGCAATCTATGCAACGACCACCACTACTTGAAACTAATGGTTTTATATATTGGAAAAATAGATTCGAAACGTATGTGAAGTCTAAAGATATTGATCTTTGGTACATTATTGTTGATGGTGATTTTGAGGCTACCTCAAAAGATGATAAAGGAAACTTAGTTAACATACCTCATGATAAACTAAGTGATGAATTAAAGAAAAAGCTTTCTAAGAATAGTGAAGCAAAAATGGTTTTGTATAATGCTTTACCCAAAAAGGAATTCGAAAGAATTTCTATGCTTAAAACCTCTAAAGAAATTTGGAATTATTTAGTTGTAACTCATCAAGGTAACCAACAAGTTAAAAATAATAAAATTGATTTATTTGTTCAACAATATGAACAATTTTCAATATCGGATGAGGAAACTATAGATCATTCATTTGCTAATTTTAATACTATTATTACATCTTTACAAGCACTTGATGAATCTTTTTCTAGCCGTAACCATGTTAGGAGATATCTAAGGGCACTTCCATCCAAGTGGAGATCCAAGGTGACGGCGATCGAAGAGTCAAAAGATTTGACAATCCTCACCCTTGATGAACTCATAGGCAACTTAAAAGTCTACGAGCTTGTCCTTGCTAAAGATTCCGAAGCCTCAAAGGTGAAAGAGAAACACAAATCTCTTGCCCTTAAACCCAAAAAGGCTTCAAGCGATGAAGAGAACTCCTCTTCGAATAGTGACGACGAGGAGTACGCTATGGCGGTAAGGGACTTTAAAAAGTTCTTTAGAAGGAAGGGAAGATACGTCAAACAACCGTATGACGATAAGAAAGGCTTTCGGAAAAGCAATGAGGACGAGAAGCCAAAAGATGATCGTACTTGCTTTAAATGTGGGGACCCAAACCACTTTATTAGTAAGTGTCCCAAACGGGATGATCAAAAGGCGTTCGTGAGCTGCACGTGGGGAATGAGCGACGAGGAGGACGAAGAAATTTGTCTCATGGCAAATGATGAGGTATGTCACGAATACTATAGTAGCTCATCACTTGATGACGACTCATTGCATAATGAATATGACAAACTATGCAATATTAGCTTAAAACTAATTAACAAAAACAAGCTTTTAAAAAATCAAAACCAACGTTTAGATAAAGAAGTCATAGAATTAAAAGCAAAACTGAAACGTCTAGAAAAGGGTAAAATAGCAAGTGGTGAATGTGAACTTTGCGTTCAACTTCAAACACTAGTTGATCAACTAGATTCTAAAATTGCTAGAATGAGTACGAATACTTTAGATATGATATTAGATAGTGTTAAAACCGGTAACAACCAAAAAGGTTTAGGTATTCAACAACTTGATCCATCAACTAGTGAAAACAAATAAACACAATTTGTTAAGGCACTAGAAAACCAGCCACTGTTGTGGCGGATCCCACGGATCCCATAAAAAGAGAACCGGCTAGTGTTAAGCCAGGGATCCGTGGGTCTGCTGTAGCAAACAGTGGTAATAACGTAGCTTCTTCATCTAGAACTAATTTTGTTATCATTAATAAGCAGAAACCAACTCATTTCACCACCAGACAACCACCTCCAAAATATAATCCTACTTTTGCAAGAAACAAAGCTCCATCTTTCTCAAAACCTAATCCATCTAGGAGACCTAATAATGTTTACCCAAGAAGTAACCATCAAATGGGATGGAACCCAAATATGCAAAATGGTTTTCCTTTTCAAAACTTTGCTCCATGGAATGCATACTCACCTTATCCATACATGTCTAACATGAATGGAATGTTTAACACTAATGGACCCATGAACAAATGGGGACCAAACTTTTGAGTTAATTGTTTTCTTAGGTGTGCTTAAAGGTCGACCTAGACCCGGATGAATGGGTCAAGGATAGCGGGTGCACGAGGCACATGACCGGCAATAAAGATCTATTCTCCACATATGAATCCTTCAATGGAGGTAATGTGGTGTTTGGAAATAGCAAAAGTAAAATCATCGGTAAAGGTACGATTTCTAACAAATCTCTAACCATTAACGATGTGTGTCACGTAGAAAACCTAAACTTTAACCTCTTAAGTATAGGACAAATATGTGATAAAAAGTGCAATGTACTTTTTACCGAAACCGGTAGTAAGATATTAAAAATGGCATAACCATAGGAAGAGGAATTAGGAAACATGGAGTCTATGTCATTAAAATTGGTAATGAACCTAAAGACAAACTTTGTCTTACTTCTATGGATGATACTTGACCTTATGGCATCGAAGATTGGGTCATGCCAATATGCGACTTCTTCAATCGCTATCATCCAAAGATCTAGTAAGAGATCTACCTAAGTTAAAATATGAACATCACTTTTGTGATGCTTGTAATGTAGGAAAACAAGTTCATTCTAGTCATAAAGCTAAAAACATGGTGTCTACAACTAAGTGTCTAGAATTACTACATATGGATTTATTTGGTCCATCCGCTATCCAAAGTTATGGAGGCAACTACTACACTTTGGTCATAGTGGATGATTACTCTAGGTATACATGGACAAAATTCCTTAAGAACAAAATGGAAAATTTTAATTATTTTGAAATATTAAGCAAGAAAATCCAAAGACAACTAGGAAGTCCTATAGTGTCTATTAGAACGGATCATGGTAGGGAATTCGATAATGAAGTGCAATTTGGAGCCTTTTGTGACGCTAATGGTATTACTCACAACTTCTCGGCTCCACGCACTCCACAATCGAATGGGGTAGTTGAAAGAAAGAATAGAACCCTACAAGAAATGAGTCGAACCATGCTTAATGAGCAATCCATACCTCAAAAGTTTTGGTGCAATGCCGTTGATACTTCAACGTACATACTCAATCGAGTCTTAATTAGACCAATCTTAGGTAAAACTCCATACGAGTTACTCCGAGGCAAAAAGCCTACGTTAGATCACTTTAGAGTCTTTGGTAGCAAATGTTTTATTCTTAACACTAAAGATTACCTTACAAAATTTGATCCTAAATCAACCGAAGGTATCTTTCTAGGTTACTCTCCAAATAGCAAAGCTTACGTCATATTAAACAAAGAAACAATGAAGGTAGAAGAGTCATTAAATATAAAATTTGATGAAAGTCCACCCAAACCCTCTCCACCTCTTGTCGATGACGAGATTGTAGAAAGTGAAGCTATAGTAATAAAGAAAAAGATAAATGAAGAAGAAGAACCTTTAAATGATGAAGTCATAAACATTAAAGAGTCCAAAGATCACCCGTAGATAAGGTCATAGGAAAGCTAAACGAAAGAACATTAAGGTCTCAAGTTCAAAACCAAAGTAGCTTATTTTGTTTTGTTTCAACCATAGAACCTAAGAATACACAAGAAGCCATAAAAGATGAAAGTTGGGTAATGGCTATGCAAGAAGAATTAAATCAATTTGTTTCTAATGATGTTTGGACACTTGTCCCTCCACCTAGTAATCAAACCATAATAGGAACCAAATGGGTTTATAAAAACAAATTAGATGCAAACAGAGTAGTGTCTAGAAACAAGGCTAGACTCGTTGCCCAAGGGTATAACCAACAAGAAGGAATATACTTTGATGAGACCTATGCCCCGTGGCTAGATTAGAGTCTATAAGAATACTTCTTGCGTATGCTTGTGCTAATGATCTAAAGCTTTATCAAATGGATGTCAAAAGTGCTTTTCTAAATGGTTTTATTAATGAAGAAGTATATGTAGCTCAACCTCCGGGCTTCATCGATTTTGAAAAACCTAAACATGTGTAAAAGTTAAAGAAAGCCCTTTACGGTCTTAAACAAGCTCCAAAAGCTTGGTATGATAGACTCAAGTCATTTTTAATTAAACACAACTATACCATGGGGTTAGTTGACAACACACTTTTTACTAAGAAAAGAGAGTCACATATAATCATAGTTCAAATATATGTAGATGATATTATATTCGGATCCACTTGTCAAGACATGTGTGATGATTTCTCTAAAATCATGCATGACGAGTTCGAGATGAGTATGATGGGAGAACTTAGTTTCTTTCTTGGTCTACAAATCAAACAAGTAGAAGATGGTATCTTCTTTAATCAATCTAAATACATAAAGGAGATGTTAAAGAAATTCGGTCTAGAAGAGTCGAAACCAATTAGGACACCAATGTCATCCGACACCAAACTCACAAAAGATGAAGACGGCGAATCCGTCGATAATACTAAATATCGTGGCATGATAGGTAGTCTTCTCTACCTCACGGCAAGTAGGCCGGATATCATGTTTAGTGTTTGCTTATGTGCTAGGTTTCAAGAAGACCCTAAAACATCACACCTAGAAGCCGTAAAAAGAATATTTAGATATATTAAGGGTACAACACAATTAGGATTATGGTATCCTAAGGGCACGGGAGTAGAAACAATTGTATATGCAGATTCTGACCATGCAGGTGATTATGTTGATAGAAAAAGTACAAGTGGGGTATGTACTTTTATGGGATGTTGTTTAACATCTTGGTTTTCTAAGAAACAAACGGCATTAGCAATATCAACAACCGAAGCCGAATACGCTCTCGCCGCAAAGCATGCCAACAAGCACTATGGATGAAACAAGCGTTAGTCGACTACGACATTCATCTTAGTGACATAGCCATTCTATGTGACAACAAAGGTGCCATCGATCTAAGCAAGAATCCGTATTACATTCTCGCACAAAGCATATAGAGATTCGTCATCACTTCTTAAGAGACAATGTTCAAAAGGGGAACATCTCTATTGAGAAGGTAGCGTCCGAAGACAACATAGCCGACGTCCTCACCAAACCGTTGAAGCGGGAACAATTCAACCTACTTCGTCTTGGTCTTGGTCTCATGGAACAAACGTCGTAATTTACTTTTTACTCTACAAGGTATGTAAACACTAGCCTTCTTTTTTTTGAGTCTAGGATCTCTATTTCACGCACAACTCACAAACAATACGGGAATTTTCAAAACCCAAGATAAGTTTTTCACTTATAATTTTCTTATTTTCTTTCAAAATAAGTACAAGTTACAAACACATAATCACATACACATCTTCCTTTCAAATGGATAAAACGTTTCACAACATAGATTTTTTTTTCTCAAAATGCTTTCTAAAATGATACTTCTTCCCGTATCAATTTCACAAAAGCAATTTCTCACGTCTAGGACAAATCGCTTTTTCATTATTAATACAACGTAAAAACCCGTTTTCATTGCATCTCATGTCTTTTGAATGCTAAAGGGGACACATAACTAATATGTGTTTTCGGGTACATTCATTTAAGCCACTAAATTACGTACTCAAGTACTAAATATGTGTTTTTGGGTTATCTCACATAATAGTATACTTTTCCACTTCTAGTTTAGTTTTCTTTTTCTTCTTAGGAGTCGAGATAACCGCAACTCCAAATAGTTTGCATATAGGCACACACTAGGCAAAAATATTTCCAAAAAGGAAAATTTTGCTGCTGGATCACAGACCCACGGATCCCAGCCTTCATGCTGGCCGGATCCCTCAAGGGAAGGATCCGTGGGATCCGTGAGACAGAAGCTGTTTTTATCTTCTATTTTTCTCACTTTGGATGAAAAATCTAACATTTTTTTTTATTTTTTTTGGAGTATGTTCTTTAATGCTTGTGTTCTCATGATCACATGCCTTAAATTCATATCTAATCATTAGATTTAAATCTATATTTTGGGTCAAGCATTCATTACAATGCTTTGTTTTTCTATATATAGAACTCCCAAAATGCTTGCATAATTCATCTAATCTTCACAAACAAACAACACCATGTCATCCAATCTACAACTTAGATGAATCACCTAGTACAAACAATCCTCTTCATGAAACCCAAACTTTTGTACTACCACCTTCCAAAATACCACAATCAAACTCTAGAATATCCACATGGATTAGCATCCGATCTTGTTGCTTAGCAAAAACATCATCAAATGGCTCATTACCATCAAATAACTCACCACAAGATGCTTCCATTATAGCACATCCCTCATCACCAACAAGTACACCATCTTCATCACCTAAAGTCACTCTTTTGGAACTCCTTAAGACTCCAACAAGATCTCAACAACCAAAACAAAAAGAAATAGCCTTTTGACACCTCCAACTTCTCCAAACACAATATTCAATGATCTTGAAACATCACCCCCTTAGCTCCCACTAAACTACAAGAACATATATGTTCTTTTCCACCACCACTTCCAATCATTCCGGAATTTGATCCGTATTTTCCTATTTTTCCACCACAACTTCGGCAACTCACAAATCAAAACAACCCGGAAAACTTCCGCACTCATTACCCACATCATTTACATTGTGAACAGTGCCAATCCACTAGGAAATTGCAATAGAAGTTAGGGAAGAAATGCGATTCATACTCAACCTCATCCTTGATCGCATCAATACCATTACTCATCAAACCTCCATCCATAACCTTATGCAAGCATGGAAGGAATCATTATTACTATTTTCTATTTTTAGTACTTTTTCTTTTGAGTCATTTTCAAGAACAAGTCTTGTTCTTATTTTTACATGCTTGTAGGTGGCATAAATACCACTACACTTTGTTGTTTTATTACAAGGCCTTGTTTACATACCTTGGCTCCCAATCTTGATTCTCGTCAATCACAAGATTATTTAAGCATGTTACTAACCTTTCTCTTTGTAGGATTTTTTTATTTTTCTTCACTTGACGCCCCAAACTAGGGGAGCTACCGTCAAGGGGGAGTAAGCGATACGTGGACTAATTTTTCCACACTTTTATTTCTTCGAAGGGTTAACTTTTTGTTTCGACAAAAAGGGGGAGAAGAAGTAAAACTTAGGGGTTTCAAAACATACATCTATTCTTAAGTTTTACTCATCATAACATTATGTTTTGTCATCAACAAAAAGGGGAGATTGTTAATACAAATAAACCGTAAAAACGCTTATTAATATTTTGCGATCTCTTTGTGTTTTGTTGATAACAAATATAATGTTATCTTAAGTACAATTATAAGGATACATGTTATTTTTGTAAAGCATTTACATATAGCCATTTAAATACAAAATGTTGTAATTAATCATTTGTTGTAATAGTTTATTAGGATGGGTAAAACCACAACCCATGGATCATATCCATAACCCATTGACCCATACCCATTTGACTAGATACAATGTAATCATTAGATACATTGAATCTAAAAGAATACCCATGGACCAACCCATAACCCATGACCCATAACCAAAAACCCATGGGCAAAGAGGAGCGTCCCACGGATCCCTAGGATTACACTAGACGGATCCCTTATGGCAGGGATCCGGGGAACAGTGGCAGAATTTGCCTATAAATAGAGAGCCATTTCTTCATTCTAACTCACCCCTCTTCTTACTAATTCTCTCATATACTCTCATTCTCTTCTAACAAAAGATCACTTGATCTAGAGAGTTGTTCTTCTTTCTTTCTTTAGTGATTCTCATATAGGTCCTTCTCTAAGGCGAGATCACGAGCATTCTACAAGTCATCCAAGCAAGGGGTCCTTGATTGATTTGTTCCTCCGCAAGATTTCTATAGCAAAGATCTTGTATTTGATATTTCACATATTTGTTGTGTAATAGTCGTGTTGGTTTGGTCCACCGTGTTACGGACTCGGTATTTAGCTTTGTACCGAAAAAGGTGTAAGCAACGTTGTGAAGGCTTCTCCGCCAAGTTGAAGGAGTTTGTTGACATAGTGCTTGAACTCTCGAGTATGTGACTCGGGGAGTGGAGTAGGGCAAGGAAGGTGTCCTTGTAGCCGAACCACTATAAATCGGTTGTGTCATTTCTATCCCCTTGCTTTACTTTATTTACTTGCTTTATCAATTAGATCTATACTTTCTCCACATCCATACGATCTCACATATGATCGAATCTAAAGTTTTTGAAACTAACTTAAAATCGGCAAAACTATTCAACCCCCTTCTAGTTTTCCACAAACACATCAGGTCAAACCTTAGGCCTTCAACCACACCACTAATCGGTTTCTCAGAGGAGAGATCATACCCTGAAGTAGTAGTCACTTTAGAGCTCACAGTAGGAACACACCCGCTGTCGAGAACAATTCAATTACCATTCCACATTGTCAATTCTACATCCAAGTATAATGTTATACTCGGATGGACAACTCTTCAAAAGCCCAACATGGAAGTTTATACAATTAGATCTCTAGTAGAATTCCCAACAAGAGTAGGAGTCGCTACAGTAAAATGCAACTATCCAGGAAAAGACGCAAGTCTAGCAACCGCGGTAGAGGAAAGTAGCATCAGGGAGATCGCGTGGGCACCTATTCTGGGAGATAATTCCAAGTAGGTAAAAGTCGTCATACACCCCGAATACCAAGATCAACCAATCACAATCGGAGTTAACCTCTCACCCCAAGTTTAGAACCAACTGGTACAACTACTGGCAAATAGCCTGGATGTATTCGCATGGCAACCTTCAGACATGACGGGTATTTTCAGGGAATTGGCAAAGCACAACCTGGGCCTAAACCAATATGCACCACCTATCAGACTAAAAAGACGTAATGTTTTTCTAGGACATTCTGAGGCCATGGATTCCTAGGTCACGAACCTAATCCAGGTAGGCATCTTACGACTGGTCAAATATCAAAATTGGGTGTCAAACCCAGTTATGGTCAAGAAATTCAATGTCACGTGGTGCATGTGTGTTGACCTTACCAGCTTAAACAAGGCATGTCCAAAAGATAACCACCCTTTACCCCCATCGACTAGATGGTAGAATCTTTGGCTGATTTCAAATACAAGTGTTTTCTTGATGCATACAAGGGATACCACCAGATTCTAATAAAAGAGTCTGACGAAGACAAAAAAAACATATTACACCAATTAGGGAATCTATTGCTACACCAAGATGCCTTTCGGTCTAAAAAAACACAGGTGCTACCTACCAAACACTGGTAGAAAGAGAATTTAAATCTTAGATAGACGTCAACCTTGAGGCATACGTTAACGACATGGCTATCAAAAGTAAGACAGAGGATGTCCTATTGCGCGACATCATAGTAACTTTCCAAAACCTCTGACGCATCAACATGAAGCTAAACCCAGCTAAGTGCGCATTTGGAGTGGAAAAGGGTAAGTTCTTGGGTCACATAAAACCCCAAAAAGATTCAGGCAGTACTAGACATTACTCATCCCAAGAACCTGAAAGAGCTAGAAAGATTCAAGGGGAAACTCGCAGCTCTCAGCCGATTTCTCTCGCGAGCATCAGAAAAGCAGTTGCCGTTATTCAAAGTATTGATCGAATGCAACAAGAAAAAATTATATGAGTGGAAGGAAAAGGTTGAAGTGGTATGGTGTTCATAAATGAACTACCCAACCTGTAGCAGGTGAAATTCTCACCATGTACATAGCATCATCCTAAGAAGCAATCGGGTCAGTACTCTTAGCGGAACGAGACAAGATTCAAAAGCCAATCTACTTCTTCAGCAAGATATTTCAAGACGCATAAATTAACTATCCGCCACTGGAAAAATTGGCATTTGCCCTACTACTATCGTCCAAGCGGTTCAAAAGGTATTTCCAGGAACATCCGATACACGTCCTGACAGATAAGCCCCTGAAATAGGTTCTATCGAACCACGAGTACACACGCATAATGTTAAAATAGGCGATCAAGCTAAGCGAGCATGAAATCACCTTTGGATCCAGGCACTCTATCAAGGAGCAAATCACGGCAGACTTTCTTGCTGAGGTCAATATAACGCCTCCAACAATACCAAGCAAGAAGCAAAAAACACAGCCAACATCCACGAGCCATGATGACAAAACCTGGACTTTACACACTAACGATGCATCATGTAAACAAGGTTCAGGGGTAGGGTTAGTGCTTACAAGCCCATCTGTGCACAACATCACGTATGCCCTGAAGTTCAATTTTAAAGCTTCAAACAATGAGTTAGAATATGAAGCGTTACTAGCAGGCTTATGCATAGCCAAAACAACGGAAGTCAAAAGAATCAGGGTATTCACATCTCATTGTTGGTATCCTCACAGGTACGGGGTGAATACAATGCAAAAGGAGGAGCTAATGAAGCTATACTTGGCATTGGTCAACCATATCCTGCCATACTTCACGTCTTTCTCAATCGCTCAAATCCCCAGGGGATAGAACCAGCGAGCAGACGCTCTAAGCAAACTCGTTGCTCTTACTTTTGAACACTTCGAAAAAGAGGTCCTTGTAGAATTCATCAACAAGAAATCCATCCTAAAACCTGCGAAAGTATCCCAGGTTGAGACATATGACACTTGGATGACTCCTATTTTTAACTGGCTATCTTAAGGTATCTTGCCACTTGACAAAATAGTGGCACTGAGAATCAGGCGAAATGCCATCATGTACTCCTTCAAGGATGACACTCTATACTGCAAGACATTCAGAGGTCCAATAGCAAGATTTGGATCAATAGAAGCATGAACAATCATTTAAGACATCCACAATGGAATGTGCGGCAAAGAAATCAGGATGGGGTATTACTAGCCAACGGTAAACCAAGACGCAGAGGATGGGCTTAAGACATGCCAAGAATGTCATGCTTATGCCAACGTCCAACGCGTGCCGAAATATAACCTCATCCTCATTACTACACCCTGGCTATTCCATCAATGGGGTATTGATATACGCAGACCGTTCCCGGCTGCCCCTGTAAATGTCAAATACATGATTGTAGCCATAGACTACTTCACCAAATGGGTCAAAGAAAAACCGCTAGCCTCAATCACTTCAAGAAAAGTCTTAACCTTCGTCTACGATCAAATCATCACTCGATTCGGCATGCCACAAACACTCATCACTGATAACGAAACCCAATTCGTCGGTGAACTACTCAAATCATGGTGCAAAAATCAGGGTATCCTCAGGGCTACTACATCTCCCTACCATTCTCAGGCTAATGGTCAGGAAGAGGTAGCCAACAGAGAAATCATGAAAGGCATCGAGAAACGAATGAAGGAATTCAAGACTTGTTGGGTGGACGAGCTTTCAAGCATACTGTGGGCACAAAGAACCACACCAAAGGAAAGCACATGTGAAACACCCTTCAACCTGGTCTTTGAAACTGAAGTCGTGATACATGTTGAACTGCTCATCTAAAATGAAAGAGTTGCTATGGTAAACAAGGATGAAAATGAAAACTCCCTCAGGCTGGACCTAGCACTAGCCGAGGAGAAGCGTGACGTGGCCGCCATTCACCTAACACACTCCAAAAACAAAATGGCAAAGTATTACAACAAACACGTCTGCCCAGAGTCTTTCAAACCTGGCAACCATGTAATGCGCAAAAAGTAGGTCAGTAAGGCCGCAGGTCAGGGCAAGCTCGCTCCCAATTAGGTAGGGCCATACATCATTCGTCAGGAAAACGACAATGGTTCCTACCTATTGACAATGCCTGAAGGGGACGACATTCCCCTAACATGGCACACATCCAAAATCAAACGATGTTACATCTAAGGTAGATCGCTGCACTAAAAACAAGCCCTAGCTGCTAGGCACCACCTAAGGGGGATCACACTGCCCTCTAATGGCAAGCATATAGCCTGTTGGCATGCTACACTTAGGTAGATTTTATTTTTTCTTTTCATCAAGGCTTCTAACAACCAGGATAGCTCATCTATACTATCTCTACAAATATGCAATGACAAATCCAACACTTGTCTTACAAAGTTGTCACATACAACTAACTATTCAAACAAGCAAACATTTACTTGAACATAAATTAGCCTTTATAAACATGTTCATGAACAAAAGGTGCATATGGGGTCATAAAGCAGAGAATACACCTGATGACGCTTTAGATAAGGTTTCATCGCGCAAGCCCATTCTAAAGTACATGTACGCACAACTTGCCATGAGTGAGTTGTTGAAAGATAACTAGTCGATAGTTATTAGTTATAATATGCACAACAAACATAAGTACTTATTACCACAATAGTCAGGGTCAAACCGATCCTCGATCAGGCTACACATAGCCAGACTACACATTCGTCATATTTAACTGATCACTAAACATAGGAATACAAGACATACAATAAATTGGCTTAAACGCTAATTTCATTAAGAGTTCAGGGTTACAACACCCTAACTAAAAACGCAAGCCTACATGCGCTTGGTAACATACATATAATAAATTTGCTTGAACGCTAATTTCATTAAGAGTTCAGGGTTACAATATCCAAAATAAAAGCCCAGGCCTACACGAACCTGGTAAATGCAAAATAATAAATTGACGAACAGTTAATTTCATTATAAATTAGGGTAAACCACCCTATTACAAAACCCAGGACTATACATTCGTGGTGCATTCTACAAAAAATTCTGGAACATCACAGGTTACAAACAACCAGCTACAAATTTTACAATAGCTAATAAGCGACGTGACAAAGTTCGGCTCCAACCTATTTAAAACTAGGACAATGCTCTACTCTTTGGCTGATTCAAGGGTAAACCGTGCCGAAACTAAGCCAAAGAGTGCAATATTGACAAGTAGGTCATCCCACCAGGCTTCAAATTAAACCTTTTTGAAGTCGGGGTGACCGAAACTCATGAGTAACGTCCATCCAGGGTCGCGAACAAACCAAAAAGGAGGAATGAAGATTTGACTGAAGCAACCAAATTCATTTGGACAACCCTCGTCACTTCACTCCCACCAATCACATCCTAAGGTGGTTACGCTACCCGCCCCTGCACATGCGGAGTAATGTCCCGACCGCGCATCTGGGCGACAAAGCACACCTGATAGGTTGAGGAAAAGGGGTCCCTAAGGAAGGCTACAGCTCCCGTAGCCTCACCTTTGCACCCATGGGAGACCCTTAAACGTCATAAAAACCGACGCTGTACAGACATCACCGGCTACGTAACGCCCTATGATGACACACAGACGTACGATGTGACATTTGAGTCTCACACAGGCTTAAACATGACCGCCTCAACCATACGATGTAACATTTACGTTTCTCATTAGGACGACCAAATCACCCTGATAGGACTTGAAAGATGATAGAAAGTCCGATGCAAGACCCTCAAAGACCTTCTATCCTAACAATCACTTGCAAAAATCTACTGGGATATAAATACATCCAAATAATGGCAATGTTAGATAAGGATGGAAAAGGAGTAACTGTCCCCATATCCAACCGCAATACACGGGTAAAGGATCCCAAACCGCATATGTCTTCGCCATCAAAACGACTAGTCTTCATCTCACACCACAAAAACCGGAGGAAGACAGCATGCCCTTCATAAAAAAACACAGTGAAAAACCTACGAAAAAAATATTCTTGAAAGAAGTTTTTAGGGTTTGGGAATGATGTGGAAAAATAGGAGAAAAAATACTTTATTGTTTCAAGTTGTAACCTCCCTACCTTTCTAACCCTATTTATAGGCAAAGAAAATGAATCGGTGAGTTACACTTAGCAAACGCCTACTGGTTCAAAGCACATTTAAAGCACGTGATAAACACCATGTAAAAGCGCGAGTACAACTGACATTAACACACATGTCATGTACAGTCGAAAGGACTAGCTATACACACCGCTCAAGAAATGTCAGGATGACGCCGTCTACAGTCTCAAAGGCGATAAAGACGCGTCAAATCCCAAAGATGGCGAATAAACCTGAAACGATTTATTCCTACACCTCCCCATAAAAATGTGGAGTACACACCTTTCAAACGTCCGCTTATAACCCTGATCGAGGTAAAAAACCTGCATCTAGTCATCTTCACAAAAGACAAATGTGACCATCACCGGAAATAAGGAGCCTCAGAGCGAATTCTAGTAGCATAGGCAGAGATTGGGGGGACTCAAGTACAAAAAATCCAGCATCACATCATGAGTTCATGATCTAATACTAGAATGGGGGACTTGATAAAATATTAATATTAATGGCCCAATCCCATTAATTACACGCTCAAGTCAAGACTATCACCAAGGCCCATAAACACTTGAAAGAAACCCGACTTAAGTCCTAGGCCATGTAGAGCCTGGAAAGACCTCTCAGGCCTGACTGAGTAAGACCAATGCTACTGCTCCCCAACTGTCACTAGCGGTTAAGATGTACCATCTGACACCGCACAGTAGAGACGCACGACAAGCACCACTACATACGAGCTAAAGGACGAATGACATCTGTCCTACTTGTCTGCTCCAGGATGATTAACACCTGGCTCTCTAGCAGCCGCGATCATCCTCAAAGGGTTTATCTCTAAACCTACAATACTCTCTATAAAAGGAGAGCAACCCACACAATCAAATAAGTTTTTTACACCCTTAGGAAAATACTACCTCACAGCAGTGTAGCATGGTTCTTATTTAAGTGTTACCCGAGATTCTTGATCTATATCAATCTCATTGGGTCCTTAACGTTCAACACGGGAAACCAAAAAACAAAACCATTCCCATCCAATCTATAAACCAATTTACTTACCATACGTAAACATATATAATAGAAGACTTGGGTTGGCCATGGCCCATCCTAGCTTCTACATGACTCTGTCCCTCAGTATTTTGCAAAGTTTTTTGCTCAACATCTTCAACTTGCTGTATAAGTGGAAGAATATAATATGAACCCCAAGAAATAACAAACAAGGGTGGTTATTTTCAAGAATAACATAACCACCATGAATTGAACCCTAGGTGTCCAAATTGTCTCGAAGGTGGTTACTTTGTGATACTTAACGTGTTTCACACCAACACGATAATTCAGTGACGAAGTCAGAATTTTTCACTCAGGTTGGCCAATATAAAAAAATTCGAGTAAATGAATACGTTAATTGTGAAACCTTATTACTTATGAACAAGTCAATATCCATGAGTATACTGACATTAAGTTTTTACAAATCACGCTTCTTAGTCAATATAATTTTTTAATCATAAGGTTTTTTTTTATTAAACAAAAAAATTGTAGTCCGACCCTCTCTCTCAAGCGACCTAAGGCGAACTGCGATTAGGTAATAAGGTTTTAAGTTAGGGTTTCTTTTCCAGTTTTAGTTCTAGGGTTTCATACGTTTCATTAATTACTTATTTACTTTTCGATTTAATAATTATCATGTAAGATCTTTCAAGGTGCTGATTTCCAGACCCTAACCTGTTAGGGTTACTCGTTAATTGAAGTTTGAACGTCCTGGTACTTCTTGTTTGTTTCGGTTTTGTTACATTGTATGTGTATGGTTTGATGATGAAAAATGGATTTTTGGATTTGGGAGGGGGCGGTGACAAGAAAAAGAAAAAAGATAGTAGTTTGGCCGATCAAACTAAGGGAGAAAATTCATGACTTGGAAAAGCAATTACTAGACAAAAATCTTGTGTTTGTGGGTGAGGATAGGTTACCAAAAAACCTTCGGTGACTAATGTGGTGTCGTCCTCTATTCCTTTGAAGGAGACGCATTCTAATGGCAAAGTTAATAGTCCAACAACTTATTTTGGTACTAAGAGTCCTTCGAAGGAAACTACTACTAGAGATAATGATGTAAATATGTCGAGTTCTTCATTGGCGGGGGCTAGTAATTCGGGTAATGGTTTGTCTCATAATGTTAGTTTTCCAACTTTGGAGACTAACACTACAAGCCACGTAAAAGATACACAAGTTTCAGGTAAAGACTTACCAAGTATTACGATTGATAAATCTATTAGAGAACCTAATGACCCTGTTAAAACCAATGTTTCTTCAAGTCTTAATTAACCAATGGTCGACTTAACTATTCGTGATACATCCACTACTAAGACGAATGTGGGCACAAGTAGTGACTCTAATACAAGCTGGTTTCAGTATGCGAGTGCAACCAATTCTGAAACAATAAAGAATAAAGCTAATTTTTGACTTCTGGAGGCTGAAATAATTGTGTAGATACTTATTCAACAATCCATTTTAAAGTTGTTGAAGAGATAAGTCATAAATTTGATAATACTCTTTATGGATACTTCATTGGTAAACATGTTGCTTTCGTGGTCATTGAGTACTATGTTCATAACGCGTGGGCTAAATTTGGTATTACGAGGGTTATGATGAATACCAAGAGTTTCTTTTTCTTCAAATTTGTTTTGAAGAATGGTTTGGAGGATGTGCTAGAGGGCCGGATGATTTGCAACATTCCTATCATACTTAAAACATGGATGATGAATACTATTCTTTTAAAAGAAGATCTAACCTATATTTCGGTGTGGGTTATGCTTCATGATGTCCTTTTGGCTATCTTTTCAGAGGACGTCTTAAGCCTCATCGCAACTAAACTTGGTACTCCCAAAATGCTTGACTCATTAACAAGAACGATGTGGATGGAATCATGGGGAAGAAGTAGCTTTGCTCGGGCATTATTTGAGGTACGAGCTAATGTTGAATTAAAGGATAGTTCAACGATTTCCCTCCCATTACTTGATGGTTCGGTATTCACAAAAGAAACTATCCGGGTTGAATACGAGTGTTGACCACCACAATGTGTTTCATGTAAGTTATTTGGCCATACGTGTGATCAATGTCCTAAAAATATTGTGGTTCCTTCTTAAATTGTTGAAGTCCTGAATAATGGATTCCATGTGGTAGTAAACAAACGAAATAACAGAAAGATTCGTTATGCTAAAGGTGCTTCGAAGGCTAAGCAAACTATTGGTTCAAAGTTTAAGTATCGGCCAAAGGGAACTACAAGCACGTCTAAAGTTACGTCTAATGTGGGTAATGGAATTGTCAATCTTAAAAATGCTAGTGATTATACTAATATAACCAGCTTGTCTAAGAATTGCTAAAGTGGGTTCTAATGCGTCTAACAGTGGCAAGAATTCACTTAGATTCGTCTTCCAAAAATGTGATTAATATGTCCAATAAATATGACTTACTATCTAGTGAGTTTGACACTGTACTTGAAGAGATTACAGGAGCTGATATGGCCACTGGAGCAAACAAGGAGAATAAAAATGTAGACACTAGTGTAGATAGTGAGGGCGAAGTGGGGGTAGTTGATAATGAAACTGCAAGTTTTCTGGCATCTAAACAAATGGGAAGTGGAAGTGGATACGGTACAAAAGGTTTATATGAACAATGGAAGAAAACAGTAAGTGATGACTATGATCCATACATATGATGAGTTATATGATGATCATGGTATCTCTGAAGACCATCAGGCTTTCTGTGACGCTTGTGATATCAAGGTTCGCGGTAGAAAGAAGCAGTAAATTATTTTGATGTTACTTTGAGTCAATTGTAATCTAGTCATAGTCGTTTCTTCTTTATAGAAATAGTTTTGCTTTGTCATGTAAGCATTTTCGCCTGTGTAACAAGCTGAGATGTGGGAGTCATCCACATCCATTGTATTTAAACATTTTTTTTGAGTATACATTTACCGGGAAGCCCTTTTCCAAAAAAAAAAAAAAAAAAAATTACGGTAACACTCAACTAAACTAGGAAATGTTTTAAACCTTAACCAATTTTAATTTTCTATACACAAGTAAAAATTGTGCGAAAAAAATGTTATATATCCTTACATACTTGAAGCCAAATAACATTATGGATAATCAATTCTGTCAATAATTAACTGTACATTTCAAGTTGGATGTGTCAATAACAGTTTCCATGGATATTCATTTTATCTTTGGATGGGCCAAAATCAGATAAATTAGAACAAACAAGTCACAAGTATAAGATCTACACGCATAACACTAGTAACTAAGATCTTTCTTGGGTGGACCTTGGCCAACCCTAAGTATAACACATCTCCATCCCTGACACGAGGACAAACCAACATTAACAGTATATCTAATTCCACAATTTGTAGGACACACAGATTCATACAAATATGATATATCTCTAGCTTGTTTCACAATGAGTGCAAAAGTGGTCAATCTACGTGCACTTGTCTCATCCGAACATGGTGATTACAAAGATATCGTTTGATCATCGTACGCAACTCCGTTTAATTCAATGATAATATTCATATTAGAATATATGTCAGATTATGTGACTATTATAAGAATTCATAAGAATGTACTGTAACATTTAACACTAAGATATTATATTTTTTTTGTCTTTGTCGACACAGTATTAACAAATGGACGTGTGAGGTTCCTTGGTTTTGAATTGTCATTGCATAAATTGTAGGCCAGGCGAAGATTAAACAATAATTATGATTGTGCTGGCCGGTCCAGAACCAAGTGGGTTTTGTTTGTGAAAAGTGTGGCAAATGGGTGGATATTGGATATGGGCATACAGACTCCAGGGTGTGTATGAAAGTATCTTCGACATCATTGATTAAGCTATCCTATAATACAAGTTTAGACTGGATACTGATTAAAAAAATGTTAGGGGATGTGTAACATCTATTTTTGAGTTGTAAATGTTTGGTTCTTTAGATTGTAATTTTTGTTTTATTGATGACATGCTAGGTTAAAGTGGCACGAATACTTCCACGGGAAGAAGTGAGGGGAAATGTCGGAAGGATACTCGGGTGGAGATGCGAGATGGATACACACAACACACATATGTGGAACATGTGTGATCAGAGGTGTGCACATGTGTGATTTGTGAGGAGGGAAGGAGGGGTCGGGTGGTGTTCTCATGTGTGGAGGATGATATATGTACATCTGCTCCACGTTAGCTTCCTCAGCAAAGTACACTGGGACTTGAGAACTGGGATTTCAGTTTTGGATGTATGCAAGATAAAACAACAAAGTTTAACTCTTTGGACGGTGCCTATCAATACTGCATTATTTCGCCACTAATGCTAAATGAATTGGCTGTACACTGATTTGGCTTAAGATATTCAGGAAAAACGGATCATTGGAAGTGTGTTTGATAGGATAGTGAAATTAAAAAGGAAAAGAAACTGATTTCATAGACAAATTTTTTTATTATAAAAACAACTATCACACAATTTATACACCACAAAACTATTTCACATAACATAAGATACCATGAATGTACGCGGTCTGAATAACACAACATAATTTTTTTTTCAATTAAACTTAAGCACATTAAGAAGGAAAGATAACAATCTCAAACACCGCTAATAAAGCATATCACGGGCATGTTACATTTAAACCTGTTAGAGCTCAACAATTATCTAAACTCGCAGGACTAGACTCTAGTATCATCTGTTGCTTGTGTTATTTTTGACATTCACCCAATACCTATCAAACTAGCAATCACATGGATCTTCGATTAATTTTCATATTTTTCTAACTTCAATTGAAATTCATTAAATGTGAAACTTTGCACAAAGTAGTGTGAGTATTCAACAATAGCCACTCGCTGATTTAGCTTATAAGCTTAAACTTTGCACAAAGTAGTATAAGTTTTTAACGATAGCCACTCGTTGATTTAGCTTAGGATAAAAGCTATAAATGCTTAATGTACTTACAAGAATAACTCATTATCCTTTCTTAACTTTTTTTATTGTCATTACACTTAACCTTGTTTATGTCAACATATCATTATACATATCCTGACCCACACCTTTCACATGAAAAGACGCAAATACCCTTGTCTTCTTCCCTAAACCATTTGATGCTTATTTCTCCTTCAAGCTGCAACCAGGTGTACTTTTTATTCGAATTCCAACAACATAACCACACAACAACTACTCCATGTTTATATATAACGAAAAATAAAGTTTATCAACATGTCTAAAAACTGCAGTTAGAATTCAAATGGAGTATTACCATTATGTATGCCTACTTTTGAATTTTTAAACATATCTAGTACTTCTTAAAACTATGGTTAGCATGAGAAAAAATTTGTATATACATAGATCAGATAGTTTGAGGAAATTTTTTTACATGGACCTTATTTAACTTTCGCAGTGAATCAGTGATCCATTTACATCTAAAGATGACGATACATCTACCGACATTTACATCTAAATCTTGGAGAAGGGTTTGTGTCGGATGAGTTTGTTTTTGTGGATTCCGGTTGGGACTACTACTCATCGCCGCCGTGGTTGGACATCGAAGATACGGTGGCTGTAATGCCGGTGACTAGTGGAAGTGGAAGTGTTGTGTCGTGTGGTAGCTTTATGTTTGATGCCTCATTATGGCAATATTGATGACACATAAATAAATGATGCTTTGATTCAGTTTTTACTTTTAAAAAAAATATGAAATTAAATGAGGAAGAAGATGAAGTGTTGAATTACCAAATTACCCTCAACAAATATGTGTAATGACAATATTGAGAGTAGATGAAGCATAATGAGTTATGGTGGAAAGTACGTTAAGCATCTATAGCTTTTACCCTTTAGCTTATAAGCTTAACCTAGCATCTTGAGCGTTCAAATCGTTATAAAAAATCAAACAGACATCAAATTCATATTTTGCAACGAAATGAGCCAAAATTTACGTTTGATTATTTTCTTCACTGCCCGGTTTTCTGTTTTGGTTCTTACTACTAAACAGTGGATTTAATAAATTTTTTAATAAATTTGGTCTGTGTATAATTTTTTTCTGTGACTCTTTTATTTCACCTATTTTTCTTTATATCAAACATGTCTTGCTGAGAGCAATTAAAGGGGTTGGGTCTAGTTATATAGAAAATTGTTGTTAGTGACACTAAAAAGTGTCACAAATGATAAATCGAGGTCACTAACATAAATAACGTTTATAAATAAAGTGTGGTCGGTAAAGACTCATCTTTAGTGACACAATAAATCCCAAAATTATAATATTTGCCTTAACAAGTGTCACCGATACCTTGACTTAGTGACACTATTGTCACTAATGTCACTTTTCTTGTAGTTATGAAGCGTTATAGATAGATAAATGTCTCTTACGCAAAACCCACAGAAGATAAAATGTTCACTTTTATTTTTCTGTGCGAACGAATTCCATTATGTTCCAAAACCTGGGCCATGCATTACAATTGCCAAGATAGAGACTCAACCTGCAAACAAAATTTCATTATATGGACCGATAAAAAATTTCTAGCTAGATATGATCCATAGTTGTATGCGCCTTTTTATCTAAACAAAATTGAAAGAGACATGAATATTGTTTTTATATATATGAATATATGTAAATTGCATCTACTTCTTTGTTCCAGCTTATTTATAAGTATAGTAATACCTAAAATAAGTAAGTCTTATGAAGAATGTAAATATAGTATATCAACCAAACCTATAAATGGAAATTACATGTTGAACTTGTTGGAATTATATAACATGACCACTCATATAAATTTAAACAATAAACATCAAAATAATAATGCGAAAGCGTAAGGAACATATAATGAATAATTAATTAACTAAAACATAAAAGTATGCGTACCTTTGGATTCTATCTAAACAAGAATCAATTCCCAAACTAGCAATTGAGATGAACCTTAATTAGGGTTTATAAGGATTATTGGAATTGCCCCTTACCAATTTTGTAATTCAATCCAAGATACAATCAATAGTGTGATTGTACCAGGTTCTTGTACACATGTACTATTAACGAATTCAAGTAAATGCTAGTTTTAAGAACACAAAACGTTTTGTTAAAGAAAAACAAAGTAATCGACACCTATATGAAGGTGTACGATCATTTGAACAAAAAAAAACACACAAACAATATAGGTTTTTAGGTTTAGGAGTACAAGAGTTAATTTACAAAGACCCTAAGCCTTGTATATATACCCAAAGAAACTTAGAGTCCAAGTTAGGGTTGAATTGGTTTATGGAACCCCCCATCCAATCGGTTATGGAAACCCATAGGGTTTCTAGAACCTACTTGACATCTAATTTCATATTTAGTCATTCCTTTAACATTTAACGACCGTTAGTCCATTACATTTAATTACTTAACGTTTGTTATACGTTTCGTGTAAATAGTAACTAAATATAACATTTTATATTTAATTATTATAACTTCAATTCTCATACGTAAAGTGTGCAATCCCGTGGTCTCGAGTTCGATCCTAACGCACGACTACTAATTTATATCCCTAAAACCAACAACTCCCACTTGGATATATCTTAATAGTGTGATCACATCGGTTAGCGTCTAGCAACACTTCGATGCCTCTAGCACGACTCGAGTAAGGCTCCTGGAAAAACCTTTTAACGATTTCTCATTATTATTATTCTTTTGTTTCTAATACCACGTTAAATAAAATATTTAAGTCATTCTTTATTCAACCATTCTGTTTCTCGTTGTAAGTGATTGAGCAAGATTACCTAATCTTCTGAACATATTCAGGGGAGATCTTGGGTGTGGCCACACAAACATCTTGTCAACCATACGAGAGGTCCAGCAGTATTAAACTCCAAAATAAATTTGAAGGAACAAATTCTGTCTTGACTCCAAGAATAACTCACAAACTTTGCAACACTTCTGAAAATAACCCTTATGACTACCAGTTACGTTTAGCGTGAAGTTGTTCCACAGAAGTGCATTACATTCATGACACTTATCTGGTATCTTAAGTCTGAGGATAACTATTCATGATTTACTTAATAACAATATCTATAAAGTAAAATCATGTAGTTGAGATAAGTCCTATATTCAATTCATTGAATATCATCTGAAATTGGTATGCTTTCTCATCAATATATTTTTAAGTATATTCTACCAAATCACTCAGATTTGTCTTAATTTAATAATACTCCCATGTCATTAATTGACAACGGACGATTTAGAATAACTAAATATTATTCACGGATTAAAATGCAAATATAGGATACAATATATTATAAAATCAAACATACCAAATATTTTATTTATTATAATAATTGTTTAACATCCCTTATCCAAATACTAAATAGATCAATGCATGAAAATTCTAGTTAATGAATTATGCCTCAAGTAATGACAATCATATTTGTTTGACAAGACATAAATCAACCAACTTGATCTATTGTAATTTTGAGAATACTTATTTCAAAAATTCCAATTAGTGAAGTTCTTGTATGTGTGCATTCAACAATCCACATAATAATTCATAAAGTGTGTGACATCCTTTACCACCAATTTATGACAATTAAATTTTCAAACATTTTTAAAGTTTAAAGTATTCTTAGTATAATGCAACTGTACTCTTAGATAGCACAACTAGTTCACATAGCCATTAACAAGGATGAAATCCTACCATGACTAGTATTGAGTGTCATCTCAATTAAACAAGCATCATTGTATACAAACAACAATATGCTCTTTAAAAAATCCATAAACTTTAATATCTTATTGTGTAATGTTTGTAGCTGATGACAATTTGCACAACAATTGACATATTATTCATCCATATAATCTAAGAGCAATTCCAGGCTGAGGAATGTAATTCTAAGTCCAAACATATTCTATTAGAATATTCATTACACAAGTAATCTAATAACTTTTAGTTAGATATCAATGTTGTCAAATCATATCTCATTCAAGAATGACACAACAATTTTAATACACAACATGATGTACATGATGAATCTACAGGTCAAACTTAGATTTCATTCATTTTCTATCTTGTCAAAATATATGTATCCATTTCCCAAATGATATATCATGTTTTATTATAATCATTTATTTTACCGCACATGTTTAATAACAATAAACATATATTCGAAGGTTGTATGTTTTAATTTTTAAATCTTACAAGTGAAGTTTCATTCCAAACTAAGACTTAACATTTAACTTACATGGAATGTTACTTCCTATATGTTATAGAACATATAAGATTTAAGAACCTTAACATAATACTCCCACTAGCTTTTAGGAATACTTAAAATTTATCTTATTTCAATTATAAATCAAAATTAGAATTTAATAATTAAACATAAGAATAATTTTATAGATGCATGCATTTATCCATTCATGGATTATTGCACTTTATACATTTCCAAAGATTATATGAATTCAAAAAACCTTTCGATTACTTACCGTCCTCGCTTAAGTAATCACATAAGAAAGAGTTTTGATATTCATTGTCATTTTTCATATTAATGAAAATAAGTATGACAATAATCATCTTTATATATTTAATGTTGCATAGGAAAGAATATTCAATTACAATTAATTGTTTAAGTATGATTAATAATCTTGTCATAAGACATGCATTAAATATTTGTACAATATTGTCCATATGATTTCTTCATAAAGAATCAAACCACTAGGGTCTTCTCTTTGAAGGAACTCACCTTCATTTTCTAGTCTAACTTTTAAGATAAACCAAGTTTTCAAAAATTGATTATCTTTATAGAAAACATCTTTAACATTCATAGCATAAGTAATTTACTCAATTCAATTATTGGTAATACATCATAATGATTATCAGGTTTCCCTAAATCCTGTAACTCATATTTCTCAGCATATAAATCAAATACCTGAGATATCCTTGTAGATATATGAATGAAAATTCCATCATCTTGAGTTTAACATTTCATGTCTAGACTCATTATGATATTTACTAGTGTGTTTAAGAAGATTATGTATCTTGTAATTTTATCTTTTCAAGATAAAAACTCCCACTTGCCTTTTGTAATATTCAGACTATCTATATATACTTATCAAGTAGAGCAACAATACAATGTTCTCTTTTGAGACATTACAAATACAAATTGACAGTTTCTGATTTTAGTTTGTTAGTAATCACTCTTCATAAGAAGTTTAACAATTCAGAACATCGATATTAAAACTTAATGTGATTCATCACATTCCATAATGAAATGGTGTTTTATTAATCTTTTAAGTTGGAGTCTTATTGAGTATATCCAATCCATACTCAATATTCTAACCTTGATTACTTTTAAGAAAGAAGTTATAGTTATCTTGAATCAAGCAAATCAAATAGAGTTTGATTCTACTAAATGAACATACCATTAACTTATGGTATTTCATTAGAATTAATATTGTAAGACAATCTAACAATATGTAAGATAAACATATTTCTTTTGGCTTACCTATTTACCAACTAAGTCAACTTAATGGTATAATAGACTTTCCAAGCAAATTGCATGCTTTATAACACAAGTACTCTTTGACTAAGTCACTTCATATCCATGTCTCATCAAGAAAACATAAACTGTTATAATCCCATTATACGTTATAAATCATTGATCAACTCAATGACTTCTTGCATATGTATTAATTAAAAAACATAACAACTTAACGTCTTACTTTATTATAAGTCTTAAAAGACTTCATGTTTGTTGGAATCACTCCTAAACCTTTATTCAAGTGTTAGTTACTCATATGTAATAGGTAGCTTATTATGGCCTTTATGTTTGTTTTAGGTCTAGCTTATGTAGAAGGCCCATAAGCTTAGGCCCATGTCCAATAAGGATAAGGATGGGAACTAGGAGTGTTGCCCTAGCTTCCCTCCTATAAATACCCCTTGTAAACCTTCATTTGAAGGTTGGTTGTTCAATTTATTCCTTTCACTCACATCTACGCATAACTGTCTTAGTCTTAACGTGTGTGTGTTGGTTTATTGTTCAATCGCCTCTCTATCTTTCTATTAAGCATGTGTTGTAAATCTAGTGACCTAACAGTGGTATCAATCGCCTACTAGTTGGGTGAATCGTATTGTTTTTGAAGTGGGTTTTGGTCCTACGCGTAAAACAAACGAGTGATACTTTGATTCGCTTAAAAACACGTTTTTTACACTTTTTAATCCAAGATTCTTGTCCTTTCAATGTTTTAAGGTGTTAAAATAACTGTTTTTGGCAAAAAGTTTCAAACTTTATGCGTGGATAATCGTTTTTAAACTAGTTTTTGTACGAGGGTTTAATCCTACGCATAACTGTTTTAGGAGTTTTGGCTCATCAAGTTTCACACTTTTGTGTTATTTTGGTGATATTGAAGCTATTTTATCACAAAAATCTGGTTTAGAAACATCTTTGGGCAAAAGTCATTTTTACGAGTAAGTCTACGCGTATCAAAACCCTAAACTTACGCGTAACTTATTCCTTGGTTTGATCTTCAGTTTCGTGGTTTACTCCGTGTTTTCTTGCTTGGATAAGCCTGAAAATACGTCGACTTTGGATATCTTTTGCACTGTGATAGTGTAAAAGATCACTTGGGATAAAACCCTAAACTTACGCATAAGCATAAGCTTACGCGTAGAACATCCTACGCATAAGATTCATCTTACGCCTAAGCCTAGTCTTACGCATAAGGTAATCCTACGCCTAAGTTTCTACGCCTAACTTACTGTTTACGCATAACTTTAGTGATTTTTCCCTGCTTACGCGTAAGCTAAACCTACGCGTAATTCTCATTGTTACGCGTAACTTTGGTATTTTTACGCATAAGTTCTACTTGGTTTATCGTGATTTCTACGCCTAAGGTCACTTCATCAACAGCGTTTCATTCGACTACAAATATCCATTTTTATCAACACAAGTTATCAAAAAAAAAAAAAAAAGTTTTTTGGCGGGAAAATTTGAGTAAAATTTAATTTTTAGGGGAGACTAAACGTTTAATTTTTACGCGAGATTCAAATTTTGGTTTAACTGTGAAAATTTTGGTCAAAAATTCAAATTTTTGGGCCCAAATTCAATTTTTTCGGGTAAAATTTGGCGTCAAAATTGTCATAACTCAAATTTTTCTTACAACCTTAGAATTGAATTTTATAGTGAATTTCAAATTTTGAGAGTCAAAATTTTTCATAATTATTTTTGGAGGGAAATTGAAATTCACTATATCGACCTTCTGTGTGCTATATCGACTTTGCACCTTTTCTTCTCTTTGATTCTTCTGCAGGGGAGTGAAATGGATTCTGATCATAAAGATCCATTTGTGGCATTGGAAGAAGGATACATGGCTCTGGCTCTGGCATTGAAGCGTCAGACATCATCAAATTCCCGATATCCCGCAGTCGTGCAAGGTGAAAGAGTTGATGTACATGAAAGGAATGCTCAAATGGACGTTGAGAATGTTGTGATTACTGCAACTGTCGGTAATGCGGACAATGAGGTTGTAGCATTGGAAAAGCAGGATGACAGCAACAGGTTTGGAGAAGATATCATACTTAACTACGACACTGAGCCCAACTGTGACGAAGAACAAATGGTTGAGGAAGATATCTTACCCACCTATGACACTGACACAGAACAGATGGTCGAGGTACAATCTACTGTTAATCATTTGTTATAATAGTTTATTAGGATGGGTAAAAACCACAACCCATGGATCATATCCATAACCCATTGACCCATACCCATTTGACTAGATACAATGTATTCATTAGATACATTGAATCTAAAGGAATACCCATGGACCAACCCATAACCCATGACCCATAACCAAAAAACCCATAGGCAAAGAGGAGCGTCACACGGATCCCTAGGTTTGCACTAGACGGATCCCTTGTGGGAGGGATCCGGGGAACAGTGGCAGAATTTGCCTATAAATAGAGAGCCATTTCTTCATTCTAACTCACCCATCTTCTTACTAATTCTCTCATTCTCTTCTAACAAAAGATCACTTGATCTAGAGAGTACTTCCTTCTTTATTTCTTTAGTGATTCTCATATAGGTCCTTCTCTAAGGCGAGATCACGAGCATTCTACAAGTCATCCAAGCAAGGGGTCCTTGATTGATTTGTTCCTCCGCAAGATTTCTGTAGCAAAGATCTTGTATTTGATATTTCACATATTTGTTGTGTAATAGTCGAGTTGGTTTGGTCCACCGTCTTACGGACTCGGTATTTAGCTTTGTACCGGAAAAATGTGTTAGCAACGTTGTGAAGGATTCTCCGCCAAGTTGAAGGAGTTTGTTGACATAGTGCTTGAACTCTCGAGTAGGTGACTCGGGGAGTGGAGTAGGGCAAGGAAGGTGTCCTTGTAGCCGAACCACTATAAATCGGTTGTGTCATTTCTATCCATTTGCTTTACTTTATTTACTTGCTTTATCAATTAGATCTATACTTTCTCCACATCCATACGATCTCACATATGATCGAATCTAAAGTTTTTGAAACTAACTTAAAATCGGCAAAACTATTCAACCCCCCTTCTAGTTTTCCACAAACACATCAGGTCAAACTCGCAGCTCTCAGCCGATTTCTCTCGCGAGCATCAGAAAAGCAGTTGCCGTTATTCAAAGTATTGATCGAATGCAACAAGAAAAAATTATATGAGTGGAAGGAAAAGGTTGAAGTGGTATGGTGTTCATAAATGAACTACCCAACCTGTAGCAGGTGAAATTCTCACCATGTACATAGCATCATCCTAAGAAGCAATCGGGTCAGTACTCTTAGCGGAACGAGACAAGATTCAAAAGCCAATCTACTTCTTCAGCAAGATATTTCAAGACGCATAAATTAACTATCCGCCACTGGAAAAATTGGAATTTGCCCTACTACTATCGTCCAAGCGGTTCAAAAGGTATTTCCAGGAACATTCGATACACGTCCTGACAGATAAGCCCCTGAAACAGGTTCTATCGAACCACGAGTACACACGCATAATGTTAAAATAGGCGATCAAGCTAAGCGAGCATGAAATCACCTTTGGATCCAGGCACTCTATCAAGGAGCAAATCACGGCAGACTTTCTTGCTGAGGTCAATATAACGCCTCCAACAATACCAAGCAAGAAGCAAAAAACACAGCCAACATCCACGAGCCATGATGACAAAACCTGGACTTTACACACTAACGATGCATCATGTAAACAAGGTTCAGGGGCAGGGTTAGTGCTTACAAGCCCATCTGTGCACAACATCACGTATGCCCTGAAGTTCAATTTCAAAGCTTCAAACAATGAGTCAGAATATGAAGCGTTACTAGCAGGCTTATGCATAGCCAAAACAACGGAAGTCAAAAGAATCAGGGTATTCACATCTCATTGTTGGTATCCTCACAGGTACGGGGTGAATACAATGCAAAAGGAGGAGCTAATGAAGCTATACTTGGCACTGGTCAACCAGATCCTGCCATACTTCACGTCTTTCTCAATCGCTCAAATCCCAAGGGGATAGAACCAGCGAGCAGACGCTCTAAGAAAACTCGCTGCTCTTACTTTTGAACACTTCGAAAAAGAGGTCCTTGTAGAATTCATCAACAAGAAATCCATCCTACAACCTGCAAAAGTATCCCAGGTCGAGACATATGACACTTGGATGACTCTTATTTTTAACTGGCTATCTTAAGGTATCTTGCCACTTGACAAAATAGAGGCATTGAGAATCAGGCGAAATGCCATCATGTACTCCTTCAAGGATGACACTCTATACCGCAAGACATTCAGAGGTCCAATAGCAAGATTTGGACCAATAGAAGCACGGACAATCATTTAAGACATCCACAATGGAATGTGCGGCAAAGAAATCAGGATGGGGTATTACTAGCCAATGGTAAACCAAGACGCAGAGGATGGGCTTAAGACATGCCAAGAATGTCACGCTTATGCCAACGTCCAACGCGTGCCGAAATATAACCTCATCCTCATTACTACACCCTGGCTATTCCATCAATGGGGTATTGATATACGCAGACCGTTCCCGTCTGCCCCTGTAAATGTCAAATACATGATTGTAGCCGTAGACTACTTCACCAAATGGGTCAAAGAAAAACCGCTAGCCTCAATCACTTCAAGAAAAGTCTTAACCTTCGTCTACGATCAAATCATCACTCGATTCGGCATGCCACAAACACTCATCACTAATAACGAAACCCAATTCATCGGTGAACTACTCAAATCATGGTGCAAAAATCAGGGTATCCTCAGGGCTACTACATCTCCCTACCATTCTCAGGCTAATGGTCAGGAAGAGGTAGCCAACAGAGAAATCATGAAAGGCATCGAGAAACGAATGAAGGAATTCAAGACTTGTTGGGTGGACGAGCTTTCAAGCATACTGTGGGCACAAAGAACCACACCAAAGGAAAGCACATGTGAAACACCCTTCAACCTGGTCTTTGAAATCGAAGTCGCGGATACATGTTGAACTCGCTCATCTAAAATGAAAGAGTTGCTACGGTAAACAAGGATGAAAATGAAAACTCCCTCAGGCTGGACCTAGCACTAGCCGAGGAGAAGCGTGACGTGGCCGCCATTCACCTAACACACTCCAAAAACAAAATGGCAAAGTATTACAACAAACACGTCTGCCCAGAGTCTTTCAAACCTGGCGACCATGTAATGCGCAAAAAGTAGGTCAGTAAGGCCGCAGGTCAGGGCAAGCTCGCTCCCAATTAGGAAGGGCCATACATCATTCGTCAGGAAAACGACAATGGTTCCTACCTATTGACAATGCCTGAAGGGGACGACATTCCCCTAACATGGCACACATCCAAAATCAAACGATGTTACATCTAAGGTGGATCGCTGCACTAAAAACAAGCCCTAGCTGCTAGGCACCACCTAAGGGGGATCACACTGCCCTCTAATGGCAAGCATATAGCCTGTTGGCATGCTACACTTAGGTAGATTTTATTTTTTCTTTTCATCAAGTCTTCTAACAACCAGGATAGCTCATCTATACTATATCTACAAATATGCAATGACAAATCCAACACTTGTCTTACAAAGTTGTCACATACAACTAACTATTCAAACAAGCAAACATTTACTTGAACATAAATTAGCCTTTATAAACATGTTCATGAACAAAAGGTGCATATGGGGTCATAAACCAGAGAATACACCTGACGACGCTTTAGATAAGGTTTCATCGCACAAGCCCATTCTAAAGTACATGTACGCACAACTTGCCATGAGTGAGTTGTTGAAAGATAACTAGTCGATAGTTATTAGTTATAATATGCACAACAAACATAAGTACTTATTACCACAATAGTCAGGGTCAAACCGATCCTCGATCAGGCTACACATAGCCAGACTACACATTCGTCATATTTAACTGATCACTAAACATAGGAATACAAGACATACAATAAATTGGCTTAAACACTAATTTCATTAAGAGTTCAGGGTTACAACACCTAAACTAAAAACGCAAGCCTACATGCGCTTGGTAACATACATATAATAAATTTGGTTGAACGCTAATTTCATTAAGAGTTCAGGGTTACAATATCCAAAATAAAATCCCAGGCCTACACGAACCTGGTAAATGCAAGATAATAAATTGACGAACAGTTAATTTCATTATAAAATTAGGGTAAACCACCCTATTACAAAACCCAGGACTATACATTCGTGGTACATTCTACAAAAAATCCTGGAACATCACAGGTTACAAACAACCGGCTACAAATTTTACAATAGCTAATAAGCGACGTGACAAAGTTCGGCTCCAACCTATTTAAAACTAGGACAATGCTCTACTCTTTGGCTAATTCAAGGGTAAATCGTGCCGAAACTAAGCCAAAGAGTGCAATATTGACAAGTAGGTCATCCCACCAGGCTTCAAATTAAACCTTTTTGAAGTCGGGGTGACCGAAACTCATGAGTAACGTCCATCCAGGGTCGCGAACAAACCAAAAAGGAGGAATGAAGATTTGACTGAAGCAACCAAATTCATTTGGACAACCCTCGTCACTTCACTCCCACCAATCACATCCTAAGATGGTTACGCTACCCGCCCTTGCACATGCGGAGTAATGTCCCGACCGCGCATCTGGGCGACAAAGCACTCCTGATAGGTTGAGAAAAAGGGGTCCCTAAGGAAGGCTACGGCTCCCGTAGCCTCACCTTTGCACCCATGGGAGACCCTTAAACGTCATACAAACCGACGCTGTACATACATCACCGGCTACGTAACGCCCTATGATGACACACAGACGTACGATGTGACATTTGAGTCTCACACAGGCTTAAACAGGACCGCCTCAACCATACGATGTAACATTTACGTTTCTCATTAGGACGACCAAATCACCCTGATAGGACTTGAAAGATGATAGAAAGTCTGATGCAAGACCCTCAGCACCTTCTATCCTAACAATCACTTGCAAAAATCTACTGGGATCTAAATACATCCAAATAATGGCAATGTTAGATAAGGATGGAAAAGGAGTAACTGTCCCCATATCCAACCGCAATACACGGGTAAAGGATCCCAAACCGCATATGTCTTCGCCATCAAAACGACTAGTCTTCATCTCACACCACAAAAACCGGAGGAAGACAACATGCCCTTCGTAAAAAACACAGTGAAAAACGTACGAAAAAAATATTCTTGAAAGAAGTTTTTAGGGTTTGGGAATGATGTGGAAAAATGGGAGAAAAAATACTTTATTGTTTCAAGTTGTAACCTCCCTACCTTTCTAGCCCTATTTATAGGCAAAGAAAATGAATCGGTGAGTTACACTTAGCAAACGCCATGGTTCAAAGCACATTTAAAGCACGGATAAACACCATGTAAAGCGCGAGTACAACTGACATTAACACACACGTCATGTACAGTCGAAAGGACTAGCTATACACACCGCCAAGAAATGTCGATGACGCCGTCTACAGTCTCAAAGGCGATAAAGACGCGTCAAATCCCAAAGATGGCGAATAAACTCAAACGATTTATTCCTACACCTCCCCATAAAAATGTGGAGTACACACCTTTCAAACGTCCGCTTATAACCCGACGAGGTAAAAAAGCCTCGCATCTAGTCATCTTCACAAAAGACAAATGTGACCATCACCGAAATAAGGAGCCTCAGAGCGAATTCTAGTAGCATAGGCGAGATTGGGGACTCAAGTACAAAAAATCCAGCATCACATCATGAGTTCATGATCTAATACTAGAATGGGGGACTTGATAAAATATTAATATTAAATGCCCAATCCCATTAATTACACGCTCGAGTCAAGCCTATCACCAAGGCCCATAAACACTTGATAGAAACCCGACTTAAGTCCTAGGCCATGTAGAGCCTGGAAAGACCTCTCAGGCCTGACTGAGTAAGACAATACTACTGCTCCCCAACTGTCACTAGTGGTTAAGATGTACCATCTGACATAGTAGGGACGCACGACAAGCACCACTACATACGAGCTAAAGGACGAATGACATATGTCCTCCTTGTCTGCTTCCAGATGATTAACACCGCTCTCTAGCAAGCGTGATCATCCTCAAAGGGTTTATCTCTAAACCTACAAGACTCTCTATAAAAGGAGAGCAACCCACACAATCAAATAAGTTTTTTACACCCTTAGGAAAATACTACCTCACAGCAGTGTAGCATGGTTCTTATTTAAGTGTTACCCGAGATTCTTGATCTATATCAATCTCATTGGGGCCTTAACGTTCAACACGGGAAACCAAAAAACAAAACCATTCCCATCCAATCTATAAACCAATTTACTTACCATACGTAAACATATATAATAGAAGACTTGGGTTGGCCATGGCCCATCCTAGCTTCTACATGACTTTGTCCCTCAGTATTTTGCAAAGTTTTTTGCTCAACATCTTCAACTTGCTGTATAAGTGGAAGAATATAATATGAACCCCAAGAACTAACAAACAAGGGTGGTTATTTTCAAGAATAACATAACCACCATGAATTGAACCCTAGGTGTCCAAATTGTCTCGAAGGTGGTTACTTTGTGATACTTAACGTGTTTCACACCAACACGATAATTCAGTGACGAAGTTAGAATTTTTCACTCAGGTTGGCCAATATAAAAAATTCGAAAGTAAATGAATACGTTAATTGTGAAACCTTATTACTTATGAACAAGTCAATATCCATGAGTATACTGACATTAAGTTTTTACAAATCATGCTTCTTAGTCAATATAATTTTTTAATCATAAGGTTTTTTTTTATTAAACAGAAAAATTGTAGTCCGACCCTCTCTCTCAAGCGACCTAAGGCGAACTGCGATTAGGTAATAAGGTTTTAAGTTAGGGTTTCTTTTCCAGTTTTAGTTCTAGGGTTTCATACGTTTCATTAATTACTTATTTACTTTTCGATTTAATAATTATCATGTAAGATCTTTCAAGGTGCTGATTTCCAGACCTAACCTCGTTAGGGTTACTCGTTAATTGAAGTTTGAACGTCCTGGTACTTCTTGTTTGTTTCGGTTTTGTTACATTGTATGTGTATGGTTTGATGATGAAAAATGGGTTTTTGGATTTGGGAGGGGGCGGTGACAAGAAAAAGAAAAAAGATAGTAGTTTGGCCGATCAAACTAAGGGATAAAATTCATGACTTGGAAAAGCAATTACTAGACAAAAATCTTGTGTTTGTGGGTGAGGATAGGTTACCAAAAAACCTTCGGTGACTAATGTGGTGTCGTCCTCTATTCCTTTGAAGGAGACGCATTCTAATGGCAAAGGTAATAGTCCAACAACTTATTTTGGTACTAAGAGTCCTTCGAAGGAAACTACTACTAGAGATAATGATGTAAATATGTCGAAGTTCTTCATTGGGGGCTAGTAATTGGTAATGGTTTGTCTCATAATGTTAGTTTTCCAACTTTGGAGACTAACACTACAAGCCACGTAAAAGATACACAAGTTTCAGGTAAAGACTTACCAAGTATTACGATTGATAAATCTATTAGAGAACCTAATGACTCAAGTTAAAACCAATGTTTCTTCAAGTCTTAATTAACCAATGGTCGACTTAACTATTCGTGATACATCCACTACTAAGACGAATGTGGGCACAAGTAGTGACTCTAATACTTAAACTGGTTTCAGGCGAGTGCAACCAATTCTGAAACGATAAAGAATAAAGCTAATTTATGACTTCTGGAGGCTGAAATAATTGTGTAGATACTTATTCAACAATCCATTTTAAAGTTGTTGAAGAGATAAGTCATAAATTTGATAATACTCTTTATGGATACTTCATTGGTAAACAGGTTGCTTTCGTGGTCATTGAGTACTATGTTCATAACGCGTGGGCTAAATTTGGTATTACGAGGGTTATGATGAATACCAAGAGTTTCTTTTTCTTCAAATTTGTTTTGAAGAACGGTTTGGAGGATGTGCTAGAGGGCCGGATGATTTGCAACATTCCTATCATACTTAAAACATGGATGATGAATACTATTCTTTTAAAACAAGATCTGTTAGGAATTAGAAATTCCAGGTATTAAAGAGTCGGTCACCTCAAGTATATGTAATCGTTAGAAAGCTCGTAGTCATAGTACTTTTATGTTAAGTAGTATTTAGTTTAGTAACACCGTGGAGGACGGACGGGTCTTTACCCACTGTATGCCTGATCCACAGCCCATTGTGTGGCGTTTTATTGTAAGACTATAAATACTCTCTACCTTCCAAGGTAGAGAGTTGGAGCTCATAATAATATTTTTTCTTTCTCTCACTAAGTTCCCTAAACCTCTAACTTTCTCTCTCTAGAACTCACCTTTATACGCCCACTTTGTGTTATGGTTTGATGTGTATGTGAAATCCAATATCCTACAATTGGTATCAAGAGCCATGGTTAGATCATATCTTGCACATCTTTGGATTTCTAGTGGTTTTTAGGTGGTTTTGAGTTTGAAAAAGTTTAGTGGTTTGTGCATCATTTGGTTGATTTCTTGTGTTAAAGCTTGGATTTTGTTAGTACTTTTATGTTTAGAATCATCACAAGTGTTTAGGTTTTCATTTGGTAAGCTTGAATCATCTTGGTTGGGTTGTTTTGGATTGAAAAGTGATGTTTATGTGGTTTTTCTTGCTAGCGACTTGATATACGGATCTCTTTCTTCGTAGCGACTTGCTTCACAATTTTGTAGCAAGTTACAGTTTTGGAGCTAGCGACTTAGACCTAGCGATTAACAGTACAAGTAGTGGACTCTCCACTACGGGTAGCGACTTGGTGGTAGCGACTTGGTCTGTAGCGAGTTGCTCTTTAGCGACTTGAAGTTTTAGCGACTTGAGTAGCGAATTGCTGCCAAAATTTTGCTAGCAACTTGAGGCTTAGCGAGTTACTACTTAGCGACTTGGATTTGTCTAGCGACTTGGGACTTTAGCAACTTGGGGGTGTAGCGAATTAGGTGTTAGCGACTTGGTGCATTATCTTCTAGTGACTTTGGGTGATTGTTTACGGTTTCTCTTGATTTAGTAAAATCCCGTGAAAGAATCTATTTCCCGGTTTAATCATAGAGTTATAAAATCCCGTATAATCTGTTAACATGTCTACCAACGCTCCTACTATCATCTCCACCGTTGCCGAGGATGTTCAAGCAGCTGGTTCAGATACTCGTCCACCCATGCTTGACAGAACCGACTACGATTCTTGGGCTCAACGAATCAGATTGTACTGCCTTGGAAAGGAAAATGGTGTCAACATTCTCAAATCCATTGATGAAGGACCGTATCGAGTTGAGACGACTAGAGATGTACTTGATACTGCTGAAGATGGAACTCTGATTTACGGAATGGACAGACCAAAGATGTATGATGAGCTTGATGATAAGGAGAAAAAGAGATTCGATGCCGATATCAGGGCTTCTAACATTGTTCTTCAAGGTCTTCCTAAAGACATCTACAAGCCGATCAATCACAACACCGAAGCAAAGGCAGTATGGGATAATGTCAAGATGCTTCTCTCAGGTTCTGAATTAACTATGGAAGACAGAGAATCACAACTCTATGACGAATTTGAACACTTCAAGATGAAACCAGATGAGAGTGTCTATGAGTACTATGTGAGATTTCATAAGTTGGTGAATGACATGAGGAACATCCGAATGACTATGCCTAACATTCAGCTGAACTCAAAATTTGTGAACAACATGAATCCCGAATGGCACAAGTTTGTCACCTCTGTGAAGCTCACTAAAGGATTAAAGAATACAAACTATGAGCAACTCTATGCCTTCCTCCTTCAGAATGAGAGACATGCTATGTTTTAAAAATTGGTTCTTAATCGGCCAAAACCAACCAGGGAGAGACAAGCTCGTCTAATGACTCAACCGCCTTCTATTCAAACATCGGAATCACAACCAAAGCCTCACAAGTCATACCCATGGGAAATGGTAATCACAAACTAATTCCTGATCCTATGTTCAAACAAGCCGATGCTGATGCACACGTGGGTAATTTCATTAATCAACTAGCTCTTCTGATCAGTCAAAACATGAATACTCTCCCACAAACCAATAACAACCTCGAACAAAGCATCTAACCCACACAATCAAGCTATTGTTAAAGATGGGAGGATCGTGGTGCAACCAGTCAGAAAGACAGATGATCAGGAAGAGGTGGAGCTGGTAGAGGTTATGTTGTAAGCCATCGAATCGAGGAAGGAATGGTAATCAAGGTCAAGCTAAGCCGATCAAATGTTATAATTGTGGTGGTGAGGGACACATTGCAAGGAACCGCACATCTCCAAAGCGTCCACAGAATGCCGATTACTTCAGAGATAAGATGCTGCTTGTGCAAGCTCAGGATAATGGTGCTACTTTGGATGGAGAGGAATTGTTGTTTCTAGCTGAGGGCAATGCCAAGACCTATGATGCAGATGTGGATGAGCAGCCTATTCAGGAGATAGGTCACAATCATCTGAATGCCTTTCAAGTCGCTGATTGTGATGCATACGATTCTGATGTGGATGATGGACCCATACGCACACACAATCTTTATGGCTAGCATTTCTCCAATGGTTTCTCCCAAGGTCTCCTCTCTACCACAAGCTGGCCTATCCAAAGACACACTCATCTCAGAGGTACTAAAACTATACGATGATGCTGATGTGCAAAAGATGCATGACAAAGTACTATCAACTGAAACTTTTGTATCAAATATTGAAAATATGGGTAATATCAATGTTGTCCCATATGATCAATATGTGAAACAAAGTGAAAGTGAAGTTGTACCAAGTGATGCATCTCCCGCAGTCAACAATGACTATATTTTTGATGAATACACCGCCATGGTGCCCCTGATGATTCTGGAATATCTGAATTAAATGCCTATAAAGAACGTGTTGCTATTTATGAACAACGTGCTAAATTTGAGTTGACCACTCGTGAGCAGGAAATGGATGACCAAGTGCGTATAATTATTAGAAAAAGTAATTTTCGAGAAGAAGTATTAAAACAAGAGTTAAATTCCTTGCAAGAAAAGCTTTCTAAAACTGCTAAGCAAAAACAAGAACTTCAAGAAAATGTGAAAATGCTTAAGCAAGAATTTAATGCAAAGGAATCAAAACTCTTGAAAGATTTTTCTAATCTGAAAACTTTGAAAAACAAACTTGAAAACAAGTTGTACATACAAGGGAACACCATTCAGACTGCTCACATGATCACTAAGCATAGGGTCCTAAGCGATAAGCATAGCATTCCCCTTGTTGAGGAACCAAATCCAGAGGTCATTAAAAGGGCTAGAAATGCTCATAAGGTTCTTTATGATGGCAATGAAATCCTTAAACCTAGACAGAAACCTAGTTGCGTTGAGTGCACTGAGGAAGATAAGAAATCCGATGAAGTCACTAGGGAAAAGATGAACAAGAAATTAGATGATCCTAAATGTATAGAGAAGAAAATAAAGATCACACCCCATGATTACAAGAAGGAAAACTGGATTTCCTTGAACATGTTTAAACCTCTGACATTGTTGACTCCCGAACAAGTTTTCTCGGAAAATGGATTTAGATAAGCGGAAAGTGAAAATATTGTTGAAACAAACCCTCCTCTTTGGAAAATGCCTAGAGCGACTGTGTATCCTCCTAATACACCAATGCATCTTGTTCCTAGAACAATTGCCACTAAAAGCAAGACCTTAATTAGCCAATATGTTATACTTCAACTATTTGTTGATTTTGAGAAAACTTGCAAGAAAAGGATCACACCAACTGGTATTACGGAAGGAGAAAGGGGTTTTGAGCAAATGAAAGAATGTTATTTAACTGAGGTCATGCCTTTCTTTAAACTTCTAAAAGATCACTTTGAGAGTCTTAAAAAGAGGATAGAAACTGATATTAAGGGAATGGAAAAGGAATTTGATGCAATGATAGTTGAAGTTAGTGACTATGAGCGAGCACTAAAATATAATGAGATTGAGAGGAAGAACTTGCATACACTAAATGAGAACCTGATTTCTGAATGTATTACTCAGGATGTGTTTTTCACTGCTACAAATTGTTCCATTAATGCTTCCAAATTTCATGAATTATCGGTTGCACTGAAAGTCTCCCATGATCGTGTCATTGAGCTTGAAAAAACTAATTCTGAACTAAACGAGAAAATTGAACTGGATGATCACGACAATTTGGTTAAACATTTTTCTAAACTGGAAGTTGAGCATTTTAATTTACAACTAAAATATCAACATCTTAAAGAAAATGTCAAAACTTCAAATATCAAGACATCCTCAGATGCTCCAGAGTTTGATGCAGTTTTTCAAATTAACAAACGTGATGAACAGATTCAAGCTCAGTGCAACACGATCAGAAAGTTGAAAGCCCAAATCTCTCAATTAAAGGGTCAAACGAACAATATGACAGGCTCCCAAATGCCTCCTCCTTTAGATTCTCCGAATTCTCAAACTTTTCATCTTCAAAACTTAGTTGATGCCTTACAAAAGGAAAACAAGAGTTTTCTAGAAGAAAATGAAAAAGTTAAACGACATTTTAAAGAGTTATATGATTCAATAAAAGTCACCCGTGACCAAAACAACGAAAAAATAACGTCTTTACAAAAGGAAATTGAGAATCTGAGAAGTCAGGGAAATGGGAAACCGCCACTTGTTTTCAATAAGAATGTTGTCTCAAAGTCACCCTTAGACTGCAAATACACTGTGACAGTTAAATATATTCCTCCTCATCTTAGGAATAATGAACATGCTTTTCATGAAAACTGTGCTCACCTTAAGGATAGTCTAGAATGTCTCCGTGAGATTGTCGAAGAGGATTTCATTAACAAACCTCTTGATAGTGAAATTAGGTTTGCTTGCCTCCATGCCAAACGATCTCAAGAGTTGCTAGAATGTGTAATTGCAACATGTCCCAAATCCTTAACCTTAGGTGCAAAAGGCAAAGCTGTGATGCCTTGTTCTATGCCTAGTTCCAAGCAGGAAATCCGTTCTATGCCCCGTCTTAAGAAAGGAAACACTAATGTGCCTTCAAGTAGTTCAGATTCCAGATATGTTAGTACTAAGAAAGTGAACGTCAGTGTGCCTGCAAAAAAGCTCAAATCACAGTCTTAAGAAAGTATACACTAATGTGCCTTCTAGTACTTCTGATCCTTGCACATCAAGTTCAGGAATGCAAAAATTAGATCAACCAACTAATGTTTCCATTCCCTCTACAGGAGTAATCAGTGACTTTAAAGCGAGAAGGTCAAAGTCTCAAGACAATACAAGGAATGATAGGACCTTGCAAGCTAAGAATGTGCATTGGAAGAGAGTAGAAGACCAATCTAGGAACTTTAAGCTTGAGTTGAATAAAACGAATCGTGTTGATTCTAGTATTAGCCTTAGGCGTTCTGTAATTAATTCGAATTCTGATACTATTTGCAAACCTTGTAATGATGTCTGCTTGAATTCTATTGCTAATCATGAATGTGGTGTGAATGCTTTGTCTAATGCTGTCAAATGCCCAGTTAAAATTGTTAATGCTAATAATCGTGCAAATAAGGCAAAAAGGCAAAAACGAAAGATTGTTAGAAAATAGTGGAAACCCACAAGAAGAACTTTTATAAAGATAGGTTATTATTGGATACCTTTTGGCCATAAGAATAATCAGTTTTGCTCTCCAACTGCTAAGATTATGCCCACTAGAAAATGGATGCCTACTGGTAGAACTATTCCCTTAAGAAGTGAACATACTTTGAATAGGTCAAATACTGACACCAACATTGCATCTATTCCCAATGATTCCATTGCTTCTACTTCTGATATGGATGTTTCGTTTCGATGTGGGTGTTCCAATTAATGTTACTAACCAAGTGGAACCCATTCTTGCATGGGGATCCCAATTATCCAGTTATCCATTCTTGTCTGTGTTCAACTGCAGATCGTTCAAATCGCTCTGTGGTACCTGGACTCAGGCTGTTCCAAGCATATGACTGGAGACCGGTCCCGGCTCATGAACTTCGTGAGCAAATTCATCGGGACAGTTAGATTTGGTAATGATCATTTCGGTGCAATTATGGGTTATGGTGATTATGTTGTTGGTGATAGTGTTATCTCTAGAGTATACTATGTGGAAGGTCTTGGTCATAATCTGTTCTCTGTCGGTAAATTCTGTGACTCTGATCTAGAAGTAGCCTTCAGAAAACATACTTGTTTTGTTAGAGAACTTGATGGTAAGGAACTTTTAAGAGGAACTCGTGGTTCAAATCTTTACACCATCTCTATAGAAGATATGATGAAGTCTTCTCCAATTTGCTTGCTGTCAAAGGCTTCAAAACAAAGTCATGGTTATGGCATCGACGTCTCAATCACTTGAACTTCGACACCATCAATGATCTCCGTAAAGGACTTAGTTGTAGGTTTACCTCGACTAAAGTATGAAAAGGATCATCTTTGTTCAGGATGTCAATTGGGAAAAAGCAAGAAGTATGCCCATAAACCCAAACCTACTAACTCGTCACAGAAGTTCTTCATACAATTCATATGGATTTATGTGGACCAATGAGTGTGAGAATATCTTTGGGAAGAAATATGTGTTAGTTATAGTTGATGATTACTCTAGATTCACCTGGTCAAGTTCTTAAGGACAAAGGATGAAACTCCTGATATCATCATCAAACTCATCAAACAAAGTGCAGGTTCGACTTAACAAAACCGTCCGAATTATCCGGACAGACAATGGAACTGAGTTTGTTAACAAACAACTTAGTGAATTTTATGAAAGCATTGGAATCAGCCATCAAAGAAGTGTTCCACGAACTCCTCAAAGAACGGTGTAGTTGAAAGGTGAAATCAACTCTTGTAGAAGCCGCTAGAACAATGCTGATTTACTCAAAAGTTCCAATGTTTCTCTGGGTAGAAGCTATTGCCACTGCATGCTACACACAAAATCGTTCCCGATTCACACTCGCTCATGGAAAGACACCATATGAACTTGTCCACAAATGAAAACCTAATCTCTCTTTCCTTCGTGTGTTTGGAGCATTGTGCTATCCAACTAATGAGGGTCAAGACTTAGGCAAACTTAGAGCTAAAGCAGACATTGGAGTATTTGTAGGGTATGCACCAAACAAAAAGGGATACCGAATCTACAACAAAAGAAACATCATGGAAACAATTCACGTTACGCTTGATGAGCTGACGGTCAAACGGCCCTGAACAATTCAGCTTGGACCCGCACTTCAAATCAGACCAATTGGTTCATCCCTTGTTCCAAACTCTTCTCAAGAAACTCCATATGTACCTCCATCTGAAGATGATTTAAAGAAATTGTTTGATCCTATGTTTGATGAACTTTATGATCCAAGTACTAATGAGGTGTTGATCCCTACAACTGAGGCTGCTCATATTCCAGTGAATGAAGTCAATCCCCGGCCTCAATATCTTTAAGTCAAGAAGCCTTCTAGCGATCCTTCCGTCTCATCAACAAATCATCATTCTTCAAATGTACATCATGGAACTGCTTTTGGCATCAATGATGAAGTTAATCCCTTTGCTAACCCTCGAAGATGCTCCATTTGAAAACATATTTGCTCCTGAATCTTCATCAGAACCATCTTCTTCGGGAGACATCGACTCTGCTACTTCAGGCCCTCAACAACTACCACATGAACACCTCAGAAAATGGACTCACGATCATCCATTAGAAAATATCATTGGAAATCCTCTCGCCCAAGATCCACACGAAACAACTTGCAACCGATGCCTTATGGTGCTTCTTCAACTCCGACTCTCTAAGATCGAACCAAAAGATGTTAAAACCGCCATGAATGAAGATAGTCGGTTCAATGCCTATGCAAGATGAAATTCATGAGTTTGATCGACTAGATGTATGGGAGTTAGTACCGCTCCAGTTGTGCTATGATTATTGCTCTAAAATGGATCTTCAAAGTGAAACTTGATGAGCATGGTGATGTGTTGAAGAACAAGGCTCGATTAGTTGCTAAAGGATACCGTCAAGAGGAGGGTATAGACTTTGAAGAATCTTTTGCTCCTGTGGCTCGAATCGAGGCAATTAGAATCTTTTTGGCTAATGCCGCAAGTAAGAACATGGTAGTCTATCAAATGGACGTAAAGACGGCATTCCTGAACGGAGATCTTGAAGAAGTCGTCTACGCCACCAACCTCGAAGGATTTGTAAATCAAGAGCATCCTACTCACGTTTATCGTTTGAAGAAGGCCCTTTATGGTTTAAAGCAAGCTCCAAGGGCATGGTATGATACGCTGTCAAAGTTTCTTCTATCAACCGGATTTAGCAAAGGAGCGATTGATCCAACATTGTTCACAGAAGTCGTGCAAACATTTAATTCATGTTCAAATTTATGTTGATGATATTATTTTTGCCTCGACTGACCCAATGGAATGTGATCGCTTTTCTAATGAAATGAGTTCAAAATTTCAAATGTCAATGATGGGACAAATGTCATTTTTCTTGGGATTACAAATTTCACAAAGTCCCTGAGGCATTTTCATAAATCAATCTAAATATGCAACTGAGATCTTAAAGAAATTTGGATTTGATTCAAGTGACCCTGTTGACACTCCCATGATTGATCGAACCAAACTAGATGAGGACCACTCTGGGATCATGATTGACCAAACAAAATATCGTAGTATGATTGGATCCCCGATGTACCTCACAGCTAGTAGACCAGACATCTTGTTCGCTGTTTGCATGTGTGCTAGATACCGGGCTAAGCCTACTAAAAAGCACCTTGAAGCGGTTAAACGGGTCTTCGGTATCTCCAAGGAACCATCAATATGGGACTTTGGTACCGAAGGACACCGGTATGTCACTAACAGCCTATGCAGATGCCGATCATGCAGGATGTCAAGATACTCGTCGAAGTATGCCCGGAGGTGCTCAGTTTTGGGTGATAAGCTTGTGAGCTGGTCTTCAAAGAAGCAAATGAGTACTTCTATTTCCTCTACAGAGGCGAATACATAGCCATGTCATCTTGTTGTGCTCAAATCTTATGGATGAGATCTCAATTATCTTACTATGGCTTTGAATTCAACAAAATCTCTCTGATCTGGATAATAAAAGTGCTATTGCTCTCTCATGCAACAACGTTCAACACTCAAGAGCAAAGCATATCGACATTCGACATCATTTCATCCGGGAACAAGTGGAAAAAGGTGTGGTGGAACTATATTTTGTGAGGTCTGAATATCGGTTAGCGGACATCTTCACCAAAGCTCTTCCAAGAGAACCTTTTGAGTTTATTCTTCCACGACTTGGCTTGAAAAGCCTTCAACCAGAAACACTCAAACGTCTTCGGGAGGAAGACGAGGAGTAAAGGTCTATCTTCATCTATCTCTTGTATATATCTATTCGAAAATCAAAATACAAAATTATAAAACCTTCAAAATCCATAAAAATCTGAAAAATTCAAAAATCTTCAAAAATATTGTCATTTTGTCATGCGTTTTCTCGGTTCGATAATATCTACGGTTTTGTCTGTCATTCAAAGAATGACACGGGACTTTAGATGTTGTTGAATTTAAAAATATAAAAAAAATATATATATATATATATATATATATATAATATATATATAATAATATATAATAATATATATATTTTGAGAGAAAGAGAAACAATGGTTTATTGTCATTTCGTGCAAGTAACCCGCTTTTCAAAGAAAGAAACGAGCCATACTTTATCATGTTTTCAAAATTCCATGCTCTGATTCTTTAAACATTTATCTCTTTGAAAACTAACGCTTTGAAAAATAACTCAGTCTCTATTTTTGATAATCATCCGGACTTATTTGTCAAAATATCAATCTCTCAATCAACAACCTATGTCATTGATTGAGGGGAGAATGATTTCAATTAAATTAAAAAGTTATTTGGCATTCAATTGTTTTCAAAAGATATTCATGCATGTTTTATCAATGGAGTTTAAAGTCTTAAAATCCGATCATTATCAGCTAAAACGCTTTCATAATCAAGTCACAATTCTCCTTAAAAGCTTTCAAAATCAATTTAAATCTATAAGAGATCACAAATCTCAAATGATTTGATAATTGTGATCGGGGAGAATGTGTGATTTAAATTGGATTTAAACCGATAATTCGGTAAATGGTTTTATAAGGATGTACAAGCTCTCCTTCCCACATGTGACAAACGATTTCAAATTTTCCATGCACATGTTGAGGGGAGCATCTATCTTAAACCTATGATTTGAAACGTGATAACTTATCTCAAGGTGCATGTTCCCTCTAGTATGTGCAAAACTCTTTTCAAATCTCGAGGCACATATTGAGGGGAGCAAAATCATGAAAACCTCATCCTTCCCCAAAATGCTTTATCTACTTGATTCGATTAGGGAAGTGATGTTGATATTTTTTGAAAATGGTAATCAAAGAAGTTAATTCTTTCTCTTGCCTCCGTGTGGAAAACTATTTCAAATACTTGATTCACATGTTGAGGGGGAGTTCTTCTTCAAAAATATCAAAAACAATTCAGGTACAAAATGCTTTGATAAAATATCATAAGTATCCGGATTGATTTTCAAATGGTTTTCAATTGGTTCCTATGGCAGATGAACAATACCAAAAGACCACCAACTTTACATTATGTATGGTGATATAAGGACGATAAGGTTAGGTATGTGTTCCCATGATCCGCCAGAACGGAGGGATCTACCCAAGGACTATCCACTAGTTAGTGTAGAGTTCTTAGGTATGATGATAAAAGGAGAAAAATGAGATATGGGAAGAGTGCGGACTGAGACCGAGCTAGTATCGAATAAACCCAACAAGGTTGTTGCTATGAAGTCTCGGTAAGCACTGAAGGGGTTGAAGAATGAAAAGAATTGAATGAGAAAAGGGTGAAAACAAATAGCCCTCCATATATTCAACCTTAGGCGTAAACCGGGTTCAATTCAAATGCTACAGATGGTAACATCAGTATTGAAGACAAGACGCCATGGACCCAAAGTGACGCCTTTGCACTTCAACTTTCCAAACCACTCAAGTTCCTCTTAAAAGGACTTGTTTCATTCTCACGGGGAACCGACATTATCTATCAACTTTCTCTTAGAGATTGTTTGTAACACCCCAACCCGACAAGGGTAAAGATATCACAATAGGTTTCATATCGAATTCTAAATAATATACAATAGCGAAAGCCTTACCAAAAATACTCAAAAAGAAAACATAAATAACTAAACTTCAAAATAAATCTAAGATCTCTATAATCAAATCTTGCTCTCGGCTCTACTCTCAACCCGTCAGCCTATCCCATAAGCTCATCTTGAATGCTTAAAATACCGCAAGCAGAAAAGAAAATGCGGCCGAGCTTACAAAGCCAGTGCACGATATAACTAAAACAAAAGCTAAACAAAACAAATATACAAATGACGAAATCAAAATAAAATGATAATAAGGGATCTTTTAGGATTCTAAGGAAGCACAAATATACGAAATCCAAACAACCACGTAACAATTTAAAACATCTCATAGCACATTAATGACACAAACACAACCACATCAGAACAACCAAACACTTAACATATCAAGAATAAATAGATTACATATAAACCAAACTAAAAGTCTAAGGCTAACAGAAAACACTTTCTAGAAAATAAACATGGCATTCAACAAATTAATTAACCTTCACTTAACACACCTCAAACAATATCAGCAAAGAACTTGCAAACAAGCATTCAAATCATGGCAGTCTCACAAGCAAATAGAAAACATATTAAGCAAACCATAATTAGATAGACCAGACAAAACATAGCATAACCATTAGCAATTATCAAAACATATATCATAAGCTAAACCAGCCGATCAAATCCTAACATCAACAGAGTTAAAACATGGCAGGTCACATAGGCAAATAAAACATTAACGTATAATAAAAGTTCACAAAATTAACTGAACAAATTATACATGCTAAATTTATAGAATACTCACTTTCACATTAGCACATTCATTCCACAGATCAACAATTCACATACCGATAAACCAACATGACATCGCATAACATCAGCGAATCATATTAAAACATATTAATCATAACCTAGCATAGTAGACGGTAGTTACATAAACATACAAAAGCATACACATAGATAATAACATATAATAAACCCAACACATAATTATTAACACTTGAACATACCGAATCATAATCTAATACTTAACATAGAATTAACAGATAAAGATTTAGTTAACTACCACGAGCCCAGAACATATCATATCAAAAACATCATAACTATATAGAAACAATCTCAAAATAATTCGGAGTAGCTAGCTCCCAGAGTTTTATGAAGATGCGTATTGCACACAACATCATTCACTTAAACAAATCATATCGACAACAGATCGGATCTAGGATGCACCCATATGCCCCACAAACATACATTGATAATATAATATAACTTGAGCTCATAACAATTAACAGATAAGGGACGTGGTAGAACTTCACTCTACTGCCCTAGAGTCATGTCAGAAGTGCATTATTGACACGGACATGGAACCCCCATGACTAGTTAATAATTGGCTCGGGTGTCAAACTAACTTAGGTCAAACCGAATTTCAATTATGACACAAGTCTTAATCAAACACAAGGTTCAGCAAATACATATCAATAACTCACATCATAAGGTTCATACTCAAATATACTAAGATTCAACAATTATGCATATCAAAGTCTTCCTATCATAAAGTTCAAATCAAGTATCGCATGATTCAATAAAACATAAGTTCAGATAAGCAACAGGTCACACAATCAGGAAAGGGTTCATAGCAATGGCATCGGAAATCCTAATACAAAAGCTAACTAAAAGAAACCGTTATAAGAAACCTTTACTGAAAAGGTCAGAATATCTGTACCTTAAAGCAATTGAGAGAAAAGCAAACCTAATAAGTAAGGAATCACGAAGATGTAACGTCGCGTCTCCTTCAACGAATCTACACGGATTATGATTGATTTAATACTTATTAGCATCATTAATGTTATAACAGATTAATCTCATTAATATTCTTAGAGTTGTCAGAATATTCTCATTTTTAGTGACAGACATAATTACAACATTTTAGAGTATCCATCATTAATTATCCAAACTTATGGGTTACAAATGATAAATGGTAAACTTAAGGGTTTAATATGATAAATATCTTATTTGAGGACTTATATGATCATCGTTCAAAGTATAAAGTTTATAAATGTCAAGAACGGATTTTAGGACTCTCTTTCAAAATAGTTTACACAAGCCTTGATAACTTACATGAAATAACGAATTTGCACATTTAGCTTTTAACCCTAATCAACTTCCTATTTACGTCCTAGGGTTTCCCATACTTTTAATATCACTAAATACGCATTTAATTTACATGTCACCTCTTTCAATGATTTCCACTTTGACCTAGAACGTATATGATAAACAAACCGAAGATATCTCAAAACTCATGCATGCCTCTTCACAATCAACTCACACTTGTCGAACCCATAATTACTCAGAATTACACATTACACCTTTGACATCTTTAATTTCACGATCTAACCTTATATTATCAGATTTTACCATTTTAGCCCAAAGGTTTTAGAATTTACAAAACGTACCCTTTTTAATTTAATAACAATTCAAATGGCCCTCTAAGTATCCAAAATTACACGTTTAACCCCCATAATTATTTTATACGTTTAGTACATGTATTTTACTGTTTACAAAAATAACCCTTAAGTTTCATAATTTACAAAACCAACCCAAACTTTTATTAAGAACCGAAATATGCATAATTCAAGTACAAACCCTAAACCTAGGTTTAACCCATCATTAGCTCATCATTATTACTTCATTAATTACCCTTAATGATAACAAGCAAACCCTAGTTTATGTAAACCCTAATCGTCCCTTTATATTTCTTTCCTTTTTCATACGCTATAGAACAATAAAACCCAAGACAAATTACACAAGCTTCGAATTCATGAACATGTATTTTATTCAGGTCGTATAGCATCTAAGGGCTTCCGAAAAAAATCAAGTCATGGTCCTAAAAATTATTATAAGCTCGTTCGCTATTTTATACACTTTTAGGGTTTTTAATCCAAAACAATTTCGTATTTTGACTTGTTAATTATGCATGACTAAATTTTACAGGTTCTATATGACTCGTAGGACTGAAAATAATATTGGAAACATACCCTTGATGAGAATCGAACGCTAGAACAAAAGAACACACAAATTCCAATCCAGAAAACCCTAATCGAACCCGAAAATAACCACGATCAAACCAGCACCTTAGGACCTCGAACCAGATTTTTAACACCTTCTTTACCTTCAAACTCGTCCAAGAAAAATAGCTCTAAGCCTTGAAAAACGAATGTCGAATTATTTAGGGTTTTCTTAGGTCGGTTTTAGTATAATCGGTTATTAGGGATAGAATAAACCGTATAATGTGTATATATATGATTTACTAATTTTCTTGTGGGCTTAATATTATAATGGACTTAAAATAAATGGGATCTTAATTTTATAAACTTGTATTGGGCTTTTATTAATTTTATTCTTTATTAAAACTTAATAAATATATTCGGATATTTATATAAAATACAAAACTGATTTTTATAAAATTATAATCTATAAAAATAATCTTTACAAAGTCTTTAAAATTTATTTGGATCATATGTGATATTTCTTAAAAATTTTCTGAATTTACATAGCTTGTTTGGTATTCTTTAAATTAATTATTCATACTTTTTGATCATAGGGGTATTTTGGTCTTTTGTGAATTTTAGAAATTCAGGTATTACAATTTCTTCCCCTCTAAAATAAAATTTCTCTTCCTAAATTGAACGAGACAGACGATCACGGTGACAAATGTGGATTTCGAACTTCAAGGAATATATGACTAATGCTAATCATATACTTATAAAGTATTAGCAAAGAAAAGATGAGATAAGGAAAATTCAAAAACACACTCTAACTTATACATGTATCTAATGATGAAAACTATCATATGCATAGACGGACCGAATCCTAATGGTCTTACTAATCGTAGAATGCGTGGAGACATACAAATCTAAAGCGTGCACCTAACAATCTATAGGTTTACACGGATCATAACGATTTCGGATCCAATGGTACAAAACTTATATGTAACAGATATCGATGAAAATGTCACAATTAAGTACAGAGTTTCAACCCAATATGAAAAGTACCAAATAACGGATACAAGGCAAATTCCATACACATATCAACCACATGTGCACTTCCCGCCATATAATTTCAATAAGTTCAAATTATATGATCTCGGTATTATCACGTTGATCAGGCGTCATAATACTTGCATCACATAACAAGTTCTTATTGTCACTATATTTGGTCTCGGGTCATGACAAAAACACATAACTAATATCATAACAAAACATACCACATACAGATAACATACAGATAGCAAGTAACATACTATAACAAACCAGGTCCACATGAGTATACTATCATGATGGTCATACATAATCAAGCGGTAATAAAACAACATCATTAAGAAAAACTAATTAGCAAACGAACTTATGAGGACTAACGGGAACTTAACGAATCTATCAGAAGAAAACAACGAACAGGAACTATACTTCAAAATTTTGTTTCATTTCCATTAATCAAACAAAATTTGCAAAATCGTCATAAGATGAACTCCCAAAATAAAACTTAATAATCCAAGATTCAATCATCTAATGAAACAAAAGGACCTAAACCCGAAATCCAATGTCAGAAATTTCTCATAACGAGGGCAACTAATCAGGAGCGCCAATTCCTATCCTTGTGTCAGATTAAACCTACTAGAAGTCGTGAGATTCTAGATCTGAGTCCACCTCGTATTCTTCCTCATCTTCTTCTTCCTCCTCTTCTCCCTCACTTATCCATCCGTTTATTTCCTTTCACAAGTAATAAGCGGCTAGCAAAATCAAGTCCGATTTCTCCCTTCCCTCCCTTCCCAAGCATTACACGGTCCACGAAAGCATACAAATCGCGACTTAGTCCAACCCACTCCTCCATCTTCAAACTAACTTTGGACATCTATCATACTTAGTGGTGAAACCTTGTTGTCAACGACCTAGTTTCAGACTCCTACTACTTTTCCGCTCACGTCCTTCAAGGTCACTCCTCGATCGCATGGCCACATATAGGCCGAACTCAGATCCTCTTGTTGGTCCGCTTCACTCACCAATCCCTTGCAACCTTTAGCATAACGACCTACCCACCTCATTTCCTCCTTAGGTTGTTCAGTTAAACCATTGCTCCTATGTATGAACTAGGGCGACGAGGAATAACCATCTAAAAGAATAACCCACTATTAGCAAAGTCTAAGTACGATAGTGAACGCAAGAAAAGTACGCAGAAGGACAATCCTAAATCTACCCACTTCTCAGGTCATAGCCTAAGCTCTGGGTCCTAAAACCTAGAGCTCTATACCATAAATTGTAACACCCCAACCGACAAGGGTAAAGATATCACAATACGTTTCATCGTAATCTAAATAATATACAATAGCGAAAGCCTTACAAAAATACTCAAAAGAAAACATAAATAACTAAACTTCAAAATAAATCTAAGATCTCTATAATCAATCTGCTCTCATCTCTACTCTCAACCAGATCGCTATCCCATAAGCTCATCTTGAATGCTTAAAATACCTCGCCGCAGAAAAGAAAATGCTACTGAAAACAAAGCTCTGGAATGATATAACGAAACAAAAGCTAAACAAAACAAATATACAAATGACCTAAATCAAAATAAAATGATAATGAGGAATCTTTTAGGATTCTAGCACAAATATACGTAAATCCAAACAACCACGTAACAATTTAAAAAAAACATCTCATAGCACATTAATGACACAAACACAAACCACATCGAACAACCAAACACTTAACATATCAAGAATAAATAGATTACATATAAACCAAACTAAAAGTCTAAGGCTAACAGAAAACACTTTCTAGAAAATAAACATGGCATTCAACAATTAATTAACCTTCACTTAACACACTCAAACAATATCTAAAGAAGCGAAAGACAAAGATTCAAATCATGGCAATCTCACAAGCAAATAGAAAACATATTAAGCAAACCATAATTAGATAGACCGGACAAAACATAGCATAACCTTTAGCAATTATCAAAACAACATATCATAAGCTAAACCAGTTCTCAGATCAAATCCTAACATCAGCAGAGTTAAAACATGGCAGGTCACATAGGCAAATAAAACATTAACGTATAATAAAAGTTCACAAAATTAACTAAACAAATTATACATGCTAAATTTATAGAATACTCACTTTCACATTAGCACATTCATTCCACAGATCAACAATTCACATACCGATAAACCAACATGACATCGGATAACATCATCGCGAATCATATTAAAACATATTAATCATAACCTAGCATAGTAAACGGTAGTTACATAAACATACAAAAGCATACACATAGATAATAACATATAATAAACCCAACACATAATTATTAACACTTGAACATACCGAATCATAATCAGAATACTTAACATAGAATTAACAGATAAAGATTTAGTTAACTACCACGAGCCCAGAACATATCATATCAAAAACATCATAACTATATAGAAACAATCTCAAAATAATTCTGAGTAGCTAGCTCCCAGAGTTTTATGAAGATGCGTATTGCACACAACATCATTCACTTAAACAAATCATATCGGAACATAAACGATCGTGATCTAGGATGCACCCATACGCCCCACAAACATACATTGATAATATAATATAACTTGAGCTCATAACAATAATGATAAGGGGCGTGGCGAACTTCACTCTATCGCCTAGAGTCATGTCGGGGTGCATTAACGACAGGACATGGAACCCCCATGACTAGTTAATAATTGGCTCGGGTGTCAAACTAACTTAGGTCAAACCAATTTCAATTATGACACAAGTCTTAATCAAACACAAGGTTCAACAAATACATATCAATAACTCACATCATAAGGTTCATACTCAAATATACTAAGATTCAACAATTATGCATATCAAAGTCTTCCTATCATAAAGTTCAAATCAAGTATCGCATGATTCAATAAAACATAAGTTCAGATAAGCAACAGGTCACACAATCAAGAAAGGGTTCATAGCAATGGCATCGGAAATCCTAATACAAAAGCTAACGAAAAGAAACCTTTATAAGAAACCTTTTTATCAAAAGGTCGAATATCCGTACCTTAAAGCAATGAGAGAAAAGCAAACGAATAAGTGAATCACGAAGATGTAACGTCGCGTCTCCTTCAACGAATCTACACGGATTATGATTGATTTAATACTTTTTAGCATCATTAATGTTATAACAGATTAATCTCATTAATATTCTTAGAGTTTTCAGAATATTCTCATTTTTAGTGACAGACGTAATTACAACATTTTAGAGTATCCATCATTAATTATCCAAACTTATGGGTTACAAATGATAAATGGTAAACTTAAGGGTTTAATATGATAAATATCTTATTTGAGGACTTATATGATCATCGTTCAAAGTATAAAGTTTATAAATGTCAAGAACGGATTTTAGGACTCTCTTTCAAAATAGTTTACACAAGCCTTGATAACTTACATGAAATAACGAATTTGCACATTTAGCTTTTAACCCTAATCAACTTCCTATTTACGTCCTAGGGTTTCCCATACTTTTAATATCACTAAATACGCATTTAATTTACATGTCACCTCTTTCAATGATTTCCACTTTGACCTAGACGATATGATAAACAAACCGAAGATATCTCAAAACTCATGCATGCCTCTTCACAATCAACTCACACTTGTCGAACCCATATTACCGTAATTACACATTACACCTTTGACATCTTTAATTTCACGATCTAACCTTATATTATCAGATTTTACCATTTTAGCCCAAAGGTTTTAGAATTTACAAAACATGCCCTTTTTAATTTAATAACAATTCAAATGGCCCTCTAAGTATCCAAAATTACACGTTTAACCCCCATACTTATGTTATACGTTTAGTACATGTATTTTACTGTTTACAAAAATAACCCTTAAGTTTCATAATTTACAAAACCAACCCAAACTTTTATTAAGAACCGAAATATGCATAATTCAAGTACAAACCCTAAACCTAGGTTTAACCCATCATTAGCTCATCATTATTACTTCATTAATTACCCTTAATGATAACAAGCAAACCCTAGTTTATGTAAACCCTAATCGTCCCTTTATATTTCTTTCCTTTTTCATACGCTATAGAACAATAAAACCCAAGACAAATTACACAAGCTTCGAATTCATGAACATGTATTTTATTCAGGTCGTATAACATCTAAGGGCTTCCAGAAAAATCAAGTCATGGTCCTAAAAATTATTATAAGCTCGTTCGCTATTTTATACACTTTTAGGGTTTTTAATCCAAAACAATTAGATGCGACTTGTTAATTATGCATGACTAAATTTTACAGGTTCTATATGACTCGTAGGACTGAAAATAATATTGGAAACATACCCTTGATGAGAATCTAAGCGCTAGAACAAAAGAACACACAAATTCCAATGGTAGAAACCCTAATCGAACAAGAAAATAACCAACGATCAAACCAGCACCTTAGGACCTCGAACCAGATTTTTAACACCTTCTTTACCTTCAAACTCGTCCAAGAAAAATAGCTCTAAGCCTTGAAAAACGAATGTAGAATTATTTAGGGTTTTCTTAGGTCGGTTTTAGTATAATCGGTTATTAGGGATAGAATAAACCGTATAATGTGTATATATATGATTTACTAATTTTCTTGTGGGCTTAATATCATAACGGACTTAAAATAAATGGGATCTTAATTTTATAAACTTGTATTGGGCTTTTATTAATTTTATTCTTTATTAAAACTTAATAAATATATTCGGATATTTATATCAAATACAAAACTGATTTTTATAAAATTATAATCTATAAAAATAATCTTTACAAAGTCTTTAAAATTTATTTGGATCATATGTGATATTTCTTAAAAATTTCTGAATTTACATAGCTTGTTTGGTATTCTTTAAATTAATTATTCATACTTTTTGATCATAGGGGTATTTTGGTCTTTTTGTGAATTTTAGAAATTCAGGTATTACATTGTTGATATTGAAGGAGGAGACCATCTCCCTAGTCTCCGATATAGGATCCAAATATGCACAAATTGAGTCTAGTGCCACGAGATCATCAATAAATCTCATTAGGACACTTTCAATGAAGACTCTCTGTTTCACACAATGTGGAAAGAGAGATTATATCTTGAGTCCTACGCATTATCTTGTGGTATTGCCAGTTAACATCGAAAGTGATGTGTTTACATATTCACTGTGAAGATGGAAAGCCTTCTCGAGCCAACATCTAACAAGCTCCTGGTAGGTGGCATGTGAGATCTATTATATTGATCAACCATGTGACAACTCGAACAAAACAATGGGGCCGATTCAATCTTTTGAATCAATCACGGTTCAGTTATGGATTGACGGATACCTTTGAAAAACCGGTCTTTGTGCTTTAAAACTCTTTTCATTAGCACGTCGACCGTGTACTAATTTTCAAATCAAAAGGTGTTTTATGATTGATAATTGATTTTCATTAAAACCGTCAAGTATATTGCAAAAACAATTTCTATTGAGCAATACACCATTGTTTTTCCAATCTCTTTTCATCAATCGATCTAAATTATTTGGTTCACTCACTTGTTGTCTTCTTTGAGACGCTCCGGTTTGAGAACAAACTAGAGCTTGTACCGCGAAAACCTCACAAGGAAATTCTTCATTATACCGATCCACAGCAAGATTATGTGATCCAGGAACCGTGGGCCGTGTACCTCAATTCAACGAAAGTGATCAAAGACACTTTCATGCACTTTTATTGCTAAGCGCCTTATGCGGTACACCCCGGACGTTGCGGTGACCCGAATGAAGCGGTCAATCCATAGCCGCATGCTCACCTAACACATTTATCTCAAAAGAAATCATGATTAGTGCATCAATGACTATGATATTTTCACTCCATGCTTCGCTTACCGGCTGCCAATATCATGAATCAACTAAAGCTTCCGCTACTCGATGAGAATATATCATGATCCGAATGTGAGCATGTCCGAATGTCACAACATCACATAATACCAACACCACAATGGATGTATCATAGATTTTCTATTTGCTGATGATCTCAAAATTTGGCTCAACATTATTATCACGATCATAAAGACCTCCACTTGGATTAACCAAACATGCAATGAGTGGAATCAATGACTACGAGCTTCGAAACAAAGTACTACATCAAGAATGCAAGATCAATTGTTAATGTAATATCCACATCAATGTCATTTTAGTATATGTTTGAGGTGACCTCCCTTAGGGGGAGATTGTTAGGAATTAGAAATTTCATGTATTAAAGAGTCGGTCACCTCAAGTATATGTAATCGTTAGAAAGCTCGTAGTCATAGTACTTTTTTGTTAAGTAGTATTTAGTTTAGTAACACCGTGAGGACGTCTTTACCTCTCAGATGCCTCCGACCCATGTTGTGTGTAAGCGTTTTTATTGTAAGACTATAAATACTCTCTACCTTCCAAGGTAGAGAGTTGGAGCTCATAATAATATTTTTTCTTTCTCTCACTAAGTTCCCTAAACCTCTAACTTTCTCTCTCTAGAACTCACCTTTATACGCCCACTTTGTGTTATGGTTTGATGTGTATGTGTATTAGAGAACCTAATGACCCTGTTAAAACCAATGTTTCTTCAAGTCTTAATTAACCAATGGTCGACTTAACTATTCGTGATACACCCACTACTAAGACGAATGTGGGCACAAGTAGTGACTCTAATACGAAGCGGTTTCAGTATGTAGTGCAACCAATTCTGAAACAATAAAGAATAAAGCTAATTTTTGACTTCTGGAGGCTGAAATAATTGTGTAGATACTTATTCAACAATCCATTTTAAAGTTGTTGAAGAGATAAGTCATAAATTTGATAATACTCTTTATGGATACTTCATTGGTAAACAGGTTGCTTTCGTGGTCATTGAGTACTATGTTCATAACGCGTGGGCTAAATTTGGTATTACGAGGGTTATGATGAATACCAAGAGTTTCTTTTTCTTCAAATTTGTTTTGAAGAATGGTTTGGAGGATGTGCTAGAGTTTTGGATGATTTGCAACATTCCTATCATACTTAAAACATGGATGATGAATACTATTCTTTTAAAAGAAGATCTAACCTATATTTCGGTGTGGGTTATGCTTCATGATGTCCTTTTGGCTATCTTTTCAGAGGACGTCTTAAGCCTCATCGCAACTAAACTTGGTACTCCCAAAATGCTTGACTCATTAACAAGAACGATGTGGATGGAATCATGGGGAAGAAGTAGCTTTGCTCGGGCATTATTTGAGGTACGAGCTAATGTTGAATTAAAGGATAGTTCAACGATTTCCCTCCCATTACTTGATGGTTCGATATTCACAAAAGAAACTATCCGGGTTGAATACAAGTGTTGACCACCACAATGTGTTTCATGTAAGTTATTTGGCCATACGTGTGATCAATGTCCTAAAAATATTGTGGTTCCTTCTTAAATTGTTGAAGTCCTGAATAATGGATTCCATGTGGTAGTAAACAAACGAAATAACAGAAAGATTCGTTATGCTAAAGGTGCTTCGAAGGCTAAGCAAACTATTGGTTCAAAGTTTAAGTATCGGCCAAAGGGAACTACAAGCACGTCTAAAGTTACGTCTAATGTGGGTAATGGAATTGTCAATCTTAAAAATGCTAGTGATTATACTAATATAACCAGCTTGTCTAAGAATTGCTAAAGTGGGTTCTAATGCGTCTAACAGTGGCAAGAATTCACTTAGATTCGCTCTTCAAAAATGTGATTAATATGTCCAATAAATATGACTTACTATCTAGTGAGTTTGACAACTCGTACTTGAAGAGATTACAGGGTGCCATATGGCCACCTGGAGCAAACAAGGAGAATAAAAATGTAGACACTAGTGTAGATAGTGGAGGCGAAGTGGGGGTAGTTGATAATGAAACCGCAAGTTTTCTGCATCTAAACAAATGGGAAGTGGAAGTGGATACGGTACAAAAGGTTTATATGAACAATGGGAAAAAGAAGTGATGACTATGATCCATACATATGATGAGTTATATGATGATCATGGTATCTCTGAAGACCATCAGCTTTCTCGTGGACGCTTGTGATATCAAGGTTCGCGGTAGAAAGAAGCAGTAGATTATTTTGATGTTACTTTGAGTCAATTTTAATCTAGTCATAGTCGCTTTTCTTTATAGAAATAGTTTTGCTTTGTTATGTAAGCATTTTTCGTAACAAGGCTGAGATGTGGAGTCATCCACATCCATTGTATTTAAACACTTTTTTTTTAGTATACATTTACCGGGAAACCTTTACCAAAAAAAAAAAAAAAAATACTGTTAACACTGTCAACTAAACTAGGAAATGTTTTAAACCTTAACCAATTTTAATTTTCGATACACAAGTAAAAATTGTGCTTAAAAATGTTATATATCCTTACATACTTGAAGCCAAATAACATTATGGATAATCAATTCTGTCAATAATTAACTGTACATTTCAAGTTGGATGTGTCAATAACAGTTTCCATGGATATTCATTTTATCTTTGGATGGGCCAAAATCAGATAAATTAGAACAAACAAGTCACAAGTATAAGATCTACACGCATAACACTAGTAACTAAGATCTTTCTTGGGTGGACCTTGGCCAACCCTAAGTATAACACATCTCCATCCCTGACACGAGGACAAACCAACATTAATAGTATGTCTAATTCAAGAATTTGTAGGACACACAGATTCATACAAATATGATATATCTCTAGCTTGTTTCACAATGAGTGCAAAAGTGGTCAATCTACGTGCACTTGTCTCATCCGAACATGGTGATTACAAAGATATCGTTTGATCATAAATGCACGCAACTCCGTTTAATTCAATGATAATATTCATATTAGAATATATGTCAGATTATGTGACTATTATAAGAATTCATAAGAATGTACTGTAACATTTAACACTAAGATATTATATTTTTTTTGTCTTTGTCGACACAGTATTAACAAATGGACGTGTGAGGTTCCTTGGTTTTGAATTGTCATTGCATAAATTGTAGGCCAGGCGAAGATTAAACAATAATTATGATTGTGCTGGCCGGTCCAGAACCAAGTGGGTTTTGTTTGTGAAAAGTGTGGCAAATGGGTGGATATTGGATATGGGCATACAGACTCCAGGGTGTGTATGAAAGTATCTTCGACATCATTGATGAAGCTATCCTATAATACAAGTTTAGACTGGATACTGATTAAAAAACATGTTAGGGGATGTGTAACATCTATTTTTGAGTTGTAAATGTTTAGTTCTTTAGATTGTAATTTTTTTTTTATTGATGAGATGCTAGGTTAAAGTGGCACGAATACTTCCACGGGAAGAAGTGAGGGGAAATGTGGGAAGGATAATCGGGTGGAGATGCGAGATGAATACACACAACACACATATGTGGAACATGTGTGATCAGAGGTGTGCACATGTGTGATTTATGAGGCGGTAAGGAGGGGCCGGGTGGTGTTCTCGTGTGTGGAGGATGATACATATATCTGCTCCACGTTAGCTTCCCCAGCAAAGTACACTGGGACTTGAGAACTGATGATATTTCAGTTTTGGATGTATGCAAAATAAAACAACAAACTTTATCAGTAATGTACACTGATTTGGCTAAAGATATATATTCAGGGAAAATGGATCATTTGAAGTGTGTTTGATAGGATAGTGCAACTAAAAAGGAAACGAAACTGATTTCACAAATAATTTTTTTAACTATAAAAACAAATAACTATCTATTAGATGATAGAATAGATTTGACCCAAGACAGACACTATCTCATAATTTATACACCACAAAGTTATTTCAAACAACATGAGATACCATTGATGTAAGTACTTTGAATAACATAAAATAAAATGTTTTCGATTGAGCTTAAGCTCATTAAGAAGAAGGAAAAACAACAATCTCAAACTCCGCTAATAAAGCATATCACGGGCATGTCACATTTAAACCTGTTGGAGCTCAACAATTATCTAAACTACAGCAGTACTTGACTCTAGTGTCATCTGTTGCATGTGTTATTTTTGACATTCACGCAATCAATACCTATCAAACTAGCAATCACATGGATCTTCGATTAATTTTCATATTTTTATAACTTCAATTGAAATTTATTAAATGTGAAACTTTGCACAAAGTAGTGTGAGTATTCAACAATAGCCACTCGCTGACTTAGCTTATAAGCTTAAACTTTGCACAAAGTATAAGTTTTTAACGATAGCAATTTGAGCGTTCAAATCGTTATAAAAAATCAATCAGACATCAAATTCATATTTTTGCAACGAAATGAGCAAAATTTACGTTTGATTATTTTCTTCGCTGCCCGGTTTTCTGTTTTGGTTCTTACTACTAAACAGTGGATTTAATAAATTTTTTAATAAATTTGGTCTGTGTATAATTCTTTTCTGTGACTCTTTTATTTCACCTATTTTTCTTGATATCAAACATGTCTTGCTGAGAGCAATTAAAGGGGCTGGGTCTAGTTATATAGAAAATTGTTGTTAGTGACCCTAAAAAGTGTCACAAATGATAAATCGAGGTCACTACCATAAATAAGGTTTATAAATAAAGTGTGGTCGGTAAAGACTCATCTTTAGTGACACAATAAATCCCAAAATTATAATATTTGCCTTAACAAGTGTCACCGATACCTTGACTTAGTGACACTATTGTCACTAATGTCACTTTTCTTGTAGTTATGAAGCGTTATAGATAGATAAATGTCTCTTACGCAAAACCCACAGAAGATAAAATGTCCACTTTTATTTTTCTGTGCTAAGCGAATTCCATTGTGTTCCAAAACCTGGGCCATGCATTACAATTGCCAAGATAGAGACTGAACCTGCAAACAAAATTTCATTATATGGACCGATAAAAAATTTCTAGCTATGATCCATAGTTGTATGCGCCTTTTTATCTAAACAAAATTGAAAGAGACATTAATATTGTTTTTATATATATGAATATATGTAAATTGCATCTACTTCTTTGTTCCAGCTTATTTATAAGTATAGTAATACCTAAAATAAGTAAGTCTTATGAAGAATGTAAATATAGTATATCAACCAAACCTATAAATGGAAATTACATGTTGAATTTGTTGGAATTATATAACATGACCCCTCATATAAATATAAAAAATAAACATCAAAATAATCATGCGGAAGCGTAAGGAACATATAATGAATAATTAATTAACTAAAACATAAAAGTATGCGTACCTTTGTATTCTATCTAAACAAGAATCAATTCCCAAACTAGCAATTGAGATGAACACTAATTAGGGTTTATAAGGATTATTGGAATTGCCCCTTACCAATTTTGCAATTCAATTCAAGATACAATCAATAGTGTGATTGTACCACGTTCTTGTACACACGTACTATTAACGAATTAAAGTAAATGCTAGTTTTAAGAACACAAAACGTTTTGTTAAAGAAAAACAAAGTAATCGACATCTATATGAAGGTGTACGATCGTTTGAACCAAAAGAAACACACAAACAATTTAGGTTTTTAGGTTTAGGAGTACAAGAGTTAATTTACAAAGACCCTAAGCCTTGTATATATACCCAAAGAAACTTAGAGTCCAAGTTAGGGTTGAATTGGTTTATGGAACCCCCCATCCAATCGGTTATGGAAACCCATAGGGTTTCTAGAACCTACTTGACATCTAATTTCATATTTAGTCATTCTTTTAACATTTAACGACCGTTATTCCATTATATTTAATTACTTAACGTTTGTTATGCGTTTCGTGTAAATAGTAACTAAATATAACATTTTATATTCAATTATTATAACTTCAATTCTCATACGTAAAGTGTGCAATCCCGTGATCTCGAGTTCGATCCTAACTCACGACTACTAATTTATATCCATAAAACCAACAGCTACCACTTGGATATATCTTAATAGTGTGATCACATCGGTTAGCGACTAGCAACACTTCGATGCCTCTAGCACGACTCGAGTAAGGCTCCTGGGAAAACCTTTTAATGATTTCTCATTATTATTATCCTTTTGTTTCTAATACCACGTTAAATAAAATATTTACGTCATTCTTTATTCAACCATTCTGTTTCTCGTTCTAAGTAATTGAGCAAGATTACCAAATCTTCTGAACATATTCAGGGGAGATCTTTGGTGTGGCCACACAAACATCTTTTCAACCCTACGAGTGGTCCAGCAATATTAAACTCCAAAATAAATTTGAAAGAACAAATTCTATCTTGACTACAAGAATAACTCAAAACTCTGCAACACTTCTGAAAACAACCCTTATGACTACCAGTTACGTTTAGCGTTAAGTTGTTCCACATAAGTGCACTAAATTCATGACACTTATCTGGTATCTCAAGTCTGAGGATAACTATTCATGATTTACTTAATAACAATATCTATAAAGTAAAATCATGTAGTTGGGATAAGTCCTATATTCAATTCATTGAATATCATCTGAAATTGGCATGCTTTCTCGTCAATATATTTTTAAGTATATTCTACCAAATCACTTAGATTTGTCTTAGTTTAATAATACTCCCATATCATTAATTGACAACGGACGATTTAGAATAACTAAATATTATTCACGGATTAAACATGCAAATATAGGATACAATATATTATAAAATCAAACATACCAAATATTTTATTTATTATAATAATTGTTTAACATCCCTTATCCAAATACTAAATAGATCAATGCATGAAAATTCCATTTGATGAATTATGCCTCAAGTAATGACAATCATATTTGTTTGACAAGACATAAATCAACCAACTTGATCTATCGTAATTTTGAGAATACTTATTTCAAGAATTCAATTAGTGAAGTTCTTGTATGTGTGCATTCAACAATCCACATAATAATTCATAAAGTGTGAGACATCCTTTACCATCAATTTATGACAATTAATTTTTCAAACATTTTTAAAGTTTAAAGTATTCTTATTCTTTTAAAGTATAATGCAACTGTGCTCTTAGATAGCACAACTAGTTCACATGGCAATTAACAAGGATGGAATCTTACCATGACTAGTATTGAGTGTCATCTCAATTAAACCAGCATCATTGTATACAAACAACAATATGCTCTTTAAAAAATCCGTAAACTTTAATATCTTATTGTGTAATGTTTGTAGCCGATGACAATTTGCACAACAATTGACATATTATTCGTCCATAGAATCTTGGAGCAATTCCAGGCTGAGGAATGTAATTCTAAGTCCAAACATATTCTATTAGAATATTCATTACACAAGTTATCTAATAACTTTCAGTTAGATATCAATGTTGTCAAATCATCTCTCATTCAAGAATGATACAACAATTTTAATACACAACATGATGTACATGATGAATCTACAGGTCAAACTTAGATTTCATTCATGTTCTATCTTGTCAAAAGATATGTATCCATTTCCCAAATGATATATCATGTTTTATTTGAATCATTTATTTTACCGCACATGTTTAATAACAATAAACATATATTCGAAGGTCGTATGTTTTAATTCTTAAATCTTACAAGTGAAGTTTCATTCCAAACTAAGACTTAACATTTAACTTACATGGAATGTTACTTCCTATATGTTATACAACATATAAGATTTAAGAACCTTAACATAATACTCCCACTAGCTTTTAGGAATACTTAAAATTTATCTTATTTCAATTATAAATCAAAATTAGAATTTAATAATTAAACATAAGAATAATTTTATAGATGCATGCATTTATCCATTCATAGATTATTGCACTTTGTACATTTCCAAAGACTATATGAATTAAAACATTTTCGATTACTTACCGTCCTCGCTCAAGTAATCACTTAAGAAAGAGTTTTGATATTCATCGTCATTTTTCATATTAATAAAAATAAGTATGACAATAATCATCTTTATATATTTAATGTTGCATACGAAAGAATATTCAATTACAATTAATTGTTTAAGTATGATTAATAATCTTGTCATAAGACATGCATTAAATATGTGTACAATATTGTCTATATGATTTCTTCATAAAGAATCAAACCACTAGGGTCTTCTCTTTGACGGAACTCACCTTCATTTTCTAGTCTAACTTTTAAGATAAACCAAGTCTTCAAAAATTGATTATCTTTATAGACAACATCTTTAACATTCATAGTATAAGTAATTTACTCAATTCAATTATTGGTAATACATCATAATGATTATCAGGTTTACCATAATCCTGTAACTCATATTTCTCAAAGACATATAAATCAAATACCGAGATATCCTTGCGGATATATGAATGAAAATTCCATCATCTTGAGTTTAACATTTCATGTCTAGACTCATTATGATATTTACTAGTGTATTTAAGAAGATTATGTATCTTGTAATTTTATCTTTTCAAGATAAAAACTCCCACTTGCCTTTTGTAATATACTGCACTATCTATATATACTTATCAAGTAGAGCAACAATACAATGTTCTCTTTTGAGACATTACAAATACACATTGACAGTTTCTGATTTTAGTTTGTTAGTAATCACTCTTCATAAGAAGTTTAACAATTCAGAACATCGATATTAAAACTTAATGTGATTCATCACATTCCATAATGAAATTTTATTTTATTAATCTTTTAAGTTGGAGTCTTATTGAGTATATCCAATCCATAGTTAATATTCTAACCTTGATTACTTTTAAGAAAGAAGTTATAGTTATCTTGAATCAAGCAAATCAAATAGAGTTTGATTCTACTAACTGAACATACCATTAACTTATGGTATTTCATTAGAATTAATATTGTAAGACAATCTAACATTAAACTGGGGGGCTTGATGACGTACCCTCCGCTCTGCTAACGAGCATTGCCGTCACTCTGGTACTTAGCTTACCATTTGTACAAAGGGTGTGATGTACCCTCCTAAAGGACGAAGCCTTATGCCTTCACCTGCACCCAAAGCACTCATAGTGTCTAACCTCTGCAGGTTGGAGTCTGCCTCCATGAAGGCCTCCGTCCTTGGAGTTGAGGAGCGGCCTCCGTCCACGGCCTCCGTCACGCATTCGAGCCGGCCTCCATGAAGACCTCTCTGTCATAGTTGAACTGGTCTCCATCATTGAGCCTCAGTCCGATTCGAGCATGGCCTCCGTCAGTCGAAGCCTGTCGGGTCATAGCCTCTCTACCTATGAACGTGGGTATGATCGTGGTAATTGAATTGGTCAAACAGAACGGTCAACAACCATGATTTTAGCCATGACCCAGAATCGTATGACCTCTCCAAGCGCCTCCACACACCTCTGGCTTCATGATTCTTATGCCTATAAATAAGGAAGTCATCACAGAGGTATGTAACCTAACTTAACCCAGGAAATATCATCTTCTCCACCTCAATACTTTCATGACATAATCACCATGACTGATTCTCACACCGGAGGCGGTTCGCGAGGGCTTCCCACCGCGCTCCGTCTAACGTAGTGTCTCCGTATTTCTTATTCTCAGGTTATCTTGCACTCGGCATCACCACCATCACCCCTAACCCTGTCAATCACCATTGACGACCTGGTATGTGCATATTATTGTACAATCATTAATTATTGACAAACATAAACAAAAGTGTTAAGATCTAGTTTGTTTAATATTGATTTTCTTGCGATTTGCAAACTATATGTTTATATACTTTGTTAAATATGTTTAAACTCTACCGCTTGTTTATGTTAGCATCTAAACCTTTAATTGATTCATTTGTGTTTGTAGTATTACAATGCTATTAGTATGATTTTAATTTCAAATTCTCTCAAATCAAAATTTTGTATGATATGGTTAATTGTTTAGATAACAAGTGAAAACTGATTCATAAGAATATCATATGTGTATTATTAAATTACTACACTCTATGTTTTGTAACTTAGATCTTGTACTTAGAATTACACCGTAACCATTGATATCACCTATAATGGCGATGACTAGAATATAATATTTGAAATTAAGAATAAATGATTCTACTAATTGGAAATTATTTGATTAATTCTATGAAACTTATGTATCCGCAGAGTTAAATAATGAGAAAGGTAATTTTATTTTATTTTTTATATAAGATCCTCAAGATTTGTTATAATTAAAAGATATCATAACCTCATGTTATGAATGGAAAATAATAATTATAACCTCATGTTCAAATTTAATTCAATCAATAGAATCAATAGCATAACTTCATGTTATGTTAGAGAAAAATAAATTAGAACGTCAAGTTCTAATATGGTCCGATGAATTGAATTAATGACACAACCTCATGTTATGTTAAAAAAGAAAAAGAAAGATAGAACCTCAAGTTCTACAATGATATCATCAAGAGAGTCGAAAGACATTGTTAATACAAATAAACCGTAAAAACGTTTATTAATATTTTGCGATCTCTTTGTGTTTTGTTGATAACAAATATAATGTTATCTTAAGTAAAATTATAAGGATACATGTTATTTTTGTAAAGCATTTACATATAGCCATTTAATACAAAAATGTTGTAATTAATCATTTGTTGTAATAATTTATTAGGATGGGTAAAAACCACAACCCATGGACCATAACCCATGGATCATAACCCATACCCAATTTGGCTAGATACAATGTATACTTTAGATACATTGAATCTAAGGAAAACCCATGGACCAACCCATAACCCATGACCCATAACCAAAAAACCCATGGGCAAAAAGAAGCGTCCCACGGATCCCTAGGATTACACTAGACGGATCCCAAGTGGGAGGGATCCGTGGGATCCGGGGAACAGTGACAAAAATTGCCTATAAATAGAGAGCCATTTCTTCATTCTAACTCACCCCTCTTCTTACTAAATCTCTCAAACACTCTCATTCTCTTCTAACATATAGAGCACTTGATCTAGAGAGTTTTTCTTCTTTCTTTCTATTGTGATTCTCATTTAGGTCCTTCTCTAAGGCGAGATCACGAGCATTCTACAAGTCATCCAAGCAAGGGGTCCTTGATTGATTTGTCACTCCGCAAGATTTCTGTAGCAAAGATCTTGTACTTGATATTTCACATATTTGTTGTGTAATAGTCGTGTTGGTTTGGTCCACCGTGTTACAGACTCGGTATTTAGCTTCGTACCGGAAAAAGGAGTAAGCAACGTTGTGAAGGCTTCTCCGCCAAGTGAAGGAGTTTGTTGACATAGTGCTTGAACTCTCGAGTAGGTGACTCGGGGAGTGGAGTAGGGCAAGGAAGGTGTCCTTGTAGCCGAACCACTATAAATCGGTTGTGTCATTTCTATCCCTTTGCTTTACTTTATTTACTTGCTTTATCATTAGATCTATACTTTGTCTACATCCATAAGATCTCACATATTAACGAATCTAAAGTTTTTGAAACTAACTTAAAATCGGCAAAAATATTCAACCCCCCTTCTAGTTTTCCACAATTGGCATCAAGAGCTAAGTTTATAAAGTTTTAAAGTAAAATTGTATTTTAAAAACTTTTCGATCACTATGGGTTCTGAAAATTATAAGGAAGGGCAATCTATGCAACGACCACTACTACTTGAAACTAATAGTTTTATATATTGGAAAAATAGATTCGAAACATATGTGAAATCTAAAGATATTGATCTTTGGTACATTATTGTTGAATGCGATTTTGAGGCTACCTCAAAAGATGATAAAGGGAATTTAGTTAACATATCCCATGATAAACTAAATGATGAAATGAAGAAAAAGCTTTCTAAAAATAGTGAAGCAAAAATGGTTTTATATAATGCTTTAACGAAAAAGGAATTCGAAAGAATTTCTATGCTTAAAACCTCTAAAGAAATTTGGAATTCTTTATTTGTAACTAATCAAGGCAACCAACAAGTTAAAAATAATAAAATTGATTTGTTTGTTCAACAATATGAACAATTTTCAATATCGGATGAGAAAACTATAGATCATTCATTTGCTAACTTTAATACTATTATTACATCTTTACAAGCACTTGCTGAATCTTTTTCTTGCCGTAACAATGTTAGGAGATATCTAAGGGCACTTCCATCGAAGTGGAGATCGAAGGTGACGACGATCGAAGAGTCAAAAGATTTGACAATCCTCACCCTTGATGAACTCATAGGCAACTTAAAAGTCTACGAGCTTGTCCTTGCTAAAGACTCCAAAGCCTCAAAGGTGAAAGAGAAACACACATCTCTTGCCCTTAAAGCCAAAAAGGCTTCAAGCGATGAAGAGAACTCCTCTTTGAGTAGTGACGATGAGAACGCTATGGCGGTGGGACTTTAAAAAGTTCTTTAGAAGGAAGGGAAGATACGTCAAACAACCGTATGACGATAAGAAAGGCTTTCGGAAAAGCAAAGAGGACGAGAAGCCAAAAGATGATCGTACTTGCTTTAAATGTGGGACCCAAACCACTTTATTAGTAAGTGTCCCAAACGGGATGATCAAAAGGCGTTCGTGAGCGGCACATGGGGAATGAGCGGCGAGGAGGACGAAGAAATTTGTCTCATGGCAAATGACGAGGTATGTCACGAATACTATAGTAGCTCATCACTTGATGACGACTCATTGCATAATGAATATGACAAACTATGCAATATTAGCTTAAAACTAATTAACAAAAACAAGCTTTTAAAGAGTCAAAACCAACGTTTAGATAAAGAAGTCATAGAATTAAAAGCAAAATTAAACGTTTAGAAAAGGGTAAAATAGCAAGTGGTGAATGTGAACTTTGAGTTCAACTTCAAACACTAGTTGATCAACTAGATTCTAAAATTGCTAGAATGAGTACGAATACTTTAGATATGATATTAGATAGTGTTAAAACCGGTAACAACCAAAAGGTTTAGGTATTCAACAACTTGATCCATCAACTAGTGAAAACAAAGAAACACAATTTGTTAAGGCAATAGAAAAACCAACCACTGTTGTGGCGGATCCCACGGATCCCATCAAAAGGGAACCGGCTAGTGTTAAGCTAGGGATCCGTGGGTCGCTATAGCAAACAGGTAATAACGTAGCTTCTTCATCTAGAACTGAGTTTGTTATCGTTAATAGGAAGAAACCAACTCATGTCACCACTAGACAACCACCCCCAAAAATATAATCCTACTTTTGCAAGAAACAAAGCTCCATCTTTCTCAAAACCTAATCCATCTAGGAGACCTAATAATGTTTACCCAAGAAGTAACCATCAAATGGGATGGAACCCAAATATGCAAAATAGTTTTCCCTTTCAAAACTTTGCTTCATGGAATGCATACTCATCTTATCCATACATGTCTAATATGAATGGAATGTTTAACACTAATGGACCCATGAACAAATGGGGACCAAACTTTTTAGTTAATTATTTTCTTAAGTATTCTTAAAGGTCGACCTAGAACCGGATGAATGGGTCAAGGATAGCGGGTGCACGAGGCACATGACCGGCAACAAGGATCTATTCTCCACATATGAATCCTTCAATGGAGGTAATGTGGTGTTTGGAAATAGCAAAAGTAAAATCATCGGTAAAGGTACGATTTCTAACAAATATCTAACCATTAACGATGTGTGTCATGTAGAAAACCTAAACTTTAACCTCTTAAGTATAGGACAAATATGTGATAAAAAGTGCAATGTACTTTTACCAAAACCGGTAGTAAGATATTAAAAATGGCCATAACCATAGGAAGAGGTATTAGGAAACATGGAGTCTATGTCATTAAAATCGGTAATGAACCTAAAGAAAAAATATGTCTTACCTCTATGGATGATACTTCGACCTTATGGCATCGAAGATTGGGTCACACCAACATGCGACTTCTTCAATCGCTATCATCCAAAGATCTAGTAAGAGATCTACCTAAGTTAAAATATGAACATCACTTTTGTGATGCTTGTAATGTAGGAAAACAAGTTCATTCTAGTCATAAAGCTAAAAACATGGTGTCGACAACTAAGTGTCTAGAATTGCTACATATGGATTTATTTGGTCCATCCGCTATCCAAAGTTATGGAGGCAACTACTACACTTTGGTCATAGTGGATGATTATTCTAGGTATACATGGACAAAATTCTTAAAGAACAAAACGAAAACCTTTAATTATTTTGAAATATTAAGCAAAAAGATCCAAAGACAACTAGGAAGTCCTATAGTGTCTATTAGGACGGATCATGGTAGGGAATTCGATAATGAAGTGCAATTTGGAGCCTTCTGTGAAGCTAATGGTATTACTCACAACTTCTCGGCTCCCACGCCTCCACAATCGAATGGGGTAGTAGAAAGAAAGAATAGAACCCTACAAGAAATGAGTCGAACCATGCTTAATGAACAATCCATACCTCAAAAGTTTTGGTGTAATGCCTGTAGGATCATTATATTTATTGTGTTGATGATTCTGGTGGTCTTGGATGATCAAAATACATGTTTGCCATAGTTAGAGAGTTAGTAGAGAGAGAGAGGGTGTTCTTGCTAAAGGTTTACACAAAGGGAATATTAGATTGAAGAAGCACCATCCTTCCATGGATGGAAGGGGTATTTATACTTACAGACACAACGACCTCCTATCGGCCTGTGGATCGGGTATACAATGGGTAAAGACCCGTCCTTCCTCCACGGTGTTGCACTAAGCTATACTACGCTACAAACTAATAAATAAACTACTAAATAACGTAACTAATGACAAGTCTACGAGCTAAATTATGCTAGATAATATTTGGGGTGACCGACTCTTCACTATGGACTTTTCTAATTCTACAGTCTCCCCTAAGGGAGGTCACCCCATGTTTTACATTTCGAATCCTATAATTCTATTCTTGACTTTGTTCTTGAGCTCGTAGACTTCAATTCTTCAATTCCGCAATCTTTGTGCATAAGCAGTGCAACTTCAAAGTCCGCATAGATTTGTACATTTAGTGGAGGCCTTTAACTGATCCACATCTTTGATGATCATCGAGCTTTCATTGAGATCATCAGCCACAGTAAATCTCTGGATCACCCTTTATTGTGTTGCCATCATGTGAAGTTGTGACTTATGGACCGACATGCTCACACTTTTGAATCATTACATCTTTCCATCAGAGTAGCGGAAGCCTTACTGGTTCATGATATTTGCAGCGGCGAAGCATAGTATAGAAATATCGAGCGGGGTTATGTAGATAAGCACAAGTCATGATTTCTTCAAATTAAGTGTGGATGCTGTGAGCATGCGGCTTTATATTGACTCCTCAATTACGATCACAACTTGGCGTCCAAATGTACTTCTGCAAACAACAGTTAGCAATAAAACACACGAAAGTGTCTTTGATCACTTTCGTTTGAATTGAGGTACACGGCCCACGGTTCCCCGTTGATCAGTACAGTATGCTGTGATCAGGTAGGATTCCTAAGAATCTCCTTGACAGGGTTTCGCAGCTTTTCTAGCCGTTCTCAAACCGGGACGTCTCAAAGAAGACAACATAGAGTGAGTGAACCAGCGAATTGAGATTCACTGATTGATGAAAAATGGATTTGAAAACAATCGCGTATTGCTTAGAAGAAAGAGTTTTGCAATACGACGAAGGTTTTATGAGAAAGATCAATTTTCAATCAAAATACTTTTGTATTTAAAAGAGTACACATTCGACGTGCTAGAGAAAAGAAGATTTTGCACATCGAACGGTTTTTTCCAAAAGTATTTTTCAATCAGAGAGATACTTTTGAGTTTGAAAATGAATACACATTCGATGTGCTAGAGAAAAGAAAAGATTTGCACATCGAACGGTTTTACCAAAAGCATCCGTCAATCCATTTCTGGACCAAGGTTGATTCACGAGTGAATCGCCCCATCGTTTCTATCCAGTTGTCACATGGTTGATCCATAGAATAGATCTCACATGCCACCTACCGGGAGCTTGTTTGATGTTGGCTCCAGAAGGCTTTCCATCTTCATTGTGAATATGTATGCATAACACTTTCGGATGTTCTGGCAATACCACAAGGATAATGCGTAGGACTCTTAATATATACTTACTTTCCACATTGTGTGAAAAAGCAAGTCTTCATTAACTTTGTGTCCTAATGAGATATTGTGGATGATCTCTTGGCTCTAGACTCAATAGTGCACATTTGGTTCCTATGCCAGAGACTAGGGAGAGGGTCTCCTTCTTCAATATCAACAATCTCTAAGAGAAAGTCGATAGATAATGTCGGTTCCCGTGAGAATGAAACAAGTCCTTTTAAGAGGAACTTGAGTAGCTTTAGGAAGTTTAGTGCAGGTCGTCATCTGGGTCCATGACGTCTTGTCTTCAATACCGGTGTTACCTTAGTAAACACTAGTAGCATATGTATTGAACCCGGTTCTGCCCTAAGGTTGAATTATTGGAGGGCTATTTCTTTTCACCCTTTTCTCATATTCATTTCTTTTTTATTCTTCAACCCCTTCAGTGCTTACCAAGACTTCATAACTAGAACCTTGTTGGGTTTATTCTAGTACTAGCTCTGTCTCAGTCCACACTCTTCCCATATCTCACTTTTCTCCTTTTTCAATATACCTAAGGACTCTACACTATCTAGTGGATTGTCCCTGGTAGATCCCTCTGGCTCTGGCGGGATCGTGGGGAACAAATACCTAACCTAACCATCCTTATAACACCATGCATAAAGTAAATTGGTCGGTCTTTTGGTACCGTTCATTCTTCCTTAAAACCAATTGAAAAATCATTTGGAAAAACAATCAAGGTACTTGTGATACGAGATCAAAGCATTTTGTACCTTAATAGTTTTGATCATTTAGAAAACCTCCCCCTCAACATGTGCATATGATTTAGAATTGTTTAGCACAAGGAGGCAAGAGGACTTTGAAATATTTTCTTTGATCACAATTTTCATACGAAAAAGCCATTTGATTTTCATGGTAAAATTCTCCCCCTCAATATGTGCATAGGATAAGAGAAATTATTTTAACACATAGAGGCAAGAGTTCTTTTGAAGCACATCCACGAACACACAAGCCATTAAGAAACCATTTAAAACTCAATCAAGGTACTTTATGTTAAAACATAAAAGCATTTGCACCTCGATAGTTTATTTTCTTTTAAAATGCACACCCTCAATATATGCTTGAGATTAGCGTTTAGCACATATGAAGGCAGCACGCACAATTAAATCAAAACGATCACCTTTTATCAAATTTCATTATTAAATCACAAATTCTCCCCGATCAAAAATATCAAACCCTTTGAGATTTTGGATCCCAAGTGATTTAATTAGGTTTAGAAACATGGGAGAAAATGTGGCCTTGTTTAAATACTCATCTGGTTTTTGGATAAATCCTCCTCCTCAACATATGCATTGTGTATTTGAAATCGTTTGACACATGGAGGCAGGAGTGCCTTTAAAGGACTAAAACCAATTCCATTTAAACAGATAAGAGATTTAACTCACGATCTCTAACCCGATCAAAATTTCAAACCTTTTGAGATTTGTGATCCCAATTGATTTAAATCATTTAAAAGATTTTGGGGAAAGACGTGGCTTGATTTAATTTTGAAAAAATGACAGATAAGGACCATTTTAAGACATTAAAGATTGTTAGTGTCCGGTATGATTGTTTTAAGAGATCTTTTAGGTAAAATAAAACAATTTCACAATCAAACAAGAACAAAAAAATTTCATTTTGAAAGATCTTGATTCTAAAGAAAATCAAACCATGACATAACATTAAATCTTTAGATCACCACTTAATTATTGTACAAAACGGAACTTTTGTGATGAAATATTGTTTGAAAATATTTTATTTTAAATCACTCTCCCCCTCAATCGATGACCGAAGTCAATAATTGAGTGACTTAGGTTTTGATAAAAAGAAGTCCGGTGATTTTCAAAATTTAGTCCAATATATTTTCAAAACAATATTTTTCCATTTTCAAAACAATATTTTTCAAAGTTTTATAAAAATGGTATCATCCGTTATCCTGCACAAAAGATACATTAGTGGTTGAGAAGCTTCCGTTGTTGTTCTTTGTAGGGTTTGGAAGAAAAACCCGATGCATATGCAGTGAGACTTCTTCTTTCGTTGCATTTTAATGCCAAGCGAGGTCAAATTAACCTCGTTTCTTCAATCACTTAGAAGAAAACCATCACCGATGCAGTGAGACCTCTTACGTTGCATTTATGCCAACTCTCCATAGAAGTCCAATTAAGCTCCGTTTCTTCATTTGTCAACCCAAGATATAGTTACCCTTTCCTCTCGGCATCCAATCATATTCAATTGTGGGATTCGGATCGGGAATATTCTTATATACCAATATACCTGCATATGTTAGTGAACACACATACAAATATATGGTGGTCGACATCACCCAAGCAGCAATCGACTAATAAAAGTCAATTCAACATATCAATGAGATCATATAAGTATGGGATTATGTGTTCATCAAACTCTAATCATCTAAACCTAACAATCATATCCTAGGCACCTAGTCCTTCAACGTAGGTTAACATCATTTTTAATTAAGCATATAGGATAATTAAGAAAGCCCGTTAGATGATATAGATTTGAAAACATTCTCCCCCTCAATCAATGACTCATTTTATTAAAAGATTAAAAGCGCAGAAGTCATTGATTGAGTTTTCAAATTTAATAGAACTCTGAATCGATTGTTTTAAAGCAAAACTCATTTACCACTTTTTTGTTAAAACAACAAATATTTTTAGAAGAATTTTAGACGGAAAAACATTTGTGTAGGAACAAGCGATCCTTCGACATACTTTCCTCATTTTGTTTTAGGATAAGTGCACGAAATATTTTGAAAATTGGTTTAGCGCAACACTTTCCTTTCTTTAAGAGCGGGTTGCTATCGGAAATAATAGCAAGCCATAGTTTTAAGCACGGTTCTGATCGAATAGCGTAAGCCATTTTTAGCGGGTTCTGATGCGAAATAGCGTAAGCCATAGTTTGTGACATGTTTTGGAAAAAGAATATTTACACCTCCTGCTCGAACTTCATCTATGGTCCGTGCCATTATTGAATGACATTTCTAAGACCGTAGATGTTATCGATACCAGAAGACATGTCATGAGAAAACATATTTTTGGTATTTTTGAAATTTTCTGATTTTTATGGATTTTTGTTGATTTTATATTTTTCTATTTTGTTTTTGTTGGTTTTATATTTTTGTATTTTGTTTTTAATAAATATTTACAAAGATAGAATAGATGATATAATTTAAGAGGATGATGATATGAGTACCGAGATAAGGATATCAAGCGACACGTCGTAGAAGATAGAATATGTCATCTCTTAAACTTCCACCACCAAAGAATCCGAGGCTCTTGAATAGAAGTAGAACATGAGCCTTTGAGAAAAGTGAGACTTTGGCGGCTTCCCCAAACCGAGAATCCATAGATGGCGATTCGAAGCTCTATTTCAAGATTGCCTTAGCCAAGTGCACAGAGAAGCACACCATTATCATAAAACCTTTGCTCCTTTTAAGAACGATCAACGAGATTCTCCATTCGGGGTTATATCATCCAATAGAAGAACAACAGCGTTTCATCCCACACTTAAATAATCTTCTCAAATTCCTTTTCCACTGAAGTCTGAGCAATCCATTCCAAAAGGTGTCAAGAGAACAATTCCCCCAAGTAGTTGAATTGATGCATCATCTCTTTGTATAATGCTCAGAACTCTCCCAAATACACATCATAAGGGAATGAAGAACACCTCCCTATGTTCACATCTTTCGTCCCTGATGATAGTGTATGAAGCTCAAGAACCCGAAGTACACCAATACCCAAGAGCTCTCGAATACACATCATGAGGGGAATGAAAACACCTCCCCATGTTCACATTTTTCTTCCCGATGATGAGTGTATGAAGCTCAAGTATCCGAACTATACCAATACACAAGGAATGAATAACGATAACATTGAAGAAGCAGCCAATCACGATTATCTGCGGGCGACAATCTGCTGGATGTCAACTCCGGAATAAGTGATTATATATCTGAATCACTGATTAAGCACTCGAGTGAAACATTTGAGCATCCCAATGTACACAATCTCTCTCCCCCGATCATTGCGATACCATCGAAATCACCACACACTTGTGTACCTCTTTTATCTTCCGAAACTAACTCTTCCATCTCTTCCCCCACATAGTTGGAATAAGAACACTAAATAGCCTTGATGAGTAAAACCTTGAGTTTCTCTGCGGTCATGACATTTGTTTTCCGGGATATCTTCAATCACTTAGAAGAATTAAGTTCATCAAGTTTACTCGCCATGAGTCAAACCTTGAGTTTCTCTGCGGTAATAACATTTGTCTTTTCGGGATATCTTCAATTACTTAGAAGTATTAAGTTCATCAAGTTTACTCGCATTTAGATGTGTGTCTCCTTCCCCCTTGCTTGTTTTGACACTTGAGTCAACAAATCATTATAAGCCCGTATACTAGAAATTTGTTGAGAAGAACACTTGAACTCTTGTGAGAACCAACTTTCTTGAAGACTCTCTCGACTATTTTTATCAACCCTTATGTAGACAATTTGAAGTGACCACATTGAAGAAAAACCCGATATACCATACTTGGCCGGAAGTCAACTTCCCCACATTTGTATCTTAAGCTTGCACCTAATGATGGAAGAAGCGATTGTTAATTTATGCTTCAAGCAAATCTCTACGTACTCACTACTCAAGCAAAGTATGAGACATTAACACCTCTTGCGATTATCCACACCGTCATATCGTGTGACGAGTAAAACAAAGTAACTCCTAATAGTGATAGTTAACCGGTCTTCAACCATCCACCTTGACTGGCGGTAACTAGATAAACCAAGTCTTCAACTAAAATTCTTAAGCCCGAGCAAGTTATTAAATAAGAACACGCCTTTTGTGAAAGTCAACTTCAATCTCAAATAAGTGATAAATGATTAACTCTGAAGTCATCAAATTGTGTCAAATGTCAACCGTGAATAAATGTACAACCGGATGTACATTGACCCATTTAATGAACCGGAACAAATGATTCCTCAACATCAATTCCATCTTCCTAAAGATATACATATAAAGACTAATCTGGAAGATTCACCAATAATGTCTTCAAGCAGATGAGGTAGTCATTTTCCTTAATGTTCATGTGGTTGATTTACAGAGTGCACAATAATCCGTGAAGATTTGGTAAAGGACTACCAAAGAGCGGATCATTTTTCATGAACAATAATCCGTGAAGATTTGGCAAAGGAATACCAAAAAGTGGATTATTATTCAATAGTGCAACTGCAATATAACAATAGTCAATATTACGCCTCCCAAAACCGACAATTTGTTTGTTAAATGCCGGATTAGAAGAAGTCTTTAGATAATCAAATGCAACTTCGTCTTTAGTCTTCTAACATGTAGCGAGAGAATGTAGAAGCTGTAGACTTGACCTTCTTCAAGATTGTCCGAATGGGGAATAGAGTGTTAACATCTTCAACTCACACAAAAAAGCATCCCACCAAAAGCATCCCAATTAACTTACATCTTGCAAATCCCTTAACTAAAATCCCTCCCAATCAAACAAGAACAGAAAGATGTTCATCAAGGAAATCGCAATCAGGGCCACAACGACACACAAGATGGTAACACCAAACTACCAATCACATCAAACAAGAACAGAGAGATTTTTCGGAATCATCATGTTGATGTATACGTGAAGCATTAACCGGAAGCACTTTGTCGATAAACTCATCAATCCGAGTGAAGATGTCAACCAACGGCTCTTAGAAGAAACTACATTTGAAGATGATCCGATAAGAAGAGTCTCGGTTCTTACATGAGTTAGGAGCCGTTTGACCATATATTCTCAAATATCAATCAACCATGCAAAAATTCACACTTCTTCTCCCCCTCAAGAATTGCATACGGAGATGCCATTCTTGATAAAGTAAGTGAATTCATCCAAAAGTATTCTATTCACACTTCTCCCCCGCAAAATTAGCACATAATGTCGCCATCGTCATTATAGTTGAGCAAGTGGAATAAGAAAATAATCAATGGTAGCCCGTTCACTTGATGTGAGCACATGGAAAAGTATGAAGCATGTTGATGAGAATGGTCATAATAAGAAGATTTCTCTTCTTCAGGAGATAAAGCGCACGACATTACCTTTTCTTTTCTTTAGAGAACGAGGCATGGTTGTGTTCATACGTCATAATGTTGAAGTTACAGGCTGGCCCAACGTGAACGAGACATCATAAGAAGATTTCTCTTCTTTGGAAGATAAGCGCGAAACGTACACTTTTCTTTTCTTTAGAGTACGAGGCATGAACTGTAGTGTACATACGTCATAATCTCTCTCTTACGCTCTTAGCAAAACATGTAATCATCCCCATTATCATTCAGGCTATTGTGCGTGACGGTGATGGAGAAAACCCAATATGATGAATTTGACCACAAGTAAACTACCCCGAACTTCGTGACTTAAACTTGCACATATGTAACAAAAGCGGTGCTTGGATTTCCATTAGCATCTCTAAGTACTCTCTATGTACTCTATACTCTTCAACCAACCAACCATCAAGTATAAGGCGTACATTACCTCTTGAAAATCCACAATTCAATGTGACACTGAGCACTACAACGTAACTCCTTAAAGTGATAGTTATTTTGTAGTGGTATGAGCCCAATTCCCCCAAGTGGTAAAAGAAAAGGTAAAAGACACCCAACAATAACTAGATTTCCAAGTCTTCGGTTTTGATAATAAGCATCGAATAAGGATCATGAAGAATCTTCATCCAACCATCCCCGATACCTTCAGATACTAAGTACACTCGCCCGTGATATTTCACTTGAACCTCAAATAAATAATAGCGATTTAACCCCGTTGTCACATATTCTGGTTCAAAGCTCAATTCTAGCCTCCTTTGACGTTTAAAGTGAACTACGATAATGGTTTTCATCCCGACCATGGTTAAAAGCAAATAACCTCGTAAAACCAAGTAATAAAAAACCGCCATGACCGAATATTCAAACACACATCCAATTCATGAAATACATCCTTTTATCCCTTCTTGAGTAAACCAGTACACCACATCGAGATAAGATCCGAAATACACTTTCCTCTCTCCAGGATGGTTCCATCATCACGGGATTTTACAATTCTATGGTCTAAACCGAGAAATAGTTTCTTTCTCGGGATTTTACAAGACCAAGAATAAACCGTAAGATAGATCCGGAAATGCACTTTACTATTACCGGGATGTTTCCATTGTCACGGGATTTTACAAGTCTATGATTCAAACCGAGAAATAGGTTCTTTAGCGGGATTTTACAAAATCAAGACAAAACCGTAAACAATGTCAACGAATGTGTAATGACAACTTTGGTTTCGGTGAATATCGTTTTAGGGGTAATTTATGCACGCCCGATTCATTATTAACCATCACATCAACAAAATCATCAACCATCCAAACACTTTGGTAAATACATCACGCATTATGTAAATATTGCGTGACCACTTGATGAAGTATACCGATATGTCAAACTTGATCATGAAGTGAACTTCCCCAGATTTGTTACTTAAACTTGTACTAATCCTTGTGAAGAAGAAGCGGTGTACCCAATGTACAAAACCTCTTGACGTATCCTCAACTGCGTGAGACACCGAAGTGATAGCTACATTGTGGGTTAATTGAGAAAGAATCACAAACGCAACTAAATAGCCAAGTCTTTATCACCCTCTATAAATGCACAAACAAGTCATCTTCGCAGAAGGGTAGAAAGAAAGAAGCGAAAATAAGTAAGCGCGTGAAAAAACTTATTTCAAAACCAAATAAGAAATACCAAATACACACAACCCCGTAGTCAACTTTGTTACAAAGATCAAGGCCGTGAAATAATATTCTCCGGTGAATGAGTACACCATAGTACCAAAACCGCATATCCCAACAAATCACATCATCAACCAATCTCATTATCATACCCAATCTCATCATATTACTCCAACGCATGTCCACTCTATTCGTTTTATACCCAGGAAATCAAATCCAAAACCACGAGGTCCAATCTTAAGGCCATAACATCCGATCCAATAAATAAGTCTGATCCAATTACCTCAATATCTCGCAAATCGCTCACCCAGATCAATGTTATACGGCTGATCCACACTTGTTCGAATATACCCATGAGACTTATGAAATCCCAAAATATGCGGCCCATGTTTCAAGGCCATATTTGGATTGTGAAGCCCAAAAACCCAAGTCCATCAAATCCAATTCCAACGACCAAACGATAGTGTGATATCCGGATATATAAGTTAGCATACCCTAATTATTAGGTCATTTCCTACATAACAATTTATCGCCTCCTTCAGAATATCAGTTCTCACCAACAACATCAAACCCTAATATTACTAATAAAAAAAAGCGGCCACCATTATTATTGCCAAATCTCCATCTCAACCAAAAGAAATCTCACTCCTCCTTTTCAATAACCAACAAATCTTAACACATAGAACTCATATGCTCTCAAGAACAACTTATAACGTTGATGTGTATGACCTGCGCCATAGGGATGGCTCGAAGGTCATTACGCGTGGCCACGAGATGGTAAAGAGAGGCAGGTCATGGAAAGGTAAGTGTTGATATGAAACAAGAAGGATTTATCATATATATAGATTCGAATGAGTTTTTAACCACAATCTCAAATAAGATGTTAACTAAAATGGTTTCATCTATTCATTTGATTCGAAAAGTTATCAAGAGGTGAGACTTCCCCTCTTTTCATGATGATTACGAATCAAAAAGAGAGTTGTAACATGTTTGTTAGCAACTTCTTTTTTATATTCAATAATAATAAAAGGCTTTAGGTCCATGAGACAGAAATTGAACACATAACTTTAAATTGCATTTCGAATTCATAATAACCAATGGATCTGTGATGAAATAAGTTCAGATGTACACATTTTGTTATGATTTGTACAATCACTTGAACGATCTCGAGATTGATGTTGGGTTTAATTATTTCATTTCGCCGAGTCATTTGAGATGGGATAGAAGTAGAAGTTGAGTTGGTTGTTGAAATAATGTTTGGATATGATATTAAAGTATTCATGGACTGATGATGAATTGGTATAACTGAGGTCATGAGTTGTTTTGTGGTCTTGGTCTTGTGGTTGTTTCTCCTTCATCCTTTCATGTAATAAGTCGCTAGGTCTAATATATGAGCCAAGTCACTAGTGAGTATCAAGTTGCTAGCAGAGTCGCTATGCCAAGTCGTTATGCCAAGGTCTTTAGCCCAAGTCGCATTAGCACAAGTTGCTACGACTTGTACAAGTCGCTAGTGAGTATCAAGTTGCTAGCGAGTCGCTATGCCAAGGTCTTTAGCCCATCGGTAGCACAAGTTGCTACGACTTGTAAAGACAAGTCGCTAGGTCTGAAAATAACAAGTCGCTACATATCAGTCAAGTAGGTACACAGCGCTACTTAGCAACGGCAAAGTCGCTACCATGAGTAAATACTCATGGATAAGTCGCTATGAAGACTTTAGCATTTCGATGAGTTTTCGATTAAGTTTTCCGACCATATTCAAAGGAACCGGAAAAGTGACAAAAAGCACCTTTACCGTTTGACCACACATTTTGACCTCATTATAAAGCGACTTATGGCCACGAGTTTGGTAACAAAAAGAATCATATTGATTGGACCAAAAAAATGGCAACAAAGCAGATACAGTTTAAAGACAAGGACTTTTGACTTTATGAGACCAATGATAGGATACTAAACAGACACATATGAAAAATAATTATCCGACCACCAAAACCAGTTAACTACATGAACCAAAAAACCACAAACAATAACCATGGTACGAACCACACAAATCAAAGAAAACACAATAACCTTGACTTGATACCAATTGTAGGATCATTATATTTATTGTGTTGATGATTCGGGTGGTCTTGGATGATCAAAATACATGTTTTCCAAAGTTAGAGAGTTAGTAGAGAGAGAGGGTGTTCTTGCTAAATGTTTACACAAAGGGAATATTAGATTGAAAGAGAAGCACCACCCCTTCCATGGATGGAAGGGTATTTATACTACAGACAACGACCTCCTATCGGCCTGTGGATCAGGTATACAATGGGTAAAGACCCGTCCTTCCTCCACGGTGTTGCACTAAGCTATACTACGCTACAAACTAATAAATAAACTACTAAATAACGTAAGTAATGACAAGTCTACGAATAGAATTATGCTAGATAATATTTGGCGTGACCGACTCTTCACTATGGAATTTTCTAATTCCTAACAATGCCGTTGATACTTCAACGACACATATATCGAGTCTTAAGTAGACCAATCTTAGGAAAAACTCCATATGAGTTACTCCGAGGCAAAAATCCTACGTTAAATCACTTTAGAGTCTTTGGAAGCAAATGTTTTATTCTTAACACTAAAGATTACCTTACAAAATTTGATCCTAAATCAACCGAAGGTATCTTTCTAGGTTACTCTCCAAATAGCAAAGCTTACGTCATATTAAATAAAGAAACAATGAAGGTAGAAGAGTCATTAAATATAAAATTTGATGAAAGTCCACCCAAACCCTCTCCACCTCTTGTCGATGACGAGATTGTAGAAAGTGAAGCTATAGTAATAAAGAAAAAGATAAATGAAGAAGAAGAACCTTTAAATGATGAAGTCATAAACATTAAAGAGTCCAAAGATCACCCCGTAGATAAGGTCATAGGAAAGCTAAATGAAAGAACATTAAGGTCTCAAGTTCAAAACCAAAGTAGCTTGTTTTGTTTCGTTTCAACCATAGAACCTAAGAATACACAAGAAGCCATAAAAGATGAGAGTTGGGTAATGGCTATGCAAGAAGAATTAAATCAATTTGTTTCTAATGATGTTTGGACACTTGTCCCTCCACCTAGTAATCAAACCATAATAGGAACCAAATGGGTTTATAAAACAAATTAGATGCAAACGGGGTAGTGTCTAGGAACAAGGCTAGACTCGTTGCCCAAGGGTATAACCAACAAGAAGGAATAGACTTTGATGAGACCTATGCCCCGTGGCTAGATTAGAGTCTATAAGAATACTTCTTGCGTATGCTTGTGCTAATGATCTAAAAGCTTTATCAAATGGATGTCAAAAGAGATTTTCTAAATGGTTTCATTAATGAAGAAGTATATGTAGCTCAACCTCCGGGCTTCATCGATTTTGAAAAACCCAAACATGTGTATAAATTAAAGAAAGCCCTTTATGGTCTTAAACAAGCTCCAAAAGCTTGGTATGATAGACTCAAGTCATTTTTTACTCAAACACAACTATACCATGGGGTTAGTTGACAACACACTTTTTACTAAGAAAAGAGAGTCACATATAATCATAGTACAAATATATGTAGATGATATTATATTTGGATCCACTTGTCAAGACATGTGTGATGATTTCTCTAAAATCATGCATGACGAGTTCGAAATGAGTATGATGGGAGAACTTAGTTTTTTTCTTGGTCTACAAATCAAACAAGTAGAAGATGGTATCTTCTTTAATCAATCTAAATACATTAAGGAGATGTTAAAGAAATTAGGTCTAGAAGAGTGAAACCAATTAGACACCAATGTCATCCGACACCAAACTCACAAAAGATGAAGACGGCGAATCCGTCGATAATACTAAATATCGTGGCATGATAGGTAGTCTTCTCTACCTCACGGCAAGTAGGCCGGATATCATGTTTAGTGTTTGCTTATGTGCTAGGTTTCCAGAAGACCCTAAAACATCACACCTAGAAGCCGTAAAAAGGATATTTAGATACATTAAAGGTACAACACAATTAGGATTATGGTATCCTAAGGGCACGGGAGTAGAAACAATTATTGTATATGCAGATTCGACCATGCGGTGATTACGTTGATAGAAAAAGTATAAGTGGGGTATGTACTTTCATGGGATGTTGTTTAACATCTTGGTTTCTAAGAAACAAACGGCACTAGCAATATCAACAACCCAGAAATGAATACGTCTCGCCGGCAAAGCATGCCAACAAGCACTATGGATGAAACAAGCGTTAGTTGACTACGATATTCATCTAAGCGACATAGCCATTCTATTTGACAACAAAGGTGCCATTGTTAAGCAAGAATCCGGTATTGCATTCTCGCACAAAGCATATAGAGATTCGTCATCACTTCTTAAGAGATAATGTTCAAAAGGGGAACATATTTATTGAGAAGGTAGCATCCGAAGACAACATAACCGACGTCCTCACCAAACCGTTGAAGCGGGAACAATTCATACTACTTCGTCTTGGTCTTGGTCTCATGGAACAAATGTCGTAACTTATTTGACTCTACAAGGTATGTAAACACTGGCCTTCTTCTTTTTGAGTCTAGGATCTCTATTTCACGCACAACTCACAAACAATACGGGAATTTTTAAAACCCAAGATAAGTTTTCCATCTATAGTTTTCTTATTTTCTTTATAAATATAAGTTGCAAACACATAATTACATACACATTTTCAAAGAAAACCTCTTTTCAAAATGTTTTCTAAAAGGATGATACCTTCCCGTATCAATTTCACAAAAGCAATTTCTCACGTCTAGGACAAATCGCTTTTTCATTGTTAATACAAAGTAAACACCCGTTATCTCATGTCTTGTGAATGCTAAAGGAGATACATAACTAATATGTATTTTCGGGTACATTCATTTAAGCGACAATGAATTAGGAGCATTGATAAACACAAAATTACATACTCAAGTACTAAATATGTGTTTTCGGGTTATCTCAATAGGTTACTTTTTCACTTCTAGTTTATTTTTCTTTTTTCTTAGGAGTCAAGATAACCGCAATTCCAAATAGTTTGCATATAGGCACACACTAGGCAAAAATGTTTCCAAAAGGAAAACTTTTGTGCTGCACTGAACACCAGAACCCACGGATCCCCCTTCATGATGGACGGATCCCTCAAGGGAAGGATCCGTGGGATCCGTGAGCAGAAAAGCTTTACCTTCTATTTTCTCACTTTGGATGAAAAATCCACATTTGTTTTATTTTTTGGAGTATGTTCTTTAATGCTTGTGTTCTCATGATCACATGCCTTAAATTGATATCTAATCATTAGATTTTAATCCATATTTTGGGTCAAGCATTCATTACAATGCTTTGTTTTTCTATATATAGAACTCTCAAAATGCTTGCATAACCATCTCATATTCACAAACAAACTACACCATGTCATTCACAAATTCTTTAGATGAATCACCTAGTACAAACAATCATCTTCATGAGACCGAAACCTTTGTACTTCCACCTTCCAAAATACCAAAATCAAACTCTAGGATATCCGCACGAATTAACATCCGATCTTGTTGCTTAGGAAAACCATCATCATATGGCTCATCACCATCAACTAATTCACCACAAGATGCTTCCATTATAGCACCTCCTTCATCACCAACGAATACACCAACTTCATCACCAAATCACTCACCACCTAAAATCACTCTTTTGGAACTCCTTACGACTCCAACAAGATCTCAACAACCAAAGCAAAAAGAAATAGCCTTTTGACACCTCCAACTTCTCCAAACACAATATTCAATGATCTTGAAACATCACCACCTTTAGCTCCTATTAAACTACAAGAACATCTAGGTTCTTTTCCACCACCACTTCTATCATTCGGACTTTGATCCGTATTTTCCTAGTTTTCCACCACAACTTCCGACTCTCAAATCAAAACAACCCGGAAGATTTTCGTACTCATTACCCACATCACTTACATTGTGAACATTGCCAATCCACTAGGGAAATTGCAATAGAAGTTAGGGAAGAAATGCGATTCATACTCAACCTCATCCTTGATCGCATCAATACCATTACTCATCCAAACCTCCATCCATAACCTTATGCAAGCATGGAAGGAATCATTACTACTATTTTCTATTTTTAGTACTTTTCTTTTGAAGTCATTTTCAAGAACAAGTCTTGTTCTTATTTTTACATGCTTGTAGGTGGCATAAAACCACTACACTTTGTTGTTTTATTACAAGGCCTTGTTTCCATACCTTGGCTCCCAATCTTGATTCTCGTCAATCACAAGATTACATAAGCATGTTACTAACATTTCTATTTGTAGGATTTTTATTTTTCTTCACTTGACGCCCCAAACTAGGGAGCTACCGTCAGGGGGAGTAAGCGATACGTGGACTAATTTTTCCACACTTTTATTTCTTTGAAGGGTTAACTTTTTGTTTCGACAAAAAGGGGGAGAAGAAGTAAAACTTAGGGGCTTTCAAAACATACATCTATACTTAAGTTTTACTCATCATAACTTTATGTTTTGTCATCAACAAAAAGGGGGAGATTGTTAATACAAATAAACCGTAAAAACGTTTATTAATATTTTGCGATCTCTTTGTGTTTTGTTGATAACAAATATAATGTTATCTTAAGTAAAATTATAAGGATACATGTTATTTTTGTAAAGCATTTACATATAGCCATTTAGATAAAAAAAATGTTGTAATTAATTATTTGTTGTAATAGTTTATTAGGATGGGTAAAAACCACAACCCATGGACCATAACCCATGGATCATAACCCATACCCAAGTTGGCTAGATACAATGTATACTTTAGATACATTGAATCTAAGGAAAACCCATGGACCAACCCATAACCCATGACCCATAACCAAAAAACCCATGGGAAAATAGGAAGTATCTTGTTATGTAAGCTTTTCTCCTATGGAGTGAGATATGGGATTCCATATCTTTGTACTTAAACGTTTTTGGAGTAATATATTTCGGGTCATGACCTTTTACAAAAATAGGATAGTCCCGGATCCCTAGGATTACGAGGAATCCCAAGTGGGAGGGATCCGTGGGATCCGGGAACATGACAATTGCCTATAAATAGAGAGCCATTTCTTCATTCTAACTCACCCTCTTCTTACTAAATCTCTCAAACACTCTCATTCTCTTCTAACATATAGATCACTTGATCTAGAGAGTTGTTCTTCTTTCTTTCTATTGTGATTCTCATATAGGTCCTTCTCTAAGGCGAGATCACAAGCATTCTACAAGTCATCCAAGCAATTAGGGGTCCTTGATTGATTTGTCACTCCGCAAGATTTTTGTAGCAAAGATCTTGTACTTGATATTTCACATATTTGTTGTGTAATAGTCGTGTTGGTTTGGTCCACCGTGTTACGGACTCGGTATTTAGCTTCGTACCGTAAAAAGGAGTAAGCAACATTGTGAAGGCTTCTCCGCCAAGTGAAGGAGTTTGTTGACATAGTGCTTGAACTCTCGAGTAGGTGACTCGAGGAGTGGAATAGGGCAAGGAAGGTGTCCTTGTAGCCGAACCACTATAAATCGGTTGTGTCATTTCTATCCCTTTTCTTTACTTTATTTACTTGCTTTATCATTCGATCTATACTTTCTCTACATCCATAAGATCTCACATATTAACGAATCTAAAGTTTTTGAAACTAACTTAAAGTCGGCAAAACTATTCAACCCCCTTTCTAGTTTTCCACAGACATCATAACCTCATGTTATGTTGAAAAAAAAGTTTATTAGAACCTAAAGTTCTAATATGATCCTTTTATAAAGATCAATATCATAACCTCACGTTATGTTTAGAAAAAAAAGAAGAGTATGAACCTCAAGTTCTATTATGATGAACATAATCAAAATGCAGTAACCTCAGGTTATTCTTTTTAATGTTGAATCATGATTCTCATGAAAGAGTCAAAATAACATAACTTTGTGTTATGATATTCAATTAAAAAAAAGGATAAGAACTCAGGTTCTATCATAATTCTATCAAATACATAACCTCAATTTAAGATTAGAATGTTCTATGATGATTCTCTCAAGAGAATTAAATAACATAATCTCATTATGTTAAAAGAAAAGCTAGAACATTATTCAATCAAGTGAATCAAATAACATAATCTCATTATGTTAAAAAAAGCATGATTCATCAATAGAATCAATAACATAACCTGGTGTTATGTTTAAAAAAAACATGTATATATAGAACCTCAAGTTCTATTGTTGTTAATTTTATTTTGTGTCTACCTTTTATTTTATTTTATGTTCTTTCTATTTAGAAACATAACACAATCTTTAACTTCATCTATTTTCTTGATAGTGTAAATGTTTTAATAATAAGATATATATATAGTTGTTGGATGACATCATATATATAATCAACATCATAGTCGGTCGGATTCACGCATGATACTTAATGAAGAAGAATTGTGATGCTCACATGCATGGTATATCTTTGTTAGGGATGCCTTATAACATTTTGTGTGATGATTGCTAAAATTTAAATAATATAACTTCTATGATTTTATTTCAAATTATGTGGTTATGTGGCGAGACATTGGTTAAGTGATATATTCTGAATTCGTGTATATTTAACAAAAATAAAAATATGAACTCTTATATAGCTACACATGATATATTTTTTAGATGTGTTAATGTGGAGTTTTTGTATGGTAAATGATAAATATTGAATGTTTTTAATGTGGAGTTTTTTTATGGTAACCGATAAATATTGAATGTTGTTATTCATTTGTTGCAAATGATTAACATGAATTTAACTTGTAAATGATTAACATGAATTTAACTTGTAATTTGGTTGAGCAAGGTTGAATTAAGTGGTTAACACCCTTGCCTCTGGAGACAGAGGTCAAGGGTTCGATCCTCACCCCTTGCAAGGCCGGAAGTCCTTTTCTACCTTTGTTAGAACCATAAGCAGCCTCTCTACCTTAGGTAGGGGTATGGTTGTCTATGTCTTAACCTCTCCCATACACCGTGGAAGACGGTATTGGGACCCATAACCCGTGGAAGACGGTATTAGGAGTTACGTTACTTTGCTTTTTAACTTGTAATTTTGTTGTATAAATTAGACAACTTATATGTGAAGACAAATATCTATTTTGTCATATTATTCTTGAGTTTTGCATTCTCTATGCTTGTATCGATTAATATGATTATAAACTATATCATTCAATATTACACATTGTAATAGATGCTCTTTAACTGTCTGTGCAACGCTATTACTTCACTGATTGATTTCCACATATGTTTTTTCAACAAGTTAAATGAAATGTTAGAAATATTGATTTTGTCCACATGTCCGATTTGAAGTTCTCAAACATCAATGTTTTTTGTTTCTAATATTTGTATGGATTTTTGATGTTAAGATCTATTTTAACTGTAAAATTTTTTAGGAGAACCTCGTCTTCTTCGTGAGGACCTTAAAATGGAATACTTAACGATGAAAGATTTGTTTACTTATGGTAAGATCTCAAGGTTACATTACCACACAAAAGCAAGTAATATTTCCAAAAATCTCGCTATGATTGTATGCACCTCAAGCTGCATTAAAAAAAAAGCATAAGCGAGTTTGGTCTCACAATTTTAGTGTTAGATCTGAATTAAAATGAAAATATATAACGGTGAAGATCCGTTAAATGCATGTCAATATCTAAAAAAAAAAGATTTGACCATCCTAAGCAAGAGATCCTTGAAAATGCGAGCACATTTTTCGAAATATTAAGTAGTACATCTGAATGATGAAAAGAAAAAATGCGATGAGATGGTTAATGCCTCGAATATACTTATATATCGGAAACGGATGCTTTGATATAAAATAAATGGGCATGTTTGAACAAACACGATAAACCCGTTTACTAAATTTGCTCCTTATTATCGTGTTAAAAGAAATTGGTTGGCAACCTCAAGTTGCAACATAAAGATCTCCATTCCTTCAAGTGAATGTGATAAAATGATCAACATAAGATGTTCATTCCCTCAAGTGAATGAGATAAAATGATCAATATGAGATCCCCATTCCCTCATGTGAATGTGATAATGTAACGATAAATGGTTAAAGATCATTTATCTTGGTAAATGCTATGGTCGGGTAGTTATGACAATGACAAACCACTAGTAGTGGCGAAAATACAATAAGAAAGGAGCAAACAAAAATGCTATTTATGCAAAAATGCAATGAGATGTATATGAAATACAAGTGTGTCAAAGATATTTTACACTATATTCATAGATTTAAAATATGTGCTAAGCGCATTTTGCTTACAAAAATATATAAAATTGTCATGGAAAGCGATGTTAAGTATTAAGATACATTATATTATTTTTATATCTTCCTCTCGACATATGCATTATAAAAGATTAGTCGAAAGTAATCATTGCCATAAACTTAAGTTTT
>OU343223.1:20650985-20884120 GCA_910596185.1 Chrysanthemum makinoi | reverse complement strand
ACTTGCTGAAGAGTGTGAGCAAGTCTAATTGGGGATTAAATCTGACATTTCACTATCCCCCAATTAGTGCTCCCCCCTAAACTGATAATATGTTTGATAAATGCCCTGATTAAGAAGAACTTTTTAGATCGTTAAATGCAATTCATCTTTAGTCTTCTAACATGCAGCAGAAAATGTAGAACATACTGTAGACTCGACCTTCTTCAAGATTGTCCAGTTGGGGAAAAGATAGTTAACATCTTCATCTCACCAAAAAAAAACATTCCCATTAACTTACATCTTGAAAATCCCCTTAACTAAAATCCTTCCCAATCAAACAAGAACAGAAGGATGTTCATCAAGGAAATCAGCAATCAGCCCGCAACGAACACACTAAATGGTAACACCAAACTACCAATCACATCAAACAAGAACAGAGAGATTGTTCGGAATCATCATGTTGATGTGTACATGAAGCATTAACCGGAAACACTTTGTCAATAAACTCATCAGTCCGTGAGAAGATGTTAACCAACGGCTCTTAGAAGAAAAACTCCATTTGAAGATGACCCGATAAGAAGAATCTCAGTTCTTACATGAGTTAGGAGCCGTTTGACCATATATTCTCAAATATAAATCAATTATGCAAAAATTCACACTTCTTCTCCCCCTCAAGAATTGCATACGGAGATGCCATTCTTGATTAAACAAGTGATTATCATCCAAATGTATTCTATTCGCACTTCTCCCCAACAAAATTAGCACATGATGTCGCCATCTTCATTATATTGAGCAAGTGGAATAAGAGTAATTATCAGTAGTCCGGTTCACTTGATGACTGAAGCGCATGGAAAAAGCATGAAGCATGTTGATGAGAATGGTCATAAGTGAGAAAATTTCTCTTCTTCAGAAGATAAAGCGCACTGAAGCGTACACTTTTCTTTTCTTTAGAGAACGAGGCTTGAATTGTTGTGTTCAAACGTCATAAGAAGATTTTTCTTCTTCGGAAGATAAAGCGCACTGAAACGTACACTTTTCTTTTCTTTAGAGTACGAGGCTTGAACTGTTGTGTTCAAACGTCATAAGAAGATTTCTCTTCTTTTTGAAGATAAAGCACACTGTTGGAATCACTCCTAAACCTTATTCAAGTGTTAGTTACTCATATGTAATAGTTAGCTTAGTATGGCCTTTATGTTTGTTATTAGCCTTAAGCTTATGTAGAAGGCCCATGAGCTTAGGCCCAAGCCCATAGGAGAAAGGGAAGGAGTAGGTGTGTTGCCCTAGCTCCTTGCCTATAAATACCTTATGTAAACCTTCATTTGAAGGTTGGTTGTTCAAGTTTTCTTTTCACAAACACTCTACGCCTAAACCGTATTATTTATATCGTGTGTGTGTGTGATACTTGTTCAATCGCCTCTCTATCTTTCTTATAAGCTTGTGTGGTAAACCTTGTGACCTAACAAAGGGTATCAATCGCCAAATAGCTGGGTGTACACTTTTGTTTTTGAAGATTTTGGTTTTGGGTCTTACGCGTAAACATAACCTCTTCTTTGCTTCGCTTAAAAACTTGTTTTTTACACTTTTTAATCCAAGATTATTGTACTTTCAACGTTTTAAGGTGTTAAAATACTTGTTTTTGGCAAAAAGTTTCAAACTTTATGCGAACGTTGTTTTCAATCTAGTTTTTGGACGAGGGTTTCATCCTACTCGTAACCGTTTTAGAGGTTTTGATTCATCAAGTTTCACACTTTTGTGTCTTTTGGTGTTATTGAAGCTATTTTATCACACAAAAACTGGTTTAGAAACACTTTTGGCCGAAATCAAAATTACGAGTAATCTTACGCGTAGTAAAACCCTAATCCTACGCGTAAGTGCCTCCTTGGTTTGATCTTCATTTTCGTGGTTTATTCCGTGTTTTCTTACTTGGATAAGTCCAAAATACGCCGACTTCGGATATCTTTTGCACTGTGATAGTGTAAAAGATCATTTGGGCAAAACCCTAAATTTACGCATAAGAATAAGCTTACGCGTAGAAATCCTACGCCTAAGATCTTTCTTACGCCTAAGCCTAGTCTTACGCATAAGAAAATCCTACGCCTAACTTTCTACTCCTAACTTTTGTCTACGCCTAACTTTAGTGCTTTTTCCTACTTACGCGTAAGCTAAATCCTACGCGAAACTCATTATTGTTACGCGTAACTTTGGTGTTTTTACGCATAAGTGCTACTTGGTTCTTGTCTTTTCTACGCCTAAGGACACTTCATCAACAAAGGTTCATTCGACTACAAAGATCCATTTTACCAACACAAGTTTATCAACATGTCACAACCACCATACTCTAACTATTTCCCTTACACTTATCCTCATCCTCAACGCCAACAACAACTAACTCCACAACATCAACAATGGAATCAACAACAAGCAATTTATCAACAACAATTTAACCAACAACATACTCCACAACTTGCTGCAAATCCACAACCTCAAATGGTTCAACCACCACCAAGTCTTCAAGCTCAACCGCACAAATGACTTCAATCAACATCCATCAAGGATCACTATGAGGGAACCCACTTGGTTTGCAAAGATGTTTGAAACTTTAAGCAGCCAACAATCAATTCATGAGGCCGAATCACTTGATAGACCTCCAATGCTCACTCCAGGAAACTACGATCAATGGGTGATAAGGTTCTTTAGGTTTTGTGATCTAAAGAAGCCACATGGAAAGTTCTTAAAGAAGGTTATCTTGAAAGGTCCATTTGAGATGCCTACTGTCATTGTACCCGGAGATCCAAATGCCATTCCACCAAGAGATGAACAAACGAACATTGCTATGTTGCACTTGAATCCTCAAGATCTTCTACACTATGAAGCAGATGAGCTTGCAATGGAATATATCCTCCTAGGATTACCAAACCTAATTCTTCGTAGTGTTGATGCTCAAAAGACTGCAAAGAAAATGTGGGATCATATTCGCCTTCTTATGGAAGGATCTGACTCAATCAGAAGATTTGGAATCCAAAATTTACTTGGCTTATGAACACTTCATGATTGAACCTCGAGAGACACTCGAGTCCTATCATCACCGATTTTCAGACATCATCAATGATTTGGATAAACACAACATCCACATGCCAAGAATTGCAGTGAATACTAAGTTCCTAAGTAGTCTTGGTCCCGAATGGGAGAAGTATGTCATTTTTCTCCGTCAAGCTAAAAACATGCATCATTCTACCTACGGATTATTGTACGATTACTTGAAGCCTCATGAAAAGGAAGTTGATAGGAAAAGGATTCTCCGTGCTCAAATTGCTCCACCGACACATCCGAAAAATCAACAACTTGCCTTATATGCTCAAAATAGTTATTCTCCTCAACCAAAGAACTCAACCAACTGCTTACAATCACACCACATGATCCTTCACAACCTCCATCTCAACAAACTCAATTGGTTCCATACAACAACAACAATGCTCAAGCTGAAGCTAATGAGGAATCTGATCCGCTCAAGCATGCAACAAGGATTTGCTATGATTGCTAATGCCTTTAGCCGTTATACCAACAAATCCAACAACCGTATTCGCTCCTCATCTAATACAAGGAATCAAGCTGTTGTGAACAATGGACGAGTTGAAGTTCGGAATCGTGGTTATGGTCGCCGATGGGCGGTGGTCAAGGGTTTAATGTGGGTAGGAATAACAATCGAGCTCCAAGTGGTGGAACAGGAAATGCTCGAATGGGTTGAATGGTCTTCGATGCTACAACTGCAATGAGAAGGGACACTGGCTAATGCATGCCCAAAGCCAAGGACTAGGGGCAGTGCTTATTTCAAAGAGGCTCTTCTTTGGCTCTTAAGGATGAAGCTGGTGGATCTCTCACGCACAAAGAACGAGCTTTATGGCAAATGCGCACTCGATGATGATATGGAGGATCTGCATGCCAATGCAGCTGTTATGTTGATGGCTAATATGCATGAGTTACACATGAGTGACACAGGCCCAAGTATGACACCGATGGCTTGTCTCGGTATCCGAACAAACCATATTTATCTCTCGATCTACTATCTCCGCCAACATCCTAATCCGGCAAGGCTCAAAATGTTCAAAATGAGCCATCCACATCTCATTCCGACGATTTTCAACTAGACCCCGTAGTTATATTTGACGATCAAGATGACCAAACCCGGTTCCCTTGATAATCAAATTGACTCCGGGTTATACTTGAGGATCTCAAGTAATGATCATGTTGAGACTCACGCTGAACACGCCGAACTTTTGCCTCATCCAGATTTTGCTCGCTTAATACAAGACCAACAAACCATAGTGGAAAAATGTCATGCCATTAATCAGAACTTGAAATGCAAAAATGCACTGCTAACCAAGGATTTTGAATGTTTACAAAAGCAACTCAACTTTTTCAAAACTCAAGAAAAACGGGAAAACGGTTTTGAAGCAACCTTTGCCAAATCTTATCAAAACGAAAAATATTTAGAAAGACAGATGCGTGATCTAGCCGCTTCAAAGAATGCTTTGTTGTCCGAAATAGAACAACTGAAACATGAACATAAAAAGCAAATTAACGCTCTCACCTTGGAAAATCAAAAAGCTAAGGCCGAGTTGTTAACTTGTCAAAAACAGTTCTCTGCATACAAAAAGCATTCAACTAAACGAATAGATGATCATCTTGAAGAAATCATCGGCTTGCAAAACAAACTTAAAGAGTTTAAAACTGTTGTTTACAAACATGGCGAGTCGGTCACACCATTGAAAAGTTTACTTTAAAACCCAACCCAAATGGATATGGACCGAATCTTGCTGATTACAAACCTAAGCTTTCAACAAAAGCATTCAAACCAAATCCTCGAAGTTTCCAAAGTGCGAATATAAAGTTGATCATTCTGTTATGAATGTTGTTGAATATCATCGTCAAGAGGAATTAGATGCGGAAGACGAGAGTCGATCAAAATTAGAAAAAGTTGTTTACAACAAACCTTTTAACTATTCAAAAGCGTCACTTTCGTCACACCAACGGATTCTTCTAACACACCAAGGGTTATCATCAAAACACCGGAGTCTTCTAATGTTAATCCCCAACCAGATTATGCACAAATTTATGGTCCTTTACCTTCCATCGGTGAAGTAAATTCAAAACCTGAAAATCGAAAAATTCTTAGATATTTTGACATCTTCATGGTTGACCTCAAAATTTTACAACATGAGATAGAATATCGTTCTGAAATCAAAATTGATCACTTTCAATCGCTCGCGCGAGAACAAAGAGACATTTTTCAGAAAAATCTTTACCTAATGTTAAAAATTTGAAAAATTGTGCATTAGCCTGGGAAAAGGATTTTCATAAGGAACTTGGAGTGATGAAGGTCGTTTTCGAGAAAACGGAAACATCTATTTCTAATACTAAACGTAAAAAGAAACTGTTGAGAAAAGATGTTGATCGACTCTTGGAAGATGTCATCCGTGCTGATGTCCATAATGTTGTGCTATTGAATTCTTTGTCATATGCATTTGATCATACCTCTGCCGATACGTTGAATCGTGTGATAAATGTTGAGAACACCGATAATGTGCTTCAGATCGAGTCCTTAACAGTTGAAAACAAACGATTGTCAAACGAACTTTCAAATGCAATTCGTCGCCTTAATTGGTGTCAAAAAGATATTCACGATCAACAACATTGCTTTTCAACACAAAATCGCCAGCCATGCGCAAAATCTTCTCGATCCTAAAATTGAGCGACTGGATGATCAAAACGTGTCTTTTAAGTGTCAAATCTCAAAATATGAACAAGAACTTTTAAAATTTAAAAAGGAATATGGTGTCATATTTGATTTACTCAAAAAGACTCGTGATGAAGCATCAAATGAATTTGATCATTATCTTGCACACACTAAAGAAGTTATGCATTTTGCTGGAAATGTTCGGTCCGAAAATCAAGATCTGATTCACACTATCCTCAAGTTAAGAGAAATGTTAGGAAAGTATGAACAACTTCCGCCAACCATCATTAAGAGATTAGCCCCAATAACACTTAGTACTCATGAACCTAGAATCTCTACTGCCAAATCACAAGTAGCTAACGTGCTTCCTTCTACTGAAACAGAATAGTTGAGCCTTTTCCAAACGTCCGCACTTCACACCCTAGGAGCACTCAATCGAAGAATAGGAAGTTGCTAACTAAGAAAAGATCAATCAAGAATGCTAAAGTAGAAGAACACCCTAGGACTATGAATAAGACTCACGCTGCTCCACTATAGATATTGGCCCGCAAATGTAATAGAAATAGTGATGTAACGAATGCTAAACCGTTAAGTACTTTTGATATTCACCGATGCACCTTGTGTTATTTGTGGTAAAAGTATGAATTCCGATTGTCATGATAAATGTGTTGCTAAAGCTATCATCTCTCGTTTAAGGAATCCTAAGAACCGAATACCTCTAGGCCCACTAATCTTTCTAAGTCTGTGCTTGGTAGACCGCCATCTTTAGATTCTAAGAAACGCATTGCTGTCCCTCAGTAGCTCCCGTGTCACCTCCTAGGAATGTAGTACCACCTAGTGCATTCACTAAGACTAAAGCAAATACTAGTTGAGATGGCGAAATGGATATATAATACGCTAGGATTTAAGTGGATACCTAAAGCTATTGATGTGTGTATATCTACTATATCTGCTACGGAACCCTCTAACATTTCGGGTTCCAAATCTACTTCTATTCCATCCGTGTCGCCTGTGTGTAATGCAGTGATACAGATCATTCTCTGGATTGTTGATAGCGGATGTTCCCGACACATGACAGCAATCTTAAACTGTTATCAAACTTTATTGCAAAGTTCATTGGCACTGCCGTTCGAATGATCACTTCGCAACTATCATGGGCTACGGAGACTATGTCAATGGGAACATCGAAATTAGCAGGGTTTACTATGTGGAAGGCCTCGGTCATAACTGCTTTCAAGAGGTCAGCTTTTGTGATGGAGATTGGGAGGTTGCTTTCCGGGAGAAAACTTGTTTCATTCGTGATCTACAAGGAAATGACCTTATGTCCGACTCGCGTAATTCTAGTCTCTACACTATCTCTATGAAAGACATGGTTGCTTCATCTCCCATATGTTTACTTTCAAAGGCAACATCAACAAAATCCTCGGCTATGGCACCGCCGTTTCTCACATCTAAACTTTCAAACCATCACCAACCTTGCTCGACACAAACTAGTTGAAGGACTCCACGGTTTCGGTATTCTAAAGATCACCTTTGCTCACCTTGTGAACAAGGCAAAAGCACTCGTGCTCATTTTCCTTCAAAGGTGGAACACAGCTCTCAAGATGTGCTTCATCTTCTTCACATGGATTTGTGTGGCCCGATGCGCGTGCAAACGATCAATGGCAAACGCTACATCTTAGTAATTGTTGATGACTATTCACGCTGGACTTGGGTCTACTTTCTTCAAGCAAAGACCAAGCTCCACAAATGATCATCACCTTTCTCACGAAAATACAAGTTCAGCTACGAAACACCGCTCAACTAATCGTAATGATAAAGGCACTGAATTTGTTAATCAAACTCTTCGTGAATTCTATGAGAAAGTGGGAATTCAAAGATCGACATCTATTGCACGCATACACCGTAACAAAACGGAGTTGTCGAAAGATCTAAACCAACGCTAGTGGAAGCCGCAAGAACAATGTTAATCAATGCTAAACTTCCAGATTACTTATGGGCGTAAGTCGTATCTCATGCATGCTATACTCAAAACCTCTCTATGATTACAAAACGCCACAACAAAACACCTTTCGAGCTCGTCCATAACAAAAAACCGAATCTAAAACACTTTCATGTATTTGGATCTCTTTGCTATCCGAATAATGATCGTGATGACTTTGGAAAGCTCAAAGCCAAAGTTGACATTGGAGTCTTTATCGGATACTGTGATAATTCCAAAGGTTTCCGAACCGAATCGCCGTACAAAACAGGTGATGGAAATGATTCATGCTCATTTTGATGAACTTACGGAAATGGCTTCTGAGTATAACAGCTTAGAACCCGTCACAACCGCTTAAACTTCCCCAAACCCCATCATCACCGAACAAAGCCCCGACTTACTCGCCAACAAATGGAAAGGTTATTTGCTCTACTGCTCGCTGACGATATTGATGAACGTGCTCCGTGTGTATCCGCTGCTTCCGCCGCCAACCCGATAATACTCTTTACCCGATACACCGCTACAACAACTATCGTTGAAGATGCACCTACACCAGCTTGACTCCACCACAACAGCTTGAACAAACCGCTTCCAACAATGATGAAGCCGATGATATTCTCAATGAAATACCCCCACCTGCAGATTTTGATCCAAATGCGTTCTTCAACCCGCTTGCTAATGAGATCGCCGCACCGATGTCGCGAATCTTCAACAAACCATTTGAATCCTCGACCGCACAATGTATATCAACATCAACCCTCCACACATAGATGGACGAAAGACCATCCTCTCGAAAACATTATTGGCAACCCGAATCAACCGGCCGTTACAAGACAACGCCTTCACACGACGGTGAACATTGCATTTATGCACTCACCGCTGCCAATCTGAACCTAAAAACATCAAAGACGCAATGACAAAAGACAACCGGATTGAATCCATGCAAGAAGAACTCAACCAATTCAAACGTCTTGAAGTATGGGAACGGGTTGAAAGACCAACAGGGTCTACGCCATTGGTCTCAAAATGGATTTGGAAAACAAATTGATGTCAAGGAAATGTTATCGAAATAAGTCACGCCCGTGGCTAAGGGTTATCGCCGAAGAGGGTATTGACTTTGAAGAATCTTTTGCCCGCTGCTCGCCTTGAGGTCGTTCGATATTTCTAGCGCTCATGCTCATATGAATATGACGGTCTATCAGATGGATGTCAAAACTGCGCTTCTCAATGGACAACTTAAAGAAACGGTTTATGTCACCAACCGATGGATTCGTTGATCCCGAAGTTTCCAATCACGCCTACAAACCTAACAAAGCTCAGATGGTCTCAAACAAGTTCCTCGAGCATGGTACGATAAGCTATCATCCTTCCTCATTGCTAATAATTTCACCAAAGGTTCGGTTGACCCAACTCTTTTATACAATATCACGGGACACATATCTTAATTGTTCAAATTTACGTGGATGACATCATTTTTGGGTCTACACATAAAAGTTTTCAATCGCTTTTGCAAAACTAATGAAGAAAAATTTTGAAATGTCCATGATGGGTGAACTCACATTCTTTCTGGACCGCAAGTTCATCAATCACCCCGTGGTATTTTCGAGTCACCCAAATATGCCCTTGAATTGTTAAACAAATTTGGAATGAAAACTCGGACACCTATGCCACACAAATGGCTCATACCAAGAAGCTAGACGCTGATTTACATGGGAAATTGGTGGACCCTACAAAATACCGTAGTATTATTGGGTCTCTCATGTATCTAACCAGCGCACTGATATTGTCTTTGCCGTATATCTTTGCTCTCGTATCGGCCGCGACCAACTGAAACCCACATCTCTGAGGCTAAAAGAATCCTCCGATACATAAAGGGAACCATTAACTTGGGGATCCGTATCCGGCGATTCTGGTTTTGAACTAATCGCTTTTCGACACCACGCAGGATGCTTAGATTCACGGAAAAGTACTTCATGAGCTTTACAATTTCTTGGTGATAAACTGGTGTCATGGCAATCGAAGAAGCAGGATTGTACATCGCCGTCCTCAACCGGCGTAATATGTAGCCATGTCCGCATGTTGTGCTCAAGTCATCCGGATGAGAACACAACTCAAAGACTATGGTTACGTATTTGACGTAATCCCGATGTATCATGCGACAATCGGAGTGCCATTGCGATCTCGCAACTCGCCAAAGACTCGAAATCAAAGCACAATGATCTTCGATATCATTTCATCAAGGATCACGTGGAACAGGGTACTGTTGAATTATATTTTGTGGGTACGAATACCAATTGGCAAACCTTCTCACCAAAGCCTTGCCTCCCGCTAGGTTTAATGAGTTGGTCCACCGGATTGGTATGAGGTGTTTGACTCAAGAGGAATTGATGACCTCCTAAAACAGCCTTTTAAAACCTGTCACAAACACCAAAATCTCTTTTGTAAATAATTTTTCAAAAACAAAATACAAAAATATAAAACCCGATAAAACAACAAAAATATTCTTCTATCTATTTTCTTTCAACATTGCAAGTATTTTTTCCACAACACTATAATCTTTCAAAATTCAATATTTTTCCGATCAAGTGTTGAGGGGAGAAAATAAATTTAACCGCTTCAAAACATCTGTGTACCTGCATGTTATCATATCCCGGTTGTTTCTTTTATCAATGGTGGTAAACTTTTCTCGTTAAAATGACACCTCTGACTAAAATTTATAACCTTTCATTATTTCTCAAGTCGAGGGGAGTGTCACAAGTTTCTTTCCTATAACCTTGTTTGGTAACCAAAATGGAAGTTAAATGGCTTTGTTTGAAAAAGGAAAAGGTGGAGGGACCAAAACTGTCAAAATGTTAAAGTAATTTTAATAAAACACCTCCACCTAACTTATTCACTTCACATTTATTACTCTCAACCATATACATCCTACTAAGATTCATTCAAGTTGTCCGTTGATTTGATCATCATTTTGTAAGTGTTTTAACGATCTAAACATGTTTTTAAGCCAAGGTTTTTAATTTCATACAAATCCAACGGCTAAAATTGTTTTATGCGTGATTATGGGTTCTACGCATAAGCGTATGAACACACAATCATTGTGTGTGTGTTTTTGGTTAAAAGGAAGATGTCAAAATGTTCCAAATACATCAAGAATATCATTTTAACCATCAAAACCTACCCGGAAACACTTATTAATGATTTTTGAAAATTAGGGTTTATGAGTCGAATTGGGTTTTTCCAAATGTGAAGTGTTTTGGTCTAAAAGATTGTTGGGTTATGGTCATATATTGTTGAATTGATGATTTCCATGGTTGTTAACCACCCATAAACACTAATTGTTTGACAATTTGAAGTTAGGGTTTAAAGTTCATAACTTTGGGTAATTTTGATTCACAACGAATTAGATGTTATAACTTGGTTTATAGACTCTCAACACATCTTAGAACTACCATAATTTATTTGGTGCAATTCCCATGGCTAGAAATTATACGCGTAAATCTTAACCCTTAGGGTTTTGACCTACGCATATGACTTTCTACGCAGAATGTGTTATGAAGGTTCATGCCATAACTTGTTGATATAATGAATGCTTGTGTTAATTTTGATGATTTGATGAATTTATTTCATGCTTTGCTACGCTTAAATATTCGTAATCAAGGTCATTTGCAACTCTACGCGATAAGGATTACCCTACGCGTAGTCAAGTTATGCGTAATAATCCTACGCATAACTATTACGCGTAAGGTTCTACAATGGGACTACGCGTATCCTCTGAAGGATATGCGTAAACAAAGGACCTCTACGCGATAAGGTCTACTCTTACGAGTAAGCCTTACGCTGTAAGGTATATATATACGCCACGCAAGCCCTACGCATAAGGTCCCCTTTTCCTACGCTGTAACATTTCTTACGCGTAGTTAGATCCTACGCGAAGCTTCGCTCACGCCAGATATCATCATCGCACGCTTAACTTTGCCAAAAACTACGCTTAAGCCTGGATTGACCTTCATAATGAATTGTTACGCGTACAAACTTGTAAATAAACTAATCATAACGTCACGAATCCAATAATGTCACTAATAAACTTAATCGCTTGATATGTTGTGAACAATAAGTGATAACATAAACTTTAAAACTTAAAGTTAACTAACTCACTAAAACATTTCACGACGTCATTGGACTATTGAACAAACAAGTGACTTAGGACTCGTGACAATCATTGACACTGTACATTCAATAACTAGACAATAAGACCTTCTGTTGACTAACACTATGTCTTTCGATATGTTGGTTCTTTTGGCTAATGTTATTTCGCATCACGACATGGTCGAACAAATGATGTGGATGCATCGGTTCTTACAATTGCCGATATCTTCCGAGGGTTATCCGAGAAAGCTTGGAAAGAACAACCTTAGGGTTGACTTTGATACCCTCACTTGCTCGTAATCTTCTTGCTGATTGCTGGATATTCTCGTGAATCATCCCTACCGTAACATGCTCTCACACTCGCCACAGCCCAGAGGTCTACATTCAACAATTCGGGATTCTATGCAGAGGATCATGGTCAAAGTGCGTGAATGTGACACTTAATCACAAACAAGTCACTATCACCCGCCGACTTACGGGCCGTTCTCATCATTCCCGACATCGCCCAACCGACTTCTTTGCTACCCCTACAAGAGACAGTCCGAAATTCTTGATAGACATTGGTTATGATGAAGCTTCAGGAATCATTACTAAGCACTCTCACGTAGAGTTGAAGAATATTCCTCAACCATGGAGAACACTCTACATGATCATCACCAAATCGGTCTCTCGGTCGCGACAGTGGCTATGAGCATCCCAAGCTCATGGAACTACAAATTTTCTGGTCGTTGATCAACAAGAAGGACATTGAAATCAAGCACTGATATGGGAGGACATGATGGTATTTCACAAGAAGCTTGGCTCCAAGATTCCCTATGTCGGATACACCAAACTGTTGATCCAGAGAGCACTTGGACTTCATCCTGACATCCCCATGAGGCTCAATGACCCAGATAATCACGACATATTGATCAACCCATACTATCCGTCAATCAAAGAATCGCCAACAAAGAAACAGGATTCGGTTTTACCTGATCACCTTCTAACCACCGAAATCAAAAAGCTTGAAACATATAAAAGGTATCGGTTAGCCGTAAAAGAAGGCAAAGTTGGTCATCTGATGAAAAATCTTCTAGTACACCTACCGAAGGACCGTAAGAGGCAAGTATTGGAAGTGTTACAAGTAGAAATATTTATAGGAAGCTTCCCAAAAGGAATCCTCCTCGTAAAAGGATTGTTCCCGTAAGGGAAGCTGAACCTATTCCCACACCTGAACCGCAAAGAAAGCTTGTGGACGAAAAGCTCTGAAGGTACCGACACGATGAAGAGATTACCTACTCTAATCTGCAACTGTAACACCTCCTTCAAGTAGCTAAACCTCCAAGTCCGCCAGCTGACAAAGAAAAGGGGGAGACTCCTGTACTTGTACCGTATGATGAAAGCTCAGATGAAGAAGAAGAGCAACTGGATATATCATACAGAAAGAAGTTTAATATCGTTAGACACCTTCAAAAGGCTGAAGAATTTGCTAAAGACCAAATGGGTGGTCCCGAAGGATCAAGTGGTGCTGCCCACTCTGAACCATCTCCTGATGCGGTTAATCAACCCGATAAGGAGCCGGTGCCACCACTCTTGTGCAACAACAAATGCTTGTGGAGGATACTATCGAATATGAGTTTGAGGAACCGGAAACCGAGAAGTCCGAAAAAGATAAAGATGTTGATTATGATACGTTTCTTCTAGATAGTCCGGCGCGATCAAAGGAAGAAACCTCTGAACCTCCGAAGGATCCAGAGTCTCCTCATATCTCTTCATCATCGGATTCGTCTTCTCACTCCTCGCCACCACCATCAAAGAAGTCAACCAAATCATCATCCAAACCCGTGAAGAAACCATCTAAATCTTGGATTTCTCAAGCTCATGAACGGATTACCAAAGCCGCCAAACAAGTCGAAAGAAAACGTGCTCAACAAAAGCTAAATTTCTTTGCTGATCACATACAAAGATATGTATGACGAGCATGAAAAGATAAAAGGAGAAAGGAAGTTTGTTCAGAAATTCATGAAAAATCACCGTCAAGAGGAACTGAACGAAATGATCAAAGGCTACACGAAAAAGTACCTTCTAGAGTACGTTCCTAAAGTCACAAAGGAGTTGTTCACCAAACAACTTTATCCAAATCTTATGCGGATCGCCAAGCAAACTATTCGATCAACGCCCTTAACCGTCACAATCAATCCAACCGATCCGGTTGTTTTCTCGGATAATGAATTGCTGGCCAAGCTTGTCACACAAATGTCTGCACGATCCGGGACATTTACTTCTGATGAAGGAAAGCTGTTTCAAGCATTGCTGGACTACCAACTTCAAGAAGCTTGTAGATTTGAAGTTGAAAAGTCTAAACGTCCTAGAGACGATGAAGACAAGGATAAGGATAAAGACTCTGCACCTAAACGTCAGAAGCAGTCCGGTGAATCTTCTTTGATGCAACCTCCTCCACAACGGGCTCCTGTTCAACAAAAATCTCCTCCTCGTTCTTCTACTGAAAACCTCGGACGATTCCGAAGTTACCACCCCCGAATCAGAAAACCGATGATCACTTTGAGTATACGGGTGGTGACGATGAAGAGGTCCTTGAGCCCCTACAACAACCCACCTCTCCCAAACAAGTTCAGAAACCGGAATCATCATCTAGGCCTTCGAAAAAGAAGAAGAAGAAGACGCCTCAAACCGACGTCGTATCATGGCTAGATGACGATAAAACAGAGGAATTTGAATGGTTTGCTAATCTTGTTAACAACACTCCCTACCCTGAAGAAGGTCAGAATTTGGTAGACGGTTCTACATTGGAGCATGCAAAAGTTCTGCAAGAAAAGTTCCATGTGAAGAAAATGACGAAATCTGAAATGAAGCGAATCAAAAATAAAGCATTTCAACTTCTAAAAGACAGCTCTGAAAGTGCCCTCGAGGTCGAATATCACCTTGAAAACATTGCTCGAGCTATGTCTAACAACATGGATTGGCTCAACCCGGATCAAACATTGACTTCACACAAAGGGACAACCCTCCATACTACACCGATTGGACCAAACCTCTACCAACACTTGGACAAACAGCTGAACCAAGGATTCCTTTCAGATACTTCTTCAACAAAGACCTGGATTTTCTTCTACACGGTGACGATGATTCAAGAAAATATGCTACGTCGTTGACACTTCCATTCCCAGCAGCTGTCTACTCAAACTGCATAGCCATTGAGGAACGTGCCAATCACTTGTTCTCCAACACAGTGGAGGCATACGCCCGAGATGCATTGTATGGGATTCATCATTGGCCGTAACGCCGATGAATCTACTACAGAAGCTGTCAGGTTCAGAAGTCTCAACATGCTGTGCATAGTTCTAAAGATATCGTTGCCATCATACACGTTGACCTTTCGTCTAAGTGGGACTACACATTCCTAAAGAAGATCGTAGTCAAACGACAAGATGAACGGACTATGCTTTTCTCTAAGGCTGACTTTGAGAATTTGTCTCTCAATGACATCGAAGACATGTACCTTGCCAAGGTACAGGTTCGCATGAGACAATTCTCAACTGCAGTACAACGTGAATTTATCAAGTCACTTCTCATCTTCATAAGACGGATTGTCATCAAGGAACGTGTAGAAGATCTCCAGCTGGCTGTTGAATCTTATCGACGCTGTCAACTTCACTCCTCCAAAGCTTGATCTTCCCGATATCAACCACCTATCTCAATATACACTCATCAGCAAACCTTTCGGCGTTGTTTACCGTAGTGAACTTCAAAGAAACTGCTTAATGGCGTGTAGCGAACTCCACAAGTTCGGGATCATACTTTGAAGCTGGTTAGGGATGGAATGGCATACAGGTTGAAGGATATACTCCAGAAAATTGGGTCTCCTAAGTGCTGGAATTCTCATGAAAGGAGGGATGTGAGACGGATCATCACAATGATTGATGAACGGTTGTTTCGAAGGGATCAGTTCCGACGATTGGAGAGTTATGTCGGTGGTCGACCTAGGAGAAACATAACCGGATTTCAACGCCCTGTGCACACTCCTGGGAACATCACTGCACTTCCTGGTACCCCTTGACTTGTTTTCTTCATATCATTTTGGATGTTTGATTAATTATGTCGATGGCTTGTGCACACATTACAGTGTACAACCCGTACTTGTAAATAAAGGACCCTGTGGTACGCCTCAGTGCCACAATCCTTATAAAAGGAGCGAAAGCTTCTTACTTTTGAGTAAAACCTATCAAACCTTTCATTTTTCAAGGTTTTGCTCAAAAGAACAAGTACTTTCCCTTATGATTTTTCAAAACCTCAACCGTTTATATCACTTGTTGAGGGGAGTATTTGAAACTTTGTTCACAAATTGTTCACAGTGGTCATTCTTCCCGCAACACTCAAAATGGTCATATTTATTCTCAACTTTTCAAAAATAACATCATATATGCCATTGTTGAGGGGGAGAAAATGTGTGATAAGAAATATGTTGTGTAAAATGCAAATGAATCAGTGTGCTTCAGACTTAACCAACGAATTGACGATGCTTAACTGTTAGTAACTTGAAAAGACTTGTCCTGGACGGGTAATAATTTCAAGCTAGTTCGCTAGTGATGTAAACGTGTCTCGCAAAGGACTTGTCTGAGTAGAATGTACCATTCGAGAAACTCTTGATAAACATGAACTCTGACGGGTTTGACGACCTTTCGAGGATTGTCTACACCTTCAAGGTAGTTATTAGAGCTAGTTGTCACCTAAAAGCTGACAATGCAACTCTATAACTATGCCACGTAACCGTGTCTCGCGGGGGATTGTCTATCTTGAGTGAATCAATTCAAAATGTGCGCTCTTTCCTCACTGTGCATTTTAACCGTTAAAACACTTAAGCACATGTGGAGGGGGAGTATTTATGCAAAATCTTATCTCAACAGTGGTACTAAAATGTTTTTCATTCACAAACACTTTGAGAGATTTTTCACAACAGTGGTTTTATGGCAACATAGGTTAGTCATGGAGTTATAAGGTGACTAAGGTTAGGAATAACCGTCCTATGATCCGCCAGAGTCGGAGGGATCTACCCCAGGACACCACAAATAGTTAGTATTTAGAAGTCCTTAGGTATGATTGTAAAAAGGAGAAAATGAGAATCGGAGAAAGAAGGAGTTGAAGAATTAAAAAGAAATGCAAAGAAAAGGGTGAAAAGAAATAGCCCTCCAGATTATTCAACTTAGGGCAGACATCGGGTTCAATTCATATGCTACTGGTTGTCACTTTGTGACGCCGGTATTGAAGATTAAAAGTCGCCATGGACCCAGTGACGCATGCACTAAACCTTCTTATCCACTCAAGTTTCTCTTAACGGAAGCTTGTTTCATTCTCACTGGGAACCTTACGTAAACTATCGGCTTTCTCTTAGAGATTGCTGGTATTGAAGAAGGAGACCCTCTCCCTAGTCTCCGCTCAGGAAAACCAAAACGCACTATTGAGTATAGAGCCACGAGATTCATCAAAAGATCTCTTAGGTACACTTGACATTTAATCACTTGATGATCAACAAATAAGGTTATCAGTGGTTCATATCGAGTCCTTCACAGATCTTAGCAATCTGTCGAGAACATTTATGAGAGGTTCACATTTGTGATCCTCAGTGAATGAATGGAAACTCCTGACAGGGTCAACATTAAACAGCCCTGACAGCAGGTCACTTCGGCAACTCCCCGTGGATTGCGCTTAGTGGTCTCAAACGGTCTACAGTCGTGAGGTGATGCTTCAGTGTACCTCAACGACTCATCTGAATCGTAGGTGTACTTCGGTACATCGTGTTATCTCACTTGTGGGACTCCGATTCAGGAACGGCCTTTGTAAGAATTAGAGTTGTGTTTTCACACTATGCTGTTAACACTCTCGGAGTTCAAACTTGTAAGTGCCGGAATCCGCTTATTACTAATCGTTTAAATGTTTTCTTCTTATGGAAGCTCTGGAGCGGAATGATCGTGCAGATTCTTCTCATGCTCACGCCAACATCATCACTAATGGAAGTTCTATCCAAAAGCAACACAACAATCAGAATGATTCTTCGTCAATACAGAGAATCTACAAAGTTAAAGACTTAAAGAACTCCATCAGATGAATTCCAACGTCAAAAAGAGCGTGTGAGCATGTTGAAGAACGACGTGGAGACACTGTAGCAGCGAAGCACCTGAGGCGCAAACTTGATGCAGACAATAACATACTATCACTTTCACCACAAAGAACAATGATCAAAGAACAAAGTTAAAGATGACGTCAAAACATAACCGTTCAAAGTAAACTATCTCTACACCGGGAGATTGTTTAAATCAAGGCAATTCTTCTCACAAGAAAGAAGAATGTCAGAAGACGCCAAAGCTACTATTACATCAACGCCTTCACCGCTTTTCATCACCAACACTTGAGTGTTTGTTACTCATATGTAATAACACTTGAGGGGGAGATTGTTGGAATCACTCCTAAACCTTATTCAAGTGTTAGTTACACATATGTAATAGTTAGCTTATTATGGCCTTTATGTTTGTTATTAGCCTTAAGCTTATGTAGAAGGCCCATGAGCTTAGGCCCAAGCCCATAGGAGAAAGGGAAGGAGTAGGAGTGTTGCCCTAGCTCCTTGCCTATAAATACCTTATGTAAACCTTCATTTGAAGGTTGGTTGTTCAAGTTTTCTTTTCACTACATACTCTACGCATAACCGTGTTCATTATATCGCGTGTGTGTGTGTGATACTTGTTCAATCGCCTCTCTATCTTTTTTATAAGCTTGTGTGGTAAACCTTGTGACCTAACACGACTAGTCTTCATCTCACACCACAAAAACCGGAGGAAGACAACATGCCCTTCGTAAAAAAACACAGTGAAAAACCTACGAAAAAAATATTCTTGAAAGAAGTTTTTAGGGTTTGGGAATGATGTGGAAAAATGGGAGAAAAAATACTTTATTGTTTCAAGTTGTAACCTCCCTACCTTTCTAACCCTATTTATAGGCAAAGAAAATGAATCGGTGAGTTACACTTAGCAAACGCCTACTGGTTCAAAGCACATTTAAAACACGTGATAAACACCATGTAAAAGCGCGAGTACAACTGACATTAACACATATGTCATGTACAGTCGAAAGGACTAGCTATACACACCGCTCAAGAAATGTCAAGATGACGCCGTCTACAGTCTCAAAGGCGATAAAGACGCGTCAAATCCCAAAGATGGCGAATAAACCTGAAACGATTTATTCCTACACCTCCCCATAAAAATAGGGAGTACACACCTTTCAAACGTCCGCTTATAACCCTGATCGAGGTAAAAAGTCTACATCTAGTCATCTTCACAAAAGACAAATGTGACCATCAGCCTGGAAATAAGGAGCCTCAGAGCGAATTCTAGTAGCATAGGTAGAGATTGGGGGGACTCAAGTACAAAAAATCCAGCATCACATCATGAGTTCATGATCTAATACTAGAATGGGGGACTTGATAAAACATTAATATTAAATGCCCAATCCCATTAATTACACGCTCGAGTCAAGCCTATCACCAAGGCCCATCAACACTTGATAGAAACCCGACTTAAGTCCCAGGCCACGTAGTCTCTGGAAAGACCTCTCAGGACTGACTGAGTAAGACCAATGCTACTGCTCCCCAACTGTTATTAGCGGTTAAGATGTACCATCTGACACCGCACAGTAGGATGCACGACAAGCACCACTACATACGAGCTAAAGGACGAATGACATCTGTCCTACTTGTCTGCTCAAGGATGATCAACACCTGGCTCTCGATCAGCCACTGATCATCCTCAAAGGGTTTATCTCTAAACCTACAATACTCTCTATAAAAGGAGAGCAACCCATACAATCAAATAAGTTTTTTACACCCTTAGGAAAATACTACCTCACAGCAGTGTAGCATGGTTCTTATTTAAGTGTTACCCGAGATTCTTGATCTATATCAATCTCATTGGGTCCTTAACGTTCAACACGGGAAACCAAAAAACAAAACCATTCCCATCCAATCTATAAACCAATTTACTTACCATACGTAAACATATATAATAGAAGACTTGGGTTGGCCATGGCCCATCCTAGCTTCTACATGACTCTGTCCCTCAGTATTTTGCAAAGTTTTTTGCTCAACATCTTCAACTTGCTGTATAAGTGGAAGAATATAATATGAACCCCAAGAACTAACAAACAAGGGTGGTTATTTTCAAGAATAACATAACCACCATGAATTGAACCCTAGGTGTCCAAATTGTCTCGAAGGTGGTTACTTTGTGATACTTAACGTGTTTCACACCAACACGATAATTCAGTGACGAAGTCAGAATTTTTCACTCAGGTTGGCCAATATAAAAAAATTCGAGTAAATGAATACGTTAATTGTGAAACCTTATTACTTATGAACAAGTCAATATCCATGAGTATACTGACATTAAGTTTTTACAAATCACGCTTCTTAGTCAATATAATTTTTTAATCATAAGGTTTTTTTAGTAAACAGGAAAATTGTAGTCCGACCCTCTCTCTCAAGCGACCTAAGGCGAACTGCGATTAGGTAATAAGGTTTTAAGTTAGGGTTTCTTTTCCAGTTTTAGTTCTAGGGTTTCATACGTTTCATTAATTACTTATTTACTTTTCGATTTAATAATTATCATGTAAGATCTTTCAAGGTGCTGATTTCCAGACCCTAACCTCTTAGGGTTACTCGTTAATTGAAGTTTGAACGTCCTGGTACTTCTTGTTTGTTTCGGTTTTGTTACATTGTATGTGTATGGTTTGATGATGAAAAATGGGTTTTTGGATTTGGGAGGGGGCGGTGACAAGAAAAAGAAAAAAGATAGTAGTTTAGCCGATCAAACTAAGGGAGAAAATTCATGACTTGAAAAAGCAATTACTAGACAAAAATCTTGTGTTTGTGGGTGAGGATAGGTTACCAAAAAACCTTCGGTGACTAATGTGGTGTCGTCCTCTATTCCTTTGAAGGAGACGCATTCTAATGGCAAAGTTAATAGTCCAACAACTTATTTTGGTACTAAGAGTCCTTCGAAGGAAACTACTACTAGAGATAATGATGTAAATATGTCGAGTTCTTCATTGGCGGGGGCTAGTAATTCGGGTAATGGTTTGTCTCATAATGTTAGTTTTCCAACTTTGGAGACTAACACTACAAGCCACGTAAAAGATACACAAGTTTCAGGTAAAGACTTACCAAGTATTACGATTGATAAATCTATTAGAGAACCTAATGACCCTGTTAAAACCAATGTTTCTTCAAGTCTTAATTAACCAATGGTCGACTTAACTATTCGTGATACATCCACTACTAAGACGAATGTGGGCACAAGTAGTGACTCTAATACGAAGCTGGTTTCGTATGCGAGTGCAACCAATTCTGAAACAATAAAGAATAAAGCTAATTTTTGACTTCTGGAGGCTGAAATAATTGTGTAGATACTTATTCAACAATCCATTTTAAAGTTGTTGAAGAGATAAGTCATAAATTTGATAATACTCTTTATGGATACTTCATTGGTAAACAGGTTGCTTTCGTGGTCATTGAGTACTATGTTCATAACGCTTGGGCTAAATTTGGTATTACGGGGGTTATGGTGAATACCAAGAGTTTCTTTTTCTTCAAATTTGTTTTGAAGAATGGTTTGGAGGATGTGCTAGAGGGCCGGATGATTTGCAACATTCCCATCATACTTAAAACATGGATGATGAATACTATTCTTTTAAAAGAAGATCTAACCTATATTTCGGTGTGGGTTATGCTTCATGATGTCCTTTTGGCTATCTTTTCAGAGGACGTCTTAAGCCTCATCGCAACTAAACTTGGTACTCCCAAAATGCTTGACTCATTAACAAGAACGATGTGGATGGAATCATGGGGAAGAAGTAGCTTTGCTCGGGCATTATTTGAGGTACGAGCTAATGTTGAATTAAAGGATAGTTCAACGATTTCCCTCCCATTACTTGATGGTTCGGTATTCACAAAAGAAACTATCCGGGTTGAATACGAGTGTAGACCACCACAATGTGTTTCATGTAAGTTATTTGGCCATACGTGTGATCAATGTCCTAAAAATATTGTGGTTCCTTCTTAAATTGTTGAAGTCCTGAATAATGGATTCCATGTGGTAGTAAACAAACGAAATAACAGAAAGATTCGTTATGCTAAAGGTGCTTCGAAGGCTAAGCAAACTATTGGTTCGAAGTTTAAGTATCGGCCAAAGGGAACTACAAGCACGTCTAAAGTTACGTCTAATGTGGGTAATGGAATTGTCAATCTTAAAAATGCTAGTGATTATACTAATATAACCAGCTTGTCTAAGAATTGCTAAAGTGGGTTCTAATGCGTCTAACAGTGGCAAGAATTCACCTAGATTCGTCTTCCAAAAATGTGATTAATATGTCCAATAAATATGACTTACTATCTAGTGAGTTTGACACTGTACTTGAAGAGATTACAGGAGCTGATATGGCCACTGGAGCAAACAAGGAGAATAAAAATGTAGACACTAGTGTAGATAGTGAGGGCGAAGTGGGGGTAGTTGATAATGAAACTGCAAGTTTTCTGGCATCTAAACAAATGGGAAGTGGAAGTGGATACGGTACAAAAGGTTTATATGAACAATATTATGGAAGAAAACAGTAAGTGATGACTATGATCCATACATATGATGAGTTATACGATGATCATGGTATCTCTGAAGACCATCAGGCTTTCTGTGACGCTTGTGATATCAAGGTTCGCGGTAGAAAGAAGCAGTAAATTATTTTGATGTTACTTTGAGTCAATTGTAATCTAGTCATAGTCGTTTCTTCTTTATAGAAATAGTTTTGCTTTGTTATGTAAGCATTTTCGCCTGTGTAACAAGCTGAGATGTGGGAGTCACCAACATCCATTGTATTTAAACATTTTTTTTGAGTATACATTTACCGGGAAGCCCTTTTCCAAAAAAAAAAAAAAAAAAAATTACTGGTAACACTGTCAACTAAACTAGGAAATGTTTAAACCTTAACCAATTTTAATTTTCGATACACAAGTAAAAATTGTGCGAAAAAATGTTTTATATCCTTACATACTTGAAGCCAAATAACATTATGGATAATCAATTCTGTCAATAATTAACTGTACATTTCAAGTTGGATGTGTCAATAACAGTTTCCATGGATATTCATTTTATCTTTGGATGGGCCAAAATCAGATAAATTAGAACAAACAAGTCACAAGTATAAGATCTACACGCATAACACTAGTAACTAAGATCTTTCTTGGGTGGACCTTGGCCAACCCTAAGTATAACACATCTCCATCCCTGACACGAGGACAAACCAACATTAATAGTATGTCTAATTCCGCAATTTGTAGGACACACAGATTCATACAAATATGATATATCTCTAGCTTGTTTCACAATGAGTGCAAAAGTGGTCAATCTACGTGCACTTGTCTCATCCGAACATGGTGATTACAAAGATATCGTTTGATCATCGTACGCAACTCCGTTTAATTCAATGATAATATTCATATTAGAATATATGTCAGATTATGTGACTATTATAAGAATTCATAAGAACGTACTGTAACATTTAACACTAAGATATTATATTTTTTTTTGTCTTTGTCGACACAGTATTAACAAATGGATATGTGAGGTTCCTTGGTTTTGAATTGTCATTGCATAAATTGTAGGCCAGGCGAAGATTAAACAATAATTATGATTGTGCTGGCCGGTCCAGAACCAAGTGGGTTTTGTTTGTGAAAAGTGTGGCAAATGGGTGGATATTGGATATGGGCATACAGACTCCAGGGTGTGTATGAAAGTATCTTCGACATCATTGATGAAGCTATCCTATAATACAAGTTTAGACTGGATACTGATTAAAAAACATGTTAGGGGATGTGTAACATCTATTTTTGAGTTGTAAATGTTTAGTTCTTTAGATTGTAATTTTTTTTTTATTGATGAGATGCTAGGTTAAAGTGGCACGAATACTTCCACGGGAAGAAGTGAGGGGAAATGTGGGAAGGATAATCGGGTGGAGATGCGAGATGAATACACACAACACACATATGTGGAACATGTGTGATCAGAGGTGTGCACATGTGTGATTTATGAGGCGGTAAGGAGGGGCCGGGTGGTGTTCTCGTGTGTGGAGGATGATACATATATCTGCTCCACGTTAGCTTCCCCAGCAAAGTACACTGGGACTTGAGAACTGATGATATTTCAGTTTTGGATGTATGCAAAATAAAACAACAAACTTTATCAGTAATGTACACTGATTTGGCTAAAGATATATATTCAGGGAAAACGGATCATTTGAAGTGTGTTTGATAGGATAGTGCAACTAAAAAGGAAACGAAACTGATTTCACAAATAATTTTTTTAACTATAAAAACAAATAACTATCTATTAGATGATAGAATAGATTTGACCCAAGACAGACACTATCTCATAATTTATACCCCACAAAGTTATTTCAAACAACATGAGATACCATTGATGTAAGTACTTTGAATAACATAAAATAAAATGTTTTCGATTGAGCTTAAGCTCATTAAGAAGAAGGAAAAACAACAATCTCAAACTCCGCTAATAAAGCATATCACGGGCATGTCACATTTAAACCTGTTGGAGCTCAACAATTATCTAAACTACAGCAGTACTTGACTCTAGTATCATCTGTTGCATGTGTTATTTTTGACATTCACGCAATCAATACCTATCAAACTAGCAATCACATGGATCTTCGATTAATTTTCATATTTTTATAACTTCAATTGAAATTTATTAAATGTGAAACTTTGCACAAAGTAGTGTGAGTATTCAACAATAGCCACTCGCTGACTTAGATTATAAGCTTAAACTTTGCACAAAGTATAAGTTTTTAACGATAGCCACTCGTTGATTTAGCTTATAAGCTTAACCTAGCAATTTGAGCGTTCAAATCGTTATAAAAAATCAATCAGACATCAAATTCATATTTTTGCAACGAAATGAGCAAAATTTACGTTTGATTATTTTCTTCACTGCCCGGTTTTCTGTTTTGGTTCTTACTACTAAACAGTGGATTTAATAAATTTTTTAATAAATTTGGTCTGTGTATAATTCTTTTCTGTGACTCTTTTATTTCACCTATTTTTCTTGATATCAAACATGTCTTGCTGAGAGCAATTAAAGGGGCTGGGTCTAGTTATATAGAAAATTGTTGTTAGTGACCCTAAAAAGTGTCACAAATGATAAATCGAGGTCACTACCATAAATAAGGTTTATAAATAAAGTGTGGTCGGTAAAGACTCATCTTTAGTGACACAATAAATCCCAAAATTATAATATTTGCCTTAACAAGTGTCACCGATACCTTGACTTAGTGACACTATTGTCACTAATGTCACTTTTCTTGTAGTTATGAAGCGTTATAGATAGATAAATGTCTCTTACGCAAAACCCACAGAAGATAAAATGTCCACTTTTATTTTTCTGTGCGAACGAATTCCATTGTGTTCCAAAACCTGGGCCATGCATTACAATTGCCAAGATAGAGACTGAACCTGCAAACAAAATTTCATTATATGGACCGATAAAAAATTTCTAGCTATGATCCATAGTTGTATGCGAATTTTTATCTAAACAAAATTGAAAGAGACATGAATATTGTTTTTATATATATGAATATATGTAAATTGCATCTACTTCTTTGTTCCAGCTTATTTATAAGTATAGTAATACCTAAAATAAGTAAGTCTTATGAAGAATGTAAATATAGTATATGAACCAAACCTATAAATGGAAATTACATGTTGAATTTGTTGGAATTATATAACATGACCCCTCATATAAATATAAACAACAAACATCAAAATAATCATGCGGAAGCGTAAGGAACATATAGTGAATAATTAATTAACTAAAACATAAAAGGATGCGTACCTTTGGATTCTATCTAAACAAGAATCAATTCCCAAACTAGCAATTGAGATGAACACTAATTAGGGTTTTTAAGGATTATTGGAATTGCCCCTTACCAATTTTGCAATTCAATTCAAGATACAATCAATTGTGTGATTGTAGCACGTTCTTGTACACACGTACTATTAACGAATTAAAGTAAATGCTAGTTTTAAGAACACAAAACGTTTTGTTAAAGAAAAACAAAGTAATCGACATATATATGAAGGTGTACGATCGTTTGAACCAAAAGAAACACACAAACAATTTAGGTTTTTAGGTTTAGGAGTACAAGAGTTAATTTACAAAGACCCTAAGCCTTGTATATATACCCAAAGAAACTTAGAGTCCAAGATAGGGTTGAATTGGTTTATGGAACCCCCCATCCAATCGGTTATGGAAACCCATAGGGTTTCTAGAACCTACTTGACATCTAATTTCATATTTAGTCATTCCTTTAACATTTAACGACCGTTATTCCATTATATTTAATTACTTAACGTTTGTTATGCGTTTCGTGTAAATAGTAACTAAATATAACATTTTATATTCAATTATTATAACTTCAATTCTCATACGTAAAGTGTGCAATCCCGTGGTCTCGAGTTCGATCCTAACTCACGACTACTAATTTATATCCATAAAACCAACAGCTCCCACTTGGATATATCTTAATAGTGTGATCACATCGGTTAGCGTCTAGCAACACTTCGATGCCTCTAGCACGACTCGAGTAAGGCTCTTGGGAAAACCTTTTAATAATTTCTCATTATTATTATCCTTTTGTTTCTAATACCACGTTAAATAAAATATTTACGTTATTCTTTATTCAACCATTTTGTTTCTCGTTGTAAGTAATTGAGCAAGATTACCAAATCTTCTGAACATATTCAGGGGAGATCTTGGGTGTGGCCACACAAACATCTTGTCAACCCTACGAGTGGTCCAGCAGTATTAAACTCTAAAATAAATTTGAAGGAACAAATTCTATCTTGACTACAAGAATAACTCACAAACTTTGCAACACTTCTGAAAACAACCTTATGACTACCAGTTACGTTTAGCGTTAAGTTGTTCCACAGAAGTGCACTACATTCATGACACTTATCTGGTATCTCAAGTCTGAGGATAACTATTCATGATTTACTTAATAACAATATCTATAAAGTAAAATCATGTAGTTGGGATAAGTCCTATATTTAATTCATTGAATATCATCTGAAATTGGCATGCTTTCTCGTCAATATATTTTTAAGTATATTCTACCAAATCACTTAGATTTGTCTTAGTTTAATAATACTCCCATATCATTAATTGACAACGGACGATTTAGAATAACTAAATATTATTCACGGATTAAACATGCAAATATAGGATACAATATATTATAAAATCAAACATACCAAATATTTTATTTATTATAATAATTGTTTAACATCCCTTATCCAAATACTAAATAGATCAATGCATGAAAATTCTAGTTAATGAATTATGCCTCAAGTAATGACAATCATATTTGTTTGACAAGACATAAATCAACCAACTTGATCTATTGTAATTTTGAGAATACTTATTTCAAGAATTCAATTAGTGAAGTTCTTGTATGTGTGCATTCAACAATCCACATAATAATTCATAAAGTGTGAGACATCCTTTACCATCAATTTATGACAATTAACTTTTCAAACATTTTTAAAATTTAAAGTATTCTTATTCTTTTAAAGTATAATGCAACTGTGCTCTTAGATAGCACAACTAGTTCACATGGCAATTAACAAGGATGAAATCCTACCATGACTAGTATTGAGTGTCATCTCAATTAAACCATCATCATTGTATACAAACAACAATATGCTCTTTAAAAAATCCGTAAACTTTAATATCTTATTGTGTAATGTTTGTAGCTGATGACAATTTGCACAACAATTGACATATTATTCGTCCATAGAATCTAGGTGCAATTCCAGGCTGAGGAATCTAATTCTAAGTCCAAACATATTCTATTAGAATATTCATTACACAAGTTATCTAATAACTTTTAGTTAGATATCAATATTGTCAAATCATATCTCATTCAAGAATGATACAACAATTTTAATACACAGCATGATATACATGATGAATCTACAGGTCAAACTTAGATTTCATTCATGTTCTATCTTGTCAAAAGATATGTATCTATTTCCCAAATGATACATCATGTTTTATTTGAATCATTTATTTTACCGCACATGTTTAATAACAATAAACATATATTCGAAGGTTGTATGTTTTAATTTTTAAATCTTACAAGTGAAGTTTCATTCCAAACTAAGACTTAACATTTAACTTACATGGAATGTTAGTTCCTATATGTTATAGAACATATAAGATTTAAGAACCTTAACATAATACTCCCACTAGCTTTTAGGAATACTTAAAATTTATCTTATTTCAATTATAAATCAAAATTAGAATTTAATAATTAAACATAAGAATAATTTTATAGATGCATGCATTTATCCATTCATAGATTATTGCACTTTGTACATTTCCAAAGATTATATGAATTCAAAAAACATTTCGATTACTTACCGTCCTCGCTCAAGTAATCACTTAAGAAAGAGTTTTGATATTCATTGTCATTTTTCATATTAATAAAAATAAGTATGACAATAATCATCTTTATATATTTAATGTTGCATACGAAAGAATATTCAATTACAATTAATTGTTTAAGTATGATTAATAATCTTGTCATAAGACATGCATTAAATATGTGTACAATATTGTCTATATGATTTCTTCATAAAGAATCAAACCACTAGGGTCTTCTCTTTAACGGAACTCACCTTCATTTTCTAGTCTAACTTTTAAGATAAACCAAGTCTTCAAAAATTGATTATCTTTATAGACAACATCTTTAACATTCATAGTATAAGTAATTTACTCAATAAAATTATTGGTAATACATCATAATGATTATCAGGTTTACCATAATCCTGTAACTCATATTTCTCAGCATATAAATCAAATACCTGAGATATCCTTGCAGATATATGAATGAAAATTCCATCATCTTGAGTTTAACATTTCATGTCTAGACTCATTATGATATTTACTAGTGTATTTAAAAAGATTATGTATCTTGTAATTTTATCTTTCCAAGATAAAAACTCCCACTTGCCTTTTGTAATATACAGACTATCTATATATACTTATCAAGTAGAGCAACAATACAATGTTCTCTTTTGAGACATTACAAATACACATTGACAGTTTCTGATTTTAGTTTGTTAGTAATCACTCTTCATAAGAAATTTAACAATTCAGAACATCGATATTAAAACTTAATGTGATTCATCACATTCCATAATGAAATGGTGTTTTATTAATCTTTTAAGTTGGAGTCTTATTGAGTATATCCAATCCATACTCAATATTCTAACCTTGATTACTTTTAAGAAAGAAGTTATAGTTATCTTGAATCAAGCAAATCAAATAGAGTTTGATTCTACTAACTGAACATACCATTAACTTATGGTATTTCATTAGAATTAATATTGTAAGACAATCTAACAATATGTAAGATAAACATATTGATTTTGGCTTACCTATTTACCAACTAAGTCAACTTAATGGTATAATAGACTTTCCAAGAAAATTGCATGCTTTATAACACAAGTACTCTTTGACTAAGTCACTTTATATCCATGTCTCATCAAGAAAACATAAACTGTTATAATCCCATTATATGTTATAAATCAATGATCAACTCAATGACTTCTTGTATATGTGTTAATTAAAAAACATAACAACTTAACGTCTTACTTTATTATAAGTCTTAAAAGACTTCATGTTTATGTTTTTACAATGAATCATAAACATGTTTAACTAAAGTAATTATGAACACAACTCTTGGTTTCGATAGTAATTTTAAGTTAATTTATTAATTCACAATAATGTAGGACTACATTATTTATTCATTTATTTTATGTCATTCCAAAAGACATAAATATACAAATTAAAGTAGTATTAGATTACTTCATTGTCATTCCAATAATACATAAATATTTAGTTTGAAGTAGTCTTATATATCATCTTGACACATGTTCTAAATACTTGTCTAATTTAGAAACTGTAAATTTATTCCAGATACGATCCCACGTAACATGGAGATTTACCTTGTTGTTGCAATCTAGCTAAGCTCTCACATAACATAAATTTCAATACTAACACTCAGTTCTCGAGTTGAAAAGGAAGAGGAAATTAAAGGAAATGAAAAGTTTTTTGTGTTCTTGAGTCTTTTTTAAAGGAGGAAAGGGAAACGGAAAGGAAATAGAGAGGAAGATTTGATAAGTAAATCTTCCTCCCACTTTTGGGAGGAAAGGGAAAGGAAACGAAACCATATGTTGTGTAAAGACTAATATAGCCTTTTTAAAACATTTGATATTAATAATTAAAGGGCATATATGTAATTTGACCAAGTTATTTTCCTTTTCCTCTCACTCAAAAACATGATTATAATTACTTTCCTTTTCCTTTCCTCTATCTCAAGAACATAATAACTAACACTTACTTTCCTCTTCCATTTCTTTTCCCTTTCCCATTCTTTTCCATTTTCCTTCTCTAAAAACTCGAGAACTGAGCGTAAGTGTTTCTTGAAATAGATATGTATAAGTCATATTAGAACGTTAGTGTCTTACCTTACAGTCAAGAGAATCCGTTAAATCATATTTCTGTGTGTTGTACCTTGCACACAATAAAGATTTCTCCCACTTGTGCATGGAAAAACATCATGTAGCAGATAAACAAAACGACACACGTTTGCTTATGTGATCAATATGACTGTGTCACTGATATTAGCATAACTAGTAGATGTAGAACCACTTCATTGTCTAATAAGGAAACGCACATGACTATCCTTAAAAGCATAAGTGTCTACAAGTGGAAAGTAATTATCTTAAGACATTCTAGAGATAATCAGGGTTACTACCAAGATAACAAAGCTTGTAACTCCCACTGAATTAGAGATCATTACATTAATTCCTTATTCAGTAATAAGAACACAATGCTCCAACTGGATTTGACAACATTGTAAGTGTTTTATTTACCAGTGAAAGAAAATAGTGTGTTATTTACATTCCTACACCTTTGAGAAAGTCCATACATAACAATTATTTATGTACTAGAAAAGTGTATTCTACTATGTAGATGATGGATTATCTATCAATGCCATTAACTTGAAAATTTGGGCATGCAATTTCTTTCTTAATACTTCTACCATTCCAATGATTGTATGCAGTACTTTTAAATGGTCAAAACACAACAACTAGATAAAATATACTAGTTTGTCTTTTACCAATTTTGCAGTAAATTAGTCTAGCTTCTAATTCAATAACTCAGAAAATATGCAATTTTTTATCTATTAAAATTTGCTTATGAGTTATATATTTAGAATTTAGACAATTCTAATTTTTCTATCATACCTTTCTCATTCATGAAAAGGAATATGATTGAATCTCACTCTTTTTTTATGAAAAAAGGACTAGGTTTATTCTTTTAGTAAATTTGACTCTACCAAAAACCCTTACAAGTGTAGATCAATTTACCAATACAAGAATAACCCACGTTTACGGTTTAATGTTGCATAAATACATTTAAAGATTTAGAAAAATTCAAGATTAGTATTTTCGATAATTAAACTTTTCAAGAAAATAAAATACCCAAGGTAATATTCATATAACCATAGAATTTTCTTGAAAACTAGGATCTAAATTATCATAGTTCCATTATATCAGTTGATTTGCTAGCTATGAAAGCACATAATAAGGTAATCTGTCGAATAATAATTGGAAATTTACTTTCAATTCCTAGATCATAATGGGATTTATATTACCAACAACATTGCAAATGTAAACATGTTTTATCCCCATCTTGTGCCTTGAGTCCAGGTCTCACTTACTACTCAATTTAAGTCGTCTAATTTAAAGAACTGCAAATGTGTCCAGTTGAGGTCTGACTCAACATGAAGATTTACCTTTCCATCACAATCTCGCCAAGTTCTCACATGACGTAAATTGCAACTTCAAGTGTTCCTTTAACTAGATGACACTTAACTTAATTTATGGGTACTAGTTTTGATTATGGTGTCAAATCAAATATGTATAAAGATGTCATGCATTCATCTTGTAGCATAAAGATTAAATTAACAAAGTTTTTATTGAGGTATTGGTTTCGCCAATCAAGGAATTTACCTTTAATTATCGTCCATTATACATATTTTTGTATAAGTCCAAAGACTTAGGTTTTCGGATAATTACCACAAAGTGGCGCATGGAATTAAAGCTAATTCGCCCTTAAGATGATTTTGTACATAAAATAGCCTACTTGGTAACTCTAATTTGACGCACAAAGAAGCGGAAAATTTGGTCAGCGTGAAGCAATTAACCTCCTTCTTTTGGGTCACAATTTAATACGCTCCCCTCCTTATACCCCTCTTATAGTTTGTCAAAATTGGATGCGTCGTTCTCACTATTTGTACCAAAAATCATCACTCAATTAAACTTATGACAATTTTAACTCTTCAAAAAACAAATCAAATTTCACCATTGTTTAGTCCAATTTATTTTTCTATTCATGAAATACATTTGCTTAAAACTTGTCAAACATAATAAACAAACAAGTAATGCAAAGGTTTCATAAGACCAAGTCAAACCCACGTTCACAACCCTATCAAGGCTTTCCCGGCAAGATAGGGATCGTGAGACATTAACCAAGCGGTTACCTAAAATCATGGGACACTCCCATCATCTTCGCATCAGGTGCAGGAGCCTGCTAGAGCCTAACATGTGCAATAATATGCCATTATGGCATGCATTACAAAACAAGGCCTAGTTTGTACGCAAACCTTGGTACCTTTCAACAACGCAGCGTATGTACAAATAGGTTATGATAAAACTCGCTTATAACTAAAAGCGAATGTTATATGGCAAAACCTAATACACACGCTCCTTATATAACAAAGGGTTTCTGGACTACTTAAGTCTAATCCCATGCCTCCTACGAAGTTATAACATTAGACTGGGGGGCTTAATGAGGTATCCACCACGATTGAGTCAAATGTGGACTATTGAAAACAAGTATAGCTACTTTTATATTTGATTTGACAGAACAAAAGTAGTAGAAATTGTTACCAAGTATTTTTTTAACAAAGCAATGATAATTCTAAAGCCATGCACTCTTCGCATGCATAACATTAAACTGGGGGGCTTGATGACGTACCCTCCGCTCTGCTAACGAGCATTGCCGTCACTCTGGTACTTAGCTTACCATTTGTACAAAGGGTGTGATGTACCCTCCTAAAGGACGAAGCCTATGCCTTCGACCTGCACCCAAAGCACTCATAGTGTCTAACCTCTGTCGAGGTTCGGAGCCTGGCCTCCATGAAGGCCTCCGTCACGGTTCGGAGCCTGGCCTCCGTCACAGTTCGGAGCCTGGCCTCCATGAAGACCTCTGTCATAGTTCGGAGCCTGGTCTCCATCACAGTTTGGAGCCTGGCCTCCGTCACAGTTTGGAGCCTGGCCTCCGTCACTGTCGAAGCCCTGTTCGGTCATAGCCTCTCTACCTATGAACGTGGGTATGATCGAGCTGGTAAAACAGAATTGGTCAAACAGAACTGGTCAACAACCATGATTTTAGCCATGACCCTCTGTAACTGCCATGACCTCTCCAACTGCCTCCACACACCCTCTGTAACTGCTCTGTCAGATTCTTATGCCTATAAATAAGGAAGTCATCACAGAGGTATGTAACCTAACTTAACCCAGGAAATATCATCTTCTCCACCTCAATACTTTCATGACATAATCACCATGACTGATTCTCACACCGGAGGCGGTTCGCGAGGTGATATGTGTCTAAATACACATATATTTTATACTGTTTAAACCCACAAAACAACCAAAAACACACAAATGACTCACAAAATGTTATAAATATCATTTAAATGTGTTTTTATGTGATTCAGGTACAAAAGATTGAAAAACAAGTGAAAAATGATCAATTTCACAACAAATGTCGTTTTCAGTCCCTGGAGTTACAGAAATTGGCAAAACTAGTCCCTAAATGTTTTAAATGAATGAAAAGTCAACTTAAGTCCTTGGGAAATCAAAAATGTTCACAAAACATCCCTGGATAAAAGTTTACACAAAATGGCAATTTTTTACCCCTCAAGTTTCAAAATTGGCAAACTTAGTCCCTGGGTATTCAAAACTTGAAATTTCACAAAATACCCTTGTACTATGCATGAACTTACAATTTGGAACTCTATTGATAACTTTTGGGAAATTTACAAGTTTAGTCCCTCAAAATCCAAAAATTACATAAAAGGTCCTTTAAAGTTTATTAAATGCAAAAATACAACTTTGGTCCTTGTGTTATTATGTAATGGCAGGTTTGGTCCCTTGAAGGAAGTTTGGAAAGTTGGCATTTTCAGTCCTTGAGGTTTGGTGATATTACAATTTTGGTCCTGGTTATCATACTTAAACCAAACGGATCCAATATCCAATCCATTTCCAACTCAAGCCCAACTAACCAAGCCCAATCCCATTTTATACCCGGCTACCCACAACCCGACCCAAACCCAAGTTTAAAATAAACAAAACCCGCCCCTTGTTTCTTCGTCCTCCTCACCCACTCTCTGCCATTCTCTACCTCACACCATTCCCCCTCCTCACCATATCACTTTCCCTGTCCCCTCCACCTCAACACAAAACAAGAATCAATTAATGATCCCTCACCCCATTCACTCAATCCCTACAACTGGCTTATTCACATTTTGGCGCCAAAACCCAATCAAACGGCTAAGATGATTTTGAGCCATCCAATGGCTACCAATTGAAGTGGGATTTGACTGACAACTCAAGTGGAACTCAGAACACCATAAAAGAGAAAAGAAGGAGAAGGAAACAGGCACTTTTGGACTAGCCATTAGTCACGTAGTGTAATTTTAAAAGCTTTCTTTAAATTAAATGTCATTTACAGTTTAAATGTTGTTATCTTTCTTAAAATAGTGTAATGGAACTTAATTTTCAGTTTAATTACAAGTTACTTTTAATTTTCATGTTTTGCCTTATTTTCTTTAATTTTCAAGTCGTTTTAATTTCATGTTATCTAGATGTTTTATGGATTCTATAGCTTGAATAAGCTCCTGACAAAGCTCACTAGGCTTTTAGAACTATGAAACAAGCTAGACCTTTTAAATTCAGAAAAGTCACAAAAGAAAAAATCAGTCAATGGAAATCATCTCATGATCCAATAAGCAGTTCTGGGGTATAAGAATTAAGCTGGATGGTTTTCTGGTTTCTAGCTTACTGACAATAAGCTAGGAGTAGTTTTTGGACCTTGGTACTCAATCTTAGCCTTGATCATGTGTGAGTTCTATTTTTACCATTTTTCGCCATTTACTGTTTCATTACTTTTCATGCTTTGATTTCTATGTTTTTATGTTTCTGTATTGTTATTCAGTGTTAGTATAGCATAATATAAGCAGTTTGTTCATTGAGATATTCTTGTGTTTAAAATTGGAAAGTTACTCAGTTGAATCACATACTTGACAAATCTGTGTTTCTTAACTGTGTTCTTGAAGTTTTAGGCTCAAATGATCTTATTATGTGATAATATTATGTTTGGAATAAGGTTTATGTTCAGATTCATTGATACCTTTGATGTTCATGTGACAAGTGATAAGCAAAAGTGTGTTTGGGTTTGCTGATAAAAAAGAGCTCCAGTGTATGTCTGTGGTTATTTATACTTGTTTCATGTTACATTAGCACCTAATAGCTCAGTCAAATTATAATATATAGTTCTTGTTTTACAAAAAGTCAAATTTCCTTTTAATTCATTTACACAGTTTACTGTTAGAATTTTGCATTGTGAAATTCATAATACTAGCTTAAAAATTGTTAGTCTAGCTATAGATAATCTTACAATAGCTTAGTACATCATGTTCAGTCCATAGATTCAGTTTTAAATTCACTTTAGTCAAACTTTTATGTTCTTGTAAAAAGTCAAATTTTCTTTAGGTCGTTTTTGAATAAAAAAGATAATTTCACTGTGGGTTTGATATTAAGTTTTAGTTTAAAAGCTCTTGGGGTATTAAAGTTTGGTTGCTAAAGAAAAATAAAAAAATACTAGATCAGTTTTAATTAGCTTGTAGAGAGCTTATTTTTTAGCTTGTTGTGAGTACCTTGTCTGAAAAGATCCCCTGTGCACAGGTTTAGTACCTTGTTTCATAAGCTCTTATAGAGCTTAATTGTGATCATTAGCTTATATAATTTAGCTTTTTGAGAAGCTCACCTAGCTATCTCAAGGTTACAATATTAGCTTTTCAACTTTTAGCTTATTAGAATAGCCTGCAATAGCTTTTCATTTCTGTCCATTTTGTTTAAGTATTTCAATAAATCAGTTTTCATCAGTTTTTAATAAGCCCCTCAAGAGCTTATTGGTGTAAGCTAATCTTTGTAAATTACTTCTTTGGAAAGCCTAGCTAGTATACTAGTCTGTTCAGTAGCTTCTTTTCATTTTCTAGCTTATTCTAGTGCTTAAATTTAGCTTAAAGTTTCCTAGAAAACCATATAGTTTCCTATGTAACAGTGTTTAGTTTTGCTTATTTGTGCTTATTTTGTGCTTATTTCTTAGTCATTTGCTTTTTCAGTTGATGTAATTAGCTTATATTAAGTTACTTAGCTTATCTCAGTTTATCTTTAGCTTATTTCATAGCTTATAGCCATTATAGCTTATACTTGAGCTTATTTCAATTTTTTGCTTACTGTTGAGATCCTTGGCTTATTAAGTGCTTATAAGTTGTTTTTGTAAAAAGTTCCAGTTATAAAAGATGCTTATTTTCTTGTGTTAAATAAGTTGTAAAAAGAAAATTTTCAAAAATAAAATGTTTTGCAAAAAGGGGGTAGGCAGGCTCGAACCTGAGACCTCCCCCTTTGGAACGCGTTAGAAGGGTACCTGGATACCAGTTGCCCTTGGGACTTGTCTCGTTAGAATCTTGCACAATCTATCTCTTATATACGTTTTGTCCATTTTAGCTTAAACGAGATTTTGGCTTATTTCGAGCTTATTCAGAGTAGCTTTTTCCAGTTTTTTAATTTTCATAAATCTGTATTAATATAAAGTATTTTCTATAAAAGTTTCAGATTTTTCTCATTTGTTTTAGTATTTTTAAACATTTAATTAGTGTAAAAACTTATTTAAATCATAATAAAAAATATAAAAGTCTAAAAAATATAATTCTTTTTTCTAAAATTTTCTTTTGACATATATTTTGTAAAAATACTGTTTTTACACTTGTAGGCCTTTTATTTCATAAATTTTACGTTTTATCTTGCGCTTCAGCGTAATTTTTATACATATCGCTCGTTTTCATTTTAAGTAACGTTTTTAGATAATTTAAGTTTATGTTTTAGTTAAAATAGTTTATTTAAGTGATTTTATTTTATAAATCATAAACGTTCATCATTGTAAATATAGTGATAGCGTTTATTTAATAGATTTTAACTTTTTAATTTTCTTAATTTGTATTTAAGTCGCTTTAGTTTATTGCCTCTTCCATTAGTTATAATTGTTCATTCAATCTATCCTTTCTGATCACTATCATTAGTGATCACTCTATCATCTGAATTTGTTTCGACACACCATTGAGTCTCCGTGGGACATAACGACCCGGGAATTCACTATATTCTCCTGGACTTCATTGCATTTGTGTCTGAGCAGTTTTAAGTCTGTTAGACTTGACGGTTTAGACCGGATCAAATTTTGGCGCCGCTGCCGGGGAGGCTTTAGCGTGTGTTTAGCCATTTTCAGATCAATTGTTGCACATATACCACCATTTGTAAAAAGTTTTTTGTAAAGTTAAAAATATTTTCCTAAGGTGTTAATAGCCCCAAAAACAATATAAAATACAAAAACATTTTTTCCTTTGCACAACTTGCCCAGTTTGATAAGTCCCTCAGTTACAACATTTGGTTGTTGGCTGTTTACAGTTGCTGAGCTCTGTCAGACCCAGATTCCCTTTCGAGGGGCGGTTGTTAGGAATTTCTTTTGTACATATATATATATAAACTTAAAAAAAAAAAAAAAAAAAAAAAAAATATAATACAAAAATATTTTCCATTTCTTTTTATAAAATATTTTCCATTTCTTTAAGTGATGAATATTCATAATTCTGTGAGTGGCAATCCCACTCCAATTTCTCACCCATTCTTTGAGTGGCAATCCCACTCAGTTTCCCCATGAACCAATTTAATTCGGGGTCAAGTCAAGCTAGTGACTTGGTTATCAAAAACAAGCCACGCTATATGGGTTTTCACCCATATTTCTGTCTTCTTCCCCTTTTCTACCACCTAGTGTGGGGGTAATAACCCACCTGTTGTATATAAAAAAAAAAAAAAAAAAAAAAAAAAAAAAAAAAAAAAAACTTTGAAAATTGTAAAAAAAAAAAAATAAAAAAAAATAATAAAATAATTGTTGTGTTATCCCACTTAGCTTTGAATATTGAGGACAATATTCATTTCTAAGTGTGGGGGGGAAATTCTGGCGAATTTGATCATAAATGTACCCTTTTAGTCCCTTTTTCCCCCAAAATGGCCAAATTTTAAAATTTTTTTTAGTGGAAGTACTATGTACTAAACACAACAAATGGTAATCAGTCCACCATGTTTGATAAACAAAGGATTGGCTAATCCAGGAGCAAACGGCTCTTGGTAAAGATTTCTCAAATCCGTTTATATGGCTTGCAATTTGCCCAAAATTGTATGGTTCTCAGCTCACCATATCCTAAAAAGTGAAGAGTTGGCTAGCCCGCAAGATTATGGCTTGTGGTAAAGGCAGTGGAAAATCCATAATTGGTAATCAGCTCACCAAAGATAATATTGATAATTTATCTAAGAGTTGGCTAGTCCGGAAGGGTACGGCTTCTGGTAAAGACACATCAAATCCGTTTACAGCTTATGATTTGCTCAAAATCATTTGGTTATCAGTGTACCAAGGTTCTTACTTGAACTGAAACATTTGGCTACTCCAGAAGTGATGGCTTTTGGTAAAGAGTTTTTCAAATCCATTAAGTTTTAAATAAAAGATTGCTAGGGACTAGCAATAGTTCAGTGTGGGGGATTTGATATGTGTCTAAATACACATATATTTTATACTGTTTAAACCCACAAAACAACCAAAAACACACAAATGACTCACAAAATGTTATAAATATCATTTAAATGTGTTTTTATGTGATTCAGGTACAAAAGATTGAAAAACAAGTGAAAAATGATCAATTTCACAACAAATGTCGTTTTCAGTCCCTGGAGTTACACAAATTGGCAAAACTAGTCCCTAAATGTTTTAAATGAATGAAAAGTCAACTTAAGTCCTTGGGAAATCAAAAATGTTCACAAAACATCCCTGGATAAAAGTTTACACAAATTGGCAATTTTTTACCCCTCAAGTTTCAAAATTGGCAAACTTAGTCCCTGGGTATTCAAAACTTGAAATTTCACAAAATACCCTTGTACTATGCATGAACTTACAATTTGAAACTCTATTGATAACTTTTGGGAAATTTACAAGTTTAGTCCCTCAAAATCCAAAAATTACATAAAAGGTCCTTTAAAGTTTATTAAATGCAAAAATACAACTTTGGTCCTTGTGTTATTATGTAATGGCAGGTTTGGTCCCTTGAAGGAAGTTTGGAAAGTTGGCATTTTCAGTCCTTGAGGTTTGGTGATATTACATTTTTGGTCCTGGTTATCATACTTAAACCAAACGGATCCAATATCCAATCCATTTCCAACTCAAGCCCAACTAACCAAGCCCAATCCCATTTTATACCCGGCTACCCACAACCCGACCCAAACCCAAGTTTAAAATAAACAAAACCCGCCCCTTGTTTCTTCGTCCTCCTCACCCACTCTCTGCCATTCTCTACCTCACACCATTCCCCCTCCTCACCATATCACTTTCCCTGTCCCCTCCACCTCAACACAAAACAAGAATCAATTAATGATCCCTCACCCCATTCACTCAATCCCTACAACTGGCTTATTCACATTTTGGCGCCAAAACCCAATCAAACGGCTAAGATGATTTTGAGCCATCCAATGGCTACCAATTGAAGTGGGATTTGACTGACAACTCAAGTGGAACTCAGAACACTATAAAAGAGAGAAGAAGGAGAAGTATACAACTACTTTTGGACTAGCCATTAGTCACGTAGTGTAATTTTAAAAGCTTTCTTTAAATTAAATGTCATTTACAGTTTAAATGTTGTTATCTTTCTTAAAATAGTGTAATGGAACTTAATTTTCAGTTTAATTACAAGTTACTTTTAATTTTCATGTTTTGCCTTATTTTCTTTAATTTTCAAGTCGTTTTAATTTCATGTTATCTAGATGTTTTATGGATTCTATAGCTTGAATAAGCTCCTGACAAAGCTCACTAGGCTTTTAGAACTATGAAACAAGCTAGACCTTTTAAATTCAGAAAAGTCACAAAAGAAAAAATCAGTCAATGGAAATCATCTCATGATCCAATAAGCAGTTCTGGGGTATAAGAATTAAGCTGGATGGTTTTCTGGTTTCTAGCTTACTGACAATAAGCTAGGAGTAGTTTTTGGACCTTGGTACTCAATCTTAGCCTTAATCATGTGTGAGTTCTATTTTTACCATTTTTCGCCATTTACTGTTTCATTACTTCTCATGCTTTGATTTCTATGTTTTTATGTTTCTATATTGTTATTCAGTGTTAGTATAGCATAATATAAGCAGTTTGTTCATTGAGATATTCTTGTGTTTAAAATTGGAAAGTTACTCAGTTGAATCACATACTTGACAAATCTGTGTTTCTTAACTGTGTTCTTGAAGTTTTAAGCTCAAATGATCTTATTATGTGATAATATTATGTTTGGAATAAGGTTTATGTTCAGATTCGTTGATACCTTTGATGTTCATGTGACAAGTGATAAGCAAAAGTGTGTTTGGGTTTGCTGATAAAAAAGAGCTCCAGTGTATGTCTGTGGTTATTTATACTTGTTTCATGTTACATTAGCACCTAATAGTTCAGTCAAATTATAATATATAGTTCTTGTTTTATAAAAAGTCAAATTTCCTTTTAATTCATTTACACAGTTTACTGTTAGAATTTTGCATTGTGAAATTCATAATACTAGCTTAAAAGCTGTTAGTCTAGCTATAGATAATCTTACAATAGCTTATTACATCATGTTCAGTCCATAGATTCAGTTTTAAATTCATTTTAGTCAAACTTTTATGTTCTTGTAAAAAGTCAAATTTTCTTTAGGTCGTTTTTGAATAAAAAAGATAATTTCACTGTGGGTTTGATATTAAGTTTTAGTTTAAAAGCTCTTGGGGTATTAAAGTTTGGTTGCTAAAGAAAAATAAAAAAATACTAGATCAGTTTTAATTAGCTTGTAGAGAGCTTATTTTTTAGCTTGTTGTGAGTACCTTGTCTGAAAAGATCCCCTGTGCACAGGTTTAGTACCTTGTTTCATAAGCTCTTATAGAGCTTAATTGTGATCATTAGCTTATATAATTTAGCTTTTTGAGAAGCTCACCTAGCTATCTCAAGGTTACAATATTAGCTTTTCAACTTTTAGCTTATTAGAATAGCCTGCAATAGCTTTTCATTTCTGTCCATTTTGTTTAAGTATTTCAATAAATCAGTTTTCATCAGTTTTTAATAAGCCCCTCAAGAGATTATTGGTGTAAGCTAATCTTTGTAAATTACTTCTTTGGAAAGCCTAGCTAGTATACTAGTCTGTTCAGTAGCTTCTTTTCATTTTCTAGCTTATTCTAGTGCTTAAATTTAGCTTAAAGTTTCCTAGAAAACCATATAGTTTCCTATGTAACAGTGTTTAGTTTTGCTTATTTGTGCTTATTTTGTGCTTATTTCTTAGTCATTTGCTTTTTCAGTTGATGTAATTAGCTTATATTAAGTTACTTAGCTTATCTCAGTTTATCTTTAGCTTATTTCATAGCTTATAGCCATTATAGCTTATACTTGAGCTTATTTCAATTTTTTGCTTACTGTTGAGATCCTTGGCTTATTAAGTGCTTATAAGTTGTTTTTGTAAAAAGTTCCAGTTATAAAAGATGCTTATTTTCTTGTGTTAAATAAGTTGTAAAAAGAAAAATTTCAAAAATAAAATGTTTTGCAAAAAGGGGGTAGGCAGGCTCGAACCTGAGACCTCCCCCTTTGGAACGCGTTAGAAGGGTACCTGGATACCAGTTGCCCTTGGGACTTGTCTCGTTAGAATCTTGCACAATCTATCTCTTATATACGTTTTGTCCATTTTAGCTTAAACGAGATTTTGGCTTATTTCGAGCTTATTCAGAGTAGCTTTTTCCAGTTTTTTAATTTTCATAAATCTGTATTAGTATAAAGTATTTTCTATAAAAGTTTCAGATTTTTCTCATTTGTTTTATTATTTTTAAACATTTAATTAGTGTAAAAACTTATTTAAATCATAATAAAAAATATAAAAGTCTAAAAATATAATTCTTTTTTCTAAAATTTTCTTTTGACATATATTTTGTAAAAATACTGTTTTTACACTTGTAGGCCTTTTATTTCATAAATTTTACGTTTTATCTTGCGCTTCAGCGTAATTTTTATACATATCGCTCGTTTTCATTTTAAGTAACGTTTTTAGATAATTTAAGTTTATGTTTTAGTTAAAATAGTTTATTTAAGTGATTTTATTTTATAAATCATAAACGTTCATCACTTTAAATATAGTGATAGCGTTTATTTAATAGATTTTAACTTTTTAATTTTCTTAATTTGTATTTAAGTCGCTTTAGTTTATTGCCTCTTCCATTAGTTATAATTGTTCATTCAATCTATCCTTTCTGATCACTATCATTAGTGATCACTCTATCATCTGAATTTGTTTCGACACACCATTGAGTCTCCGTGGGACATAACGACCCGGGAATTCACTGTATTCTCCTGGACTTCATTGCATTTGTGTCTGAGCAGTTTTAAGTCTGTTAGACTTGACGGTTTAGACCGGATCACGAGGGCTTCCCCCCACGCTCCGTCTAACGTAGTGTCTCCGTATTTCTTATTCTCAGGTTATCTTGCACTCAGCATCACCACCATCACCCCTAACTCCGTCAATCACCATTGATGGCCTGGTATGTGCATCTTATTGTACAATCATTAATTATAGACAAACATAAACAAAAGTGTTAAGATCTAGTTTGTTTAATATTGATTTTCTTACGATTTGCAAACTATATGTTTATATACTTTGTTAAATATGTTTAAACTCTACCTCTTGTTTATGTTTGCATCTAAACCTTTAATTGATTCATTTGTCTTTGTAGTATTACAATGCTATTAGTCTGATTTTATTTTCAGATTCTCTCAAATCAAACTTTTGTATGATATTGCTAATTGTTTAGATAATAAGTGACAACTGATTCGTAAGAATATCATATGTGTATTATTAAATTACTACACTCTATGTTTTGTAACTTAGATCTTGTACTTAAAATTACACCGTAACCATTGATATCACCTATAATGGTGATGACTAGAATATAATATTTGAAATTAAGAATAAATGATTCTACTAATTGGAAATCATTTGATTAATTCTATGAAACTTATGTATCCGCAGAGTTAAATCATGAGAAAGGTAATCTTATTTTATTTTATATATAAGATCTTTAAGATTTATTATAATCAAAAGATATCATAACCTCATGTTATGAATGAAAAATAATAATTAGAACCTCATGTTCTAATTTAATTCAATCAATAGAATCAATAGCATAACTTCATGTTATGTTAGAGAAAAATAAATTAGAACGTCAAGTTCTAATATGGTAACCAAACAATACACGATCGACCCTCGCTAAAAAAAACCCTAACTTTCTCTCTCTCTTTGGCGATTTTTTTCCCTAACTTTTTTAATCGCTTTTCATTAAATCTGCCATTCTCCTGTGTCTCTAACATCAATCTGATTTAGTAATTGTTTAACATCCATTGTTAACAGTTCCTTGATTGGATTTGTGTTTCGATTCACTTGATTTGGTAATTTTTTGAAGAATCGTTCTTAGGGAAAAAATCGTTTCATCGTACTGACTTTGGTTCTTTGATCATTCCTTCCATTCTTACTGTTAACATAACATAGGTTTGATCATTATGGGTGCGGGTTAGTCGTTTTGTGCTTCATCGTTATAAACCCTAACGTTTTTTGTTAGGGTTTACTTTTCTTATTTGTTGGCTGTGCATGTTGCTGGTCTGGTGATTGGATTCAGTGTACGTGGGTTGTGAGAGATGAACAAGGGGTTTCTAAACAACGTGAATGCATCTATGGGTGCGTCTGGTCGTTATGCTACTGTGGATGCGGATGTTTTGAAGAGCCCTAATTCGAGTGCCTCTAATGATACTTTGAAACATCCCCAATCTAATGAAGGACTAAAGGTAATCGATGCTAATATTACTGGTTTGGATGTTGAGGAAGGTATATGGTCTGTTAGTAGGGATTCTTCTTCTGGTGCAACTGTTTTTATTAGTGATAATGAGGGCCCTAAGGATGCTCATATTGAGTGTTCTAATGATTTGAACCAGAAACATGATGGTCCTACACATATGCCTGCTGCTGTACGAGACACTAGTCATGTACATGATACTTCTGTGTTGGGATCTGGTTTGAGAACGGTTCCACAAGCTTCGAGCTTCAATGTTGCTTTTCAATCACAAAATTTTGGGACAAGTTCTAACAATGGGAGTGAAGCTGAGCCAGATCCTAATGTACCTAAGGATGTTACTACTAGTGGTAATGGAGTTAAGTTGGTTTCTTACGCGGGTGTTTCTTCTAATGAATCCCAGAAACACGTGTCTAATTTTCGGAGGTTAGAATGCAGCAAAAAGAAGGATGATGTTGACCTTTCAGTCCCAATGAAAGTGGTGGAAGAGGTGAACATGAGGTTTGAGAATACTCTTTACGGATACTTCCTTGGTCAACGCCTTGCTTTTCCTGTTGTTGACTATTATGTTCGCAATACGTGGGCTAAGTATGGTTTACAAAAGGTTATGATGAACGCTAAGGGATTCTTCTTCTTCAAGTTTAATTCGAAAAAAGGCATTGATGATGTTCTTGATAATGGTCCTTGGTTGATTCGTAATGTTCCTATTATTCTTAAACCATGGACATTGAACACCAACTTGCTTAAAGAGGATTTGACTAACATTCCGGTGTGGGTTAAATTCCATGATGTTCCTTTAGCTATGTTTTCTGATGACGGGCTCAATCTTCTTGCTACATTGATTGGTACGCCCAAAAGGTTAGATGCTTTTACTAGTCAAATGTGCAAAGAATCTTGGGGCCGTAGTAGTTTTGCTAGGTGTATGATTGAAGTGAAGTCGGATGAGGTTCTTAGGGACAGCCTCACTGTTGAGATTCCTTTACTTGATGGTACGGGTTCGACTATTGAGAAGATCCGTGTTGAATATGAATGGAAACCGCCTAGATGTGAGAAATGTCGGGTATTTGGACATACTTTGGTGGATTGTCCTAAGTTTGTGATTCCGACTGCTCAACCTCATAAGAACGTAAGTGATGGTTTTCAGACTGTTAACAATAAGAAGAAGGGAAAGCAAGTTGGGCCGAATCCGGGTCGAGTAGGTTCTACTAAATCTGTGGTGGGCAAGCATTTTGAATATCGGCCCAAAAAGCCTCCTCCTGAACCCAAGAAAGTAAATGTCGGTAAGACGATGGCTTCTAATGTGGCTAGTACGAGTGGAACCAGGATCACTACGTCTAATAAGTATGATGCTCTTAATATGGACGATACAGATGTGGATACTGGTCGTAAAATGGAGGTTAATGAGGATGAGTTGATTAAGACTGGTTCTACATCACATGTTCCGCTTGTGAGTGATTCAATGGGAACAATAGATGTTGGTTCTACTCCCATAGTTGAGAAAATTGGTAAGCTTGAAAAACTAATTATTGATGGGAAAGCTACTCTTGTGGATGATGATGGTCAACCTATTCCGTCTACCTCTTCAACTAAGAGAGCTAACCCTTTTTCTAAAGTGGGAGAGATTGAGGTGTCTGATTCTGAAGATGAGGTTGTTGCTAACCCATTTGATGAGTCTGCTAATATATTTGGTGGTGGCCAAGAGTTTGAAGATGAATATGATGACTATGACTTCGATGACTATGCGAAGTAGGTTCGTGATCTTCCTGGGAATTTGGATGCCTTTAATGCCATGTATGGCACAAAGTTTCAAGGTCCTAAGATGTAATCTTATTTTGTTGTGTCATTTGTTATCATTTGAGTAGTGGTCTGTTTTCTTGTTTAGAAAATAGGAAGTATCTTGTTATGTAAGCTCTATGCCTATGTAACAGGCTGATATATGGGATTTCACTCATATACATTGTACTTAAACGTTTATTTGGTTAATATATTTGCCAGGGTGCAGGATTACTCCCCTTTACCCAAAAAAAAAAAAGTTCTAATATGGTCCGATCAATTGAATTAATGACATAACCTCATGTTATGTTAAAAAAGAAAAAGAAAGATAGAACCTCAAGTTCTACAATGATATCATCAAGAGAGTCGAAAGACATTGTTAATACAAATAAACCGTAAAAACATTTATTAATATTTTGCTATCTCTTTGTGTTTTGTTGATAACAAATATAATGTTATCTTAAGTAAAATTATAAGGATACATGTTATTTTTGTAAAGCATTTACATATAGCCATTTAATACAAAAATGTTGTAATTAATCATTTGTTGTAATAATTTATTAGGATGGGTAAAAACCACAACCCATGGACCATAACCCATGGATCATAACCCATACCCAATTTTTCTAGATACAATGTATACTTTAGATACATTGAATCTAAAGAAAACCCATGGACCAACCCATAACCCATGACCCATAACCAAAAAACCCATGGGCAAAGAGAAGCGTCCCACGGATCCCTAGGATTACACTAGACGGATCCCAAGTGGGAGGGATCCGTGGGATCCGGGGAACAGTGACAGAAATTGCCTATAAATAGAGAGCCATTTCTTCATTCTAACTCACCCCTCTTCTTACTAAATCTCTCAAACACTCTCATTCTCTTCTAACATATAGAGCACTTGATCTAGAGAGTTGTTCTTCTTTCTTTCTATTGTGATTCTCATATAGGTCCTTCTCTAAGGCGAGATCACGAGCATTCTACAAGTCATCCAAGCAAGGGGTCCTTGATTGATTTGTCACTCCGTAAGATTTCTGTAGCAAAGATCTTGTACTTGATATTTCACATATTTGTTGTGTAATAGTCGTGTTGGTTTGGTCCACCGTGTTACGGACTCGGTATTTAGCTTCGTACCGGAAAAAGGAGTAAGCAACGTTGTGAAGGCTTCTCCGCCAAGTGAAGGAGTTTGTTGACATAGTGCTTGAACTCTCGAGTAGGTGACTCGGGGAGTGGAGTAGGGCAAGGAAGGTGTCTTTGTAGCCGAACCACTATAAATCGGTTGTGTCATTTTTATCCCTTTGCTTTACTTTATTTACTTGCTTTATCATTAGATCTATATTTTCTCTACATCCATAAGATCTCACATATTAACGAATCTAAAGTTTCTGAAACTAACTTAAAATCGGCAAAACTATTCAACCCCCTTCTAGTTTTCCACAATTGGCATCAAGAGCTAAGTTTATAAAGTTTTAAAGTAAAATTGTATTTTAAAAACTTTTCGATCACTATGGGTTCTGAATATTATAAGGAAGGGCAATCTATGCAACGACCACTACTACTTGAAACTAATAGTTTTATATATTGGAAAAATAGATTCGAAACATATGTGAAATCTAAAGATATTGATCTTTGGTACATTATTATTGAAGGCGATTTTGAGGCTACCTCAAAAGATGATAAAGGGAATTTAGTTAACATATCTCATGATAAACTAAATGATGAAATGAAGAAAAAGCTTTCTAAAAATAGTGAAGCAAAAATGGTTTTATATAATGCTTTACCGAAAAAGGAATTCGAAAGAATTTCTATGCTTAAAACCTCAAAAGAAATTTGGAATTCTTTATTTGTAACTCATCAAGGCAACCAACAAGTTAAAAATAATAAAATTGATTTGTTTGTTCAACAATATGAACAATTTTCAATATCGGATGAGAAAACTATAGATCATTCATTTGCTAACTTTAATACTATTATTACATCTTTACAAGCACTTGCTGAATATTTTTCTAGCCGTAACCATGTTAGGAGATATCTAAGGGCACTTCCATCGAAGTGGAGATCGAAGGTGACGGCGATCAAAGAGTCAAAAGATTTGACAATCCTCACCCTTGATGAACTCATAGGCAACTTAAAAGTCTACGAGCTTGTCCTTGCTAAAGACTCTGAAGCCTCAAAGGTGAAAGAGAAACACACATCTCTTGCCCTTAAAGCCAAAAAGGCTTCAAGCGATGAAGAGAACTCCTCTTTGAGTAGTGACGACGAGGAGTACGCTATGGCGGTAAGGGACTTTAAAAAGTTCTTTATAAGGAAGGGAAGATACGTCAAACAACCGTATGACGATAAGAAAGGCTTTCGGAAAAGCAAAGAGTACGAGAAGCCAAAATATGATCGTACTTGCTTTAAATGTGGGGACCCAAACCACTTTATTAGTAAGTGTCCCAAACGGGATGATCAAAAGGCGTTCGTGAGCGGCACGTGGGGAATGAGCGACGAGGAGGACGAAGAAATTTGTCTCATGGCAAATGACGAGGTATGTCACGAATACTATAGTAGCTCATCACTTGATGACGACTCATTGCATAATGAATATGACAAACTATGCAATATTAGCTTAAAACTAATTAACAAAAACAAGCTTTTAAAGAGTCAAAACCAACGTTTAGATAAAGAAGTCATAGAATTAAAAGCAAAACTAAAATGTTTAGAAAAGGGTAAAATAGCAAGTGGTGAATGTGAACTTTGCATTCAACTTCAAACACAAGTTGATCAACTAGATTCTAAAATTGCTAGAATGGGTACGAATACTTTAGATATGATATTAGATAGTGTTAAAACCGGTAACAACCAAAAAGGTTTAGGTATTCAACAACTTGATCCATCAACTAGTGAAAACAAAGAAACACAATTTGTTAAGGCAATAGAAAAACCAGCCACTGTTGTGGCGGATCCCACGTATCCCATCAAAAGGGAACCGGCTAGTGTTAAGCCAGGGATCCGTGGGTCTGCTATAGCAAACAGTGGTAATAACGTATCTTCTTCATCTAGAACTGAGTTTGTTATCGTTAATAGGAAGAAACCAACTCATGTCACCACTAGACAACCACCCCCAAAATATAATCCTACTTTTGCAAGAAACAAAGCTCCATCTTTCTCAAAACCTAATCCATCTAGGAGACCTAATAATGTTTACCCGAGAAGTAACCATCAAATGGGATGGAACCCAAATATGCAAAATAGTTTTCCCTTTCAAAACTTTGCTTCATGGAATGCATACTCATCTTATCCATACATGTCTAATATGAATGGAATGCTTAACACTAATGGACCCATGAACAAATGGGGACCAAACTTTTTAGTTAATTATTTTCTTAAGTATTCTTAAAGGTCGACCTAGACCCGGATGAATGGGTCAAGGATAGCGGGTGCACGAGGCACATGACCGGCAACAAGGATCTATTCTCCACATATGAATCCTTCAATGGAGGTAATGTGGTGTTTGGAAATAGCAAAAGTAAAATCATCGGTAAAGGTACGATTTCTAACAAATATCTAACCATTAACGATGTGTGTCACGTAGAAAACCTAAACTTTAACCTCTTAAGTATAGGATAAATATGTGATAAAAAGTGCAATGTACTTTTTACCGAAACCGGTAGTAAGATATTAAAAAATGGCATAACCATAGGAAGAGGTATTAGGAAACATGGAGTCTATGTCATTAAAATCGGTAATGAACCTAAAGAAAAAATATGTCTTACCTCTATGGATGATACTTCGACCTTATGGCATCGAAGATTGGGTCACACCAACATGCGACTCCTTCAATCGCTATCATCCAAAGATCTAGTAAGAGATCTACCTAAGTTAAAATATGAACATCACTTTTGTGATGCTTGTAATGTAGGAAAACAAGTTCATTCTAGTCATAAAGCTAAAAACATGGTGTCGACAACTAAGTGTCTAGAATTGCTACATATGGATTTATTTGGTCCATCCGCTATCCAAAGTTATGGAGGCAACTACTACACTTTGGTCATAGTGGATGATTATTCTAGGTATACATGGACAAAATTCTTAAAGAACAAAACGGAAACCTTTAATTATTTTGAAATATTAAGCAAAAAGATCCAAAGACAACTAGGAAGTCCTATAGTGTCTATTAGGACGGATCATGGTAGGAAATTCGATAATGAAGTGCAATTTGGAGCCTTCTGTGAAGCTAATGGTATTACTCACAACTTCTCGGCTCCACGCACTCCACAATCGAATGAGGTAGTAGAAAGAAAGAATAGAACCCTACAAGAAATGAGTCGAACCATGCTTAATGAACAATCCATACCTCAAAAGTTTTGGTGTAATGCCTGTAGGATCATTATATTTATTGTGTTGATGATTCGGGTGGTCTTGGATGATCAAAATACATGTTTGCCATAGTTAGAGAGTTAGTAGAGAGAGAGAGAGGGTGTTCTTGCTAAAGGTTTACACAAAGGGAATATTAGATTGAAAGAGAAGCACCATCCCTTCCATGGATGGAAGGGGTATTTATACTTACAGACACAACGACCTCCTATCGGCCTGTGGATCAGGTATACAATGGGTAAAGACCCGTCCTTCCTCCACGGTGTTGCACTAAGCTATACTACGCTACAAACTAATAAATAAACTACTAAATAACGTAACTAATGACAAGTCTACGAGCTAAATTATGCTAGATAATATTTGGGGTGACCGACTCTTCACTATGGACTTTTCTAATTCCTAACAGTCTCCCCCTAAGGGAGGTCACCCCATGTTTTACATTTCGAATCCTAGCATTCTATTCTTAACTTTGTTCTTGAGCTCGTAGACTTCAATTCTTCAATTCCGCAATCTTTGTGCATAAGCAGTGCAACTTCAAAGTCCGCATAGATTTGTACAATTAGTGGAGGCCTTTAACTGATCCACATCTTTGATGATCATCGAGCTTTCATTGAGATCATCAGCTACAGTAAATCTCTGGATCACCCTTTATTGTGTTGCCATCATGTGAAGTTGTGACTTATGGACCGACATGCTCACACTTTTGAATCATTACATCTTTCCATCAGAGTAGCGGAAGCCTTACTGGTTCATGATATTTGCAGCAGCGAAGCAGAAGCATAGTATAGAAATATCAGAGCCAGGTTATGTAGATAAGCACAAGTCATGATTTCTTCAAATTAAGTGTGGATGCTGTGAGCATGCGGCTTTGGATTGACTCCTCAATTCTGATCAGCTGTAACCGTCCAAATGTACCTGCAAACAACAGTTAGCAATAAAACACACGAAAGTGTCTTTGATCACTTTCGTTGAATTGAGGTACACGGCCCACGGTTCCCCGTTGATCAGTACAAGTACTGCCTGTGATCAGGTAGGATTCCTAAGAATCTCCTTGACAGGGTTTCGCAGCTGTTCTAGCCGTTCTCAAACCGGAACGTCTCAAAGAAGACAACACGGAGTGAGTGAACCAGCGAATTGAGATTCACTGATTGATGAAAAATGATTTGAAAACAATCGCGTATTGCTTAGAAGAAAGAGTATTGCAATACGACGAAGGTTTTATGAGAAAGATCAATTTTCAATCAAAATACTTTTTGTATTTAAAAGAGTACACATTCGACGTGCTAGAGAAAAGAAGATTTTGCACATCGAACGGTTTTTCCAAAAGTATTTTTTCAATCAGAGATACTTTTTGAGTTTGAAAATGAATACACATTAGATGTGCTAGAGAAAAGAAAAGATTTGCACATCGAACGGTTTTTCCAAAAGCATCCGTCAATCCATTTCCTGGACCAAGGTTGATTCACGAGTGAATCGCCCCATCGTTTCTATCCAGTTGTCACATGGTTGATCCATAGAATAGATCTCACATGCCACCTACCAGGAGCTTGTTTGATGTTGGCTCCAGAAGGCTTTCCATCTTCATTGTGAATATGTATGCATAACACTCAGATGTTCTGGCAATACCACAAGGATAATGCGTAGGACTCTTAATTATATTCTTATTTTCCACATAGTGTGAAACAGCAAGTCTTCATTAACTTTATGTCCTAATGAGATATTGTGGATGATCTCTTGGCTCTAGACTCAATAGTGCACATTTGGTTCCTATGCCGGAGACTAGGGAGAGGGTCTCCTTCTTTAATATCAACAATCTCTAAGAGAAAGTCAATAGATTATGTAGGTTCCCCGTGAGAATGAAACAAGTCCTTTTAAGAGGAACTTGAGTAGCTTGGGAAGTTTAGTGCAGTGCGTCACTGGGTCCATGACGTCTTGTCTTCAATACCAGTGTTACCTAAGTAAACACTAGTAGCATATGTATTGAACCCGGTTACTGCCCTAAGGTTGAATTATTGGAGGGCTATTTCTTTTCACCCTTTTCTCATATTCATTTCTTTTTTATTCTTCAACCCCTTCAGTGCTTACCAAGACTTCATAACTAGAACCTTGTTGGGTTTATTCCAGTACTAGCTTTGTCTCAGTCCGCACTCTTCCCGTATCTCACTTTTCTCCTTTTTTCAATATACCTAAGGACTCTACACTATCTAGTGGATTATCCCTGGGTAGATCCCTCCGGCTCTGGCGGGATCGTGGGAACAAATACCTAACCTAACCATCCTTATAACACCATGCATAAAGTAAATTGGTCGGTCTTTTGGTACAGTTCATTCTTCCTTAAAACCAATTTGAAAAATCATTTGGAAAAACAATCAAGGTACTTGTGATACGAGATCAAAGCATTTTGTACCTTAATAGTTTTGATCATTTAGAAAACCTCCCCCTCAACATGTGCATGTGATTTAGAATTGTTTAGCACAAGGAGGCAAGAGGACTTTGAAATATTTTCTTTGATCACAATTTTCATACGAAAAAGCCATTTGATTTTCATGGTAAAATTCTCCCCCTCAATATGTGCATAGGATAAGAGAAATTATTTTAACACATAGAGGCAAGAGTTCTTTTGAAGCACATCCACGAACACACAAGCCATTAAGAAACCATTTAAAACTCAATCAAGGTACTTTATGTTAAAACATAAAAGCATTTGCACCTCGATAGTTTATTTTCTTTTAAAATGCTCCCCCTCAATATATGCTTCGAGATTCGAAAGCGTTTAGCACATATGAGAGAGCAGCCTGCATAATTAAATCAAAACGATCACCTTTTATCAAATTTCATTATTAAATCACAAATTCTCCCCCGATCAAAAATATCAAACCCTTTGAGATTTTGGATCCCAAGTGATTTAATTAGGTTTAGAAAACATGGGAGAAAATGTGGCTTTGTTTAAATACTCATCTGGTTTTTGGATAAATCCTCCTCCTCAACATATGCATTGTGTATTTGAAATCGTTTGGCACATGGAGGCAGGAGTGCCTTTAAAGGACTAAAACCAATTCCATTTAAACAGATAAGAGATTTAACTCACGATCTCTACCCCGATCAAAATTTCAAACCTTTTGAGATTTGTGATCCCAATTGATTTAAATCATTTAAAAGATTTTGGGGAAATACGTGGCTTGATTTAACTTTGAAAAATGACAGATAAGGACCATTTTAAGACATTAAAGATTGTTAGTGTCAGGTATGATTGTTTTAAGAGATCTTTTAGGTAAAATAAAACAATTTCACAATCAAACAAGAACAAAAAAGATTTCATTTTGAAAGATCTTGATTCTAAAGAGAATCAAACCATGACATAACATTAAATCTTTAGATCACCACTTAATTATTGTACAAAACGGAACTTTTGTGAAGAAATATCGTTTGAAAATATTTTATTTTAAATCACTCTCCCCCTCAATTCATGACAGAAGTCAATAATTGAGTGACTTAGGTTTTGATAAAAAGAAGTCCGGTGATTTTCAAAATTTAATCCAATATATTTTTCAAAACAATATTTTTCCATTTTCAAAAACAATATTTTACAAAGTTTTAGAAAAATGGTATCATCACGATTATCCTGCACAAAGATACATTAGTGGTTGAGAAGCTTCCGTTATTGTTGCTGTAGGGTTTGGAAGAAAAACCGTCTGCATATGCAGTGAGACTTCTTCTTTCGTTGCATTTTTAATGCCAACTGAGGTCAAATTAACCTCTGTTTCTTCAATCACTTAGAAGAAAACCATCTGCTGATGCAGTGAGACCTCTTACGTTGCATTAATGCCAAATCTCCATAGAAGTCCAATTAAGCTCCGTTTCTTCATTTGTCAACCCAAGATATAGTTACCCTTTCCTCTCGGCATCCAATCATCTTCAATTGTCGGATCCGGATCGGGAACATTCTTTTATACCAATATACCTGCATATGTTAGTGAACACACATACAAATATATGGTGGTCGACATCACCCAAACAACAATCGACTAATAAAAGTCAATGCAACATGTCAATCAGATCATATAAAGTATGGGATTATGTGTTCATCAAACTCTAATCATCTAAACCTAACAATCATATCCTAGGCACCTAGTCCTTCAACATAGGTTAACATCATTTTTCAATTAAGCATATAAGATAATTAAGAAAGCCCGTTAGATGATATAGATTTGAAAACATTCTCCCCCTCAATCAATGACTCATTTTCTGAAAAGATTAAAAGTGCTGAAGTCATTGATTGAGTTTTCAAATTTAGTAGAACTCTGAAGCTGATTGTTTTTAAAGGAACTCATTTACCACTTTTTTTGTTAAAACAACAAATATTTTTCTGAAGAATTTTAGACGGAAAAAAATTTGTGTAGGAACAGCAGTCCTTCCACATACTTTCCTCATTTTGATTTTAGGATAAGTGCATGAAATATTTTGAAAATTTGTTTAGCGCAGCACTTTCCTTTCTTTAAGAACGGGTTGCTATCGGAAATAATAGCAAGCCATAGTTTTAAGCACGGGTTACAGTCTGAAGTAACTGTAAGACATTTTTTGAAGCACGGGTTACAGTCTGAAATAACTGTAAGCCATAGTTTGTGACATGTTTTGGAAAAAGAATATTTACACCTCCTGCTCGAACTTCATCTATGGTCCCGTGCCATTATTGAATGACATTTCTAAGACCGTAGATGTTATCGATACCAGAAGACATGTCATGAGAAAACATATTTTTGGTATTTTTGAAATTTTCTGATTTTTTATGGATTTTTGTTGATTTTATATTTTTCTATTTTGTTTTTGTTGGTTTTATGTTTTTGTATTTTGTTTTTTAATAAATATTTACAAAGATAGAATAGATGATATAATTTAAGAGGATGATGATACGAGTACCGAGATAAAGATATCAAGCAGCACGTCGTAGAAGATAGAATACGTCATCTCTTAAACTTCCACAACCAAAGAATCCGAGGCTCCAGAATAGAATGTAGAACATGAGCCTTTGAGAAAAACGAGACTTTGGAAGCTTCCCCCCAAACCGAGAATCCATAAGATGAGCAGATTCGAAGCTCTATTTCAAGCTTGCCTTAGCCAGGTGCACAGAGATGCACACCATTATCATAAAACCCGCTGCTCCTTTTAAGAACGATCACCGAGATTCTCCATTCGGGGTTATATCATCCAATAGAATAACAGCAACGTTTCATCCCACACTTAAATAATCTTCTAAAATTCCTTTTCCACTGAAGTCTGAGGCAATCCATTCCAAAAGGTGTCAAGAGAACAATTCCCCCAAGTAGTTGAATTGATGCAGTCAGTCTCTTTGTATAATGCTCAAGAACTCTCCCAAATACACATCATGAGGGTAATAAAGAACACCTCCCCTATGTTCACATCTTTCATCCCTGATGATAGTGTATGAAGCTCAAAAACCCGAAGTACACCAATATCCAAGAGCTCTCTCGAATACACATCATGAGGGGAATGAAAACACCTCCCCATGTTCACATTTTTCTTCCCTGATGATCGTGTATGAAGCTCAAGTATCCGAAGTATACCAATACACAAGGAATGAATAACTGATAACATTGAAGAAGCAGGCCAAGTCACTGATTATCTCTGCGGGCGACAATCTCTGCGGATGTCAACTCCGGAATAAGTGATTATATCTCTGAATCACTGATTAAGCACTCGAGTGAAACAGCTGAGAATCCCCAATGTACACAATCTCTCTCCCCTGATCATTGCGATACCATCGAAATCACCACACACTTGTGTACGTCTTTTATCTTTAGAAACTAACTCTTCCATCTCTTCCCCCACATAGTTGGAATAAGAACACTAAACGCCTTGATGAGTAAAAACTTGAGTTTCTCTGCGGTCATGACATTTGTTTTCCCGGGATATCTTCAATCACTTAGAAGAATTAAGTTCATCAAGTTTACTCGCCATGAGTCAAACCTTGAGTTTCTCTGCGGTAATAACATTTGTCTTCCCGGGATATCTTCAATTACTTAGAAGTATTAAGTTCATCAAGTTTACTCGCGTTTAGATGCTTGTCTCCTTCCCCCGTGCTTGTTTTGACACTTCAGAGTCAGCAAATCATTATAAGCCCGTATACTAGAAATTTGTTGAGAAGAACACTTGAACTCTTGTGAGAATCAACTTGCTGAAGACTCTCTCTGACTATTTTTATCAACCCTTATGTAGACAATTTGAAGTGACCACAGAAGAAGAAAACCCGATATACCATACTTGAAACTGAAGTCAACTTCCCCACATTTGTATCTTAAGCTTGCACCTAATGATGGAAGAATGGTGTCGAGAATTTATGCTTCAAGCAAATCTCTACGTACTCACTACTCAAGCAAAGTATGAGACATTAACACCTCTTGCGATTATCCACACCGTCATATGCGTGTGACACTGAGTAAAACAAAGTAACTCCTAATAGTGATAGTTAACCAGGTCTTCAACCATCCACCTTGACTGCTGGTAACTAGATAAACCAAGTCTTCAACTCAAATTCTTAAGCCCGAGCAAGTTATTAAATAAGAACACGCCTTTTGTGAAAGTCAACTTCAATCTCAAATAAGTGATAAATGATTAACTCTGAAGTAATCAACTTGTGTCAAATGTCCAACACGTGAATAAATGTACAACCGGATGTACATTGACCCACTTAATGAACCGGAACAAATGATTCCTCAACATCAATTCCATCTTCCTAAAGATATACATATAAAGACTGATCTGGAAGATTCACCAATAATGTCTTCAAGCAGATGAGGTAGTCATTTTCCTTAATGTTCATGTGGTTGATTTACAAAGTGCACAATAATCCGTGAAGATTTGGTAAAGGACTACCAAAGAGCGGATCATTTTTCATGAACAATAATCCGTGAAGATTTGGCAAAAGAATACCAAAGAGCGGATTATTATTCAATAGTGCAACTGCAATATAACAATAGTCAATATTAACGCCTCCCATAAACCGACAATCTGTTTGTTAAATGCCCAGATTAAGAAGAAGTCTTTAGATAATCAAATGCAACTCGTCTTTAGTCTTCTAACATGTAGCAGAGAATGTAGAAATGACTGTAGACTCGACCTTCTTCAAGATTGTCCGAATGGGGAATAGAGTGTTAACATCTTGAACTCACACCAAAAAACATCCCACCAAAAAGCATCCCAATTAACTTACATCTTGCAAATCTCCTTAACTAAAATCCCTCCCAATCAAACAAGAACAGAAAGATGTTCATCAAGGAAATCAGCAATCAGGCCACAACGAACACACAAGATGGTAGCACCAAACTACCAATCACATCAAACAAGAACAGAGAGATTGTTCGGAATCATCATGTTGATGTATACGTGAAGCATTAACTGGAAGTACTTTGTCGATAAACTCATCAATCCGAGTGAAGATGTCAACCAACGGCTCTTAGAAGAAACTACATGTGAAGATGATCCGATAAGAAGAGTCTCGGTTCTTACATGAGTTAGGAGCCTTTTGACCATATATTCTCAAATATCAATCAACCATGCAAAAAATTCACACTTCTTCTCCCCCTCAAGAATTGCATACGGAGATGCTATTCTTGATAAAGTAAGTGAATTCATCCAAAAGTATTCTATTCATACTTCTACCCCGCAAAATTAGCACATAATGTCGCCATCGTCATTATAGTTGAGCAAGTGGAATAAGAAAAACAATCAATGGTAGCCCGGTTCACTTGATGACTGAAGCACATGGAAAAAGTATGAAGCATGTTGATGAGAATGGTCATAATAAGAAGATTTCTCTTCTTCAGAAGATAAAGCGCACTGACACGTACACTTTTCTTTTCTTTAGAGAACGAGGCATGAACTGTTGTGTTTTTTTTTTTTTTTTGGGTAAAGGGGAGTAATCCTGCACCCTGGTAAATATATTAACCAAAAGAAACGTTTAAGTACAAAGGATATGAGTGAAATCCCATATCTCAGCCCGTTACATAGGCATAAAGCTTACATAACAAGATACTACCTATTTTCTAAATAAGAAAAGAAACCACTACGCAAATGATAATATAGGATATAACGAAAGAAAGATTACTTCCTAGGTCCTTGAAGCTTGGTGCCATACATGGCATTAATAGCATCCAAATTCCCAGGAAGATCAGAAACCTGCTTCGCATAGTCATCGTAGTCATAGTCATCATACTCATCTTCAAACTCTTGGCCACCACCGAATAGATTAACAGACTCATCAAATGGGTTAGCAATCACCTCATCTTCAGAATCAGACACCACGATGTCTCCGACTTTAGAAAAAGGGTTAACTCTCTTAGTGGAAGAGGCGGGCGGAATACAAGAATTATGAGCCACACCTGACTCCATCTCCTTCAAATCACTCACAAGGGGTTCTTGTGATGCAATACCTGTCTTAGTAGACTTAGCTTCATTAACTTCCATTGTACGACCAGAATCCACATCCTTGTTGGTGTCATTTGAAGTACTACCATAAGCATCTGTATCTTCCATATTAAGAGCATCAAACTTATTTGATGTAGATATCTTTGTTCCACTCGAACTAGCCACATCAGAAACACTCTTCTTAGTGACTTCCACTTTCTTAGGTTCAGGAGGAGTCTTTTTGGGTTGATATTGAAACTGCTTACCCACAACAGGTTTAGTAAACCCTCCTTGACCCGGAATAGTAGAACCACCATGCTTTCCCTTCTTCTTGTTATTGACCGTCTTGAAACCATCATTAACATGCTTAGTAGGCTGAGTAGGAGGTTCAACAACTTTAGGACATTCAATAAGAGTATGACCAAAAATCATACATTTATCACAATGGGGAGGTTTCCACTCGTATTCAACCCGTATCTTCTCAATAGTTGAACCCGACCCATCAAGTAACGGTATCTCAACTGTAAGGCTGTCCCTAAGCACCTCATCCGACTTCACTTCAATCATGCAGCGAGCAAAACTACTACGGCCCCACGATTCCTTGCACATTTGGCTAGTAAAAGCATCTAACCTTTTGGGCGTACCTATCAATGTGGCAAGGAGACTAAGGCCATCATCAGAAAACATAGCAAGAGGAACATCATGGAATTTAACCCACACCGGGATGTTGGTCAAATCCTCTTTAAGTAAATTGGTGTTCAATGTCCATGGTTTTAGAATAATAGGTACATTTCTAATCAACCAAGGACCGTTTTCAAGAACTTCATCAACACCTTTCTTCGAATTGAACTTAAAGAAGAAGAACCCCTTTGCATTCATCATTAACTTTTGTATACCAAACTTAGCCCACGCATTGCGTACAAAGTAATCAACAACAGGAAAAGCAAGGCGTTGACCAAGGAAATACCCATACAAAGTATTCTCAAATCTAGTGTTCACCTCTTCAACCACTTTCATCGGGACAGAAAGATCCACACCATTAGCTTTTTCACTACACTCCAACCTACGAAAGTTTGACGTGTGTTTCTTTGGTTCAGTAGAAGTAACACCAGCATACGATGAAGAGGGTTGTTTCAAAGCACTAACCTTCTCAATTCCAACAGCCCCATGTGCATTCGTATCAACCTTATCATTAGCATTATTATGGTCATTAACATTAGAAGCCATAGGATCACTCGTATCATGAGGAGGTTTCGAATAATAACCAATAGCATTAAGCATCTCCTCTAGCTCCTTCTGTGACTGCGGTACCTTAAGTTGCTCAATTGGATTAGCCCCAGTAGAAGTAGTAGCATCCACAGTCACTGCAGGTTTCAATGGTTTCCCATCTTCACCCACAAGAACAAGTTTTCCCTCAAATATTTGTTTTTCAATAGCACGAATTTTCAATAAAGTATCTTGACCCTCAAGCGTGTCATGACTAGGTGCGTCATGACTAGGACTTGAACCAAGTGAAACCGGCTCCACTTGTCCATCAGAACGAGAATCAGAAGCACTACCAGTAGGATCAGATTCGTTAGCATCTTTAACCACTAAACGTGGCTGAGTATTGGTCTCCTCTCCCATCTTCGACATCAAAACCTAAAACCCTAAAAACTGCAGATCGTACCCAAAAAACAAGAAGAAAAGCGTCTAGACTTCAAACAAAACGAATTAAACCCTAGTTTAAAACTAGGGTTCATAAGCCATAAGCGTGCAATAAGTATTACATGATCTGATCGGTACAGTGATTGTAACTATGATAGGAATTTAATACAAACGAAACCGACAATAAGCAAACCCAACACCAGCGATTGTGGTAATTGGTATTAGATTATTCTTGTTAGAACAAAGTCGGTGCACATGCGAGTAATAAAAAATATTACGAAATCAATATCCGAACAAAAGTGAACAAAAGTTAAATCCAATATCCACCGACCCACTATTGTAGCTAATTAAAGCTAGAATTAATGAGACAATAGATAGAATATTTAATAATCGATCACCAATATTCAGAGTAGAGGTATCGTAAATCGTTTAATCGCCAGGGAGAGTTTTTGTACATGAACTGTTGTGTTCATACGTCATAATGTTGAAGTACGAGGCCTGAACTGATGTGAACAGACGTCATAAGAAGATTTCTCTTCTTTGGAAGATAAAGCGCACTGAAACGTACACTTTTCTTTTCTTTAGAGTACGAGGCATGAACTGTAGTGTTCATACGTCATAATCTCTCTCTTTTCTGCTCTCTTAGCAAAACATGTAATCATCTCCATTATCATTCTGTAGGCTATCTGTCGTGACAGCTGATGGAGAAAACCCAATATGATGAACTTGACCCTGAAGTAAACTACCCCGAACTCGTGACTTAAACTTGCACATATGTAACAAAGAGCGGTGCGGATTTCCATTAGCATCTCTAAGTACTCTCTATGTACTCTATACTCTTCAACCAACCAACCATCAAGTATAAGACGTACATTACCTCTTGAAAATCCACAATTCAATGTGACACTGAGCACTACAACGTAACTCCTTAAAGTGATAGTTATTTTGTAGTGGTATGAGCCCAATTCCCCCAAGTGGTAAAAGAAAAGGTAAAAGACACCCAACAATAACTAGATTTCCAAGTCTTCGTTATTGATAATAGGCATCGAACAAGGATCATGAAGAATCTTCATCCAACCATCCCCGATACCTTCAGATACTAAGTACACTCGCCCGTGATATTTCACTTCAACCTCAAATAAATAATAGCGATTTAATTCCGTTGTCACATCTTCTGGTTCAAAGCTCAATTCTAGCCTCCTTTGACGTTTAAAGTGAACTACGATAATGGTTTTCATCCCGACCATGGTTAAAAGCAAATAACCTCGTAAAACCAAGTAATAACCAAACTGCCATGACGAATATTCAAACACACATCCAATTCATGAAATACATCCTTTTATCCCTTCTTCGAAGCAGAAACCGTAGCACCAGCATCAGATAAGATCCAGAAATACACTTTCCTCTCTCCAGGATGGTTCCATCATCACGGGATTTTACAATTCTATGGTCTAAACCAAGAAATAGTTTCTTTTCGGGGATTTACAAGACTAAGAATAAACCGTAAGATAGATCCAGAAATGCACTTTACTATTACAAGGATGTTTCCATTGTCACGGGATTTTACAAGTCTATGATTCAAACCAAGAAATAGGTTCTTTCGCGGGATTTTACAAAATCAAGACAAAACCGTAAACAATGTCAGCTTGAATGTGTAATGACAACTTTGGTTTCAGTGAATATCTATTTTTAGGGGTACATGCAGCGGTTCATCAACGGTTCATTAACCAACATCAACAAAATCATCAACCATCCAATAAACACTTTGGTAAATACATCATTCACGCATTATGTCGGCTGTTGCAGTGACCACTTGATGAAGTATACCCGATATGTCAAACTTGATCATGAAGTGAACTTCCCCAGATTTGTTACTTAAACTTGTACTAATCCTTGTGAAGAAGAAACGGTGTACCCAATGTGCAAAACCTCTTGACGTATCCTCAACTGCGTGAGACACCGAAGTGATAGCTACATTGTGGGTTAATTGAGAAAGAATCACAAACGCAACTAAATAGCCAAGTCTTTATCACCCTCTATAAATGCACAAACAAGTCATCTTCGCGGAAGGGTAGAAAGAAAGAAGACGAAAATAAGTAAACGCGTCCGGAAAAACTTATTTCAAAACCAAATAAGAAATACCAAATACACACAACCCCGTAGTCAACTTTGTTACAAATATCAAGGCCGTGAAATAATATTCTCCGTGAATGAGTATACACCATAGTACCAAAACCGCATATCCCAACAAATCACATCATCAACCAATCTCATTATCATACCCAATCTCATCATATTACTCCAACGCATGTCCACTCTATTCATTTTATACCCAGTAAATCAAATCCAAAACCACGAGGTCCAATCTTAAGGCCATAACATCCGATCCAATAAATAAGTCTGATCCAATTAGCTCAATATCTCGCAAATCGCTCACCCGGATCCAATGTTATACGGCCTGATCCACACTTGTTCGAATATACCCATGAGACTTATGAAATCCCAAAATATGCGGCCCATGTTTCAAAGGCCATAGCTGGATTGTGAAGCCCAAAAACCCAAGTCCATCAAATCCAATTCCAACGACCAAAAACTGATAGTGTTATATCCGGATATATAAGTTAGCATACCCTAATTATTAGGTCATTTCCTACATAACAATTTATCGCCTCCTTCAGAACATCAGTTCTCACCAACAACATCAAACCCTAATATTACTCTGAATAAAAAAAACGCAGCCACCATTATTATTGCCAAATCTCCATCTCAACCAAAAGAAATCTCACGCCTCCCTTTCAATAACCAACAAATCTTAACACATAGAACTCATATGCTCCCAAGAACAACTTATAACGTTGATGTGCACTATAACCTCGCCACAGGGATGGCTCGAGGGTCATTAACGTGGCCACAGAGATGGTAAAGAGACGAGGTCATGGAAAGGTAAGTGTTGATATGAAACAAGAACGATTTATCATATATATAGATTCGAATAAGTTTTTAACCACGAATCTCAAATAAGATGTTAACCTAAAAATGGTTTTCATCTATTCATTTGATTCGAAAAGTTATCAAGAGGCTGAGACTTCCCCCCTTTTTTCATGATGATTACGAATCAAAAAGAGAGTTGTAACATGTTTGTTAGCAACTTCTTTTTTATATTCGAATAATAATAAAAAAGGCTTTAGGTCCATGAGACAGAAATTGAACACATAACTTTAAATTGCATTTCGAATTTATAATAACCAATGGATCTGTGATGAAATAAGTTCGAGTGTACACATTTTGTTATGATTTGTACAATCACTTGAACGATTCTGAGATTGATGTTGGGTTTAATTATTTCAGTTTCGAGTCATTTGAGATGGGATAGAAGTAGAAGTTGAGTTGGTTGTTGAAATAATGTTTGGATCTGATATTAAAGTATTCATGGACTGATGATGAATTGGTATAACTGAGGTCATGAGTTTTTTTGTGGTCTTGGTCTTGTGGTTGTTTCTCCTTCATCCTTTCTGTGTAAGTCGCTAGGTCTAATATATGAGCCAAGTCACTAGTGAGTATCAAGTTGCTAGCAGAGTCGCTATGCCAAGTCGTTATGCCAAGGTCTTTAGCCCAAGTCGCTAGCACAAGTTGCTACGACTTGTAAAGACAAGTCTCTAGTGAGTATCAAGTTGCTAGCAGAGTCGCTATGCCAAGGTCTTTAGCCCAAGTCGCTAGCACAAGTTGCTACGACTTGTAAAGACAAGTCGCTAGGTCTGAAAATAACAAGTCGCTACATATCAGTCAAGTAGCTACACAAGTCGCTACTTAGCAACTGGCAAGTCGCTACCATGACTAAATACTCATGGATAAGTCGCTATGAAGACTTTTAGCATTTCCGATGAGTTTTCCGATTAAGTTTTCCGACCATATTCAAAGGAACCCAGAAAAAGTGACAAAAACTGCACCTTTTACCCGTTTGACCACAGTTATGACCTTGTAAAAACTGACTTATGACCACACAGTTTGGTAACAAAAAGAATCATATTGATTGGACCAAAAAAATGGACACAAAGCAGATACAGTTAAAAGACCAGGACTTTTGACTTTTTGAGACCAATGATAGGATACAAAACAGACACATATGAAAAATAATTATCCGACCACCAAAACCAGTTAACTACATGGACAAAAAAAAACCACAAACAATAACCATGGTACGGACCACACAAATCAAAGAAAACACAATAACCTTGACTCTTGATACAAATTGTAGGATCATTATATTTATTGTGTTGATGATTCGGCTGGTCTTGGATGATCAAAATACATGTTTACCATAGTTAGAGAGTTAGTAGAGAGAGAGAGGGTGTTCTTGCTAAAGGTTTACACAAAGGGAATATTAGATTGAAAGAGAAGCACCACCCCTTCCATGGATGGAAGGGGTATTTATACTTACAGACACAACGACCTCCTATCGGCCTGTGGATCAGGTATACAATGGGTAAAGACCCGTCCTTCCTCCACGGTGTTGCATTAAGCTATACTACGCTACAAACTAATAAATAAACTACTAAATAACGTAACTAATGACAAGTCTACGAGCTAAATTATGCTAGATAATATTTGGGGTGACCGACTCTTCACTATGGAATTTTCTAATTCCTAACAATGCCGTTGATACTTCAACGTACATACTCAATCGAGTCTTAAGTAGACCAATCTTAGGTAAAACTCCATATGAGTTACTCCGAGGCAAAAATCCTACGTTAAATCACTTTAGAGTCTTTGGAAGCAAATGTTTTATTCTTAACACTAAAGATTACCTTACAAAATTTGATCCTAAATCAACCGAAGGTATCTTTCTAGGTTACTCTCCAAATAGCAAAGCTTACGTCATATTAAATAAAGAAACAATGAAGGTAGAAGAGTTATTAAATATAAAATTTGATGAAAGTCCACCCAAACCCTCTCCACCTCTTGTCGATGACGAGATTGTAGAAAGTGAAGCTACAGTAATAAAGAAAAAGATAAATGAAGAAGAAGAACCTTTAAATGATGAAGTCATAAACATTAAAGAGTCCAAAGATCACCCCGTAGATAAGGTCATAGGAAAGCTAAACGAAAGAACATTAAGGTCTCAAGTTCAAAACCAAAGTAGCTTGTTTTGTTTCGTTTCAACCATAGAACCTAAGAATACACAAGAAGCCATAAAAGATGAGAGTTGGGTAATGGCTATGCAAGAAGAATTAAATCAATTTGTTTCTAATGATGTTTGGACACTTGTACCTCCACCTAGTAATCAAACCATAATAGGAACCAAATGCGTATGCTTGTGCTAATGATCTAAAGCTTTATCAAATGGATGTCAAAAGAGATTTTCTAAATGGTTTCATTAATGAAGAAGTATATGTAGCTCAACCTCCGGGCTTCATCGATTTTGAAAAACCCAAACATGTGTATAAATTAAAGAAAGCCCTTTATTGTCTTAAACAAGCTCCAAAAGCTTGGTATGATAGACTCAAGTTATTTTTAATTAAACACAACTATACCATGGGGTTAGTTGACAACACACTTTTTACTAAGAAAAGAGAGTCACATATAATCATAGCGCAAATATATGTAGATGATATTATATTCGGATCCACTTGTCAAGACATGTGTGATGATTTCTCTAAAATCATGCATGACGAGTTCGAAATGAGTATGATGGGAGAACTTAGTTTTTTTCTTGGTCTACAAATCAAACAAGTAGAAGATGGTATCTTCTTTAATCAATCTAAATACATAAAGGAGATGTTAAAGAAATTCGGTCTAGAAGAGTCGAAACCAATTAGGACACCAATGTCATCCGACACCAAACTCACAAAAGATGAAGACGGCGAATCCAATTAGGACACCAATGGAACAAACGTCGTAACTTATTTGACTCTACAAGGTATGTAAACACTGGCCTTCATCTTTCTGAGTCTAGGATCTCTATTTCACGCACAACTCACAAACAATACGGGAATTTTTAAAACCCAAGATAAGTTTTCCATCTATAGTTTTCTTATTTTCTTTATAAATACAAGTTGCAAACACATAATTACATACACATTTTCAAAGAAAACCTCTTTTCAAAATGTTTTCTAAAAGGATGATACCTTCCCGTATCAATTTCACAAAAGCAATTTCTCACGTCTAGGACAAATCGCTTTTTCATTGTTAATACAAAGTAAACACCCGTTTTCATTGCATCTCATGTCTTGTGAATGCTAAAGGAGATACATAACTAATATGTATTTTCGGGTACATTCATTTAAGCGACAATGAATTAGGAGCATTGATAAACACAAAATTACATACTCAAGTACTAAATATGTGTTTTCGGGTTATCTCAATAGGTTACTTTTTCACTTCTAGTTTATTTTTCTTTTTTCTTAGGAGTCGAGATAACCGCAATTCCAAATAGTTTGCATATAGGCACACACTAGGCAAAAATGTTTTCAAAAGGAAACTTTTGTGCTGCCTGGAACACCAGACCCACGGATCCCAGCCTTCATGATGGACGGATCCCTCAAGGGAAGGATCCGTGGGATCCGTGAGACAGAAGCTATTTTTACCTTCTATTTTTCTCACTTTGGATGAAAAATCCACATTTGTTTTATTTTTTGGAGTATGTTCTTTAATGCTTGTGTTCTCATGATCACATGCCTTAAATTCATATCTAATCATTAGATTTTAATCCACATTTTGGGTCAAGCATTCATTACAATGCTTTGTTTTTCTATATATAGAACTCCCAAAATTCTTGCATAACCCATCTCATATTCACAAACAAACTACACCATGTCATTCACAAATTCTTTAGATGAATCACCTAGTACAAACAATCATCTTCATGAAACCCAAACCTTTGTACTTCCACCTTCCAAAATACCAAAATCAAACTCTAGGATATCCGCACGGATTAACATCCGATCTTGTTGCTTAGGAAAACCATCATCATATGGCTCATCACCATCAACTAATTCACCACAAGATGCTTCCATTATAGCACCTCCTTCATCACCAACGAATACACCAACTTCATCACCAAATCACTCACCACCTAAAATCACTCTTTTGGAACTCCTTACGACTCCAACAAGATCTCAACAACCAAAGCAAAAAGAAATAGCCTTTTTGACACCTCCAACTTCTCCAAACACAATATTTAATGATCTTGAAACATCACCACCTTTAGCTCCCATTAAACTACAAGAACATCTAGGTTCTTTTCCACCACCACTTCCTATCATTCCGGACTTTGATCCGTATTTTCCTAGTTTTCCTCCACAACTTCCGCAACTCACAAATCAAAACAACCCGGAAGATTTCCGTACTCATTACCCACATCACTTACATTGTGAACATTGCCAATCCACTAGGGAAATTGCAATAGAAGTTAGGGAAGAAATGCGATTCATACTCAACCTCATCCTTGATCGCATCAATACTATTACTCAACCAAACCTCCATCCATAACCTTATGCAAGCATGGAAGGAATCATTACTACTATTTTCTATTTTTAGTACTTTTTCTTTTGAAGTCATTTTCAAGAACAAGTCTTGTTCTTATTTTTACATGCTTGTAGGTGGCATAAAAACCACTACACTTTGTTGTTTTATTACAAGGCCTTGTTTCCATACCTTGGCTCCCAACCTTGATTCTCGTCAATCACAAGATTACATAAGCATGTTACTAACATTTCTATTTGTAGGATTTTTTATTTTTTCTTCACTTGACGCCCCAAACTAGGGGAGCTACCGTCAAGGGGGAGTAAGCGATACGTGGACTAATTTTTCCACACTTTTATTTCTTCGAAGGGTTAACTTTTTGTTTCGAAAAAAAGGAGGAGAAGAAGTAAAACTTAGGGGCTTTCAAAACATACATCTATACTTAAGTTTTACTCATCATAACTTTATGTTTTGTCATCAACAAAAAGGGGGAGATTGTTAATACAAATAAACCGTAAAAATGTTTATTAATATTTTGCGATCTCTTTGTGTTTTGTTGATAACAAATATAATGTTATCTTAAGTAAAATTATAAGGATACATGTTATTTTTGTAAAGCATTTACATATAGCCATTTAATACAAAAATGTTGTAATTAATCATTTGTTGTAATAGTTTATTAGGATGGGTAAAAACCACAACCCATGGACCATAACCTATGGATCATAACCCATACCCAAGTTGGCTAGATACAATGTATACTTTAGATACATTGAATCTAAGGAAAACCCATGGACCAACCCATAACCAATGACCCATAACCAAAAAACCCATGGGAAAATAGGAAGTATCTTGTTATGTAAGCTTTTCTCCTATGTAACGGGCTGAGATATGGGATTCACCCATATCCTTTGTACTTAAACGTTTTTTGGAGTAATATATTTACCGGGTCATTGACCTTTTACCCAAAAAATAGGATAGTCCCACGGATCCCTAGGATTACACTAGACGAATCCCAAGTGGGAGGGATCCGTGGGATCCGGGGAACAGTGACAGAAATTTCCTATAAATAGAGAGCCATTTCTTCATTCTAACTCACCCCTCTTCTTACTAAATCTCTCAAACACTCTCATTCTCTTCTAACATATAGATCACTTGATCTAGAGAGTTGTTCTTCTTTCTTTCTATTGTGATTCTCATATAGGTCCTTCTCTAAGGCGAGATCACAAGCATTCTACAAGTCATCCAAGCAATTAGGGGTCCTTGATTGATTTGTCACTCCGCAAGATTTTTGTAGCAAAGATCTTGTACTTGATATTTCACATATTTGTTGTGTAATAGTCGTGTTGGTTTGGTCCACCGTGTTACGGATTCGGTATTTAGCTTCGTACCGTAAAAAGGAGTAAGCAACGTTGTGAAGGCTTCTCCGCCAAGTGAAGGATTTTGTTGACATAGTGCTTGAACTCTCGAGTAGGTGACTCGAGGAGTGGAATAGGGCAAGGAAGGTGTCCTTGTAGCCGAACCACTATAAATCGGTTGTGTCATTTCTATCCCTTTTCTTTACTTTATTTACTTGCTTTATCATTAGATCTATACTTTCTCTACATCCATAAGATCTCACATATTAACGAATCTAAAGTTTTTGAAACTAACTTAAAGTCGGCAAAACTATTCAACCCCCTTCTAGTTTTCCACAGACATCATAACCTCATGTTATGTTGAAAAAAAAGTTTATTAGAACCTAAAGTTCTAATATGATCCTTTTATAAAGATCAATATCATAACCTCACGTTATGTTTAGAAAAAAAGAAGAGTATGAACCTCAAGTTCTACTATGATGAACATAATCAAAATGTAGTAACCTCAGGTTATTCTTTTTAATGTTGAATCATGATTCTCATGAAAGAGTCAAAATAACATAACTTTGTGTTATGATATTCAATTAAAAAAAAGGATAAGAACTCAGGTTCTATCATAATTCTATCAAATACATAACCTCAATTTAAGATTAGAATGTTCTATGATGATTCTCTCAAGAGAATTAAATAACATAATCTCATTATGTTAAAGAAAGAAGCTAGAACATTATTCAATCAAGTGAATCAAATAACATAATCTCATTATGTTAAAAAAAACATGATTCATCAATAGAATCAATAACATAACCTGGTGTTATGTTTAAAAAAAACATGTATATATAGAACCTCAAGTTCTATTGTTGTTAATTTTATTTTGTGTCTACCTTTTATTTTATTTTATGTTCTTTCTATTTAGAAACATAACACAATCTTTAACTTCATCTATTTTCTTGATAGTGTAAATGTTTTAATAATAAGATATATATATAGTTGTTGGATGACATCATATATATAATCAACATCATAGTCGGTCGGATTCACGCATGATACTTAATGAAGAAGAATTGTGATGCTCACATGCATGGTATATCTTTGTTAGGGATGCCTTATAACATTTTGTGTGATGATTGCTAAAATTTAAATAATATAACTTCTATGATTTTATTTCAAATTATGTGGTTATGTGGCAAGACATTGGTTAAGTGATATATTCTGAATTCGTGTATATTTAACAAAAATAAAAATATGAACTCTTATATAGCTACACATGATATATTTTTTAGATGTGTTAATTTGGAGTTTTTGTATGGTAAATGATAAATATTGAATGTTTTTAATATGGAGTTTTTGTATGGTAACCGATAAATATTGAATGTTGTTATTCATTTGTTGCAAATGATTCACATGAATTTAACTTGTAAATGATTAACATGAATTTAACTTGTAATTTGGTTGAGCAAGGTTGAATTAAGTGGTTAACACCCTTGCCTCTGGAGACAGAGGTCAAGGGTTCGATCCTCACCCCTTGCAAGGCCGGAAGTCCTTTTCTACCTTTGGTAGAACCATAAGCAGCCTCTCTACCTTAGGTAGGGGTATGGTTGTCTACGTCTTAACCTCTCCCATACACCGTGGAAGACGGTATTGGGACCCATAACTCGTGGAAGACGGTATTAGGAGTTACGTTACTTTGCTTTTTAACTTGTAATTTTGTTGTATAAATTAGACAACTTATATGTGAAGACAAATATCTATTTTGTCATATTATTCTTGAGTTTTGCATTCTCTATGCTTGTATCGATTAATATGATTATAAACTATATCATTCAATATTACACACTGTAATAGATGCTCTTTAACTGTCTGTGCAACGCTATTACTTCACTGATTGATTTCCACATATGTTTTTTCAATAAGTTAAATGAAATGTTAGAAATATTGATTTTGTCCACATGTCCGATTTGAAGTTCTCAAACATCAATGTTTTTTGTTTCTAATATTCATGTGGATTTTTGATGTTAAGATCTATTTTAACTGTAAAATTTTTTAGGAGAACCTCGTCTTCTTTGTGAGGACCTTAAAATGGAATACTTAACGATGAAAGATTTGTTTACTTATGGTAAGATCTCAAGGTTACATTACCACACAAAAGCAAGTAATATTCCCAAAAATCTCGCTATGATTGTATGCACCTCAAGCTGCATTAAAAAAAAAGCATAAGCGAGTTCGGTCTCACAATTTTAGTGTTAGATCTGAATTAAAATGAAAATATATAACGGTGAAAGATCCGTTAAATGTATGTCAAAATCTGAAAGAAAGATTTGACCATCATAAGCAAGAGATTCTTGCAAATGCCAGCACATTTTTCGCAATATTAAGTAGTACATCTGAATGATGAAAAGAAAAAATGCGATGAGATGGTTAATGCCTCGAATATACTTATATATCGAGAACGATGCTTTGATATAAAATAAATGGGCATGTTTAAACAAACACGATAAACCCGTTTACTAAATTTGCTCCTTATTGTCGTGTTAAAAGAAACTGGTTGGCAACCTCAAGTTGCAACATAAAGATCTCCATTCCTTCAAGGGAATGTGATAAAATGATCAACATAAGATGTTCATTCCCTCAAGTGAATGAGATAAAATGATCAATATGAGATCCTCATTCCCTCATGTGAATGTGATAATGTAACGATAAATGGTTAAAGATCATTTAGCATGGTAAATGCTATGGTCGAGGTAGTATGACAATGACAAACCACTAGTAGTGGCGAAAATACAATAAGAAAGGAGCAAACAAAAATGCTATTTATGCAAAAATGCTATGAGATGTATATGAAATACAAGTGTGTCAAAGATATTACACACTATATTCATAGATTTAAAAATATGGGCTAGCGCATTTTGCTCCACAAAAGAAATATAAAATTGTCATGGGAAACGAAGTTAAGTATTAAAGATACATTATATTCTTTTATATCTTCCTCGACATGCATTATAAAAAGATTAGTCAAAGCTAATCATTGCCATAAACTTAAGTTTATGAGAAATAATAATTATAATATTTTTGGCACGACCAGTTACACCATCCTGAGTCATTAATGATGCGAAAGCTATAGAAGAATAAGATTCTTCAATCTAATGTTATTATCTCTCAAAGAAAGTTGATTATTATTCTATCAACTAGAATGGGGGATTAAATTCCTCAATTTTAATACGAAAGAAAACAAATAGATATATGTAAGCATACAAATCCATTATATGAACCATTTAGAGTTTAAAATCGATGCATCGTCTTTTTGGGTAAAGGGGAGTAATCCTGCACCCTGGTAAATATATAACCAAAAAATCGTTTAAGAACTATGGATATGTGTGAAATCCCATATCTCAGCCCGTTACATAGGCATAAAGCTTACATAACAAGATACTACCTATTTTCTAAACAAGAAAACAAACCACTACTCAAATGATAACATGGGACATAACGAAATAAAATTACTTCCTAGGTCCTTGAAGCTTGGTGCCATACATGGCATTAAAGGCATCCAAATTCCGTGGAAGATCAGAAACCTTTTTCGCATAGTCATCGTAGTCATAGTCATCATACTCATCTTCAAACTATTGGCCACCACCGAATATATTAGCAGACTCATCAAATGGGTTAGCAACCACCTCATCTTCAGAATCAGACACCACGATATCTCCTACTTGTGAAAAAGGGTTAACTCTCTTAGTAGAAGAGGCTGGCGGATCACTAGTTTTAGGGGCCACACCCGACTCCATCTCTTTCAAATCACTCACAAGGGGTTCTTGTGATGCAGTACCTGTCTTAGTAGACTTATCTTCATTAACTTCCATTGTACGACCAGAATCCACATCCTTGTTGGTGTCATTTGAAGGAATACCAAAAGCATCCGTAGATTCCATATTAAAATCATCAAACCGATTAGATGTAGAGATCGTTGTTCCACTCGAACTAGCCACATCAGAAGCATTCTTCTTAGTGAGTTCCACTTTCTTAGGTTCAGGAGGAGTCTTTTTGGGTTGATATTGAAACTGCTTACCAGCGGTTTAGTAAATCCTCCTGACCGAATAGTAGAACCACTCTGCTTTCCCTTCTTCTTATTATTGACCGTCTTGAAACCATCATTAACACACTTAGTAGGCTGAGCAGGAGGTTCAACAACTTTAGGACATTCAATAAGAGTATGACCAAAAATCTTACATTTATCACAATGAGGTGGTTTCCACAAGTATTCAACCGTATCTTCTCAATAGTCGAACCCGACCCATCAAGTAACGGTATCTCAATAGTAAGGCTGTCCCTAAGCACCTCATCCGACTTCACTTCAATCATGCATCTAGCAAAACTACTACGCCCCGAGTCCTTGCACATTTGGCTAGTAAAAGCATCTAACCTTTTGGCGTGCTATCAATGTGGCAAGAAGACTAAGACCATCATCAGAAAACATAGCAAGAGGAACATCATGGAATTTAACCCACACCAAGATGTTGGTCAAATCCTCTTTAAGTAAGTTGGTATTCAATGTCCATGGTTTAAGAATAATATGTACATTTCTAATCAACCAAGGACCGTTTTCAAGAACATCATCAACACCTTTCTTCAAATTGAACTTAAAGAAAAAGAACCCCTTTGCATTCATCATTACCTTATGTATACCAAACTTAGCCCACGCATTGCGTAAAAAGTAATCAACAACCGGAAAAGCAAGTCGTTTACCAAGGAAATACCCATACAAAGTATTCTCACACCATTAGCTTTCTTATTACACTCCAACCTACGAAAGGTTGACGTGTGATTCTGAGGTTCATTAGAAGTAACACCAGCATATGATGTAGAAGGTTGTGTCAAAACCACACCAACCTTCTCAATACCAACAACCCCATGTGCATTCGTATCAACCTTATCATTACAGATTAGGACTAGTAGCATTAACATTAGAAGCCATAGGACCACTCGTATCTTGAGGAGGTTTCGAATAATAGCCAATAGCATTAAGCATCTCCTCTAGCTCCTCCTGCAATGCGGCACCTTAAGGTGCTCAAGTTGATTAGCCCCAGTAGAAGTAGTAGCATCCACTGTCACCAATCTTGTGTCCGTAATCAAGGCTTGTGTCCGTAATCGTAACAGCACCAATCTTAGAAGAATCAAGTAGATCATTAGGTGGCTGGGACACAAAATTACTACCAGATTTCCCATCAGGTTGTTCAATGTTACCAAAGGAATCCTTAACCACATATTGTGGCAAACTATTATTATCGTCTCCCAAATTCGACATCACACCAAACTTAAACCAAAACTAATAAGACTGAAACAAAAAAAGCCAGAAGAACATACGTCTAATCTTCAGTCAAAACGAATAAAACCCTAGTTTAGCAACTAGGGTTTATAAGCAATAAACGAGCATGAATATTACGTGATACGGTGATGATTACACAAGATCGATGAGAAAATTGTCTAACTGATGTTAATTACAATACAGAACTGATCTTATCAGAACCCTAACCAGCGATTATAGATAACCCTAATAAAGACCCTACAACGATACCAAAAAAAACCAGGAACAGATTAAGAATTAAGAGGTATTAATTCCGAATTGTTATGGCTAATATTGAAGATCGATTAGGGGAATGGACAAAAACGATTTAGGGTTTTTGGTCTCCACAATCGCCAGAGAGGAGGGAGTTTTCGATGCATCGTCTAAATGGTCATTAAATCGCAACCTCAAGTTTGCATGATTAATAGCTCAATGCGAGCCTAACATTTCAGAGTAAGTATTTCATCATGAAAATTCGATGAATTACTTCTAAATTATCAAATGAAACTGAGAGAAAAACTTGTGTTGTTGTATGAGGCCATATTATAATATGCACAACAACAAAATTAGCATCATGCCAATATGTTATTATAAATCCTCCCTTTTATAATTGGTTTTGGTTACATATCCCATTTTTGTTTTTTGTGTGCAAATTTCTCCACCTAAATGCACATATATGAGATATAGAAGATGGATAATTCCTTCAGGAGGAGAGAAGTAGCTGCAAATTCAGAATAAATTATCATATTCTGTTGATCCTCGAAAGAATTTTTTATGAATTGATTATTCAATGGATAATATAATAGCCATAAATAAACATTGGTTAAAAACACAATTTCATCTACTTATGCTCTAATTAGAAGTTGTCTCTCAAGGACACTATTTTATTACGACATGCCTTAAGCAGGGTAGACAAATTCATTCCAAATAAAATCCTCGATGAAAAATATGGAGCATGAAAACAAGATGGTTGTTCGAGGTATAAAAGACCCCATGATAGTCTCATAAAAAGACACTAGACATTAAGGTTCCAAAGAACCTCATATAGCTAATGAGATCTTAGTAAATTCTATCTTGTTTTGAATTATTATATAATCGACACAAAACGATGTCGATAAATTTATCTACATACAATATATTGCTTGCTATTATGCATGATGAAGATCAAATATCAATTAATATCCAAATGTGCGCTCAACGAAATGATTGGCCAACATAAAAGGACTTAGTATCTTGCAAATACTAAAAGTCTTGAAACATGAAGTTCGTACACGTCAATGTGTAAAATCTATTGGATATAAACCGGTTTTTGTGCTGAACCGAAATAAGAGCTCTAAAGTTATGTGTTTTAATACTTGAATTGTGAAATAAATAAATTCACAAAATAATAAGTTGATTATTGAGAGACAAATTATCTCTAGGTGGATGTAAATATCTTATTCTCAAACATGGCTTACAACTTCAACTTCTAGATACGATTAATAAAGTTCTCAATAACTTTATTTGATAAAGTTGAATGAATCCGTATATGGATCAAACTGATTTTGGACACATATTATATAAATTGCTTTTGCACATGTCTCAAAGAAATAATCAGTCCTCAAGTACCATACATAAGTAAAATTGAGGTTTGGATGCCAATTTTGTAATTAATATGCGTCACGAGAGTGTATTTTTCTCTTTTAATATTTGTACTTGCATTGTATACTTTCCAACCAATTGATTTGATATTGGGTTGGATGCTACACATATATTTTGTCATTTTTGCAGGACTTATTCGTAACATCATCAATTTGATGGACTGCATTGTAAAGTTGTTGCGAACAAAAGTATATGAACAACTCGTTCATGCGATGCTTGAAATATATACATTAAATTGAGGAGGAGGAGCATTATACGCACTGCACTTTTTCCTTCATCTAGTTTTTTTTTTATCCCATGGGGTTTTTCTTGATAAGGTTTTTGATGAGGCAGTCTATGAAGTATAATGAACGATGAATATCCAAGGAGGAGTATTGTAAAATATTATGGGCTTATGGGCTTATGTCTATTCATCATAATCTTGATTAACAAGTTAGGGTTTTCCTATGCCTTATAAATACCTCCTATTGTAACATTATGAATACATCTCAATAATAATAATTCTTTTCCTTTCTCATTCTTGTGTTCTTGTTCATTACATTTACAACAAGTTTAACTAAAAAACAAGTACTCGTAACTATTCTACTTTAAAAGTAAGGATGCTACGTCTTCAAATAAGTATAAAAACCAAACACCAACATGGCTTATATGATAATGAAAAACTATTGTAATAATTACTGGTGCATTACTTTTCACGAGTTTCACGATTCATCAACCAAATATGATGCCTTCTAATGTTTTGAAAACCATATTTTTAATCGACTTGGTCGAGTCACCGGGTTACCAGTTCAACCGGTTCGACCGCCGGGTCAACCCGGTTTTCTGTTAAAAATACTATTTTTTTTCAACCGGTTCGACCACCGGGTCACTCGTTTTCTATAAAAAAAATGAAAAAAACCAAACCCAGTTGGGTTTCGAGAATTGATGCGTAGTTCGGGGTCGAAAGACTTCTTTTTCCAAGAGCAAGCTTTACAACCCACTAGGCAGTGTACCTAATCGTTGCAGTGTAGTATGGGTAAGCCCAGGGGGTTGATCGTTCTCTAGGGGAATATAGATGCTAGTCGAGATGTATGACGAAAAGGCAAGGGTGAGGGTGATTCTTTTTAGTCTTTTTATATTTTTTTAGAAAACAAAGTAAAATCTCGGGGTTTGAAAGAGTGGGGGGTTTTGGTAATTTACCAATTAAACTAATTAACAAAACTAAATCAACTAAATGATAAAATAAAAGCTATGGATTGCATGAAGAGTTCTTGTAATAACTAAAGCGTGTTTACTTAGATTTACTTACTCCCTAGTTATCTTTTATTGGTCGGTTGAATTGTCACATCCTTGCCAAATTAATGCGTTGTATTCCATGTTTTAATCATAGGGCGGTGCTAAATTTCCCAATTCTATGAGTTGTAAGTCTTCTCTAGAACACCCGGGATTGCCAAGTACCGAGGTATCTCCCCCGAATATCCTAGTATCCTCAAGCCACAACTCAGGCAATAAACACAACGGGAGCCTACTTGTGCACTCTAGGGCTAATAATCGTTTTTTAGGATGTTCAAGCTCGCAACAATGAAAGAAGAAGACAATTTTTCTTAATCTAGCATGACAACCAATTAAAACAAGAGACAGCCTAACAATAATTAATAACTAGGTTTTATTGGATATAAGCAAACACTAATTAATTTAGTTACACATAATAGAGATGCAAGAACACAAGCAAACAATCAAACATAGATAAAACATGGTGATAGATTGGATAAACAAACTTATCTTGAAGTATTAAAGAGGGTTTAGAACCATAAGGTACTGTAGAATTCGGACTAAAAACGAACTAGGGTTTTCTCTCCAAAATAATACTTACAAATGCAAAAAATTCGAGGTCTATATATAGATTTTACAACTGCGACGACGTCGCCTATTGCTGGTGACGCTGTCTGATCGTCATCATTAGGATTTCGTCTTTTCCAAGTCATCACTAGGACGGCGTCGGGTAGAAGACAGTGACGCCGTATGGGTTGCATCTGACGTTGTCTTGAGAAATCTTTGGTCGTCTGGTGTAGAAAGATAGAGTGACATCCAACAAGTGATGCCGTCACTTGTTAAGATCAAAAAGTGACATGAGCCGTCGCTTGAGAAAGTTTGGACCACGTTGTGAAAATGTAGGCATGCATACGCTTGATCACATACATATAATAAATTTGCTTGAACGCTAATTTCATTAAGATTTCAGGGTTACAACATCCTAAATAAAAGCCTAGGCCTACATGAACCTGGTAAACGCAAAATAATAAATTGACGAACAGTTAATTTCATTATAAAATTAGGGTAAACCACCCTATTACAAAACCCATGACTATACATGCCTGGTACATTCTACAAAACAATCCTGGTAAATCACAGGTTACAAAAAACCAGCTACAAATTTTACAATAGCTAATAAGCGACCTGACAAAGTTCGACTCCAACCTATTTAAAACTAGGACAACGCTCTACTCTTTGGCTGATTCAAGGGCAAACCGTGCCTGAAACTAAGCCAAAGAGTGCAATGCTGACAAGTAGGTCATCCCACTAGGCTTCAAATTAAACTTTTTTGAAGTCGGGGTGACCGAAACTCATGAGTAACGTCCATCCAGGGTCGCGAACAAACCAAAAAAAGGGAATGAATATTTGACTGAAGCAACCAAATTCATTTCGACAACCCTCATCACTTCACTCCCACCAATCACATCCTAAGATGGTTACGCTACCTGACCCTGCTCATGCGGAGTAATGTCCCGATCACTCATCAGGGCGACAAAGCACACCTCATAAGTTGAGAAAAGGGGTCCCTAAGGAAGGCTACGGCTCCCGTAGCCTCACCTTTACACCCATAGGAGACCCTTAAACGTCACATAAACCGACGCCGTACAAACATCACCGGCTACGTAACGCCCTATGATGACACACGAACCTACGATGTGACATTTAAGTCTCACACAGGCTTAAACAGGACCGCATGAACCGTACGATGTAACATTTAAGTTTCCCATTAGGACGACCAAATCACCGTGATAGGACTTGAAAGATGATAGAAAGTCTGATGCAAGACCCTCAATGCCTTCCATCCTAACAATCACTTGCAAAACTCCACTAGGATCTAAATATACCCAAATGATGGTAACGTTAGATAAGGATGGAAAAGGAGTAACTGTCCCCATATCCAACCCCCATACACGGGTAAAGGATCCCAGACCGCAAATGTCTTCGCCATCAAAATGACTAGTCTTCATTCCACACCAAAAAAACCGAAGGAAGAAAACATGCCGTTCGTAAAAAACACAATGAAAAACCTACGAAAAAAACCTTCTTGAAAGAAGTTTTTAGGGTTTGGAAATGATGTGGAAAAATGGGAGAAAAAAGACTTTATTGTTTCAAGTTGTAACCTCCCTACCTTTCTATCCTCATTTATAGGCAAAGAAAATGAAACAGTGAGTTACACTTGGCAAATGCCTACTGGCTCAAAGAACATTTAAAGCACGTGATAAACACCATGTAAAGGCGCGGGTACAACTGAAATTAACATACATGTCATGTACAATCGAAAGGACTAGCTATACACACCGCTCAAGAAATGTCAGGATGACGCCGTCTACAGTCTCAAAAGCGATAAAGACGCGTCAAATCACAAAGATAGCAAATATACCCGAAACGATTTATTCCTAAACTTCCCTGTAAAAACATGGAGTACACACCTTCCCAAACTCCGCTTATAACCCTGACCGAGGTAAAAAGCCTGCATCTAGTCATCATTACAAAAGACAAATGTGACCATCATCCTAGCAATAAAGGGCCTTGGAGCAAACCCTAGTAGCATTAGCACAGACTGAGGGGACTCAGGTACAAAAAGTCCAGCATCATATCATGAGTGCATGATCTAATACTAGACTGGGGGACTTGATAGCGTATCAATATTAATGGCCCAATCCCATTAATTACATGCTCGAGTCAAGCCCATCACCAAGGCCCATTAACACTTGATAAAAACCCTACTTAAGTCCCAGACCACGTAGTCTCTGGATAGACCTCTCACGACTGACTGAGTAAGACCAATGCTACTGCTCCCCAACTATTACTAGCAGTTAAGATGTACCATCTGACACCGCATAGTAGGATGCACGACAAGCACCACTACATATGAGCTAAAGGACGAATGACATCTGTCCTCCTTGTCTGCTCAAGGATGATCAACACCTGGCTCTCTAACAATCGCTGATCATCCTCAAAGGGATTATCTCTAAACCTACAAGCCTCTCTATAAAAGGAGAGCAACACACACAATCAAATAAGTTTTTCACACACGTGGGAAAATACTGCCTCACAACAGTGTAGCATGGTTCTTGTTTAAGTGTTACTCGAGCTTCTTGATCTATATCAATCTCATCGGGTCCTTACCGTTCAACACGAAAAACCAAACAACAAAACCATTCCCATCCAATCTCTAAACCAATTTACTTACCATACATTAACATATACAATAGAAGACTTAGGTTGGCCATGGCCCATCCTAGCTTCTACATGACTTTGTCCCTCAATATTTTGCAAACTTTTTTGCTCAACATCTTCAACTTGCTGTATAAGTGGAAGAATATAATATGACCCCCAAGAACTAACAAACAAGGGTGGTTACTTTCAAGAATAACATAACCACCATGAATTGAACCCTAGTTGTCCAAATTGTCTCGAAGGTGGTTACTTCGTGATACATAACGTATTTCACACCAACACGATAATTCGTGTACGTCAGATTTTTCACTCAGGTTGGCCAATATAAAAAAATTCGAGCAAATGAATACGTTAATTGTGAAACCTTATTACTTATGAACAAGTCAATATCCATGAGTATACTGACATTAAGTTTTTATAAATCACGCTTCTTAGTCAATATAATTTTTTAATCATAAGGTTTTTTTAGTAAACATAAAAATTGTAAGGTCCGACCCTCTCTCTCAAGCGATCTAAGGCGAACTGCGATTCCCTAACTTCCCTAAATACCTAAATCGTCCTATCTAACTCGTTATTCAATCCATGGTTAATGATTCAAATTTTGGTTAACATCTGTCTTTGTTTCATTCATCTTTGGTGTGATTAGCGATTAGGTTTTAAGTTAGGGTTTCTTTTCCAGTTTTTGTTCTAGGGTTTCATACGCTGCATTAATTACTTATTTACTTTTCGATTTAATAATCATCATGTAAGATCTTTCAAGGTGCTGATTTCCAGACCCTAACATGTTGGTTACTCGTTAATTGAAGTTTGAACGTCCTGGTACTTCTTGTTTGTTTCGGTTCTGTTACATTGTATATGTATGGTTCAATGATGAAAAGTGGGTTTTTGGATTCGGGAGGGGGCGGTGACAAGAAAAAGAAAAAAGATACTAGTTTGGCCGATCAAGCTAGGGAGAAAATTCATGACTTGGAAATGCAATTAATAGACAAAAAACTTGTGTTTGTGGGTGAGGATAGGTTACCACAAAACCTTCGGTGGCTAATGTGGTGACGTCCTCTATTCCTTTGAAGGAGACGCATTCTAATGGCTAAGTTAATAGTCCAACATTTTGGTACTAACATTCCTTCGAAGGAAACTACTACTAGAGATAATGATGTAAACATGTCGAGTTCTTCATTGGCGGGGGCTAGTAATTCGGGTAGTGGTTTGTCTCATAATGTTAGTTTTCCAACTTTGGAGACTAACACTACAAGCCATGTAAAAGATACACAAGTTTCAGGTAAAGACTTACCAACTATCATGATTGATAAATCTATTAGAGAACCTAATGACCCTGTTAAAACCAACGTTTCTTCAAGTCTTAATGAACCAATGGTCGACTTAACTATTCGTGATACATCCAATACTAAGACGAATGTGGGCACAAGTAGTGACTCTAATACAAAGCTGGTTTCGTATGCGAGTGCAACCAATTCTGAAACGATAAAGAATAAAGCTAATTTTCGACTTCTGGAGGCTGAAAATAATTGTGTTGGTACTAATTCAACAATCCATTATAAAGTTGTTGAAGAGATTAGTCATAAATTTGATAATACTCTTTATGGATACTTCATTGGTAAATAGGTTGCTTTGGTGGTCATTGAGTACTATGTTCATAAAGCGTGGGCTAAATTTGGTATTACGAGGGTTATGATGAATACCAAGAGTTTCTTTTTCTTCAAATTTAGTTTGAAGAAGGGTTTGGAGGATGTGCTAGAGGGCCGGATGATCTGCAACATTCCTATAATACTTAAAACATGGATGATGAACACTATTCTTTTGAAAGAAGATCTAACCGATTTTGGTGTGGATTATGCTTCATGACGTCCTTTTGGCTATCTTTTCAGAGGACGTCTTAAGCCTCATCGCAACTAAACTTGGTACTCCCAAAATGCTTGACTCATTAACAAGCACGATGTGTATGGAATTGTGGGGAAGAAGTAGCTTTATTCGAGTATTAATTGAGGTACGGGCAGATGTTGAATTAAAGGATAGTTCAACTGTTGCCCTCCCATTACTTGATGGTTCGGGATTCACAAAAGAAACTGTCCGGGGTGAATACGAGTGTAGACCACCACGATGTGTTTCATGTAAGTTATTTGGCCATAAGTGTGATCAATGTCCTAAAAATATTGTGGTTCCTTCTTAAGTTGTTGAAGTCTCGAATGATGGATTCCATGTGGTTGTAAGCAAACGAAATAACGGAAAGATTTGTTATGCTAAAGGTGCTTCGAAGGCTAAGCAAACTATTGGTTTAAAGTTTAAGTATCGGCCAAAGGGAACTACAAGCACATCTAAAGTTACGTCTAATGTGGGTAGTGGAATTGTCAATCTTAAAAATGCTAGTAATTCTACTAATATAACCAGCTCGTCTAAGAATGTAACTGCCAAATTGGGTTCTAATGCGTCTAATAGTGGCAAGAATTCACTTGCTTCGTCTTCCAAAAATGTGGTTAATATGTCCAATAAATATGACTTTTGACACTGTACTTGAAGATATTACAGGAGCTAATATGGCCACTGGAGCAAACAAGGAGAATAAAAATGTAGACACTATTGTAGATAGTAGGGGTAGTGGATAATGAAACTGCAAGTTTTCTGGCATCTAAATAAATGGGAAGTGGAAGTGGATACGGTACAAAAAGTTTATATGAACAATGGAAAGAAACAGTAGGTGATGACTATGATCCATATGATGATGAGTTATACGATGATCATGGTATCTCTAAAGACCATCAGGCTTTCTGTGACGCTTGTGATATCAAGGTTCGCGGTAGAAAGAAGCAGTAGATTATTTTGATGTTACTTTGAGTCAATTGTAATCTAGTCATAATCGTTTCTTCTTTATAGAAGTAGTTTTGCTTTGTTATGTAAGCATTTTCGCCTGTGTAACGACCTGAGATGTGGGAGTCGTATTTAAACACTTTTTTTTTAGTATACATTTACCGGGAAACCTTTACCAAAAAAAAAAAAAAAAATACTGTTAACACTGTCAACTAAACTAGGAAATGTTTTAAACCTTAACCAATTTTAATTTTCGATACACAAGTAAAAATTGTGCGAAAAAAATGTTAAATATCCTTACATACTTGAAGCCAAATAACATTATGGATAATCAATTCTGTCAATAATTAACTGTACATTTCAAGTTGGTTGTGTCAATAACAGTTTCCATGGATATTCATTTTATCTTTGGATGGGCCAAAATCAGATAAATTAGAACAAACAAGTCACAAGTATAAGATCTACACGCATAACACTAGTAACTAAGATCTTTCTTGAGTGGACCTTGGCCAACCCTAAGTATAACACAGCTCCATCCCTGACACGATTGGACAAGCCAACATTAATAGTATGTCTAATTCCGCAATTTGTAGGACACACAGGTTCATACAAATATGATATATCTCTAGCTTGTTTCACAATGAGTGCAAAAGTGGTCAATCTACGTGCACTTGTCTCCGTATTGGTATGGTGATTACAAAAGATATCGCTTTGATCATCGTGCACTAACTCCACGTTTAATTCAATGATAATTTTCATATTAGAATATAAGAATTCATAAGAATGTACTGTAACATTTAACACTAAGATATTATATTCTTTGGTCTTTAACAGGCACAGTGATATTAATAACAAATGGGCGTGTGAGGGTCCTTAATTGGTTTGTTGTCATTTACATAAATTGTGGAAGCCAAGCGAGATTAAACAATAATTATGATTGGCTGGCGGTCCAGAACAATGGGTTTTAGTTTGTGAAAAGTGTGGCAAATGGTGGATGTGGATAGGGGCATACAGACTCCAGGGTGTGTATGCAAGTATCTTCGACATCATTGATGAAGCTATCCTATAATACAAGTTTAGACTGGATCCTGATTAAAAAAATGTTAGGGGATGTGTAACATCTATTTTTGAGTTGTAAATTTTTAGTTCTTTAGATTGTATTTTTTTTATTGATGACATGCTAGGTTAAAGTGGCACGAATACTTCCACGGGAAGAAGTGAGGGGAAATGTCGGAAGGATACTCGGGTGGAGATGCGAGATGGATACACACAACACACATATGTGGAACATGTGTGATCAGAGGTGTGCACATGTGTGATTTGTGAGGAGGGAAGGAGGGGCCGGGTGGTGTTCTCGTGTGTGGAGGATGATATATATACATGTGTTCCACATTAGCTTCCTCAGCAAAGTACACTGGGACTTGAGAACTGGGATTTCAGTTTTGGATGTATGCAAGATAAAACAACAAACTTTAACTCTTTGGACGGTGCCTATCAATACTGCATTATTTCGCCACTAATGCTAAATGAATTGGCTGTACACTGATTTGGCTAAAGATATTCAGGAAAAACGGATCATTGGAAGTGTGTTTGATAGGATAGTGAAATTAAAAAGGAAAAGAAACTGATTTCATAGATAAATTTTTTTATTATAAAAACAACTATCACACAATTTATACACCACAAAACTATTTCACATAACATTTACCATGAATGTAAGCGGTCTGAATAACACAACATAATTTTTTTTTTTCAATTAAACTTAAGCACATTAAGAAGGAAAGATAACAATCTCAAACACCGCTAATAAAACATATCACGGGCATGTTACATTTAAACCTGTTAGAGCTTAACAATTATCTAAACTCGCAGGACTAGACTCTAGTATCATCTGTTGCTTGTGTTATTTTTGACATTCACCCAATACCTATCAAACTAGCAATCACATGGATCTTCGATTAATTTTCATATTTTTATAACTTCAATTGAAATTCATTAAATGTGAAACTTTGCACAAACTAGTGTGAGTATTCAACAATAGCCACTCGCTGATTTAGCTTATAAGCTTAAACTTTGCACAAAGTAGTATAAGTTTTTAACGATAGCCACCTTGATTTAGCTTGTAAGCTTAACCTAGCAATTTGAGCGTTCAAATCGTATATAAAAATCAATCGACATCAAATTCATATTTTTGCAACGAAATGAGCAAAATTTACGTTTGATTATTCTTCACTGCTTTTGGTTCTTACTACTAAACAAGTGGATTTAATAAAATTTTAATAAATTTGGTCAATGTATAATTCTTTTCTGTGACTCTTTTATTTCACCAATTTTTCTTTATATCAAACATGTCTTGCTGAGAGCAATTAAAGGGGCTGGGTCTAGTTATATAGAAAATTGTTGTTAGTGACACTAAAAAGTGTCACAAATGATAAATCGAGGTCGACCACTAACATAAATAACGTTTATAAATAAAGTGTGGTCGGTAAAGACTCATCTTTAGTGACACAATAAATCCCAAAATTATAATATTTGCCTTAACAAGTGTCACCGATACCTTGACTTAGTGACACTATTGTCACTAATGTCGCTTGTAGTTATGAATCGTTATAGATAGATAAATGTCTTCACGCAAAACCCACAGAAGATAAAATGTTCACTTTTATTTTTCTGTGCAAACGAATTCCATTGTGTTCCAAAACCTGGGCCATGCATTACAATTGCCAAGATAGAGACTGAACCTGCAAACAAAATTTCATTATATGGACCGATAAAAAATTTCTAGCTATGATCCATAGTTGTATGCGCCTTTTTATCTAAACAAAATTGAAAGAGACATGAATATTGTTTTTATATATATGAATATATGTAAATTGCATCTACTTCTTTGTTCCAACTTATTTATAAGTATAGTAATACCTAAAATAAGTAAGTCTTATGAAGAATCTAAATATAGTATATCAACCAAACCTGTAAATGGAAATTACATGTTGAACTTGTTGGAATAATATAACATGACCACTATAAATAATATAAACAATAAACATCAAAATAATCATGGAAGCTGAAGTGAACATATAATGAATAATTAATTAACTAAAACATAAAAGTATGCACATTTGATTCTAGCCCAACAAGAATCATTTCCCAAACTAGCAATTAGGATGAACCCTAATTAGGGTTTATAGGATTAATGGAATTACCCCTTACCGTTTTTGCAATTCAATCCAAGATACAATCAATAGTGTGATTGTACCACGTTCTTGTACACACGTACTATTAACGAATTAAAGTAAATGCTAGTTTTAAGAACACAAAACGTTTTGTTAAAGAAAAACAAAGTAATCGACATCTATATGAAGGTGTACGATCGTTTGAACCAAAAGAAACACACAAACAATTTAGGTTTTTAGGTTTAGGAGTACAAGAGTTAATTTACAAAGACCCTAAGCCTTGTATATATACCCAAAGAAACTTAGAGTCAAAGTTAGGGTTGAATTGGTTTATGGAAACCCACATCCAATCGTTTATGGAAACACATAGGGTTTCTAGAACCTACTTGACATCTAATTTCATATTTAGTCCTTCTTTTAACATTTAACGACCGTTAGTCCGTTACATTTAATTACTTAACGTTTGTTATGCGTTTCGTGTAAATAGTAACTAAATATAACATTTTATATTTAATTATTATAATTTCAATTTTCATAACGAAGTGTGTAATCCCGTGGTCTCGAGTTCGATCCTAACTCACGACTACTAATTTATATCCATAAAACCAACAGCTCCCACTTGGATATATCTTAATAGTGTGATCACATCGGTTAGCGTCTAGCAACACTCGATGCCTCTAGCACAACTAGAGTAAGGCTCCTGGAAAACCTTTTAATGATTTCTCATTATTATTATCCTTTTCTTTCTAATACCACGTTAAATAAAATATTTGCGTCATTCTTTATTCAACCATTCTGTTTCTCGTTGTAAGTAATTGAGCAAGATTACCAAATATTCTGAACATATTCAGGGGAGATCTTGGGTGTGGCCACACAAACATCTTGTCAACCCTACGAGTGGTCCAGCAGTACTAAACTCCAAAATAAATTTGAAGGAACAAATTCTATCTTGACTACAAGAATAACTCACAAACTTTGCAACACTTCTGAAAACAACCCTTATGACTACCAGTTATGTTTAGCATTAAGTTGTTCCACAGAAGAGCACTACATTCATGACCCTTATCTGCTATCTCAAGTCTGAGGATAACTATTCATGATTTACTTAATAACAATATATCTATAAAGTAAAATCATGTAGTTGGGATAAGTCCTATATTCAATTCATTGAATATCATCTGAAATTGGTATGCTTTCTCATCAATATATTTTTAAGTATATTATACCAAATCACTCGGATTTGTCTTAGTTTAATAATGCTCCCATATCATTAATTGACAACGGACGATTTAGAATAACTAAATATTATTTACGGATTAAAAATGCAAATATAAGATACAATATATTATAAAATCAAACATACCAAATATTTTATTTATTATAATAATTGTTTAACATCCCTTATCCAATGAAAATTCCAGTTGATGAATTATGCCTCAAGTAATGACAATCATATTTGTTTGATAAGACATAAATCAACCAACTTGATCTATCGTAATTTTGAGAATACTTATTTCAAAAATTCAATTAGTGAAGTTCTTGTATGTGTGCATTCAACAATCCACATAATATTTCATAAAGTGTGTGACATCCTTTACCACCAATTTATGACAATTAAATTTTCAAACATTTTTAAAGTTTAAAGTATTCTTATTCTTTTAAAGTATAATGCAACTGTGCTCTTAGATAGCACAACTAGTTCACATGGCCATTAACAAGGATGAAATCCTACCATGAGTAGTATTGAGTGTCATCTCAATTAAACCAGCATCATTGTATACAAACAACAGTATGCTCTTTAAAAAATCCGTAAACTTTAATATCTTATTGTGTAATGTTTGTAGCTGATGACAATTTGCACAACAATTGACATATTATTCGTCCATAGAATCTAGGAGCAATTCCAGGCTAAGGAATGTAATTCTAAGTCCAAACATATTCTATTAGAATATTCATTACACAAGTTATCTAATAACTTTTAGTTAGATATCAATGTTGTCAAATCATATCTCATTCAAAAATGATACATTAATTTTAGTACACAACATGATGTACATGATGAATCTACAGGTCAAACTTAGATTTCATTCATGTTCTATATTGTCAAAAGGTATGTATCCATTTCCCAAATGATATATCATATTTTATTAGAATCATTTATTTTACCGCACATGTTTAATAACAATAAACATATATTCGAAGGTTGTATGTTTTAATTCTTAGATCTTACAAGTGAAGTTTCATTCCAAACTAAGACTTAACATTTAACTTACATGGAATGTTAGTTCCTATATGTTATACAACATATAAGATTTAAGAACCTTAACATAATACTCCCACTAGCTTTTAGGAATACTTAAAATTTATCTTATTTGAATTATAAATCAAAATTAGAATTTAATAATTAAACATAAGAATAATTTTATAGATGCATGCATTTATCCATTCATGGATTATTGCACTTTGTACATTTTCAAAGATTATATGAATTCAAAAAACCTTTCGATTACTTACCGTCCTCGCTCAAGTAATCACTCAAGAAAGAGTTTTGATATTCATTGTCATTTTTCATATTAATGAAAATAAGTATGACAATAATCATCTTTATATATTTAATGTTGCATAGGAAAGAATATTCAATTACAATTAATTGTTTAAGTATGATTAATAATCTTGTCATAAGACATGCATTAAATATGTGTACAATATTGTCCATATGATTTCTTCATAAAGAATCAAACCACTGGGGTCTTCTCTTTAACGGAACTCACCTTCATTTTCTAGTCTAACTTTTAAGATAAACCAAGTTTTCAAAAATTGATTATCTTTATAGACAACATTTTTAACATTCATAGTATAAGTAATTTACTCAATTCAATTATTAGTAATACATCATAATGATTATCAGGTTTACCATAATCATGTAACTCATATTTCTCAGCATATAAATCAAATACATGAGATATCCTTGCAGATATATAAATGAAAATTCCATCATCTTGAGTTTAACATTTCATGTCTAGACTCATTATGATATTTACTAGTGTATTTAAGAAGATTATGTATCTTGTAATTTTATCTTTTCAAGATAAAAACTCCCACTTGCCTTTTGTAACAATACAATGTTCTCTTTTGAGACATTACAAATACACATTGACAGTTTATGATTTTAGTTTGTTAGTAATCATTCTTCATAAGAAGTTTAACAATTCAGAACATCGATATTAAAACTTAATGTGATTCATCACATTCTACAATGAAATGGTGTTTTATTAATCTTTTAAGTTGGAATCTTATTGAGTATATCCAATCCATACTCAATATTCTAACCTTGATTACTTTTAAGAAAGAAGTTATAGTTATCTTGAATCAAGCAAATCAAATAGAGTTTGATTCTACTAACTGAACATACTATTAACTTATGGTATTTCTATTGTAAGACAATCTAACAATATGTAAGATAAACATATTTATTTTGGCTTACCTATTTACCAACTAAGTCAACTTAATGGTATAATAGACTTTCCAAGCAAATTGCATGCTTTATAACACAAGTACTCTTTGACTAGGTAACTTCATATCCATGTCTCATCAAGAAAACATAAACTGTTATAATCACATTATACGTTATAAATCATTGATCAACTCAATGACTTCTTGTATATGTGTTAATTAAAAAACAAAACAACTTAACGTCTTACTTTATTATAAGTCTTAAAAGTCTTCATGTTTATGTTTTTACAATGAATCATAAACATGTTTAACTAAAGTACTTATGAACACAACTCTTGGTTTCAATAGTAATTTTAATTTAATTTATTAATTCACAATAATGTAGGACTACATTATTTATTCATTTATTTTATGTCATTCCACAAGACATAAATATACAAATTAAAGTAGTATTAGATTACTTCATTGTCATTCCAATAATACATAAATATTTAGTTTGAAGTACTCTTATATATCATCTTAACACATGTTCTAAATACTTGTCTAATTTAGAAACTGTAAATTTATTCCAGATACGATCCCACGTAACATGGAGATTTACCTTGTTGTTGAAATCTAGCTAAGCTCTCACATAACATAAATTGCAACACTAAGTGTTTCTTGAATTAGATATGTATAAGTCATATTAGAACGTTAGTCTCTTACCTTGCAGTCAAGAGAATCCGTTAAATCATATTTCTGTGTGTTGTACCTTGCACACAATAAAGATTTCTCCCACTTGTGCATGGAAAAACATCATGTAGCAGATAAACAAAACGACACACGTTTGCTTATGTGATCAATATGATTGTGTCACTGATATTAGCATAACTAGTAGATATAGAACCACTTCATTGTCTAATAAGGAAACGCACATGACTATACGTAAAAGCATAAATGTCTACAAGTGGAAAGTAATTATCTTAAGACATTCTAGAGATAATCAGGGTTACTACCAAGATAACAAAGCTTGTAACTCCCACTGAATTAGAGATCATTACATTAATTCCTTATCTCGTAATAAGAACACAATGCTCCAACTGGATTTGACAACATTGTAAGTGTTTCATTTACCAGTGAAAGAAAATAGTGTGTTATTTACATTCCTACACCTTGGAGAAAGTCCATACATAACAATTATTTATGTACTAAAAAAGTGTATTCTACTATGTAGATGATGGATTATCTATCAATGCCATTAACTTGAAAAATTGGGTATGCAATTTCTTTCTTAATCGTTTTACCATTCCAATGATTGTATATAGTACTTTTAAATTTTCAAAACACAACAACTAGATAAAATATACTAGTTTTACCAATTTTGAAGTAAATTAGTCTAGCTTCTAATTCAATAACTCAGAAAATATGCAATTTTTTTAACTATTAAAATTTGCTTATGAGTTATATATTTAGAATTTAGACAATTCTAATTTTTCTATCATACCTTTCCCATTCATGAAAAGAAATAGGATTGAATCTCACTCTTTTTTTATGAAAAAAGGACTAGGTTTATTCTTTTAATAAAGTTGACTCTACCAAAAACCCTTACAAGTGTAGATCAATTTACCAATACAAGAATAACCCACGTTTACGGTTTAATGTTGCATAAATACATTTAAAGATTTAGAAAAATTCAAGATTAGTATTTTCGATAATTAAACTTCTCAAGAAAATAAAATACCCAAGGTAATATTCATATAACCATAGAATTTTCTTGAAAACTATGATCTAAATTATCATAGTTCCATTATATCAGTTGATCTGCTAGCTATGAAAGCACATACTAAGGTAATCTGTCGAATAATAATTGGAATTTTTTTTCCAATTCCTAGATCATAATGGGATTTACATTACCAACCACATTGCAAATGTAAACATGTTTTATCCCATCTTGTGCCTTGAGTCCAGGTCTCACTTACTACTCAATTTAAGTCGTCTAATTTAAAGAACTGCAAATGTGTCCAGTTAAGGTCTGACTTAACATGAAGATTTACCTTTCCATCACAATCTCGCCAAGTCTCCACATGGAATAAATTGCAACTCAAGTGCCTTTAACTAGATGGCACTTAACTTAATTTTAAGGGTACTAGTTTTGATTATGGTGTCAAATCAAATATGTACAAAGATGTTATGCATTCATCTTGTAGCATAAATTTTAATAAAAAAAAATTATTAGCCAATTCATAAAGATTAAATTAACAAAGTTTTATTGAGGGGTTTCGCCAATAAAGGAATTTACCTTTATTATCGTCCATTATACGTATTTTTGTATAAGTCCAAAGACTTAGTTTTTCGGATAATTACCACAAAGTGGCACATGGAATTAAAGCTAATTGCCCGAAGATAATTTTGTACAAAAAATAGCCTACTTGGTAACTCTAATTTGACGCACAAAGAAGCGGAAAATTTGGTCAGCGTGAAGCAATTAACCTCCTTCTTTTGGGTCACAATTTAATACGCTCCCCTCCTTATACCCCTCTTATAGTTTGTCAAAATTGGATGCGTCGTTCTCACTATTTGTACCAAAACTCATCACTCAATTAAACTTATGACAATTTTAACTCTTCAAAAAACAAATCAAATTTCACCATTGTTTAGTACAATTTATTTTTCTATTCATGAAATCCATTTGCTTAAAACTTGTCAAACATAATAAACAAACAAGTAACAAAATAAAAAATAAACAACAAAAACAATGCGCACATAACTAACAATTAATATGCGTAAACAAGTAGCCACATGCAACTTATTCGATAAAACCTATTAATAATCAATTCTAGGTTAAATTATGTATATATTTACTAGGGATTTCACTTACTAAGGCAAGTGAGTCACATACATCGATAAATCGATTGCGTAAATAACAACATATACCAGATTGCTCATAATTGATTCATTAATATATATATATATATATATATATATATATATATATATATATATATATATATATATATATGTGTGTGTGTGTGTGTGTGTGTATATATATATATTCATTAATATATACCAAATTGCACATATGATTGATTCAATATATATATATATATATATATATATATATATATAGTGTAGGGTTATTTTCAGAACCACAAAAAGGTCGAGAACCTGGAACCGATCTGAGCCATTAGATTTTTGATCAATGAATATAAATGAGTATGACATAAATGTAAAGATTTAAGATCATTTGAGGACAAAAGATTATTTACATACCAAGGGATTAATCTCCACCATCCATTTTTATTTGATCTAATGGATGAGATTAATTCCAACAATTTAAAAAGCCCACTTTCATCATTTTTTTTCAAATATTAATATCTTTCAAACCGTTAATCAGTGAAAAAAAATATATTATGCGACGAGCATTTAATTATCTTTCTATAAATAGGCACTTTGATATATTTTCGAAAAAAAAAAAATCGTATTTTTCACGTTTTTTTTTTAAGTTTTTTGTTTTACGTACTGAAATTTGCATAAAAAATTATATATGATAAAACACTAAATTGAATATCACATGTGATATTAGTGTAATATCATATATGATATGTAATATCACATGTGATATTAGTGTAATATCACATATGATATTACTTACTATCATATGTGATATTACATGTAATATCATATGTGATATTACACTAATATCACATGTGATATTCAATTTGTTTTTATATATGCATTTTTTTTCATGCAAATTTCAAAGAACGAAAAACAAAAAAATAACGAAAAAACGTGAAAAAAACGAAAATTTTTTTTCCCGAAAGTATATCAAAGTGCCCGTCTATAGAAAGATAATTAAATGTTCGTCGCGACGGTGTAAATATTTTCACTTAACGATTAACGGTTTAAGAGATATTTAAATTATAAAAAATATGTAAATAATAACCTCAACCATGATTTTTTTTAGATAGACATGGTATGGAGCCTTGGTAGTGGAAAAGTTTGGATGTAAAATAGCTACTCGCCAAATGTAAATACATAAAAAGTTGTGTTTAATTTAATAAGTGGTGGAGGGGCATTATTGGAATATCATCTTATGTATTTAAAATGCTCCACAATGCAGATTTACAGTAAAAAAATCAACTTCTCTCTATCAAACAAAATCACAACCATCATCTTCTTCTCACACAAATCCTAACCGCCTCTATCTCTTTCTCTCTCATTCAGATCATAAACCACACAATTAGCCATTTCTTTAATTCATATATATAAACCTTGACATCTCGGATCTTTCTCAGCTCAAAAATGGCGCCTCACACTCACCGGAATTCAAGCCGATGTCGGATCCGTTTGCGTTGCCGGCCACCCAACCACCTGATCTGATCTTTGATTCTTAGTGATGATCAAAGGTGAGATTTTATGTTTTATTTTTATTTGACACTTGTAGATGAGTTTACGTTTTTTATCGTATTTTTCCAGATCTTGATATTTTGTTTCACTTCTATTAAAAGTTTTAATTTTTGAAAGGTTACAGTTATTTGTTGCTCAAAGGAAACGAATCCAAAAGGTTACAATTATTTGAAAGGTTTCATATCCTGATAACTTGTTTCACTTCTATTAAATAAATCGAATTTTGTTTTTCTTAATTTGTTTTCGATCGGAAAAAATATCATATTTTCTATTTGATAATCTATTTGGCCTTTTGATCTGAAAACAAAAATGGGTTGCGATCTGCAAAAAAAATATAATATATAGAACTCTTTAATCTAGATTGATTATTAACAAGTTTTATAAGTATAAAAAACAAGAAAGTGTTGATACACTAGTTGATTACCGAACATGTTCCTATATTTTTTTATTAGTCTATTTGTTAAAGTTTTTATGGGCTGTTGTGTTTAATGCAAATGAAGATGCTCCTATTGTTTCTTTTGGCTTTTATGTTTATCTTGATTCATGTTTTTTTTTCTTTTAATTCTAAGTGGTACATACGCTAGTATAAATTTGTTTGACTTAGATGTAACTAGTATAAATGACTTGTTACCGCACTTCGCTGTGGAACTAGACCATAGAGCTATTATTATTTTCCAAAATTATTATCAATTGTTAAGATTATGCTGTCAAAGTGCTTTTTTGTTTGGTTGTATTGTTGCAAAAAGCTATAATATATTTTTTTTAAATGCCTAAAAGCTTCAATAACTTATGTGTTAACAATGCTCCGTATAGAATAATTTTCTTTGTTACTAAGTGTATATGTTATGCATATCATGCAACATAGAATGCATAGTTTGTGATAGTTATTTTAAATCTTGGTTATGGGATTGCTTTGGTGTGTGATTATTAAATAGATCTGATCGTAGCATAATGTGTTATGAGTGTACATATGTGTTTTTAGATTTTTTGTTGAATTTGATGTCATCTGTGCATATGTGTTTTTACAGTTTCGCAGTTTAAATGTATTAAAAGTGCATATATGTTTTAGTTCTAATATAAGGATGATTTGTGTTTAGTTCTGATTAAAGGGTGCATTGTGTTTTGTGTTTTAAAAATGTACTAATTTCTCAAAGAAGTCAAGAATATGGTTTCGTGTACAAGTCGAAATACATTGTGCATATGTGTTTTGTCAGTTGCTATGATTAAATTATTCGTTTATTAATTGGTTATGGTTACAGTACAGTATGATGACCGATGTGAAAAGTGCACATGTGTTTTGTACATACTATCTAGCGAGAAGAAAGTTATGGTAAAGAAGTAAAGAGTAAAGAGACAAGTGCATGCAGTAAATACAAGTGCATGCCGTAGATACAAGTGCACATATACATACATAGAAATTCAAAGTGTCCAAGGAGGGAAAATACATGTGCATATAGGGCAACATATATTTTGCTTTTAGAAATTTGAATTTAAATTGTATATCACATGATTTTAAATTTTGTATATAATGTTTTTTTAAATTGTATATAATACTTGTAAAATACCTCTGTTTGCCATTCCATGTACTACAAACACACGTAAATTTACATTATCTAAAAAACATATATGCACTTTACTAAATACATGTAACTTGAACCCTACAAATACACGTAAACTTACATTATCTAAAAAACACATGTGCATCTTACTAAACATACATGTTGAACAAGATATTATTTAAAAAAAAAAGTCCTAAAATATAGGGAAAAAACCGTTTTTTATTAAATAAAAATTCGAAAAGAAAATAAAAATGTACTTTTACTATTATACCCTTTTAATTAAATAATAAAATTGATAATCAAATAAATCAGTTATTGATTGGTTACTCAGCTTCTACGATCTTTTATGGTTCTTAAAGAACCCTTCCTATATATATATATATATATATATATAAATATATATATATATATATATATATATATATATATATATATATATATATATATATATATATATATATATATATATATATATATATATATATATATATTGGAGTCTTCCCCAATTCAAGAATTATCAAACCATACATGTGATAAAATAACTTAACAATTAATAATTCAAGCAACCATCCATGACGAACATGCATGTATCATCATGGATATAACAAAACATTTATTCAATTAAGTCACAAAATAGCATACAATTTCATGTCGCATAACAATTATTCACGAATTAATTCACGTAACATATATACAATTCTAGATTTAGATATCGATTAACCAAACAATTTTATAAACCCCTAAAAAAATTTATACAAATCAATGTAAATTTTTTTTTTGGATCGATTAAAAAAAATTAGAGAAAATAGGGCAAAAGCCCCAACCCTAAAATTAGGGTTTTCAAACAATAACCAAAAACCCTAGAATTAATCATATCAAACACAATACAATATCTGTTTTTACGTGTTTAGTAATTAATTACTCATTAAACCAAGCTCGTGATGCCACTGTTGGAATTATATAACATGACCACTCATAAATATAAACAATAAACATCAAAGTAATCATGTGAAAGCGTAAGGAACATTTAATGAATAATCAATTAACTAAAACATAAAAGTATACATACCTTTGGATTCTAACTAAACAAGAATCAATTCCGGAACTAGCAATTGAGATGAACCCTAATTAGGGTTTATAAGGATTATTGGAATTGCCCCTTACCAATTTTGCAATTCAATCCAAGATACAATCAATAGTGTGATTATACCACGTTCTTTTACACACGTACTATTAACGAATTAAAGTAAATGCTAGTTTTAAGAACACAAAACGTTTTGTTAAAGAAAAACAAAGTAATCGACACCTATATGAAGGTGTACGATCGTCTGAACCAAAAAACACACACAAAAAATTTAGGTTTTTAGGTTTAGGAGTACAAGAGTTAATTTACAAAGAACCAAAGCCTTGTATATATACCCAAAGAAACTTAGAGTCCAAGTTAGGGTTGAATTGGTTTATGGAAACCCTCATCCAATCGGTTATGGAAATCCACAGGGTTTCTAGAACCTACTTGACATTAATTTCATATATAGTCATTTCTTTAACATTTAACGACCGTTAGTCCATTACATTTACTTAACGTTCGTTATACGTTTCGTGTAAATAATAACTAAATATAACATTTTATATTTAATTATTATAACTTCGATTCTCATACGTAAAGTGTGCAATCCCGTGGTCTCGAGTTCGATCCTAACTCACGAATACTAATTTATATCCATAAAACCAACATAACTCGTGTCAGTTGATTGCTCCTCTCGCAACCCACCAAACGGAATAAACTCTTGCCCTCTAAAATCAATATCTTCTAATGAAGGATTAAGAGTAAAAGAATCCTTACACGTGTCAACCTTGATCATCGTTGTATCGACTTAGATTATGTTTTATGCCCGATTTGCAACAAGGATACTGAAATGGAAGATCGAGCATCACACCTCGATCTATCCTTTTTGGGTACGCAGTCAGATGTAAGGAATGTTATGTGTAGTTTGTTCCATTAAGATGCTTTGAGTCAATCTGAATAACACATCTTACTGTTAAAAGATAGCTAGAAAGTCTGAACGCGAACCAAATAATATTGTTTGTTTTTAAATTGTCTGAATTCTTTTAATTAATTTGCAAATTTTTGTTTATAAAATCACCACATGAGGGTTTTATATAAAATCATCGCTATAGTATAGGCCAGTTGTTTATCTTGTTTAGGCATTAGGGTTTTCCTTTATAAACCGTTGTATGCTTGGTAGTTTTAGTGAATTTGATATAATACATTTTTTTAGTTTTCCTCTTGTTCCTACAAGAAGTTATTCTCAGGAGGCGGAATTACCAACCACATCCATCTTGTACATAGATGAGGTGCTGGATTTAACAGATCATGTCAAATCTACCTTTGGTTTATTTGGAGTTCGAGAAACGACTTGATCTTCTTCAACAATAAACGGACCCACAAGGATATATTCAACAACAAAAATCTTTCGTCATTTAAATGGATTTCAAGTAGACGCGAAAATCATTGTTCAATTGGATGGAGTGGTAGAGTTACCAGTGTAACGCGATTTGTCGCTTCTTGTAAATCTTGTATTTGTTTTCTAGCTTCTTGCTAGCTTTTAATACAACTGCCGTTAAAAGATATGGAAATTACCAAATTGTCTTTTACTTATTGTGTTGTTGGAATGTGAGAGTTGGATTAGCATATACGACTAAAGGTGTAAGCCTATTGGGGGCACACACGTTGAACATTAGAATACGTTTTCACGTAAAGCTAAAAAAGTAACTCGTTTGGACATGAAATGAACTAGACATGAAACTTGCTTGTCCTAAATCTATATGGACGGTCACAAGTAGGATCGGGGAGGGCATATTCTATCTAGGTTCATTGAGAAGTGATAAGGGTTGGAATGGATAGTTGTGAATAGGTTTGGAGTGCTTGAGATAAAGCTTAAGTTCATATTTTGAAGCTTATCTTTGCTAGGGTTAGGAGGGTATATAAACACCCTCATACCCACCTCCTTTTGCACGGCATACACAACAACAAACACTAAAACTCTGCCATTATTCCTACTCTCTAATCAGTCGAAGTAATAGACGTTGCTAGGATTCATTAGTTTTGGTTTTCTCCCCATTACCCGTCATTTGTATTCGATTGTGATCCAAGGTGAAAAGCAAGTGTGGTTTGATCCTTTAGCTACTGTATAGGCTTAAGGGTTTGTGGGTTACTTGTTCTCAGGCTTGAAAATAAAATAGGAAGCACATATCTTATTTTCCTGATCGTTCTCGGACAGCAAAGGGAAGCTGATCGGATAGGGTTATCCGATATCGAACAACACAGGTTTTGGGCTGTTTTCATTTTGATCCGATTTTAGAGCTTTGACACTTGGTGTTTCGGTATATGTGTGATACGAATAGCACTCCGGGCATATTTGTTTGACGTGTTTGTGTCAGCACTCGTAGAGGTGATTGTGTTAATTACTTGTTTTATTTGTTGTTGCTTCGAGGGTTAGTGTCTTTGTTCCCTTTTTATCTCATTTTGTTTATTATACGTGTTGATTATAATTGCTAAACTAGATCCATTATCTGCTGCGTACTTGTAGTTAAATGGTTAACTAGATTTATAAGTTCCAACAGTGCCATCACGAGTCAACTCGTTTTGTGTTTATAGGTTACACGATTTAATAAACACGTGGAAAGGCTGCATGAATTCTAACTTAGTTATTAGTTTTATTTTTTGTTTTGACAACTTATCATGTAATACTTATCATTAATTAGTAAAAAAGTACCTAGATGCAAATGAATTAAATTAATGGTTAATTAGATACATAAAATAGTATAATTAAAAGTTAACTAGTTTGCCATGATTATTTTATGTATGAATTCCGGGCATTAGACCCACTCAATTACTTTAAGTGATGTATGGGGCGATCTAGGTACTGCACCTAGTGAAAGTCTTATTGTTCTCCTTTTGAAGAAGACTTGCGAGACAACTCGGATTATATGAGTTTATATATTAATGTTTTTTTTTATGTGTTTGATTCCTTATTTGCATAATTGTTACATGTTTTACACACCTAATTGTATGCAATATGGAATAAAACATATCGAAATCATGAAATTAATACGGTCTTAATTTACACGCCTAAATACCATGCTCATTGTGACCTGCTATTTGATTCGTTGAAAATTTGTTTCCGTAAAATTAAGTGACCTAATTAATTAAAACAAGTTTTCTTGAAATAAAAAACTGGACGCTATGGACACTTGGGATGTACGGCTCACCCACTAGAAAAACTATGGGGGTTTAAGGCTGCACACAGTCACACCTAAAGGATTTCCGGTTATAGCTTTGCGCTGACCTGGTCCTCCGCTACCTTGCGAGTTCGATTGGAGCTACCATGAACCATGATGATCACTATAGTGTCATTACTAAAAGTTTTAAAATAAGTGCTACAAAGTTGTTTTGCATGCTTCTTTGTACACGATTTTACCACATTTATGTGTATACCCTATATGTAAATTTTAAATCTATGCCAGCCAACCAAGAACACGTGCATTTGGCTTGACCTCTTTGGTCAGACCTTATGGCCATTCCAACCTATGGCAAATTTTTCTCATTGGTCAGACATTTGGCGATGTTTGCACATTCTTGGTTGGTCAAATTATTTCGAGTATACTTGGTCAGACCTTGGATCCGAGGCATAAGATGAGACTAAACATGCTCATGACATTATTACTTGTCTAGTAATGTCTTGATCAGTCTCATAAGTCTAAGAGTTGCATTTTATGCAATTAACGCTCGTCGCTTACCTCTTACCCCACTTGTTTACACATTGGTCAGACTTTTGGTAATAAGTGGGAGGTCAAGTTGGATCTTAGTTTTAATTAGTAATTAATTAGGGAGCTAATTCTATTAAAAATTTAATTATTGAAAATACTAATTATTTGAACTTTTCTAAATTGTAGATGACTACCTCAATCGGAAACAATTTGGTACTTAAGAGTTTTTTTGAGAAACAAAAACTCACTGGACCTAAATTCATTGACTGGTATCGCTAGCTTCGCATTATCCTGCATGAATAAGATAAGGAAAATTACTTGGAGTATCCTATTCATGCTGCACTTGTTGCAGCTCCTGGACACCAAGTCCTTCCCGAGGCTATTGCAGCTACACCTGCTTGGGTCAAATGATCAAAGGACATTGCTGCATTCATGCTTATGACCATGGACTTAGAAATCCAATGAAATCTAACTCACCTTGGTGCATATGACATGTTACAGGAATTGAAATCTATGTTTGCTCAACAGGCAGAATAGGAACTTCTTCAAACCACGAGGGAATTTCACTCGTGCAAGCAAGAAGAAGGTTAATCTGTAAGCTCATATGTTCTAAATATGAAGAGCTACATTGAAAACTTAAAGCGTCTCGGTTATCCCGTCACTTTGAACTTTGGAGTAAGCCTAGTATTGATTGGACTCTCTAAGGAGTATGACAACTTTGTGCAGAAGTATAATATGTACATCATGGAGAAGACAGTGAATGAATTACATGCTATGCTTAAACAACATGAGGAGACGCTACCCAAGAAATATGTTGCACCTGCACTTCATGTTATACGTGCAGGAAAGGTCTAGAAAAACCAAGGTAAAAAATCGTTCAAGGCTGCTAAGGGGAATCAAAGGAAAGGAAAGTATAAGTTGGCTTATGCTCCCGAGCATAAACCATCTTATGCTCCCAAGCCTAAGAATCCTCCACCACCTAAGAAGGATAACCCTGCAAAGGACGCGACCTGTCACCAATGTGGTGAAATAGGTCATTGGAGAAGGAATTATTCCATGTATCTCGCCGAGTTGATGCAAAAGAAGAAGCTATCTTAATGAGGTAGCACTTTAGGTATTTTCACCATAGAACTCTATTCTTTTCCTAATACATCTTGGGTTTATGACACGGGTTGTGGTACTCACATCTGTAATAATACTCAGGGTCTCAGGGGAGGTAAGAAGCTGAATCCAGAAGCTTTAAGTCTGTACATGGGCAATGTTCAACGTGCAGGAGTTGAAGCAATTGGAAGTTATCATTTATGTCTCCCAAGTTGATTAGTAGTTGTTTTGAACAATTGTTATTATGCTCCCTCTATTAATAGAGGGATTATTTCAGTTTCATGTTTGTTTGACTATAGTTTTATTAACCATTTTGAATTGAATAATACAATTTCAGTTTCTAGGAATAATGTTGTTTATTTTAGTGCTATTCCAATGGATGGTATCTTTAAAATTGATATGTCTTGTTCTAAAACAAATGATAGTTCTATGTTTGCTGTTAGCAATAAAAGAGCCAAGCTCACCTTGGACTCTACGCTCTTGTAGCATTGTCGTCTTGGACACATTAGCAAGAAAACGCATGGGAAGTTGCAACATGATGGACTTCTCAACTCAACTGACATTAAGTCATTAAAAAAGTGTATTTCATGCATGTCTGATAAGATGGCAAGAAAACCCTATTCACATCAAGTGGAAAGGGCTAAGGATCTACTTGGACTAATACATATCGATGTATGTGGCCCATTTAGAACTGTGTCAAGACAAGGAGCTAGTTACTTTGTCACTTTTACTGACGACTATAGTCGGTATAGTTATGTTTACCTGTTGAAACATAAACATGAAGTGTTTGAAACATTTAAAGTATTTCAAAAGGAAGTAGAAAACCAACTCGGAAAGACCATTAAGTCACTACATTCTGATCGTGGAGGTGAATATATGAGTCAATAGTTTGTGGATCATCTTAAGGAGAAGAGGATTATTGCCCATCGCACTCCTCCTTACACGCCACGACATAATGGTGTGTCTAAAAGGAGAAATCGAACACTGCTAGACATGGTTCGCTCCATGATGAGTCAAACTACTCTTCCAAAGTCCTTTTGAGATTATGCCCTTGAGTTTGCTGCACGCATTCTCAATATGGTTCCAACTAAGAAGGTTGATAAGATACCATACGAGGTATGGCATGGGCAAGCCCCTAAGTAGTCTTAATTAAAAGTATGGGGTTGTGAGGCACTTGTTAAGCATGATAAACTTACCAAACCTGACAAACTGGAACCCAGATCTATTAAGTGTATTTTTGTAGGATACCCAAAGGAAACAATGGGATATTGTTTCTACATTCCATCTGAGAACAAAGTAATTATTGCTCGAAATGCTGAGTTCTTTGAGAAAATCTCTTGGATCAAGAAGCAAGTGGGAGTCTAGAAGATCTTGAAATTATTCAAGAAGAAGATACAAATCCTTATGTAGACACTAGCTTAGGTCATGATGAGGATGATCAAGAAATTGATGAACCTCAAAGTGATATCAATCCCATTCATAAGTCCGCTAGGACACGCCGTGCTCCAAATCGAATGTGCTGATACGTCGATGCTGAAGAGCATGAGTTAGGGGATCTTGGTGAACCCAATAACTATAAAGCTTCATTGTTGGATCCTGAATCCAAGAAATGGATTGATGTAATGAATGTGGAAATGCAATCCATAAAAGACAACAAAGTCTGGGACTTAGTTGATCTTCCTCCTAACGGTAAAACCGTTGGTAGCAAATGGCTCTTCAAAAAGAAGATTGACATGAATGGTGCAGTACGCACCTTTAAAGCTCGTCTCGTAGCAAAGGGCTTCACTCAAACTTACGGGGTTGATTATGAAGATACTTTTTCTCCTGTTGCAGACATTAGAGCTATAAGAATTCTCATAGCCATAGGTGCATTCTATGACTATGAGATTTGGCAAATGGATGTTAAAACCGCCTTCCTCAATGGACATCTTTTCGAAGAAGTCTATATGGTGCAACCTGAAGGTTTTGTTAATCCAAAATACCCTAACCGAGTATGCAAGCTCAAGCGTTCTATTTATAAACTTAAGCAAGCACCTAGGCAATGGAATAAACATTTTGATGACGAGATTAGAAATTCGGTTTCACTCAGAATCTAGATGAGCCATGTGTATATCAGAAAGCTAGTGGGAGTTATGCCACTTTCCTAATTCTATATGTTGATGACATATTACTCATTAGAAACAACATTCCAACGTTACAAGATATCAAATCCTATATTGGAAAATGTTTTATCATGAAAGATCTAGGAGAAGCTGCATATATTCTTGGAATCAAGATCTATAGAGATAGATCAAGACGATTAATTGGTTTATGTCAAAGTGCTTACATTGAGAAAATCTTGAAAAGATATTTAATGGAGAATTCTGAACGAGGAACTATCCCAATGCAAGATGAGCCTAAATTGAGTAAATCACAAGGTGCTGAGACACCTGCTGAAAAAGAGCGCATGCAGAGAGTTTCCTATGCCTCGGCTATAGGATCAATTATGTATGCTGTGTGATGTACTCGTCCTGATGTTGCGTTCCCTCAAAATATGAAAAGACGTTTTCAACAGAATCCAAGCGAACTTCACTGGACTGCTGTTAAGAATATTCTTAAGCATTTACGCAATACTAAGGTTATGTTTCTGGTTTATGGAGGTGATATGAAATGAGAGCTCAGGGTTTCTTGCTACACTGATGCTAGATATCTGACAGATGCTGATGACCTAAAATCTTAGACTGGATATGTATTTATTTTAAATGGAGGTGTTGTTGATTGGAAAAGCAAAAAACAGAGCATTTCTGCAACTTCATCTACATAAGCTGAGTATATAGCTGCTTATGATGCATCTAAAGAGGCTGTATGGATTCAAAATTCATTTCCGGGCTTGGCATTGTTCCCATAATTGAAGAACCTATAAATATGTATTGTGATAATATGGGAGCCATTATTATAGCTAATGAAAGTAGAATCACCAAGGGTGCTAGCATTACCGCGCAAAAGTTCATTATCTTTGCGAAACCATTGAATTGGGTGACGTGAAGATATTAAAAGTTCACACAGATGACAATCTAGCTGATCCCTTTACGAAGCTAGTAGTCTCATGTAAATCCATGTGTTAATTAGTATTAGGATAATTTTGGAATTGTAAGACAGTTTTATTTTCTGATAAATAAAGATACGAGGTATTTGTTATTTTATTCATATAATTTGTTAGTCCATATTTGCATGTTTATTCCATGAAATGATTTATCATTCTAAATATGTCCATTGTCGGTTAACGATATGGGAATATTGTTATGCAAGGCAAATGTGAGTGTTGGTTATATTTTATGACAATGTGGATTGTTTTCGCCAAACTCATATGTATTCACAAGGGATGCATATTGGATACCCCAACTTTCAAACATTTATTTTTTGATCCTTGTCATGAGCAAAATGTTGAAATGGTTTGTTAAGTCATCCTTAGACTTGAGATACAAAAAAGTTCTGTTATGTGTGGATATCACTTTTGTAATTATATGCCAAACATTATCCTAAATAAGGTAGTTATAAAAGCTATTTTTTGGAGTGATGTGAAGCAGCATCCACAACACTTGTAGTCAACAAAGGATTTGTTACTCCAATTGATATGTGCATAAAGACACCATGGGCCCTTCTCCAGAATTAATCAGATAATTGTTCGGCCGAACCCAAAGGGTAATGCAAGATGATTCTTGATTACATTTGTATATCTAATTAAATTCTATAACGAGAATCTAAATGGTTAAACTATATGGAATGAGTTAGGATCCGTATCCATGGTTTAACGGTATCTATAACAAAGGATGATAAAAGCAAGACATAAATGACCATGCTACTGAGAATGATTTATGAAACTATATCTCAGACACCTTTAGTTTAAATAGCGAGTGAGAGCGTTGCCAGATGTTTCCGTAGTTGTTATTTGTGCTATCTGCCACTCCAACTCCCAAGTGGGAGCTGTTGGAATGTGAGAGTTGGATTAGCAAATATGACTAAGGGTGTGTGAGCCTATTGTGAGCATACACATTGAACATTAGAATACGTTTTCACGTAAAGCTCAAAAAGTAACTCGTTTGGACACGAAATGAACTAGACATGAAACTTGATTGTCCTAAATCTATATGGCCAGTCATACGGAGGATCGGGGAGGGCATATTCTATCTAGGTTCATTGAGAAGTGATAAGGGTTGGAATGGAGATTTGTGATTAGGTTTGGAGTGCTTGAGATAAAGCTTAAGTTCATCTTTTGAAGGTTATCTTTGCTAGGGTTAGGAGGGTATATGAACACCCTCATACCCACCTCCTTTTGTACGACATACACATCAATAAACACTAAAACTCCGCCATTATTCCTACTCTCTAATCAGTCGAAGTAATAGACCTTGCTAGGGTTCATTAGTTTCGGTTTTCTCCCCATTACCCGTCATTTGTATTCGATTGTGATCCAAGGTGAAAAGCAAGTGTGGTTTGATCCTTTAGTTACTGTATAGGCTTAAGGGTTTGTGGGTTACTTGTTCTCAGGCGTGACAACAATGGAAGCACAAAGCTTATTTTCCTGATCGTTCTCGAACAGCAAAGGGAAGCAGATCGGATAGGGTTATCCGATATCGGACAAGGTTATCCGATATCGGACAACAAAGGTTTTGGGTTGTTTTGATTTGGATCCGATTTTAGAGCTTTGACACTTGGTGTTTGGGTATACGTGTGATATGGCTAGCACTCCGGGCGTATTTGTTTGACGTGTTTGTGTGAACACTCATAGAGGTGATTGTGTTAATCACTTGTTTCATTTGGTGTTGCTTCAAGGGTTAGTTTTTTTGTTCCCTTTTTATCTCGTTTTGTTTATTATACGTGTTGATCATAACTGCTAAACTAGATCCATTATCCGCTGCGTACTTGTAGTTAAATGGTTAACTAGATTTATAAATCCCAACATGTGTAAATTTTCAATTTAGGTTATTTAATTAGTTACATAGTTGACTATTGTTTTTTGTAAGCTTATGCTCGATAGTTTAATTATTCACACTTGTAAAAGCGGATCAGCTTATTAGCTTATTTCTCTTCCAAAAAACTTACAACCTTTTTGTGATAAACTTATCCACACAATATAAGCTGTAAATTAAAACTCCTAGAATAATCTCAGCCAAACACCATCTTAATAAAAATGTTCATTTATGTTAACTGACTCAGCTTCTAACTTGCGACTGTCTTCATGTAAATAGCTAGCCTGCAGGTATGGAATGACCAAATATAGTAAGTAAGTCATGGGTATTGATTAGTTATGTATTGATTATGGGGTACAAATTTCCCTGCTCAATGAGTGATTTTTTAATATCCGAAATGGCTCAATCACCCAACTCTTTAATTTTGCCACCTTTATAGACACCAACTCTGTAATTATATGTGATCTTACATTAAAAACGGGTATACTAAGTACAACAACAATAGCCATAAACGTTACATATATGCATATAGCTAGGGATTATATGGACAAGACATAGTATTTAATGCCGAAACCTAACAAATTAATTTTCATGTCTATAAAAGCCGGTGAGATATCTTTACTTGAAACCCGTCCCAATTGTATCTCTCTCTCTCAGTTCACCCTAATATTCTTATATTTTGATCTCGTAAGTTGAAAATGAGACATACAGTATGCGTGACATTTAAATTTGTAATGCTGATATTCTTGTTCCTGGCTGCGATTACATGCAATGCACATACCATGGAGAGTGGTAAGACACTTAAGGTTCTTGCGGAAAAGTTTAACGTAACATCCATTGTGGTGTTTGGTGATTCAAGTGTCGATCCTGGTAATAACAATAATCTTCCGGACACATGGCATAAAGGAAACTTCTTGCCTTACGGAAATGATTTCGGTCATTCCATACCGACGGGAAGGTTCACTAATGGGAAGCTCGTCACTGATTTTATTGGTAATTTTTTAGTATACAACTATACATATATGATCTTGCATGAAAACTTGTAGGACAAGTTATATTACTTTTGAAACATGCATTGAAACTTAAAGGTACCTTATACTGCAAATTTTGTAACGTAAATCATAAATGTATGAATGCAGCTGGTGCTTTAGGATACACAACCAAAATCAAAGCCTATTTGGACCCAAACCTGATGGAAGAAGACCTCTTGCATGGTGTTAGTTTTGCATCAGGTGGATCTGGTTATGATGATTTCACAGCAGATAATATCACTGTAAGTGCCATACCTGAACATTTTAATCTAAAAAAGGGGTCGTGAAAATTGAACAAAATCTAAACAAAGTCGATCGTCCGTCTCTTGACAAGACTAATTATTATATTTTTGTTTTGTTTTTGTTAATGTAGAATGTTATATCTCTTTACAAGCAACTGGAGTACTTTAAGGAGTACAAGAATCGTTTTGAAAAGCTCGTTGGAGAAGAACATGCTCGTAAAATTGTTGATAATGCAGTTTTCGTGTTGAGCATGGGTACAAATGACTTCTTACAAAATTACTACATCGATCCTACTCGACCGAGCATGTTTACCATCACACAGTACCAACGTTACTTGATCAATTCCATGGAAAATTATGTTAAGGTAAATCACGATTCTTGGACCATTTGTACGGAGTAATTAAATTATATTTGGGTGAACAAAATGCATGTAGCGGTATCTTATTGTTTATGTACGTTTTTCTGTCTAAAAGATTTACAGGGTTTACTAGTTTTTCTGCTGTTTCTATACTTCATTTATTTTTAGTAGTAAATGAAGTTACTTCCATTAATTAGTTACGGGTGAGCCGTTGAGGTAGGGTTCTGCTTGAAATCTTTGACTTGTGATAAATAAACAACCAAGTACAAGTTACCAAGTATATTTAATATAACATTCTAAATTCATATTTTGCACTACTCATCAACACCTTTTTGTATTTCTTCACACCTAAAAAGCATACGGGAAAAGTCAGATTTGTTAATAGAGCTTTCAGTGACAAGTAAACTGTTGCCAATTCAGATTATTAACTTGTGACACTTACATAATTTGTTGACAAAAGGTTATAATTTATATAGTATTGACATTTTTTTTTATAAGAAAAAATTGCGAAAAGTATTCACCCAATTTTTTACGTCACTATGCATGGTTTATACTCGCTCCACCTTTAGCTAGAATTTTTTTATTCACAGGAGAAACCCGAAAAATTAGTGACACTTTGCTGACTTAGTGAAACATTTTTGACTTTTGATTATACTCTCTTTCCAGTATTACTAAATGACACTTTTCTAGTATATCTTTTCACACATGGAAAAAATATTCTTAATTTTGATGTTTTGCGAACAATGTTTATACGCGTACGAGTACCCGCAAGTTCACAAAATATATCCATTTCCGTAAGCGTGAAAAAACAGAAGTGTTGAGTATATGCTTGCTGTAGTGCATTACAAAACATCTGGTGCTCGAAAAAACCTGCCTTATTTTATCCTGTATAGAACTAACCTAATACTGTGAATGTCCATTGTTATACTGCTTATAATAAGAGTCATATTTCTTTATTTATTTTTTGACAATTATAGAAAATGCATTCGTTGGGAGTGAGAAGACTGGCGGTTGTTGGGATGGAACCATTTGGATGCATGCCTTTGATAAGGACATTAAAGAACAGTGTTAATTGCAATGCAGAGATGAACAAAGTGGCTCTCTCCTTCAACAATTTGTTGAAAGCAAAGTTGGCTTCACTCAAGGCAACATTAGGGGTAAAAACTGCTTTTGTTGACATTTATGGTGTCATTCGAAACATTTTACGACACCCATCAAAATATGGTTAGTACTTGTTACCTCTTCAGTTTTCTTATATTTTCTAGCGCGGTCTAAATTAGTTTCATGAACTGAAATAAAGACTACAACTAGATAGCTTATAGTGTAAATATGGTTTCATGTGTAGGATATTCAAACACATAAATTACAGGGAAACTGACATAGATTGAGAGAGGATAAATGAGACAAAAATGTGTCTCTAGATTTGACATTTTAGGGACATCTTTGAGAAAGTCTGGATATATAAAAGCTTAAAAGTTAGTTTTAAACAAATTGTGTCACAAGAGGCAAAATAATATACCAACACTCTTTTGTGTCACTATAAGTAGGTTTTTCTACTTTCATTTCTTACTTCTTGTGACATTTCAACGTTAGTGACATGTTTTTACTTTTAGTGACACTTTTCCAAATGTCACCAAACAATAATTCTCTCATATGGCTCTAAGGACACAATAATATAATTACAGATGCAAACATCCTAGAATAAGATAAATGAACCATGAAGATAAAAAATCAAATCTAATCAAATCAAATACCCTTTATAAGGCCTCATCCTTTTGATGTAGCTACTTTGCAAAATGGGCACATACATATACATTAGCCGTTAGAGAAGGAGCAAGATAGCCACTGTTCTATGTGATTTAGTCTATTAAGGAATGTTACATATTTTTTCTTAAATTAACTTTGGCAGGTTTCAAAGAGACCAAAAAGGGTTGTTGTGGATCCGGATTAACAGAATTCGGGACGTCTTTAAAGGGGTTGAGCATGTGCGGAGATCATTCAAAATACATCTATTGGGACGCCGTTCATTTCACAGAAAGCATGTATTATATCATCGCAAACGAGGCTGTGAAATCTATCATCGCGCAAGTCTTAGTTATTCAATAGACACGCGACCAATAAATATTTTACTATCGCCCTTTTAGTAGTGCATAATATGTGAGCTTGGTTCCTTTCACTTTCTCAGTCTTCATCTTTGTGGAAGAATATTTATCTAGGATCTTGGATGTGAACATTTAAAATGTTACATTGTATTTGTCAGATTTAGTATTATTTGCTTTTATTGGATGATATAAACTATTTTTGTGTCGTTTCGTTTTAATATCTTGCACTATGTTAAATGAAATATTGCTATAGCACGTATCTACTATATGCTATTAGCTTGTTTCATCTTATGCCTACATCAAAATAAAGGCATCTGCCCCCCACCCCACCACCACCCAAAAAAAAAGAAGAAAAAAAAAGAGAGAAAAAGGAAAGAAAATAAAAAGAAGAAAAAAACCCAACATATCCAAATTACGATAGACGATCAATTACACAACTATGATCGAAAGGGTTCTGTATCTCATAGTTACGATAGACTATCAATTCCGAGCAGTGATTACTCACTACGACTGAGAAAGGAGATCGTGATAAAAATTAGAGATTTTTAATTGGGCTAGCTTGGACATAATTTAGTTGGTTTATTACCTTTCATGCCCAAGACCAATTCATGCAAACACTATAGTAATTAAACTTCATTATTTTTATATAAAATCGTGCGTAAAGCAAAAGTATTGCAATATTGAGCTTATTTTGTTCGTAATTTAGAGCCTTTCCGTTGGTATATTTTGTTATATATACAAAAATTGCTAGATATCTGCCAGATATTTGATAAATAAAGTTTGTTATATAATAAACAGTAAATAACTAAAAGTATAAGGTAGTTTTCCCAACTCGTCACATAGTCAGGGGAGGTGTTGAGAATTTTTTTGCTTACTTTTTGAGACGACGTTGCACGTTATACCTAATGTATATAAGGATAATATAATGTGACCCCCAAGAACTAACGAACCTTAAGGGTGGGCATTTTCAAGAAATATATTAACCACCGCGACTTGAACCCTAATTGTCCAAATTGTCTCGAAGGTGGTCACTTCGTGATACTTAACATGTTTCAGACCAACACGATTAGACAAGCCAACATTAATAGTATGTCTAATTCTGCAATTAACTAACTCATATTAGCATTGACACATAGGTTCATACATATATCTCTAGCTTGTTTCTCAATGAGTGCAAAAGTGGTCAAGCTATATATATGTGCACTTGTCTCATGCGAATATGTGATTACAAATATATCGTTTAATCATTGTACGTAACTCCGTTTAATTCAATGATAATTTTTCATATTATAAATATATACATTTACAGAAAAAAAACATTGTTCAGAATTCACAAAAATGTAACATTTAATACTAGGATAATATATTGTTTTGTCGACACAATATTAACAAATGGACGTGTGAGGGTCCTTGTTTTGATTTGTCATTGCATAAGTTGTAGGCCAGGCCAAGATTAAACAATAATTACGATTGTGCTGGCCGGTCCAGAACCAAGTGGGTTTTGTTTGTGAAAAGTGTGGCAAATGGGTGGATATTGGATATGGGCGTATAGACTCCAGGGTGTGTATGAACATATCTTGGACATCATTGATGAAGCGATCCGATCCTATAATACAAGTTTAGACTGGATACTGATTAAAAAATGTTAGGGATGTGTAACATCTATTTTTGAGTTGTAATTGTTTAGTTTAGAGTGGGGTATTATGCATAATAATTGTAGCTTTTGAGTTCTTTAGATTGTTAAAAAAAACATTACCGATAATTGACATGCTAGGTTAGAGTGGCACGAATACTTCCACTAGAGAAGTGCGGGGAAATGTGAGAAGGATACATTTGAGTACTCGGGTGGAGATGCGAGATGAATACACAAACAACACACATATGAGGAACATGTGTGATCAGAGCCTTGCACATGTGTGATTTATGAGGCGGTAAGGAGGGGCCGGGTGGTATTCTTGTGTGTGGAGGATGATACATATATCTGCTCCACGCTAGCTTCCCCAGCAAAGTACACTGGGACTTGAGAACTGAGGTTTCAGTTTTGGATGTATGCAAGATAATACAACAAACTTTAACTCTCTGGACGGTCCTATATATCAATAATGCATTATTTCGCCACTAATGTTAAATGAAGTTGTACACTGATTTGGCTAAAGATATTCAGGGAAACCGGATCATATTTCGAAGCGTGTTTGATAGGATAGTGCAATTAAAAAGGAAACGAAGCTGATTTCACAAATAATTTTTTTAACGATAAAAACAAATAACTATCTATTAGATGATATAATAGATTAGTTGGCCCAAGCCCGACACTATCTCATAATTTATACACCACAAAACTATTTATTTATTGTTTGAACAAACATCACAAAACTATTTCACACAACATGAGATACCATGGATGTAAGCACTTTGAATAACATAAAATAAAATGTTTTCGATTGAGCTTAAGCACATTAAGAAGAAAGAAAAACAACAATCTCAAACACCGGTAATAAAGCATATCACAGGCATGACTTGACTCTGGTATCATCTGTTGTATGTGTTATTTTTTACAATCACGCAATACCTATCAAGCTAGCAATCACATGGATCTTCGATTAATTTTCATATTTTTATAACTTCAATTGAAATTTATTAAATGTGAAACTTTGCACAAAGTAGTGTTATTTAACAATAGGCACTCGCTGATTTTGCTTATACGCTTAAACTTTGCATGAAGTAGTATAAGTTTTTAACGATAGCCAGTTGTTGATTTAGCTTATAAGTTTAACCTAGCAATCCTCTTGAACGTTCAAATCATTATTAAAATCAATCAGAAACCTAATTCATATTTTTGCAACAAAATGAGCAAAGTTTACTTTTAATTGTTGTCTTCACTGCGCGGTTTTCTGTTTCTGTTCTTACTACCTAACAGTGGAGTTAATGATTTTTTTTAACAAATTTGGTCTGTGTATATTCTTTTCTGTGACTCAGTTATTTCACCTATTTTTCTTTATATCAAACATGTCTTGCTGAGAATAATTGAAGGGCTTGGGTACAATTTATAGAAAACCGTTGTTAGTGACATTAAAAAGCGTCACTAATAAAAAGATGTCACTAACGTAAATAACGTTTGTACACAAAGTGCCGTTGATAAATTGAGACTCATATTTTCTGTCACAATAAATTATAACTTTGCCCACCCTTTTTAATAAGCGTCACCAATACCTTGACTTAGTGACTGTGTCTTGTCACTATATGTCACTTTTCTTGTAACTATGAAGCGTGGATATAATCTATAGATAGATAATCATTGTCTCTTACGAACAACCCACCGAAGATAAATTGTTCACTTTTATTTCTAAAACCTGGATTGCCATGTGACCGAAACATTGCAATACTTTGGAAGCTATCGATTAGGTAAGCTCTAGATTCCTACACGAGTACGATCTGACTTGAGGATTGCCTGGTGCTAATGTCACCATTTCTTTGGAAGCTATCGATGAGGTAAGCTCTAGATTCGCTAATACTTTGTATGGTTATTTCATTGGTAAGAGGCTCGCTTTTCCGATAGTTGAAAATTACGTTAGAAATACATGGGTGAAGTTTGGTTTACAAAGGGTTATGCTTAATAATGGTTTTTTTCTGTTCCAATTTGAAACAAAATAGGGTATGGAAAGGGTATTGGAAGGAGGTCCATGGTTGAAATGATTGGTGCCTATCTTTTTGAATAATTGGACTCCGAACACTAAACTTACAAAAGATGATATAACTTTAGCTTCTGTGTGGGGTTAAACTCCATAATATTCCGGTTGTTGCGTATTCTGAGGTTGGTCATAGTTTGATTACAACGCATATTGGTCGTCCTATCATGCTTGATTCCTACACGAGTACGATGTGCCTTAAGTCGTGGGGTTGTAATTTTTATGCTAGGGCCCTTGTGGAAGTGTCATCAAATGAAGCCTTACTTGACTCTCTTGTGGTTGCGATCCCTTACCCTAATGGGTCAGGTCGTTCATTGAAAAAAATTGATATTGAATATGAGTGAAAGCCACCAAGATGTGAGACTTGTAAAGTATTTGATCACAATGATGATGGATGTCCTAAGAGAGTGAAACCGATTGTGAAAGATAAATCGTTGGTTGATGAAGAGGGTTTCGTTAAAGCTTATAAGATGAAAGGAAAAGGTAAGCTTCAAGGTACTAATCGTCAGGTTGATGGGATTCGTTTTCAAAAAGCCTAAAGTTTCATATTACTATAGGCCGATTACTAAGCCAAAGAATGGAGGAGCATCGTCTAAGCGTTATGTCCAATCGAATACATGTTCTCCAATGGTTAATGTAGGTTCTTCTTGTAACGAACGTACTACATATCCTGCTGTAGTACGACTCCATTCCGGGATGACCAAGGTAAGAATAATAATTGGGTGGATGATATCAATCTTGTTGATTTGAAGAACAGTTTTTATGTGCTTATGGAATAAGATTCAGTTTTGGAACCTGTGATTGGCACTACGTGTACTCCTGAAGTTATCTCTAGTTCTTCCAAAAATATGCCTCCATCGCCTATGGAGAACACTCCTATTGCTGGCAAAATTAAGAAGCTTGAAAAGCTTATTATTGATGGAAAAGCTACCCTTGTGGATGATAATGGTAAACCTATTCCGATGGCTGATGGTGAAAGGAAAGGCAACCCATTCTCTAAGGTGGGTGAAGTAGTTGATTCAGATAGTGATGATGAGGTGTTTGAGCCAAATGATCCTATGGACAATTACTTTTCATCAGCAGGAGGACATAACGAGCTTGAAGGCTATTTTTCGGATGATTATACGGCACAGGTCTATGACTTACCTGGGCAATTTGAGGAATTTAACAATCAATTTGATTTCTAGCTTCAAGGCCGTTCGAGGAAGTAATCTTTTATGTGGATTTGTTTATTTGTTTTGTATGTCTTTTTATGTTTTTAGTGGTTAATCTAGCTGTTGGTAACTAGTTGTTCATTTATGGCATGTCATAAATGATCGTGTGGTTGTTCAAGCGGTTGCTTGAGGTTAATGTGGCATTTCAGCCACATTCCATTGTTCTTTAAACGGTTTTTTAGTTAATAAATTTTAACAGGGTGGAAGTTCCCTTTTACCCAAAAAAACATTGCAAACAAAATTTCTTTGTCGGACGTACCGATCATAAACTTCTAGCTATGATCCATAATTGTATGTGCCTTTATATCTAAACAAAATTGAAAGAGACACTATATATATGAATATATGTCAAATTGCATCTACTTCTTTGGTCCGACTTATTTATAAGTATAGTAATACCTAAAATAAGTAAGTCTTATGAAGAATACATGTAAATATAGTATATCAACCAAACCTATAAATGAAAATTACATGTTGAACACGTGTCAGTTGATTGCTCCTCTCGTCACCCACTTAACATTGTTTGTTTCATTAAGATGCTTCGAGTCTAATGTAAGGAATGTTAGGTGTTGTTTCTTTCATTAAGATGTTGGGTTCGCAGTCTGATGTAAGGAATGTTAGGTGTTGTTTGTTTCTTTAAGATGCTTCGAGTCTTAATCTGATTAACACATTTTAATGTTAAAAGATAGCTAGAAAGTCTGAACGCGAACCAGATAATGTTGTTTGCTTTTTTAAATTGTCTTAATGCTTTTAGTTTGCAAAATGTTATATAAAATCACCACATTAGGGTTTTATATAAAATCATCACAATAGTACAGACTTGTTCTTTATCTTTCTTTTGGGTAAATGGTTATAGGAGTAGTACCATTAGCCCCATCTTTAGTCAAGTCAACAGTAACACTAGGAGTACCAACCTCATCAGTATCAACCATATTAAGAGCATCAAACGGATTCGATGTAGCAATATTCGTCCCACTTGTACTAGCCACTTCAATAATCTTCTTCTTGGTAGCATCCGGCTTCTTCGACACTGGCTGATACACTTGCTTCTTAGGTTTAGAAGGGCTAAATTTAGCCCCTTTTCCCATCTCAATACCACGAAACGCCTTCCTCTGAGGCATTTGGAACCCATCATTATTTTTTACTTGTTGTTTAAGGTCAACAGGCACACGTTTGGGACATTGGGTCTCATCATGGCCAAAAACCATACAAACATCACAACGAGGTGGTTTCCACTCACATTCCACTCAAATAGTATATAATACATCCCTTTCACCATCCCAACACGGTAAACAATAACCATCTTATCTTTGAGCTCACGGTCAACCTTAATGTCAATCAGAGCACAAGCATAGTTAAGATGTCCCCAAGATTGCATGCACATAGTGCTCGTGTATGCATCAAGCATCATAGGAGTACCAATTTTAATAGCTATGGCACTTAACCCTTCTTAAACGCAAAAATAGGAATATCATGGAGTTTTACCCATACAGGAATAGAACCCAAATCCTCTTTCTCAAAGCTCATTCAAGAAGTCCACTTCTTCAAAATAATTGGCACTGAACGAATAAACCAGGGTCCGTTCTCCAATACACCATTCAAACCATCGATAGAACAAAATTTGAAAAAAACAACCTTTTAGAGTTCATCATAGCACGAATCAAACCATATTTCTTCCAAGCATTTTTCACATAGTTTTCCACAACAGGAAATGCAACTCGCTTGCCAATAAAATAACCAAACAAGCAATTTTCAAACCAGGAATTAGCAGCTTGAACAGAAGACAAAGGAATTTGCACCTCCGCTTTTTCATTTAATGGCTTACCAGTGTCAAAAGTTAGAAAATTTACCTTGCGAGTAGTATTAGTTGAACCAACCTTACTAGCAAAAGTCGGGACAGCAACCTTAGTTGCAAATGAAACTGGGGTAGGAAGAACCGGCTCTTCCACCCGTTTCTCCATGTTGGGAACATCAAATGGAACAACCTTAGGAAGCTCAATGTTGCAATGCATAGTACCTTCCTCATAATCAAATTTATCAGCCAAGGTGTGTCGATCATAAGTGCGTTTAATTGCACTCACATTAGAGCTGCTAAGGTTATTCACTCCACCAATCGAACCCTCACCTACAGATGTACCACCATGGATCTTAGACGAGATAGAAGGAGGATCTTTACCAGGGGTTTGCTCGTTTACACGTATAACCTGAACTGGCAATCCATCGGCACCAATTGTAATCCCATCCACAGTATCCAATGTCCCACCTTTATCCCTCTCTCTCATTACCCCCATCTCAAACAAAACCAAAGCAATCGCCCCGCAAAACCAACACAAGTCAAGACCAAATACAAAGAATAACCACCAGCGAAGCTTCAACCAAAACAAAGAAAGAAAACACTAACAAAGACTTAGGGTTTATACACATGAAGATCCAATCACTAACCATCACCCATCATTAAAACCGACAATATTATATGAGCTGTTATAAGGTATGTTCAAAAGTCGATATTAAGCTTATGTAAATAAATGCCAATGATTGAGTATAAAATATATACACACACATATATGTATATGTATATATATATATATATATATATATATATATATATATATATATATATATATATATATAATCGACTTGAATAACAAAACCACACTGACCAATGAATTGAATATAATGTCTAAAATTCCACCGCCCCACTATTGTGATGGACCAATTGGAAGATAGAAGCAATTAAAGATCATTCAAGGCTGGTGTGATTAACAATTGATGATTTTTGGAGTGATTTAGAGTTGTACGATCGGTAAGACTTGTTGTTTATCCTGTTTAGGCATTACGGTTTTCCTTTATAAACCGTTGCATGCTCGTTAGTTTTAGTGAATTTGATATAATACATTTTTTCAGTTTCTCTCTTGTTCCTACAAAACGGAAATTCTCAAGTGGCGGAATTACCAACAACATCCATCTCGTACATAGATGAGGTGCTGGATTTAACAAATCGTGTCAACTCTACCTTTGATTTAATTGGAGTTGGAGAAACGACTTGATCTTCTTCAACAAATAAACAGACCCACAAGGATATCTTCAACAACACAAGTATTTGATCATTTACATGGATTTCAAGTAGGCGCGAAAATCATATATTGTTCTGTTAATACAAATAAACCTTAAAAACGTTTATTAATATTGAGCGATCTCTTTATGTTTTGTTGATAACAAATATATTGTTATCATAAGTAAAATTATAAGGATACATGTTATTTTTGTAAAGCATTTACATATAGTCATTTAATACAAATTGTTGTAATAAATCATTTATTGTAATAGTTTATTAGGATGCGTAAAAATCACAACCCATGGAGCATATCCATAACCCATGATATTGAACCATATCCATTTGACTAGATGCATTGCATCTATTAGATACATTGTATCTAATGAAATACCCATGGACCAACCCATGACCCATAACCAAAAAACCCATGGGCAAAGAGGAGTGTCCCACGGATCCCTGAAGTTACACTAGACGGATCCCTTAAGGGAGGGATCCATGGGATTTGGGGAACAGTGGCTAGATTTTGCCTATAAATAGAGAGCCATTTTTTCATTTCTCTTCACCCCTCTTCTTACTAACTCTCTCATATATTCTTACACTCTTCTAACAAAAGATCACTTGATCTAGAGAGTTGTTCTTCTTTCTATTGTGATTCTCATATAGGTCATTCTCTAAGGCGAGATCACGAGCTTTCTACAAGTCATCCAAGCAAGGGGTCCTTGATTGATTTATTCCTTCACAGGATTTCTGTAGCAAAGATCTTGTACTTGATATTTCACATAGTTGTTGTGTAATAGTCGTGTTGGTTTGGTCCTCCGTGTTACGGACTCGGTATTTAGCTTTGTACGAGAAAAAGGTGTACGCAACGTTGTAAAGGCTTCACCGCCAAGTTGAAGGAGTTTGTTGACATAGTGCTTGAACTCTCGAGTAGGTAACTCGGGGAGTGGAGTAGGGCAAGGAAGGTGTCCTTGTAGCCGAACCATTATAAATCGGTTGTGTCATTTCTATCCCTTACTTTACTTTCTTTACTTGCATTACTCTTAGATCTATACTTTATCTTCATCCATACGATTTCACATAACATCGAATCTAATGTTTTTAGAAACTAACTTAAAATCGGCAAAACTATTCAACCCCCCCCCTTCTAGTTTTCCACAATTGGCATTAAGAGCCAAGTTTATAAAAGTTTTAAAGTAAACCGTATTTTAAAAACTTTTCGATCACTATGGGTTCTGAAAATTACAAGGAAGGGCAATCCATGCAACGACCTCCACTACTTGAAACTAATGGTTTTATATATTGGAAAAATAGATTCGAAACGTATTTGAAGTCTAAAGATATTGATCTTTGATACATCATTGTTGAAGGCGATTTTGAAGCCACTGTAAAAGATGAAAATGGAATTTTAGTTAACATACCTCATGATAAACTCACCGATGAGATTAAGAAAAAGATTTCCAAATTAGTGAAGCTAAAATGGTTCTATATAATTCTTTACCCAAAAAGGAATTCGAAAGAATCTCCATGCTTAAAACCTCTAAAGAAATTTGGAATTCTTTAGTTGTAACTCATCAAGGTAATCAACAAGTGAAAAACAATAAAATAGATTTATTTGTTCAACAATATGAACAATTTTCAATATCATATGAGGAAACTATAGATCATTCTTTTGCTAACTTTAATACTATAATTACATCTTTACAAGCACTTGATGAATCTTTCTCTAGCCGTAACCATGTTAGGAAATATCTAAGGGCACTTCTATCCAAATGGAGATCTAAGGTGACGGCGATAGAAGACTCAAGAGATTTGACAATCCTCACCTTTGATGAACTCATAGGCAACTTAAAGGTCTATGAGCTTGTCCTCGCTAAAGATTCTGAAGCCTCAAAAGTGAAAGAGAAGCACAAATCTCTTGCACTTAAAGCCAAGAAGGTCTCAAGCGATGAAGATGACTCTTCTTCGGATAGCGATGACGAGGAGTATGCCATGGCGGTAAGGGACTTCAAAAATTTCTTTAGAAAGAAGGGAAGATACGTCAAACAACCATATGACGACAAGAAAGGATACCGGAAAAGCAAAGAGGATGAGAAACTAAGGGATGATCGCGCTTGCTTTAAATGTGGGGACCCAAACCACTTTCTTAGTAAGTGTCCCAAACGCGATGATCAAAAGGCATTTGTGAGCGATTCGTGGGGAATAAGCGAGGAGGAGGATGAAGAAATTTGTCTCATGGCAAATGACGAGGCATGTCACGAATACTATAGTAGCTCATCATTAGATGATGACTCATTGCATAATGAATATGATAAACTTTGCAAAATTAGTTTAAAAGTAATCAACAAAAACAAGTTTTTGAAAAATCAAAATCAACATTTAGAAAAGGAAGTCATAGAGTTAAGGGCGAAATTAAAACGTCTAGAAAAGGGAAAGATAGCAAGTGGCGAATGTGAACTTTGCATTCAACTTCAAACACTAGTTGATCATCTAGACTCTAAAATTGCTAGAATAAACACAAATACCTTAGATATGATATTGGATAGCGTTAAAACAGGAAATAACCAAAAAAGTCTAGGTTTTCAGGAACTTAATGCGTCAACTAGTGAAAACAAAGAAACACAATTCGTAAGAGCACTAGAAAAACAAACCACTGTTGTGGCGGATCCCACGGATCCCACAAAAAGGGAACCGGCTAGTATACAGCCAGGGATCCATGGGTCTGCTGAAGCAAACAGTGGTAATAACATAACTTCATCTTCTAGAACTGATTTTGTTATTGTTAATAAGAAGAAACCAACTCATGTCACCATTAGACAACCACCCCCAAGATATAATCCAAATTTTGCAAGAAACAAAGGTCCATCATTTTCAAAACCAAACACATCTAGGAGACCTAATAATGTTTATCCAAGAAGTAACCATCAAATGGGATGGAATTCAAATATGCAAAATGGCTTTCCATTTCAATACTTTGCACCATGGAACGCATATTCACCTTATCCATACATGTCTAACATGAATGGAATGTTTAACACTAATAGACCCATGAACAAACGGGGACCAAACTTTTGAGTTAATTGTTTTCTTAGGTGTGCTTAAAAGTCGACCTAGATCCGGATGAGTGGGTCAAGGATAGCGGGTGCACAAGGCACATGACCGTCAATAAAGATTTATTCTCCACATATGAATCCTTCAATGGAGGGAATGTGGTATTTGGAAATAGAAAAAGCAAAATCATCGGTAAAGGTACGATTTTTAACCAATCTCTAACCATTAACGATGTGTGTCACGTAGAGAACCTAAGCTTGAACCTCTTAAGTATAGGACAAATACGTGATAAAAAGTGGAATGTACTTTTTACCGAAACCGGTAGTAAGATATTAAAAAACGGTATCACCATAGGTAGAGGAATTTGGAAACATGGAGTCTACGTCATTAAAATTGGAAATGAACCTAAAGACAAACTTTGTCTTACCTTTATGGATGATACTTCGACCTTATGGCATCGAAGATTGAGTCATGCAAATATGCGACTTCTTCAATCGCTATCATCCAAAGATCTAGTAAGAGATCTACCAAAATTAAAATATGATCATCACTTTTGTGATGCTTGTAACGTAGGAAAACAAGTCCATTCTAGTCACAAAGCTAAAAACATGGTGTCTACAACTAAGTGTCTAGAGTTACTACACATGGATTTATTTGTTCCATCCTCTATCCAAAGTTATGGAGGCAACTACTACACTTTGGTTATAGTGGATGATTATTCTAGGTACACAAGGACTAAATTTTTAAAGAACAAAACTGAAACGTTCGATTACTTTGAAATATTAAGTAAGAAAATACAAAGACAATTAGGAAGTCCTATAGTGTCTATTAGAACGGATCATGGTAGGGAATTCGATAATGAAGTGCAATTTGGAGCCTTTTGTGACGCTAATGGTATTACTCATAACTTCTCGGCTCCTCGTACTCCACAATCGAATGGGGTAGTTGAAAGAAAGAATAGAACCCTACAAGAAATGAGTCTCACAATGCTAAATGATCAATCCATACCTCAAAAGTTTTGGTGCAATGCCGTTGATACTTCAACGTACATACTTAATCGAGTCTTAATTACACCAATCTTAGGTAAAACTCCATATGAGTTACTTCGAGGCAAAAAGCCTACGTTAGATCACTTTAGAGTCTTTGGTAGCAAATGTTTTCTTCTTAACACTAAAGATTACCTTACAAAATTTGATACTAAATCAACCGAAGGTATATTTTTAGGTTATTCTCCTAATAGCAATGCTTACGTCATATTAAATAAAGAAACAATGAAGGTTGAAGAGTCATTAAACGTAAAATTTGATGAAAGTCCACCCAAACCTACTCCACCTCTTGTCGATGACGAGATTGTCGAAAGTGAAGCTATTGTAATAAAGAAAAAGATAAACGAAGAAGAAAAACCTTTAAATGATGAAATCATAAATATTAAAGAGTCCAAAGATCACCCCGTAGATAAGGTCATAGGAAAGTTAAACGAAAGAACCTTAAGGTCTCAAGTCCAAAACCAAAGTAGCCTATTTTGTTTTGTCTCAACCATAGAACCTAAGAATATACAAGAAGCCATAAAAGATGAAAGTTGGGTAATGGCTATGCTAGAATAATTAAATCAATTTGTTTTTAATAATGTTTGGACACTCGTTCCCCCACCTAGTAATCAAACCATAATAGGAACCAAATGGGTATATAAAAACAAGTTAGATGCAAACGATATAGTGTCTAGAAACAAAGCTAGACTCGTTGCCCAAGGGTATAATCAATAAGAAGGAATAGACTTTGATGAGACCTATGCCCCCGTGGCTAGATTAGAGTCTATAAGAATACTTCTTGCTTGTGCTTGTGCTAATGATCTTAAGTTTTATCAAATAGATGTCAAAAGTGCATTTCTAAATGGTTTTATTAATGAAGAAGTATATGTAGCTCAACCTCCAGGCTTCATCGATTTTGAAAAACCTAAACATGTGTATAAGCTAAAGAAAGCCCTTTACGGTCTTAAACAAGCTCCAAAAGCTTGGTATGATAGACTCAAGTCATTCTTAATCAAACACAACTACACCATGGGGTTAGTTGATAACACACTTTTTACTAAAAAAAGAGAGTCACATATAATCATCGTTCAAATATATGTAGATGACATTATATTCGGATCTACTTGTCAAGACATGTGTGATGATTTCTCTAAAATCATGCATGACGAGTTCAAGATGAGTATGATGGGAGAACTTAGTTTCTTTCTTGGTCTACAAATCAAACAAGTAGAAGATGGTATCTTCTTTAATCAATCTAAATACATAAAGGAGATGTTAAAGGAATTCGGGTTAGAAGAGTCAAAACCAATTAGGACACCAATGTCATCCGACACCAAACTCACAAAAGATGGAGACGGCGAGTCCGTTGATAACACAAAATATCATGGCATGATTGGTAGTCTTCTCTACCTCACGGCTAGTCGGTCGGATATCATGTTTAGTGTTTGTCTATGTGCTAGATTTCAAGAAGATCCTAAAACATCACATCTATAAGCCTTCAAAAGGATATTTAGATACATTAAGGGTACAACTCAATTAGGATTGGGGTATCCTAAGGGTACGGGGGTAGAAACAATTGTATATGCAGATTCTGACCATGCAGGTGATTATGTTGACCGAAAAAGTACAAGTGGGGTATGTACTTTTATGAGATGTTGTTTAACATCTTAGTTCTCAAAGAAGCAAACAGCATTAGCCATATCAACAACCGAAGCCGAATATGTCTCCGCCGGCAAAGCATGCCAACAAGCACTATCGATGAAACAAGCGTTAGTTGACTACGACATTCGTCTAAGTGACATATCCATCCTATGTGACAACAAAGGTGCCATCGACTTAAGCAAGAATCCGGTATTGCATTCTCGCACCAAGCATTAAGATATTCGTCATCACTTCTTAAGAGACAATGTTCAAAAGGGGAACATCTCTATTGAGAAGGTAGCATCCGAAGACAACATAGCCGACGTCCTCACCAAACCGTTGAAGCGAGAAGAATTCAACCTACTTCGTCTTGGTCTTGGTCTCATGGAACAATCGTCATAATTAGCTTTTAAAACTCTACAAAGTATGTAAACACTAGCCTTCTTCTTTCTGAGTCTAGGATCTCTATTTCACACACAACTCACAAGCACTGAGGGAATTTTCAAAACCCAAGATAAGTTTTTTTTTAACTCATAGCCTTCTCTTATTTTTCAAGATAAGTATATTTTGCAAACACGTAATTGCATACATATTTTTTTAAAGAATAAACGATTTATTCACACATAGAAACCTCGTTTCAAAATGTTTTCTAAAAGGATACCTATTCCCGTATCACTTTCACAAAAGCCATTTCTCACGTCTAGGACAAATCGCTTTTTCATTATTAATACAAAGTAAAAACTCATTTTCATTGCATCTCATGTCTTTTGAATGCTAAAGAAGACACATAACTAATATGTGTTTTCGGGTACATTCATTTAAGCAACAATGAATTAGAAGCACTCGGGTTATCTCACATAATAGTGTGCTTTTTCACTTCTAGTTTATTTTTCTTTTCTTTTCAGGAGTCGAGATAACTGCAACTCTAAATGGTTTGCATATAGGCACACACTAGGCACAAATGTTTCCTAAAAGGAAAATTTTGAGCTGCCTGAATCACCAACACCACGGATCCTAGCCTTAATGCTGGACGGATCCCTCAAGGGAAGGATCCGTGGGATCCGTGAGACAGAAGCTAGTTTTATCTTCTATTTTTCTCACTTTGGATGAAAACTTCAATATTTTCATCATTTATTTTTATTTCTTTTGGAGTATGCTATTTAATGCTTGTGTTCTCATGATCACATGCCTTAAATTCATATCTAATCATTATATTTTAATCCACATTTTGGGTCAAGCATTCATTACAATGCATTATTTTTCTACAAATAGGATTCCCAAAATGCTTGCATATTCATCATATCTCAACCTCACAAACAAACACCACCATGTCATCTAAAAGATCTTCCAACATAGATGAATCACCTAGTGCAAACAATCCCTTTCAAGAAACTCAAAATTTTGTCCTCCTACCTTCCAAAATACCACAATCAAAATCTTGGAAATCCGCACGGATTAGCATCCGGCCTTGTTGTTTAGCAAAACCATCATCAAATGGTTCATCACCAACCACTATTTTACCACAAGATGCTTCTATTATAGCACCTCCTTCATCACCAACAAGTACACCAACTTCATCACCCATCAACTCACCACCTAAGGTCACTCTTTTCTAACTCCTTAAGACTCCAACAAGATTTCAACAACCAAAGCAAAAAGAACTAGTCTTTTTGACACCTCCCACTTCTCCAAACACAATTTTCAAAGACCATGAAACCTCACCACCCTTAGCTCCCATTTTGTTACAAGAACATCTAGGTTCTTTTCCACCACCACTTCCAAACATTCCGGACTTTGATCCGCTTTTTCCAAATTTTCCACCAGAATTTCCGCATCTCACAAATCAAAGTCGCCCGGAAAACTTCCGCACTCATTACCCACATCACTTACATTGTGAACATTGCCAATCCACTAGGGATATTGCAATAGAAATTAGGGAAGAAATGCGAGTCATACTTAACCTCATCCTTGATCGCATCAATATCATTACCCATCAAAACCTCCATCCATAACCTTATGCAAGCATGGAAGGAATCATTTTTTTTAGTATCTTTCTTTTGAGTCATTTTTAAGAACAAGTCGTGTTCTTACTTTTACATGCTTGTAGGTGGCATAAATACCACTACATTTTGTTGTTTTACTACAAGGACTTGTTTACATACCTTGGCTCCCAATCTTGATTCTCGTCAATCACAAGATTATTTATGCATGTTACTACTAACCCTTTCTTTGTAGGATATTTTTTTATTTTTTTTTCTAACTTGACACCCCAATCTAGGGGGAGCTACCGTCAAGGGGGAGTACGCGATACGTGGACTATTTTTCCACCTTTTATTTCTTCATTGGGTTAACTTTTGGTTTCGACAAAAAAGGGGAGAAGAAGTAAAACTTAGGCTTTCAAAACATACATCTAATCTCAAGTTTTACTCATCATAACATTATGTTTTGTCATCAACAAAAAATGGGAGATTGTTAATACAAATAAACCGTAAAAACGTTTATTAATATTGAGCGATCTCTTTGTGTTTTGTTGATAACAAATATAATGTTATCATTAGTAAAATTATAAGGATACATGTTATTTTTGTAAAGCATTTACATATAGTCATTTAATACAAATTGTTGTATTAAATCATTTGTTGTAATAGTTTATTAGGATGCGTAAAAATCACAACCCATGGAGCATATCCATAACCCATGGTATTGACCCATATCCATTTGACTAGATGCATTGCATCTATTAGATACATTGTATCTAATGAAATACCAATGGACCAACCCATAACCCATGACCTATAACCAAAAAAACCCATGGGCAAAGAGGAGTGTCCCACGGATCCCTGAAGTTACACTAGACGGATCCCTTAAGGGAGGGATCCGTGGGATCGGGGGAACAGTGGCAAGATTTTGCCTATAAATAGAGTGCCATTTCTTCATTTCTCTTCACCTCTCTTCTTACTAACTCTCTCATATATTCTTACACTCTTCTAACAAAAGATCACTTGATCTAGAGAGTTGTTCTTCTTTCTATTGTGATTCTCATATAGGTCCTTCTCTAAGGCGATATCACGAGCTTTCTACAAGTCATCCAAGCAAGGGGTCCTTGATTGATTTGTTCCTTCACAAGATTTATGTAGCAAAGATCTTGTACTTGATATTTCACATAGTTGTTGTGTAATAGTCGTGTTGGTTTGGTCCTCCGTGTTACGGACTCGGTATTTAGCTTTGTACTGGAAAAAGGTGTAAGTAACGTTGTTAAGGCTTCTCCGCCAAGGTGAAGGAGTTTGTTGACATAGTGCTTGAACTCTCGAGTAGATGACTCGGGGAGTGGAGTAGGGCAAGGAAGGTGTCCTTGTAGCTTAACCACTATAAATCGGTTGTGTCATTTCTATCTCTTACTTTACTTTCTTTACTTGCATTACTCTTAGATCTATACTTTATGTTCATCCATACGATTTCACATAACATCGAATCTAAAGTTTTTAGAAACTAACTTAAAATTGGCAAAACTATTCAACCCCCCCCCCCTCTAGTTTTCCACAAAATTGTCTTTTACTTATTGCGTAAATTTTCAATTTAGGTTAATTAATTAGTTACATACTTGACTAGCGTTTTTTGTAAACTTTTTTTTCCTGAAATCGTGAACTTGTATTAATTATGAATCAACAAATTACAAGATAATACAAATAAGCCTCATATGAACATGCTCATTTGTCTGATACGTCATAACAAACTAACATTCATAAACAAATTCAGGACTAAAACATTGATTCTAAGTTCACCATTCATCTAGACATAGCAACTACATGCTATCATCTAGGCAACCATGGAGACATATCCAACTCTTGACTGCATTTCCACTGAACAAACACCCTACCTAAATTAAAATGTAGCCCTTACAAATGAACTCAGCGGCTTTTATCCAGGGCATCATCAAAAGGAGGATCAAAATTCCTATTCCATTGGGACTCAGATGCATAGAGCTACATCCTTTTCAGGCATCACTCAAAATGCATTGAGTTGCCCAAGGATACATCCCACCTTGACTACATTTCCCTATCCTTGTTATTTTCATAACTCCAACTCCATGACAAACAACAGAGAAAAGGCATCATCAGGTTGGCACTCCACCACTATTCTCGAAACCTATTTTATGTGACTTTCTACTAAGATGGGATGGACAGAGCAAAACATTCAGCATTAGTTGCCACACCTGGCACCCTTAATGAGAATGATTTGGATATCCACCCAACTTTTCAACAGCCACAAGGTACAAGGCCCTCAGAACACCCATCAAGGATAGAACTGCAATTAAGACTGTCTTATATCCTTGATCCAAACACTCTTTCAGGGTACTGTTGCATTGATCAACATCTTATTCTTCACATAATTCATTTCCATATTCCATCTTTAAGCTATTCTCAACACTTGAGCTGATTTTTTAACTGTTAAGTACATCAACTGTATCTTCATATTGCCTTCAATGATCTTTATCAAGCTTTGCTTATCTGTCTCAACACCAGTAAACAATCTTGCATTTCTCTCCTTCCAAATGTGATAGACACTAGTAGCCAGACCAAATCTTTTTAGCATACTGCCTATACAATTACTACAAGGATCATTAGCATGCTGCTATGTTTTTTTGTAAACTTAAGCTCAATAGTTTATGCACACTTGTAAAAGCCTTCTGAAATGGGATCAACTTATTAGCTTATTTCTCTTCCGAAAAACTTACAACCTCTTTGAGATAAACTTATCCGCGCAATACATATAGGATGTAAATTAAAACTCCTCGAATAAGCTCAACCAAACAACATCTTAGGGCCCGTTTGGTTCGGCGGAATCCTAAGGATTCTGGTAGAATTAGAATCCAATTCCATTTCATAACGTGTTTGGTTGAAAAAATTTAAAGAATTTGAAATCTGAATTCTATTCCTTACTGTATTTGATTGGCAAACGGAATGGAATGAAATTCCTTCAAAATCCCATATATATGGAATTCAACATTCTATGGCAATATGAGAGGGATTGTTTACAATTTCATGGAATTCATATTATCTTTATCATTGTCATTTCTATTATTATTATTATTATTATTATTATTATTATTATTATTATTATTATTATTATTATTGTGTTTTTTTTTTTTTTTTATAAACATCACTTTATTAGAAATTCATAGGATTTACAAAAAATTAGTGGGGAGCCGTGATACTATCTGAGCCCCCACTCCTCTAGCTATAGCAAAGCTAATCCCTTGAAGATATGAATAGCAGCACGTGCCCAAATGTCTTGAGTCAAAGAGAACTTTCGGATTCGCTTCAGTAAAGTCACCGCATCCTTCTCAAGCTCCCCAAAAGAAGAGAATGAGAAGGGGAGAAAACCATACCCAATATTCGCAAGACTTAGCCTCATACTTGACGTGTTTACGTTGTGCGGCCTTTAAAACCGCACTACCCGGCACAAAATCAACCATACCAGTTTGCGTCAAGGGCGATGACCCTGTCAAATCGACACATACATCAAGTCCTCCATCCCACGAGTAGAGCAATATATCAATTTGGACGTAAGGGTTTGTCCCTTCCTCCACTAAGCCCAATATCAACTTCTTTACGGGCGAAATCCCGACCGAGAACATATATCAACAAGAGTATCGCGCACCACGTTATGCCGATGTTTAATACCAATAATACCGTGCGATACAGCATGGTCCCCATAAATATCACCCGTAAAGACCCTGGAACAAGCTGAGCACGGGATTTGAACAGAGAATAGGGGAACACCTAGCCGATAGCATAAAACACACCGGTAAGTCCTAGCATTCATAGTCTGTCCCAACCCAGATATCGGAACCACCCTAAGCCAGTCCGATGTGTAGTCCTCTAATTGCGATTTCCATAACGCCATCTGCCGAGTATTATTATTATTATTATTATTATTATTATTATTATTATTATTATTATTATTATTATTATTATTATTATTATTATTATTATTATTATTATTATTATTATTATTATTATTATTATTAACTATTATTTTATTTTTATTATTATTATTTTTAGAGAAAATTCCCAAAATAAGCCAAAAAGTCATGCATGGTCTATTAAATGGTCATTTTTTTTGCCTTTTCCCATTTTGGTCATGCTCGACTGCTCAACTGCTCGACTTCAATCAAATTTTTGACACGTTTCATTCCTTTAGCTGCTCAACTGCTCGACTCCACCCAAAATTTGACACGTGTCATTCTTATGTACTTTTCTGAAAAAAAAGTACAAAAGCATGACACGTGTCAAAATTTGGGTTGAGTCGAGCAGTTGAGCAGTCGAGCATGACCAAAAAGAGAAAAGGCACAAAAAAATGACCATATAAAGGACCATACATGACTTTTTGGCTTATTTTGAGAATTTTCTCTTATTTTTATTATAAACGATCATTTAATTATTATTATTATTATTATTATTATTATTATTATTATTATTATTATTTATAAACAACCAATTTATTAAGATTTAAAAATTATTATTTATTTAAAATTAAATATAAATTATTATTTATTTAAAAAATTTTATTATTATTATATTTAAAAATTATTAATTATTTAAAATTAAATATAATTTATTTACAGCTTACTTTTTTAATTTATACTTTAAAAAATATAATTGTTTTTTATATAAAGAAATATTTATTTAATATTTTAGTTTATATAATATTATTTAAAAAATTGTTATTATTATTTGATAAGTAATTTATTTATTAAATAATATTTAGTTTATTAATCTTAAACTAAAATTAAATTTTAAATATTTTAATATAATTGTTTTTTCTCATTTTATTCTTCCAACCAAACATGCGCTAGTATTTGCAAATTTCAATTCCGTCAGATTTTAAATCCTAAGGATTTCAATTTCTAACATTCCATTCTTTCACATTCCAAATCCTTAAACAGATTCCAATTCCGTCAAAAATATTCTGCGAACTAAACGAGCCCTTAATGAAATGTTCATTTAAGTTAACCGACTCAGCTTCTAACTTGAGGATGTCTTCATGTAAATAGCCAGGTAACTAAATAACACATATAGTAATAATGGGTATTGATTAGTTATGTATTGATTATAGGTTACATAGTTTCCTGCTAAATGAGTGATTTTTTAATATCCAAAATGGCTTAATCATCAACTCTTTAATTTTGCCACTTTTATCGACACCAATTCGTTTTTCTTCTCAATGATTGAATTTTGTGTGATTATATGTGATCTTACGTTAAAAACAGGTATAATGCTTATGTAAGTACAACTACATTGGTGGATTCTGATAGTGATGATGAGGAGGTTGTGAACACCTTTGATGAGTCGACTAACCTATTTGGTAGTGGTCATGATCGCGAAGATGACTATGATTATGATAACTATGCGGATCATGTTTACGATCTTTCAGGAAATTTGGATGCCTATTATGACACGTATGGTATGAAGCTCCAAGGCCTTGGTAGGAAGTAATATTAGCTCCATAGGAGTCTAATGTTATATTTTGAGTAGTGGTTTATTTTTCTTATATAGAGAATAGGAAGTATCTTGTTATGTAAGCTTTTCGCCTATGTAACGGGCTGAGATATGGGATTCACCCATATCCTTTGTACTTAAACGTTTTTTGGAGTAATATATTTACCGGGTCTTTGACCTTTTACCCAAAAAAAAGTACAACTACAATAGCCATAAACGTTACATGCATTATGCATAATAGCAGGGTACCCGCACGTTGCGGCGGCGGGTACCCTAGAATAAATTTTTTCGGTGAATCATGTATTTTAGTTTATTATGTTTTTTTGAAAATAAATTTACGGATATCAATAATTTCATTTAGCCCGTGCTCGTTTGGGCTCGAGCCTGTTGGCCCGTCCCCGTTCCGACTCGAGCCCGTTTGGCTCGCGCCTGTTCGAGGTCGAGCCCGTTTGGCCCGTGCGTGTTCGGGCTCAAGCGCATTTTGCCGTTGCCCGTTTGGGCTTTTAATATTTGTATAATGTGCTTTATTATTTGTATTAGTGACATTCAATGCAGGGTACCCGCGCTTTGCGGCGGCAGGTACCCTGAAATAAATTTTTTAAGTGAATCATGTATTTTAGTTTATTATGTTCTTTTTGACAATAAATTTACGGATTTCAAGAATTCCGTTTAGCCCGTGCCCGTTAGGGCTCGAGCTCGTTTGGCCTGCGCTTGTTCGGGCTCAAGCCCGTTTGGCCTGTTGCACGTTCGGGCTTGAATATTATTTATATTATTGACAGTTGATGTAGGAATTGTGTTTAATTTGGTTGTACAATATGCTTGATAATTTGTATTTATTATGTTAGAGGTGTTTTAATAACATTATTAATTTTATTTATTGATCAGTTAATTATTTGACTATATTAAATAGCATTAATGTGGTGTTTTATTTTTTTTAATATGTGCAAAGTGATGTACGCCATGCTTCTTGTCTTGTACGTCTGAAAATTATGTGCATTAAAGTGTTGTACATTATCATTATTTTCTTAATTATATGAATTACTAATTATAGTAACATGTGTAGGCTTATATTTTTAACACTTTCTTTTATAGGAAGTCCTAAATACATTATTATGTAGTATAGATATTTTTAAGACTTCCTTTTATTGGCTTGATGACGGGTGATGTTTATGAGGGTACCAAGGGGACGAGTGGGAGGAGCAAGGATTCTAATATTTCCACTGGGAAAGCTACTCGAGTGGTGCAACCAGGTATTAATGATTCTTCTAGTAATGTGCTTAAGGATAATAGTGATAGTATGAGTACTTGGGTTGATAACACTGGTACTGTTAATGATAACATAAATGTTGAGACTGGTATGCATGATCCTTCCATGCATGTGGATACTAAGGTGAATTCAGGTGTCGGAGTAATGCACACCTGCTGAAGCTATGCATCAACCTGTGCAACCTTTGTCGTATGCATCATTAATTAATAAGGAAACTATGAAGAAAAAGTTAATTTCTGCGCATTAATTAATGAGGAGGTTATTGACAAAGCGGATATCACTATTCCAGTTGACTCGGTAGAGGAGGTTAGGAATCGATTTGCCAACATACTGTATGGGTATTTTCTTGGGAAGCGGTTAGCGTTTCCTATCGTAGAGAACTACGTCAAGAACACATGGGCTAAATATAGGATTACTAAGGTAATGCTGAATGACGGGGTTTTCCTTTTCAAGTTTTCTTCTAAAACAGGAATGGAGTAGGTACTGAAAAACGGCCCTTGGTTTATACGCACTATCCCACTAGTTTTAAATACATGGACGCATAAAACAACCTTGATGAAGGAGGAAAGTTTGGGTTAAGCTCCACAACATACCATTGGTTGCGTTCACAGATGTTGGATTAAGTTTGATTGCTACGAAGATAGGTATGCCTATCACGCTTGATGCGTACACATCTAATATGTGTCTTGAATCTTGGGGCCGTAATACATACGCTAGAGCTTTAATTGAGGTTTCTTCGCAACAGGCTCCTTTGGATTCATTGGTCATTGCCATTCCATTGATTAATGAACCTGATCACTCATGCCATACTATAAACGTAGAGTATGAATGGCAGCCCCCTCACTGTGATACATGAGAAATTTTTGGCCACGTCAATGTTCATTGTCCAAAATAAGTTAAAGATGCTACTATTACAAAGGAGGCTGATGATGGCTCTACAAAGGAGGCAGATGATGGTTTTGATGAAGTAACTCATAAGGGTGGTAAAGGGAAACAAAAGGGTAAGAATAATCACCCTATTGTGGGAGTTCGTCTTTCCAAGCTGAAACCTAACTATGTTTATCATCCTAAACCTAAAGTTAGGGCTAATGTTGCTTCTGCATCTACGAGTACTAATGGGAAATCAGATGAAGCAGGGAGGTTGAATGGAAATGGAAGTGAGGAGGCAAATGAGAGGAAGTCTGATGAGGCGTCAAAGGAACCTACTACTATTTCTACTAGTAGTACGACCCCTTCTCAGAATGTTCAAGGTAAGAATAACAATTGGATTGATGATATTAACCTTGTTGATTTGAAGAACAGTTTTTGTGAGCTATCAGAGCAAGATTCGGTTTTGGAACCTGTGATTGACACTACATGTGAAGTTATTTCTAGTTCTCCCAAAAATACGTATCCATCACCTATGAAGAATACTCCTATTGTTGAGAAAATTGGGAAGCTTAAAAAACTTATTATTGATGGGAAAGCTACCTTTGTGGATGATAATGGTAAACCTATTCCGGTGGCTGATGGTAAAAGGAAGGGCAACCCATTTTCTAAAGTGGGTGAAGTGGTTGATTCAGATAGAGATGATGAGGTGTTTGAGCCAAATGATCGTATGGACACTTACTTTTCATCAGCAGGAGGACATAACGAGCTTGAAGGATATATTTCTGATGATTATGCGGCCCAGGTCTATGACATACCTGGGCAATTTGAGGAATTTAGCAAGTTTGATTTCAAACTTCAAGGCCGTTCGAGGAAGTAATCTTTTATTTGGTTATTTATTTGTCTTGCATGTCTTTTTATGTTTTTAGTGGTTGTTCTAGTTGTTCATTTATGGCATGTCATAAATGAGCTAGTAGTTGTTCAAGCGGTTGCTTGAGGTTAATGTGGCGTTTCAGCCACATTCTATTGTACTTTAAATGGTTTTTTGGTTAATATATTTTACCAGGGTGGAAGTTCCCTTTTACCAAAAAAAAGATATAAATAGCTAGGGATTATATGGACAAGACAGTATTTAATGCCGAAACCTAACAAATTAATTTTCATGTCTATAAAAGCCGGTGAGATATCTTTACATGAAACCCGTCCCAATCATATCTTTCTCTTAGTTCACCCTAATATTCTTAATATTTTGATCTCGTAAGTTGAAAATGAGACATACAGTATGCGTGACATTTAAATTTGTAATGCTGATATTCTTGTTCCAGGCTGCGATTACATGCAAGGCATGTACCATGGAGAGTGTTAAGACACTTAGGGTTCTTGCGGACAAGTTTAACGTTACATCCATTGTGGTGTTTGGTGATTCAAGTGTGGTAATAACAATAATCTTTCGGACACATGGCATAAAGGAAACTTCTTGTCTTACGGAAATGATTTCGGTCATTCCATACCGACGGGAAGGTTTACTAATGGGAAGCTCGTCACTGATTTTATTGGTAATTTTTTAGTATACATATATGATCTTGCATGAAAACTTGTAGGACAAGTTATATTACTTATGAAACATGCATTGAAACTTAAAGGGGATACTGCAAATATGGTAACGTAAATCATAAATGTATGAATGCAGCTGGTGCTTTAGGATACACAACCGAAATCAAAGCCTACTTGGACTCAAACCTGATGGAAGAAGACCTCTTGCATGGTGTTAGTTTTGTACCAGGTGGATCTGGTTATGATAATTTCACAGCAGATAATATCACTGTAAGTTCCATACTTAAACATTTTAATCTAAAAAAGGGGCTGCGAAAATTGAACAAAATCTAAAAAAATTCGATCGTCCGTCTCTTGACAAGACTAATTATTATATTTTTGTTTTGTTTTTATTAATGTAGAATGTTATATCTCTTAACAAGCAACTGGAGTATTTTAAGGAGTACAAGAAGCATTTAGAAAAGCTCATTGGAGAAGAACATGCTCATAACATTTGTGGATAGTGCAGTTTTCGTGTTGAGCATGGGCACAAATGACTTCTTACAAAATTACTACATTGATCTTACTCGACCGGGCACGTTTACCATCACCCAGTACCAACATTACATGATCAATTCCATGGAAACTTATCTTAAGGTAAATCACGGTTCTTGGACCATTTGTAAGGAGTAATTAAATTATACATGGGAGAACAAAATGCATGTAGCGGTAACTTATTGTTTATGTACGGCTTTTTTGTCTAAAAGATTACAGGGTTTACTAGTTTTTCTGCTGTTTCTATACTTCATTTATTTTTAGTAGTAAATGAAGTTACTTCCATTAATTAGTTACGGGTGAGGTAGGGTTCTACTTGAAATCTTTGACTTGTGATAAATAAACAACCAAGTACAAGTCACCAAGTATATATAATATAACATTCTAAAAATATTGTATGCTAATATTTTGAGCTAAAGTTTACCGGGGTGAATTAACTCTTTTACCTAAAAAAATATTTTGAGCTAAATCTCATATTTTGCACTACTCATCAACACCTTTTTGTATTTCTTCACACCTAAAAAGCATACGGGAAAAGTCAGATTTGTTAATAGAGCTTTTAGTAACAAGTAAACTGTCGCCAATTCAGATTATTAACTTGTGACACTTACATAATTTGTTGACAAAAGATTATAATTTATATAGTATTGACATTTTTTTATAAGAAAAAATTGCGAAAAGTATTCACCCAATTTTTTTATGTCACTATGCATGGTTTATACCCACTCCATCTTTGGCTGGAATTTTTTTATTCAGAGGAGAAACACGAAAAATTAGTGACACTTTGCTGACTTAGTGAAACATTTTCGACTTTTGATTATACTCTCTTTCCAGTATTACTAAATGGCACTTTTCTTGTATATCTTTTCACACATGGAAAAAATATTCTTAATTTTGATGTTTTGCGAACAATGTTTATACCCGTACTAGTACCCGCAAGTCATGAAATATATCCAATTCCGTAAACGTGAAAAACAGAAGTGTTGAATCTATGTTTGTTGTAGTGCATTACAAAAGACCTGGTGCTCGAAAAAACCTGCCTTGTTTTATCCTGTATCTATAGAACTAACCTAATACATGGAATGTCCATTGCTATACTGCTTATAATAAGAGTCATATTTCTTTATTTATTTTGTGACAATTATTGAAAATGCATTCATTGGGAGTGAGAAGACTGGCGGTTGTTGGGATGGAACCGTTTGGATGCATGCCTTTGATAAGGACATTAAAGAACAGTGTTAATTGCAATGCAGAGATGAACAAAGTGTCTCTTTCCTTCAACAATTTGTTGAAAGCAAAGCTGGCTTCACTCAAGGCAACATCAGGGGTAAAAACTGCGTTTGTTGACATTTATGGTGTCATTCGAAACATTTTATGACACCCATCAAAATATGGTTAGTACTTGTTAACTCTTCAGTTTCCATATATTTTCTAGCGCGGTCTAAATTAGTTTCGTGAACTGAAATAAAGACTACAACTCAAATACAGCAATGATGACTAGCGAAAGCAAGGAAACACTTTGTGAAACAATTAGACTGCAAACTAATACTAAAATGTATAAACTTAAGAATTACCTCTAGATAGCTTATAGTGAAAATATGGCTTCATGTGTAGGATATTGAAACACATAAACTACAGGGAAACTAACATATATTGAGAGGATAAGTGACACAAAAATGTGTCACTAGATTTGACATCTTAGGGACATCTTTGAGAAAGTCTGGATAAAAGCTTAAAAGTCAGTTTTAAGCAGATTGTGTCGCAAGAGGCAAAACAATATACCAAAACTATTTTCTGTAACTATAAGTAGGTCTTCCTACCACTCATTTCTTACTTCTTGTGACATTTCTATGTTAGTGGCATGTTTTACTTTTAGTGACACGTTTCGAAAGTGTCACCAACAATAATTCTCTCATATGGCTCTAAGGGCACAATAATATGATTACAGAAGCGAACATCCTAAAATAAGATAATGAACCATGAAGATAAAAAAATCAAATCTAATCAAATCAAATACCCTTTATAAGGCCTCATCCTTTTGATGTAGCTACTTTGCAGAATGGGCACATACATATACATTAGTCATTAGAGAAGGAACAAGATAGCCACGTGTTCTTTTGTGATTCAGTCTATTAAGTAATGTTACATAGTTTTTATTAAATTAACTTTGGCTGGTTTCAAAGAGACCAAAAAGGGTTGCTGTGGATCCGGATTAACAGAATTCGGGACGTCTTTAAAGGGGTTGAGCATGTGCGGAGATCATTCAAAATATATCTATTGGGACGCCCTTCATTTCACAGAAAGCATGTACTATATCATCGCAAACGAGGCTGTGAAATCTATTATCGCGCAAGTTTTAGTTATTCAATAGACATGCGACCAATAAATGTTTTACTATCACCCTTTTAGTACTGCATAATGTCTTGGTTCCTTTCACTTTCTTAGTATTCATCTTTGTGGATGAAGTTTTATCTAGGATTTTGGATGGTTGAAAAGGTTTTGTATGTCACTACAACTCAGAAACGAGATCTACTGTGATGAAAATTTGAGATTTTTATATGGGCTAGCTTGGACATAATTTAATTAGTCGATTTATTACCTTTCATGCCCAAGACCAATTAATGCAAACACTAGTTATTTCGTCACTATTTAAGGTTTTTAGGAACATTTTTTTTGGAAAACAAAGATGAGTTACATTGAAAGCTAGCTAGAAACCACACTTTTAACTCGGTAGCTACTATATTTTATTATTGACCTGCCAATTTATAACTGTCACTAACTCTTCATTTTTTATTTGTTTTTACTTCTAAAATTGTCGTCAGTTACCACTAGAAAATTTATCATTTAGTGACTGGAAACATAGTCCTAAAAATTTTTGGTCACTAAAATATAAGAAACATAAAATTCCCCTCGTGAGAATTAGTGATCATCCATCACTTTCTTTTTCTATATGGGGAGGGACATGGACCCACTAAGTTATTTAATATTGTTTCTTTTGTAAATGGAGCCCACTTTTTCTTTTGTTTCCTCTGTATCTACAAGGGAGGAAAAATAAACTCTTCCCCATCCAGATGAACTAACAGCTTAGGACCCCACATGGACCCACATCTACTCTTAGCTAACATATAAAATAAACAGCCCCTAACACTTCCATCAGAAATTCACTGTGGCGATATATTAATTATCAACGACCTCTTTTGCTGTGGCATTTATGACAAATATATTGGGCTAACTAACATAAACATAAAATATGTGTATCTTTTTTATTCTAGCCGAACAACAATCAATTCTACAAAACTAGCAAGTGATGAACCCTAATTAGGGTTTATAGGATTATAAGAATTACCCCTTACCGTTTTTGTAATTCAATCCAAGATACCAACAAAAGTATGTTAGTACCACGTACTTGTACACACGTACTAAATCAAATTAAAGTAATGCTAGTTTTAATCACACGAAAATATTTGTTTTGGAAAAACAAAAGTTTCGACACCCTTCTTGAGGTGTACGATCGGTTGGAACAAGAAACACACAAAAAACAATTTTAGGGTTTAGACAATGAGTACAAAAGATGGAATACAAAGATCTTAGGCCTTGTATTTATACCCAAAGTAACTTGGTGACCAAGTTAGCAATGGATTGGGCTTTGGAACCCCTTGGCCGATCGGTTTGAGTAATCCCCAAGGATTCCGGAACCTTCCCAATCTCTATTTTATTATTTAGTCCTTCCAATTAACATTTAACGATCGTTAGTCCATTACACTTAATTAACTTAACGTTCGTTATATATTTCGTGTAATTAATAAATAAATATAACATTTTACATTTAATTATTAACTTTAAATCTCATACGTAAAGCGTGCAATCCCGTAGTCTCGGTTAGCGTCTAGCAACACTTCGATGCCTCTAGTACAACTCGAGCAAGGCTCCTCGAAAACCTTTTAATGATTTCTCATTATTATTATCCTTTTGTTTCTAATACCATGCTAAATAAAGATATGAAATTAAGTCATTCTTTATTCAACCATTCTGTTTCTCGTTTTAAGTGATTGACCAAGATTACCAAATCTTCTGAACATATTCAGGGGAGATTTTGGGTGTGGTCACACAAACATCTTGTCAACCCTACGAGGGGCCAGCAGTATTAAACTCCAAATAAATTTGAAGGAACAAATTCTATCTTGACTACGAGACTAACTCATAAACTTTGCAACACTTCTGGAAACAACCCTTATGACTACCGATTCATTATAGCGTTAAGTTGCTCCACAGAAGTGCACTACATTCATGACATTTATCTGGTATCTCAAGTCTGTGGATAACTATTCATGATTTACTTAATAACAATATCCATAAAGTAAAATCATGTAGTTGGGATAAGTCCTAATTTCAATTCATTGAATATCATCTGAAATTGGTATGCTTTCTCATCAATATACTTTTAAGTATATTCTACCAAATCACTCAGATTTGTCTTAATTTAACGATACTCACATATCATTAATTGACAACGGACGATTTAGAATAAATAAATTTATTCACGGATTAAACATGCAAATATATGATACAATATATTATAAAATCAAACATATCAGGTATTTGATTTATTATAATAATTGTTTAACTTCTTTTATCCAAATACTAAATAGATCAATGCATGAAAATTCTAGTTGATGAATTATGCCTCAAGTAATGATAATCATACTTGTTGACAAAGCATAAATCAACCAACTTGATCTATCGTAATTTTGAGAATACTTATTTCAAGAATTCAATTAGTGAAGTCCTTGTATGTGTGCATTCACCAATCCACATAATAGTTCATAAAGTGTGTGACATCCTCTATCACCAATTTATGAGAATTTAAACTTTCAAATATTTTAAAGTTCAAAGTATTCTTATTCTTTTAATGTATAATGCAACAGCCCTTTTAGTAGCACAACTAGTTCACATGGCCATTAACAAGGATGAAATCCTACCATGACTAGTATTGAGTCTCATCTCAATTAAACCAGCATCATTGTATACAAACAACAATATGCTCATTAAAACTCCGTAAACTTTAATATCTTATTGTGTAATGTTTGATGTATACCAAACTTTGAAGTTTGTAGCTGATGACAATTTGCACAACAATTGACTTATTGTTCATCCATAGAATCTAGGAGCAATTCCAGGCTGAGGATGTAATTCTATTAGAATATTCATTACAAAAGTTATCTAATAACTTTTAGTTAGATATTAATGTTGTCAAATCACTTATTATTCAAGAATGTTACAACAATTTTAATACACAACATGATATACATGATGAATTTACATGTCAAACTTAGATTTCATTCATGTTCTATCTTGTCAAAAAATATTTATCCATTTCCCAAATGATATATCATGTTTTATTAGAATTATTTATTTTACTGCACATGTTTATTAATAATATACATATATTCCAATGTTGTATGTTTTAATTTTTAAATCTTGCAAGTGAAGTTTCATTACAATCTAAGAATTAACATTTAGCTTACAAGGAATGTTACTTCCTATATGTTATACAACACATAAGATTTAAAACCTTAACATAATACTCCCACTAGCTTTCAGGAATACTTAAAATTTATCTTATTTCAATTATAAACCAAAACAAGGATTTAATAAATAAACATAAGAATAATTTTATAGATGCATGCATTTATCCATTAATGAATTATTGCACTTCGTACACTTCCAAAGATTATATGAATTCAAAAAAAACCTTTTGATTACTTACCGTCCTCGCTCAAGTAATTTCTCAAGAAAGAGTTTTGATATTCTATTGTCATGTTTCATATTAATGAAAACAAGTATGACAATTATCATCTTTATATATTTAATGTATCTAGGAAAAAATATTCAATCACAATTAATTGCTTATGTATGATTAATAATCTTGTCATAAAACATGCATTAAATATGTGTACAATTTTGTCCATATAATTTCTACACAAAGATTTAATCCATTAGAGTTTTCCATCCCTTTGAAGAAACTTATCTTCATTCTCTAGTCTAACTATTAAGATAAACCAAATTTTCAAAATTGATTATCTTTATGGATAACATCTTTAACATTCATAGTATGAGTAATTTACCCAATTCAATATTTGGTAATCCATCATAATGATTATCAGGTTTACTATAATACTGTAACTCATGTTCTTCTCAGCATATAAATAAAAGATTTGAGATATCCTTGCAGATCTATGAATGAAAATTCCATCATCTTGAGGTTAACATTTCATATCTAGCATCATCATGATATTTACTAGTGTATTTAAGAAAATTATGTATCTTGTAATTTTATCTTTCATGATAAAAAAAACTCCAACTTGCCTTTTGTAACATATAGACTATCTATATATACTTAGCAATTAGAGTAAAACTGTATTGTTCTCTTTTTGGGACATTACAAATACACATTGATAATTTCTGACTTTAGTTTGTTAATAACCTATTTATAAGTAGTTTAACAAATTCAGAATCTTCAATTTTAAAACTTAATGTGATTCATCACATTTCATAATAAAATGGTGTTTTATTAATCTTCTAGGTTGGAGTCATATTGAGTATATTCAATCCATACTCAATTTTCTAACCTTGATACTTTTTAAGAAAGAAGTTATGGTTATCTTGAATCAAACAAATCAAATAGAGTTTGATTCTCCTAACTGAACATACCATCAACTTGTGGTATATATTCATTAGAATTAATATTGTAAAACAATCTAACAATATATAAGATTAACATATTCCCTTTAGCTTACCTGTTTACCAACTAAGTCAACTTAATGTATAATAGACTTTTCAAGCCAATTTCATGCTTTATAACACAATTACTCCTTAACCAAGTCACTTCATATCCGTGTCTTATCAAGAAAACATAAACTGTTATAATCGCATTATACGTTATAAATCATTGATCAACTCAATGACTTCTTGTATATGTCTTAATTAAAAAAATATAATAAGTTAACGTCTTACTTTATTATAAGTCTTAAAAGACTTTATGTTTATGTCTTTACAATAAATCATAAATATGTTTAACTAAAGTAATTATGAACACAACTCTTGATTTCAATAGTAATTTCAAGTTAATTTATTTACTTCACAATAATGTAGGACTACATTATTTTTCATTTATGTCATTCCAAAATACCTAAATAAACAAATTGAAGTAGTATTAGATTACTTCATTTATTTATGTCATTATAATAATACATAAATATCTAATTTGAAGTAGTCTTATATATCATTTTGACACATGTTCTAAATACTTGTCTAATTTAGAAACTGTAAATTTATTCCAGATACGATCCTACGTAACATGGGAATTTACTTTGTTGTTGCAATCTCGCCAAGTTCTCACATGATATAAATTGCAACACCAAGTGTTTCTTGAATTAGATATGTACAAGTCATATTAGAACGTTAGTCTCTTAACTTGCAGTCAAGAGAATCCGTTAAATCATATACCTATATGTTTTACCTTGCACACAATATAGATTTCTCCCACTTGTGCATGGAACAACATCATGTAGCAGATAAACAACACGACATATGTTTGTTTATGTGACCAATATGATTGTGTCATTGATATTAGCATAACTAGTAGATGTAGAACCACTTCATTGTCTAATAAGGAAACGTACATAACTATCCTTGAAAACATAAGTGTCTACAAGTGGAAAGTAATTATCTTAAGACATTCTAAAGATAATTTGGGTTACTACCAAGATGACAAAGATTGTAACTCCCATTGAATTAGAGATCATTACATTAATTCCTTATTCAGTAATAAGAAGTTAAGAACATAATACTCCCACTGGATTTGACAACATTGTAAGTGTTTCATTAACCAGTGAAAGAAAATAGTGTTCTATTTACTTCTCTACACTTTTGAGAAAGTCCATACATAAAAATTACTAATGTACTAAAAGAGTGTATTCTACTATGTAGATGATGCATTATCCATCAATGCTATTAACTTGAAAAATTGGGCATGCAATTTCTTTCTTAATAGTTATACTATTCCAACAATTGTAAGTAGTACTTTTAAATGGTCAAAACACAACAACTAGGTAAAATATGTTAGTTTGTCTTTTACCAATTTTGCAGTAAATTAGTCTAGCTTCTAATTTAATATCTCAAAAAATATGCAATTTTCTTAACTATTAAAATTTGCTTACGAGTTATGTATTTAGAATTTAGACAATTCTAATTTTGTCCCATCATACCTTTCTCATTTATGAAAAGGAATAGGATTGAATCTCACTCTTTCTTATGAAAAGAGGACTAGGTTTATTCTTTAGCAAAGTTGACTCTACCAAAACCCTTACAGGTGTAGATCAATTTACCAATACAGGAATAACCTACGTTTACGGTTTAATGTTGCATTAATACATTTAAAGAATTTACAAAATTCAAATTTAGTATTTTCGATAATTAAACTTTTCAAGAAAATAAAATACTCAAGGTAATATTCATATAACTATAGAATTTTCTCGAAAACTAGGATCCAAATTATCATAGTTCCATTACATCAGTTGATCTGCTAGTAACGAATTCGCATTAGATCAGTAATATTCATATAACTATAGAATTTTCTCAAAAACTAGGATCCAAATTATTATAGTTCCATTACATCAGTTAAGAACATAATACTCCCACTGGATTTGACAACATTGTAAGTATTTCATTAACCAGTGAAAGAAAATAGTGTTCTATTTACTTCCCTACACTTTTGAGAAAGTCCATACATAACAATTACTTATGTACTAAAAGAGTGTATTCTACTATGTAGATGATGAATTATCCATCAATGCTATTAACTTGAAAAATTGGGCATGTAATTTTTTTCTTAATAGTTCTACTATTCCAACAATTGTAAGTAGTACTTTTAAATGGTCAAAGCACAACAACTAGATAAAATATGTTAGTTTGTCTTTTACCAATTTTGCAGTAAATTAGTCTAGCTTCTAATTTAATATCTCAAAAAATATGCAATTTTCTTAACTATTAAAATTTGCTTACGAGTTATGTATTTAGAATTTAGACAATTCTAATTTTGTCCCATCATACCTTTCTCATTTATGAAAAGGAATAGGATTGAATCTCACTCTTTCTTATGAAAAGAGGACTAGGTTTATTCTTTAGCAAAGTTGACTCTACCAAAAACCCTTACAGGTGTAGATCAATTTACCAATACAGGAATAACATACGTTTACGGTTTAATGTTACAATAATACATTTAAAGAATTTGCAAAATTCAATTTTAGTATTTTCGGTAATTAAACTTTTCAAGAAAATAAAATACTCAAGGTAATATTCATATAACTACAGAATTTTCTCGAAAACTAGGATCCAAATTATCATACCATTACATCAGTTGATCTGCTAGTAACGAAAGCACATAATAAGGTAATCTGTCGAACAATAACTGGCAAACATTTTCCAATTCCTAGATCATTATGGGATTTACATTTTTCAACGCTATTGCAAATATAAACATGTTTTATCCCATCTTGTGCCTTGAGTCCAGTTCTCACTTACTACTCAATTTAAGTCTTCTAACTTAAAGAACTGCAAATATGTCCATGCAAGGTTTGACTTTACATGAAGATTTACTTTTCCATCACAATCTCGCCAAGTTCCCACATGACGTAAATTGCAACTTCGAGTGTTCCTTTAACTAGATGGCACTTAACTTAATTTTAAAAGGGTACTAGTTTTGATTTATGGTGTCAAATCAAATATGTACGAAGAAGCATGCATACAACTTCGTATCAATAGTTTTTAATAACAAAAAACTTTTTATTAATCAATTCGTAAAGATCAAATTATCAAAGTTTTGATTGAGGTATTGGTTTCGCCAATCAAGGAATTTACCTTTAAATATCGTCCATTATATCATACTTTTGCATAAGTCTAAAGACTTAGTGTTTCGGATAATTACCACAAAAGTGGCGCATGGAATTAAAGCTAATTCGCCCTTAAGATGATTTTGTACATTTATAGCCTACTTGGTAACTCCAATTTGACGCACAAAGAAGCGGATAATTTGGTCAGCGCTGAAGCAATAACCTCCTTATTTCGGGTTACAATTTAACGCGCTCCCCTCCTTATACCCCTCTTATAGTTTGTTAAAATTGGATGAGCCGTTCTCACTATTTGTACCAAAACAATCAATCAATTAAATTTATTGAAAATTTAACTCTTAAAAAACAAATCAAATTTCACCATTGTTTAGTCCAATTTATTTTTCTATTCTAAATTACCCTTTGCTTAAAACTTGTCGCACATATTAAACAAACATGTAACAATAAAAAATAAACAACTAAAACAATGCGCACATAACTAACAATTAATATGTGTAAATAAGTAGCCACATGCAACGTATATATTAACTAGGGCTTTCACTCGCACAATTGAAAGTGAGCCACATACATCAACGAATCCATTGCGTAAGCCATAATTAAAATATACCACATTGCACATAATTGATTCATTAATATATATATATATATATATATATATATATATATATATATATATATATATATATATATATATATATATATATCTTTGAGTCTTCCCTAATTCAAGATTTATCAAAACATACATGTGATAAAATAACTGATACGCGTACAACGCACGTTCGGGGTCAAAGGAAACTTCCTTTTCTTCGAGCAAGTTTTTCAACCACCTAGGCAGTGAACCTAATCATTGTAGTGTAGTATTAGGGTAAGCCTCGGGACTGATATCGTTCTCTAGGGGATTATGAATGCTAGTGAGAAATTACTATGCTAAGGTTGGGGTTGAGGAAGATTATTTTTTATCTTTTTATATTTTTTTAGAAAAATGAAATGTACGAATCTCGGGGTATTGGATTTTGGGGGTGGTACTTCTACCAATTACTCTACTTATCTAATTATCTAATCTAAGCTAAGGGGTAGTGTATGTCTAATTGATGTGTGCTCGTATGATAGTTAAAGATGTGTTTACCTAGATGCTATTACTCCCTAGTTATCTCCTATTGATGGTTAAATTGTCACGTCCTTATTCTTAACGCGTTGTGTCTTCTAAGGTCGTAGGGTATGCTTTCTTCCCTAACTCTTTGAGACTACCTTAAGGTTATTGCCTACAAAATCTCTAGGATTCATAAACTAACTCTAAGGTTATCTTTTGATTTTTAGCCTACAACAACTCTAGGCGATTATAAACTAATGTTAACAAAGATTACTCAAGCATTAAAAATACAACGATGACCTATTGCAATCCTAGGCCAATTACAATTAAGATAAGAGACAACCAATCAATATTCAATACATAGGTTTCATAGATCTAAGCAAATACACAAGTAAATTAGCCGGACATGGTGAACATGCAAGCATACACACATACAATTGAAGACATAATTAAATCAATGAAGTTAATTATTCATCTTGTTGTAAAATAGGGTATGAGAACCCTAAGATACTGCCCCAGACAGCTAAAAATCGTTATTAGGTTTTACTCCACAATTCTACCTCTCTCAAAGTCTGAAAATTTGAATTTTATATATAGAGTTACAACTGCGACGGCGTCACTCTTTAATTGTGACGCCGTCGGATCGCCGTCATTAGGGTTTCGTCTTGACCAAGTCAACTTTGTGACGGCGTCACCTTGTGGTTGTGACGCCGTCGGCTTTATCTTCTGACGCCATCGGAATCTGAATCTAGGCCGTCTGAGTTGTGACGCCCTACTCTTTAAAGCCTGACGCCGTCAGGTACATAATAGCAATTTCACTTCTGAGACGTCGCAATTATAGGGACACCGTCACCCTTTATCTATGACGCCATCAGGTGCGTTTCCACCAGCTTGAGTGTCTCGATCTTGACTTTGGCCATTTTCTTCACATATTCACGCCTTTTCGTCCAAATAAATGTCATTCCAGCATTTTGCCTTCAAGAGACCTAAAGGTGAAAAGTAACGAAATTAAGCAGTAACGGATATAAAAGTGGTCGATTAAGGGCTTAAATGATCCGTCAAAAGTATACCTTTTAAATCCTTATCAATAACTTAACAATTAAAAATTCAAGCAACCATCCATGACGAACATGCATGTATCCTCATGTATATAACATAACAATTATTCAAGTAAGTCACAAGATTGCATACAATTCCATGTCACATAACACTTTATTCATGAATTTATCACGTAACAAATATATTAATTCTAGGGGTTTCGATATAGATAACATAACAATTAATATAAACCCTAAAAAAAATTTAAAGAAATCGACTAAAAAAAATTTAGGGTATCGACCCATAAAAAATATTTTGGTCGATCCAAATTTTTAAAAAAAAAACCAAATTAGGGCAAAAACCCTAACCCTAAAATTAGGGTTTACATAATCATAACCAAAACACTAGATTAATCATATCAAACAACATACAATATTCGTTTTTTACATGTTTAGTAATTAATTACTCATTAAACAAAGCTCGTGATGCCACTGTTGGAATTATATAACATGACTATCATATATAAAATACATAAAACATCAAAGAAACATGCGGAAGCGTAAATGAACATATAATGAATAATTAACTAACATAAACATAAAGTATGTGTACCTTTTTTATTCTTGCCGAACAAGAATCAATTCCACAAAACTAGCAAGTGATGAACCCTAATTAGGGTTTATAGGATTATAAGAATTACGCCTTACCGTTTTTGTAATTCAATCCAAGATACCAACAAAAGTATGTTCGTAACACGTTCTTTTACACACGTACTAAATCAAATTAAAGTAACGCTAGTTTTAATCACACAAAAATATTTGTTTTGGAAAAACAAAAGTTTCGACACCTTTCTTGAGGTGTACGATCGGTTGGAACAAGAAACACACACAAAACTATTTTAGGGTTTAGACAATGAGTACAAGAGATGGAATACAAAGACCCTAGGCCTTGTATTTATACCCAAAGTAACTTGGTGACCAAGTTAGCAATGGATTAGGCTTTGGAACCCCTTGGCCGATCAGTTTGAGTAATCCCCAAGGATTCCGGAACCTTACCAATCTCTATTTTATTATTTAGTCTTTCCAATTAACATTTAACGATCGTTAGTCCATTACACTTAATTAACTTAGCATTCGTTATATATTTCGTGTAATTAATAAATAAATATAAAATTTTACATTTAATTATTAACTTTAATTATCATACGTAAAGCGTGCAATCCCGTGGTCTCGAGTTCGATCCTAACTCATGACTACTAATTTATATCCATAAAGCTAACAAGTATTACTGTAGATGCAACTAACTAATGTGATACGGACAATGGCAGTATGGATATTGATAGAATTAAATAAGTACTTCATTTATATATCTTTTATCCCGTATAAATTGCTCATTCATTATATTTTTATATCTTTATTGATACTTAATTGCTTAAGTTTATGATTTTCATTATTTATGGAGCAATATTGGAAAAGACACGGAAAACAACGGAACTTGAAGTTTAAATGAAGAATCTGTATTATCCTGGCAAGAGCAAACGGCGTATCCATCTATGGAGATATGCCGTATCAAAACAGTTAGTAGAATTCATTAAGTATTGAAGATAAGAAGAATACGACGTATTAAACTCTGGAAATATGCCGTATCGGAAGCTCTTGTAGTCAAAGTCCAAGTCAACTGAAGAAGGAATACGGCGTATGAAACTCAGGCCATACGCCAAATTAAACATCTTATATCCCCAGTCCAAGTGTATCAAGATTTGAAAGGTATACGACGTATCAGACTTCAACGATACGCCGTATTTGAAGATGACAAACGAATATGCTAGAATATTCTTTCTTATTCACCGATCAAGAGATCTGCGATTCGGTGTATTGAACTTAATACGCCATATCGGAACGTCAGATGAGTAACTATAATTGAAGCCATAGCTTCGTATTTTCAAACCATTACACCACCACCAGACATGAAGAGAAGCATTGTAACACCAAGAAGTCATATCCAAAGTGAAGAAATCAAGAAAGGAAGGTCTCGTATCATCACACAAAGTATATTTATTCGGTTTGCTTATCGATTTCACTATGTCATTTGTTTGCAAATCGTTTGTATTTATTTTCGTGTTTGTACTAAGATTATGGGCTAACACCTTTAGGTGTTAGCAATGTTATGATTGCTACATTGATTTTATACCATTAATAAAGTCTTAATGCATTTTTGTTGGATAATTTATATGTTTGTCGTTCAAATAATATGTTTGTTTATTTGCTTATCATTCTATGTCTATTGTCTAGATTATCATAATATAGCTCTTTTGCTATGCAGGTAATCCGTATAACTATGGTCGGTACTCGCGGCACAGGAACACGCGTGTGCTCTTCCTTATGACTTGTAGACAAAAAATGATTAAAACAAATAAGTTAGCATAAGTGCTTTTCAAAATAGTTAGCGCTTGAGATGAGTAAGTTTCGCTACTAGACCTAGGTTACTGTAGATGAATCTTATAAATTAATTGGAAAACACTTATTGCGTGAATGTGACTGACTAGACAAAAAATTTGCTTCAGGGATGTAAGTTGCATTCATAGGACTAGGCGCGTTTAGCCCTAGGTTTAGTTTACAATAGATATAAAATGTTGTTTGTAATTCCTCATTCCACCAACATAAGTCATTAGGTCATTGCACTTATAAATGAATAAATGAAAATATAGTAGGATTAATATAGCTAGCACTTCTTAACTCGTAGTTTACTTAGTTTACTTTATTTTATTGTTTTAGTAGTTTAATTTATCTAAAAAAAACCCTTTTAAATCTGTAGAAATTTAATAAGTTAGCATTTAAGTTTATATACTTCTTGCGAATGACTCATACTTACCAAACTAGCTAGGATTGACTGGGTACATTTCCCGTTATTGTTAGTCTAATAAGAAAGTCGGAAAAATATAAATTTAAAACTAGACATAATATAACAAATCAAGTTTTTGACGCCGTTGTTGGAGAGTAGCTTTAGCTTAAGTTAGTTTAGTGGATTTTTGTATTTTAATTAGTTTATTTATGTTTTTAGTTTATTTAATTTTCTATTTTATATTTGTGTGATTCACCCATATCCTTTGTACTTAAAAGTTTTTTTGGAGTAATATATTTACCGGGTCTTTGACCTTTTACCCAAAAAATATTTTATATTTGTGTGTTTAACTGCGTTTCTGTCTCAAGTTGCACATACGGCGTATTCACTTTCATTGGATACGGCATATTTGTTCAATATACTAGGATACGACGTATGCTAGCTTTTGCATACAATGTATTCATCAACTGAGGCCCATATTAGTTTAAATTTATTTCCTTTTCGCAATTTTAATTTTAATTTTTAATTTTTAATTTTCAATTTTTATCTAAAATTTTAAAAACTTACTTTTACTATATAGGCATATTCATTTAATTGCATACGACGTATTGGTTTGATCACATTATCCGTATTCTAAGAAATTGGAATACTGCGTATTGAGTCTAAACTTGAGGCGGCGTATAAAGTATTTGTATACGGCGTATCTAGGGACCAGTAACCCAAAAATATTTTATTTTTCGTAATTAGTTATGGTTTTTATTTTTCTGCATTTTTATTTTATTATACCTATTCTAATGATACATTTTGTTTGATTTCAGATTCGTCATGTCTCAAAAAATTGAGGAGTACATGGCTCAAACTCGGGATAACACTGACCCAAGGATCGTGAGGCCAGCTTTTGGAGAGGTGGTTATGTTTGAACTGAAGGGACAATTTCTCAAGGAACTTCTTGAGACCACCTTCAGCGGATTTGATTTTGGAGTATGATAACGAGCACGTTGAAAAAGTGCTCGAGATTGTCCATTTGTTCCACTTTCCTAATGTGAGTGAAGACCATCTGATACTGCGTGTCTTCCATAAGACACCGGTCAAGCAAATCGTTGGGTTATGACCATACCTACCGGAACTGTTACTACATGGGTTGATTTGAAATCAAAATTCCTTAGCAAATATTGTCCACCTTCTCAGATAGCAAAGAAAATGAAAGAGATCAACAATTTCAAACAAAAATAAGGAGAAACCTTCTATAGAGTTTGGGACAGATTTAATGATTTACTACTAAAATGCCCTGAACATGACTTTACAGAGGTGCAGGTCATGATTAATTTCTATAAGGGATTTAACATATCCACCAGACATATATCAGATTCTTAGGGACCGATTCCTAATTGGAGTGCTGAGAACGCTAAATCCACCATCCAATTAATGGCTAACCATTCCTGAATATGGTATACTGATGAACAAAACAAGACTGAAGAGATGGTCAAATTCAAGGATTTGGCAACCATTATAGATGGGTTAGACAAACTAAGCAGGAAAATGGAAATGACGCAATCTCTTCAAACAAACTGTAAGGGATGCAGAGAACCATACTTTTTCAAGAATCTTATGGAAACAACATTTTTTTTACCAGAGATGATACCCACGCCACAAAAGAATCAATCAAGGGGGATGAAGAGTCAAACCTGAGCAAGACCTTAAACAACTTCATGATGGATTTTAAAAGGATACACGATGAAACCGCCACTCTGATAAGGGAAATTAAAGAATCAACAAGTAATATGCTGAAGTATCAAAATACTATGTTAGAGCATAAATAATGTAGAGGTGATGAAGAAAGACATGCAGAAAAGGTTTCAGTTGAACCTTATCAACCTCTGATATCTTACCCTGGGCATTTGATGGAAAAGAAGAATGTCGATTCTAGATTCCTAATTGATTTAAAAAAACTTAAGGTCAACATTTTGATAGTAAACACTTTTACTTCAAAACATAAGTGCATTGAATATTTGAAGGAAATGATGATAAGAAAAAGTAAAATTAGGAAAAATGAAAAAGGGAGAATGAATGGGCCAATTTCTAGCATGGACATGCTTTCACTACGAAGATTAGAACAATCAGGGTTTTAGCCTGCCATGTATTACTGGAAATTCCTATTTTGACAACGCTTTCATGGATTTTAAGTCAACATAGAATTCGATACCTTACCCAAAGTGTGTAAAACTAGGAATATGCGACATCGCTCCAACTAAGGTAAAAATGATATCTTCAGATAAATTAAGACACCCAAAGGAGGTTGTGTAGAACATATTAGTGAATATAGGGGAGTTTGTTTACCCTGTATATTTCACCATTCTTAACACACCTGAAAGTTCTCCAATCATCCTAGGGGAACCATTTCTCGCCATTTCTAAAGCAAAATAAGATGTTTCTATGGATTCTAATGTTAATGCTACTAGTAGTCCTAATATTGTTAATGATAACGTTGATACGAATGCACATGGGGCTGTTGGTATTGAGAAGGGTGGTGTTTTGAAACAACCTTCTACATCGTATGCTGGTGTTACTTCTACTGAACCTATGAAACACACGTCAAACTTTCGTAGGTTGGAGTGTAATAAGAAGGCTAATGGTGTGGATCTTTCTGTCCCGATGAAAGTAGTTGAAGAGGTGAACACTAGGTTTGAAAATACTTTGTATGGATATTTCCTTGGTCAACGGCTTGCTTTTCCTGTTGTTGATTACTTTGTTCGCAATGCTTGGGCTAAGTTTGGTATACAAAAGGTAATGATGAATGCAAAGGGGTTCTTCTTTTTTAAGTTCAATTCGAAGAAAGGTGTTGATGATGTTCTTGAGAACGGTCCTTGGTTGATTCGAAATGTACTATATACCTATTATTCTTAAACCACGGACATTGAACACCAACTTACTTAAAGATGATTTGACCAACATCCCGGTGTGGGTTATATTCCATGATGTTCCTCTAGCTATGTTTTCTGATGATGGCCTTAGTCTCCTTGTCACATTGATAGGCACGCCCAAAAGGTTAGATGCTTTCACTAGCCAAATGTGCAAGGACTCGTGGGGCCGTAGTAGTTTTGCTAGAAGCATGATTGATGTGAAGTCGGATGAGGCGCTTAGGGACAACCTTACTGTTGAGATACCGATACTTGATGGGTCGGGTTCGACTATTGAGAAGATACGGTTGAATATGAGGGAAACCACCTCATTGTGATACATGTAAGATTTTTGGTCCTACTCTTATTGAATGTCCTAAAGTTGTTGAACCTCCTGCCGCCTACTAAGCGTGTTAATGATGGTTTCAAGACGGTAAATAACAAGAAGAAGGGTAATCAAGGTGGTCTACTAATCCGGTCAAGGAGGGTTTACTAAACCTGTTGTGGGTAAGCAATTTCAATATCAACCCAAAAAGACTCCTCCTGAACCTAAGAAAGTGGAAGTCAATAAGAAGAATGCTTCTGATGTGGCTAGTTCGAGTGGAACAACGATTTCTACATCTAACCAGTTTGATGCTCTTAATACGGTTGTGTTAGGTATTCCTTCTGATGACACCAACAAGGACGTGGATTCTGGTCGTACAATGGAAGTTAATGAAGATAAGTCTACTAAGACAGGTACTGCATCACAAGAACCCCTTGTGAGTGATTCGGGTGTGGCTCTTAATACTAGTGCATCTTGTAATCCGCCCGCCTCTTCTACTAAGAGAGTTAACCCTTTTTCTAAAGTGGGCGAGATCGTGGTCTCTGATTCTTAAGATGAGGTGGTTGCTAACCCATTTGATGAGTCTGCTAATCTATTCGGTGGTGGCCAAGAATTTTAAGATGAGTATGATGACTATGACTACGATGACTATGCGAATCAGCTTCATGATCTTCCAGGGAATTTGGATGCCTTTAATGCCATGTATGGCACTAAGCTTCAAGGTCCTAGGAAGTAATTTTCTTTCGTTATGTCCTATGTTATCATTTGAGTAGTGGTTTTTTTCTTTTTTAGAAAACAGGAAGTATCTTGTTATGTTAGCTTTATGCCTATGTAACGGGCTGAGATATGGGATTTCACTCATATCCATTGTACTTAAACGTTTCTTTTTGGTTAATATATTTACCAGGGTGCAGGATTACTCCCCTTTACCCAAAAAAAAATAAGATGTTTCTAATCAAAACATTTCTTTAAGGGTAGAAAACAACAAGCTAACCTTCGAACAAAAAAGAGATGATCAAGCTTAATCTTGTAATGAACTCCATTTGGAAACGCTAAATTCAAAAAAAGTAGTATGATATGACGAAGAGGAAGGTAACCCTAGTGACTCATTCGTATCTAAAAATTGTGATAGGGATTCGTATTGGCATAATAAAAAATGTGACGGTAGAATGAACCTTGATACAAAAGAAAAGTTGTCTGAAGAAACAAGTAGTTTGTATGAATATAACAAAGTTAGGCCATTCTGAAAATATAAGGAAGACATCACATCGGGGAAGGGACGATTATGATATTGTCTCAGCATAGTGCAAGAACAAGTCAAACTTAACGACTCGTGAAAAAAAGTGCTCATCGGGAGACAACCCGATTACCTATACATTCAATTTCCTACTCTAATTCTTTTCTTGCTAAGTGCAGGTTTCGACGATAGGTTATGTCCATATAATATTAAGGCAGACACTAAGATAAGTCATTAATCAATATATAAAAAAAATAATAAAAAATAAATTTATATACAACAGATTGTTGGGATTTAAATACGGCGTATTTAAAAATTTTAAACATATTTGTTGACTGATTGACTTTAAAATACGGCGTATCCCTTAAGATGGATACGCTATATTGATTTTGAGTATTTAAACCCCCGATACGCTGGATCCCCATTTTATCTACACTTTTCACACACTCAAGAACACATACCTAACCTTAATTTCTTGCATTCATTTTTTCTTCGATTGTTTGAATTCATCTAGGCCACGAATAACGTAATCATCTATCTCTCAATCTCATATTTATTTTTAGGGGAGGATATATAACCAAAACTTCTAACTCTCTAGAGAAAAATGGCGACTCCCATTTTTCCTAAAATTCTAATCGTTCTCCCTTCTCTTTCTTGATCCTAATACCTTATAACACTTCTACTATTGAGGATTAATCTTTGGATTTTATTCCCTTTAGTCAATTTTTTATTGGGTTGTTGTTTCAAGTTAGTTAGGGTTTCGGTTTCTTCGTTATTTAGGGTTTCGCTATGGTCATTAATTGCAATTAATTACTGGAATTCAATTATTGTTTTCATTAGTAACATAATGTGAGTCGATTTAGGTGTTGTTTGCTGCTGCTGGGTTTCTTGGGCTACGACTGTTTGTGAGTTTTTTAAGGTTTTCTTTTTTCTGTTTTTTCGTTATTTAATATGCAAGGTGATGATAAATCTGATGGTACTATGGGTTCGACTGATAAGTATAATGTTGGTACCAAGGAGGGTCAGATTGTGAAAGATGGGGCTGGTATGGTTTTGACTGATAGGGACAAGAATGCTAGTAATGTGCCTACTGATGGAACTAGATCTTCTACGAATGTGCAAAAAATGGGGACTCAATTAGGTTCTATTCCCATTTCTTTTGCGGATACGTTTAAGGATAAAACACCCAAGAAGACCGTTAAGATTTCGGAGATGAGAAACGAAAATTGTGTGCCTGGTGCTAATGTTACAATTCCTTTGGAAGCTATAGATGAGGTAAGCTCTAGATTCGCTAATACTTTGTATGGTTATTTCAATGGTAAGGTACTCACTTTTCTGATAGTTGAAATTTACGTTAGTAATACATGGGCGAAGTTTGGTTTACAAAGGGTTATGCTTAATAATGGTTTTTTTTGTTCCAATTTGAAACCAAAGAGGGTATGGAAAGGGTGTTTGGGTTAAACTCCATAATATTTAGTTGTTGCGTATTCTGAGGTTGGTCTTAGTTTGATTACAACGCAAATTGGTCGTCCTATCATGCTTGATTCCTACACGAGTATGATGTGCCTTAAGTCGTGGGGTCGTAATTCCTATGCTTGGGACCTTGTGGAAGTGTCATCAAAGGAAGCCTTACTAGACTCTCTTGTGGTTGCTATCCCATACCCTAATGGATCAGGTCATTCATTAGAAAAAATTGATATTGATTATGAGTGGAAGCCACCAAGATGTGAGACTTGTAAAGTATTTGACCAAAATGATGATGGATAATCGTTGGTTGATGAAGAGGGTTTCGTGGAAGCTTATAAGAAGAAAGGAAAAGGTAAGCTTCAGGGTACTAATCGTTCGGTTGATGGGATTCATTTTCAAAAGCCTAAAGTTTCATATTACTATAGGCTGGTTACTAAGCCAAAGAATGGAGGAACATCGGCGTCGAATACAAGTTCTCCAACGGTTAATGTAGGTACTTCTTGTAACGAACCTACTACTGATCCTACTGGTAGTACAACTCCATCCCTGGATGACCAAGGTATGAATAATAATTGGGTGGATGATATCAACCTTGTTGATTTGAAGAACAGTTTTGATGTGCTTACAGAACAAGATGCGGTTTTGGAACCTGTGATTGGCAAATACGTGTTCTCCTGAAGTTATTTCTAGTTCTTCCAAAACTACGTATCCATCGCCTATGAAGAACACTCCTATTGCTAACAAAATTGGGAAGCTTGAAAAGCTTATTATTTATGGGAAAGCTACCCTTGTGGATAATGATGGTAAACCTCTTAAAAAGGCTATTTCTTCAACTAAGGTGGGTAGCAACCCATTCTCTAAGGTGGGCAATGTGATAGTTTCTGACTGCGATGATGATGAAGTTTTTGATGATCACATTGGGACGTTGTATTCTAGAAGTGGAGGTAAGGAGCATTGTCTTTATAAGCAACGGAAAGCGGATACGGGTGATGGCAACAATTATGATGTTGATGATTTTGGCCTCTCTCCAGCTCAGTTAAAGGTTGCTAGAATTCAAGATTTTTGTCTTAACTAGGTTGCTTTATAATTTGCGTAAATTGTATCTTTTATGATGGTTTTTGGTTTGGAGGTCTAGTTGGTTGTAGCTAGTTGTCGTTTATGGCATGTCATAAATGATTAGTGGTTGTGTCAAGCGTTTGCTTGCAGTTAATGTGGTACCTCAGCCATATTCCATTGTACTTAAACGTTTTTTGGAGTAATATATTTTACTGGGTGGAATACCCTTTACCCAAAAATATTTATTTCTAGGGGTTTGATTGATTTTAGGAAAGATTTTTGCTGCGTTTTATTGAAATTAGGTTATGGAACTTTGATTACGAATTAGTGGTGATGATTTTCCCCATGTATGTTGATGCCTAAACTCATTTTTTTTAATTACCCAATTTGGTTTTCGCGGTTTAGGGTTGTAGTAGTTTTTGGCATATGGCTTGTATCATTTGGCTAAGTAGCAGAGTTAGAAGCTCCATTTTTTGATATTAGTTTTTAGTAAATTTTTTGAACTAGTCTAGGTCTTATAGTCCCATTTTTTATCTAGGGAATACGACGTATCCTGCCTCTAGGATACAATGTATGGTCTGTTTGGCTTAATATGGCGTATTGGGAAAATTATTTGTTACTACGTATCCCTCATTGATACTGCGTGTATTCATGCACATGAATACGATGTATTCACATCTTGCGAATACAACGTATCGATTGACCAGACAGCTGAAACTTTATATGCATTATGATACTGACTTCTTAAACTTGTTTTTCAGAAATATGGCAGTCCTTACACCTGATTAAAGGCATGCATGGAACCATTTTAATAACCCAAACTATTCTGAAACACTTCGGGAGTCATACGAGGATAAGTTTAGTCTCATTCATAGTAAATAGGTTTTGCTCGCTGATATGCTTGATTTAGATAGTTTAGCGGATATTGAGGGTGGTACACACGTTATTTCTGATAAGCTGTGGACGGTACACACTAGGGACGATGGTGAGGAGTTATTCGTTTCTGATGCATATGCTAATTTTTTTAGAGTTAAAGGGTCGCTGATATAGGAGTTTTGATTGAGTTTTATTGCACTATATCTTTTGATGAGGGGTTTGAGGATTTAGATGTTGGGGCGACATTTCAGTTTTAGTTAGTCATATTTAGGCGTACTTTATCTATGAGAGATCTCATTATGATTATAGGGATACATACTGATGAAGAGACCAGGAGCGAGGGTTTTGTCGCATACTATGAGGCTGGTTTGACTAGGGTGTCTGATAAGGAGATCTTAAGGAATATTAGGTTCATATATCTTTTGATGGCTCATCATTGACAGGTCCAACACCATGATACACTTTGATCAGAGATCCATTTAGGAGATTCTATCACCGGATGTTGACATATACCATAGCTAGCAGAGCAAAGTTGCCTGAAAAGGTAACTGGTACTAACGTATTATATTTGCGCAATATGGATGAGGGACCTATGGTGAATGTCCTGATGGTTTTAGTTTATATCTATTCAGGGATGCATGCAGTAGAAAGAAAGGTGGAAAGCTTGTCGGTGGTCAGTTTGTGGGTTGACTTGCTGAGCGTTTCGGGGTTCTCATTGATGGTGCTTTGGCTGGGTTGTCAGTTGTGAGGCTTGATCCTCAGTTTATTAGTCTTGACAGATTGGTTGGTCTTGATGTGTGAGAGACTGGTGACTGGAGAGGTTGCATGGGTTGCATAGGGGGAACCGAGAGAGGAGGGTGCCCATATCTTTGTTGAGATTGAGCAGGGAAAGGTTGCTGCTGGTGATGGTGAGATTCCTGCAGCCCAGCTCCACCGACTAGAGGAGTTGATCTGCGTGTTCCTACCGGGATGGGTGGCAGGAGGAGTGTGACCTAGAAATTATAGACTACAGAGGAGGAGATCCGTTTCATGAGAATCAATCTATGAGAGCAGTGTCAAGAGATCATCGGGCTTAGAGTTGACCATGCCTATTTTGCTGAGTAGATGAGGGCTACGATGCGCGAGCTATTCGATTACGAGTGTATCACTTGTAGAAAACTAGAAGGGGGGTTGAATAGTTTTGCCGATTAAAACTTTGTTTTAAAGTATTTAGATCGACTTATGTCAATCCATTTAGACTGTGTGTTGGATATTGATAGATAGACATATAAATAAATAATGCAAAGAGATAAAGAGTAAAGGAACACAAAATCACGACACAGGTATTTATGGCGGTTCGGCTACAAGGAATCCTTCCTTGCCCTACTCCACTCCTCGAGTACCTAACTCGAGAGTTTCTAAGCACTATACAACACAAGCTCCTTAATATGGCGGAGAAGCCTTCACAACGTCACCTACATTTTATCTGGTACAAGGCTAGACACCGATTTCTTCCACGAGGTAGAACCAAACCTATCACAATGTCGCCTACACTTTATCCAGTACTAGGCTAGATATCGGGTTCCATTACAAAGGAGGAACTACTATCCAACACTACAACCCAAAGGATACAAACTCCTTTTTACAACACTTAAAAGGATATCAATACCTGATAACATCAAATAGTCCTGAATATTAAGTGTCAATTTCCCCCGATAATGCTCGTATTTTATATCATTTATATGGATTTACGCTTGTTTTCCTTTATATTTCACTTTCAGGTAAATTACAAGCATTAGAGCTAATGAGACGCGGATTTGGAGATTTTCATAAAGATTTATGATAGTATGCCTACTGTGAAGAAGCTACGGCATAACTCTATCTCATACATTACGCCGTAGCTAGCGTGTTGACTCAGAAGATCAACTCAGCATCAAATACGCCGTAACTCCTTCCAATGATTACGGTGTAATCATACCAATTGTAACCTGTATTCAAGATACGGCTTAATCCTTCCCAAGAGTTACACCGTAACCAGCTTACCAAGAGTATAATTGAGGAATTATTGAGGTTACGACGTAACTCTCAACTCTAGTTACGCCGTAACTAGATCGTGCCTATAAATACCAGCCCTAACTTCTGCATTTGACATCATTCACTTCACACCAAAAAGCAGAGAACGTCAAGGGGGGTCCAAAGGCAGATCTTGAAGAGCATACGGAGCCATCTCCAAGGGGGAAATCACTCCCTAACGATAAGCATTAGCGATTATTTTATCTTTTACTTTCGATTCATGTATTCCATTATGCTAAACATTGAATCGTTGGTTTCTTTTAATATGAACGGCTAAGAACCTTTGGTGCTAGCCTAGTTATGATTCCTTAATTGTTTTATTTACGTTTACATGCTTCCGTTAATTGTTTCTAGTGAATGCATGCATAGTTTGTTGCTAGCTACCCTAGCTTCAGTAGTTTTGAATGGCGATTGTATCTAGCTGCTTAATAGAATTGACCAACTGACCCTAAGTAGTTAAGTTGAGTAGGGGAGGGTAAGAATTGACCAACTGATGACCCTTCCTTGCTTGTGCGAACTGACCAAATGATCATCGGTCGTTTGGATGAACTTAAGAAGTTAGGGATTAGTGTCTAAGATGCTAGCGCTAGGGCACTAATTGTTACGAATCTTGCATGTAGAGGTACTTAATGACTTGGCTTAGGGGACTAAAAACAACTGGACTTTCAAGGGTAGTAGCTTGATCTCCGGTGGAAGCCTTTGCTGATAGGTTAGGACGAACTGACCAAATGCTGTCCTAGCGACTTAAACCCCCACTTGAATCAATTGGAAGTAGTGAAACGTGATCATTACATGATAGAATGAGTAACTAGGTTAGCACACTTTACCCCTATTGATCGGAACCACTATTTCATTTGTTTGCGTTTATTTCTTGTTTTATTAGTTTAATAATCATTTTAATACTTAAAACAATTAAAACCAGTGACACCTAGACTTAATTAGAATCCGCTCACATAGCTCTTGGGACGACCTCGATTTTACCGATTACTACACTACACACGACCAGGTACACTGCCCGCGAGTGCATAAGGTGGCCCATAGGTAAACGAGACTTTATAAATATTAAAACCTAGTCAGAAAACCTGTGATGCACGTACAAGGCACGTTCGGGGTCAAAGGAACTTCCTTTTCGTCAAGCAAGTTTTTCAACACCCTAGGCAGTGAACCTAATCGTTGTAGTGTAGTATTGGGTAAGCCTCGGGTATTGATATCGTTCTCTAGGGGAATAGGAATGCTAGTGAGAAGTGTACTAAGCTAAGGTTGAGGTTGAAGAAGATTCTTTTTTATCTTTTTATATTTTTTAGAAAGCTAAGGGTAAAATCTCGGGGTTTGCATTTGGGGGACTTCTACCGATTACTTCTACTATCTAATTATCTAACTATGGGTAGTCTTATGTCTATTGATGTGTGCTCGTATGATGATTAAAAATGTGTTTATGATAACGCTACACGCGTCGTTCGGGGTCAAAGGAACTTCCTTTTCGTCGAGCAAGTTTTTCAACACCCTAGGCAGTGAACCTAATCGTTGTAGTATAGTATTATGGTAAGCCACGGGAATTGATATCGTTCTCTAGGGGAATAAGAATGCCAGTGAGAAGTTACTACGCTAAGTTTGGGGTTGAGGAAGATTATTTTTTTATCTTTTTTTATGTTTTTTAAGAATTGGAAAGGTACGAATCTCGGGGTTTGGATTTGGGGGTTGGTATTTCTACCGATTACTCTACTTGTCTAATTATCTAATCTAGTGGTGTATGTAGTCTATGTCTAATTGTTGTGTGCTCGTATGATGATTTAAAGATGTGTTTACTTAGGTTTTATTACTACTTAATTATCTCCTATTGATGGTTGAATTGTCACGTCCTTATTCTTAATCGCGTTGTGTGTCTAAGGTCGTAGGGTATGCGTTTATCCCTAACTCTTTGAAACTACCAAAGGTTATTGCCTACAAAATCTCTAGGATTTATAAACTTAACACTAAGGTACTCTTCGGATGGTTTAGCCTACAATGACTCTAGGTACTATAAGCTAAGGTTCACAAAGATTAATCAAGCATTAACTACACAACGGATGACCTATCGCAATACTAGATCATTAACAATTAAGATAAGAGACAACCAATCAATATTCAATAATTAAGTTTCATATTCCCTAAGCAAACACACAAGTAAATTAGCCGGACATGGGAAACATGCAGGCGTACACATAATTAATTGAAGACATAATTGAATTAATGAAGTAAAACACTTATCTTGATGTCAGATAGGGTATGGAACCCTAAAATACTGTACAAGACAGCCTTGGTTCGGTTTAGGTTTTTACTCCAAAGACTACACAAAACTAAAAAAATTGGATTCTATATATAAGATTACAAATGCGACGGCGTCACCCTTTGATTTGTTACGCCGTCGGGTCGCCGTTATTAGGGTTTCGTCTTGGCCACGTTAGTCTTGCGACGGCGTCACCTTATGCTTATGATGCCGTCCCCTTCAGTCTCTGACGTCGTCTGGATCAAATCTAGGCTGTCTGAGTTGCGACGCCCTACTCTTTTAAAACCTGAAGCCGTCACTTGTAATTGGGCAATTTGGCTCGAGCCTTCACAAAGTTGTCCGACGGCCGCTAGTTGTGCCTGACGCCCCTTCGGCCCAGCAGCCTGAGTGTCTCGATTCTTGACTTTGGCCATCTTCTTCGTATATTCGCGCCTTTTCGTCCGAATAAGTGTCATTCCAGGATTTTGCCTTCAAGATACCTAAAAAGTGAAAAGGAACGATATTAAGTAATAACTTATACAAAAGTGATCAAATAAGGGCTTAAACGACCCCTTCAAAAAGGTATATTTTAAAACCTTATCAAATATCCCTACACTTGGTATTTGCTTGTCCTCAAGCAAATGTGCTTTTAGCCAATCAATTTTTAAGTTAGAGGTCATGAAGCATTAGTTTAGAACGATTCACAACACATATAAGCCCCGCAAAAGTCATAACAAGCACGAAAATTACATACTAGCACCTCACATGGGGTGTTTGGATACTCACATCTCTCGGGTGTATATGAAATATAACAAGTTGGAAATGGAAGATAAATACTCATTAACCGGTCCTAGTACATAGATTACCATAGGCTTGAGACTAGATCAAACCTCCATCGCTTTGGCGTAAGCACCTAGGAAAGACTATCCAAGAGGTCTTTTAAAGGGTTGTAATGATAGGCTTACGGTAGGGAAACAAAGGGTTTGGTGGGATAGGCTATTTAGTGGTGGCAAGTCAAAAATCTTTATGTTACAAGCATGCGAAGAATGGCGTTGCTAAGCCAATACTCGACACTCTAGACTCTAGATAACTGAAATAAACATACATAAATTTAAAGATAGATGTAGGATGGTAGCCCATTTTTTTTTTTTTTTTTTCATACACTTTTACTCTACCTTCCTCTACGATAACATCAAAATGATAGGGATTCATAGGCACATCCCTACACTTGAGTTTTTATTACTCTAACACTAATTTGACCCGAATTGAAAAGATCAAAACACTTGGAGTACATTATTGTGCAAATAAAGGGAATTTGAATTTAACGTTCCCTTCCCGTCATCTCATAAAATTTAACTTTTCCCATGAGTCCCAATCGTCCCAAAACTATGTACAAAGGATATGACTCGACTTAGCAACTTATGCAAGCAACTAGATAATTGAACTAAGGGTTTAGTGTGATAACAATAATGCACTAAAAATGAGTGCATACAAGGTAGGCTAAGGCGATTTGGGTGTACATTTGGGGGTGGGGTGTAAACATTGCTCTTCATTGATATTCCGAAAAACCGAAACATCACGAGAACCGCGAAAAGGATAGGCTCAGAGGGGTTAACTAGGGGTATCGTGTACTAAAGATGATTACAACGCAAGGGTGTGGGGAAATTACTCAACCGATGTGGAAGAAGTAATTATATTACGGGTATCAAACAAGGGTTATCCTAATGCCTCTTATCATTTAGTTATTCCTAACTACACAAGTGTAGTCTTACTGGCGATCTCGGGATGCATCACAAAACAAGTTCTAGAATCTATTATACTACCGGTTCACACTCTAAGCATAAAAAATGAATGCTTTAATTCCTACTAATCTAAGGGCGATCCTCACATTTTGGGTGGAATTTAAGTGGTAAGGGGTTTTTTGTGTTGGTCATATAATTTCCTATCCATGAGGCGCTTTATTAAGACTAATGGCCCACTCCTATATGTGATGAAAAATTTTAAATTTGGTGCCAAAATTACCCTAACCGACATTTTCTCATGGTTTATTACACAAATGCAATTGGACAAAGCAAATAATCAAGGATAAGCATAGTTTCAAAGTTCCCGTTTTATTTTCACTCCCTACACTTAAACTGAACATTGTCCCCAATGTTCCCCGAAAGTATCAAAGTTATGATAATAGAAGGTAATAAAAGATGAAAGAAACTAATACTCCCTTGATTAGCTCGGTAGGATCCGTGTAAAGTGGTGGTTACATCTTTCTTCAAGAAGAACGCTTGCGTGAAAAGCTCCTTCTCATCTTATGTATCTTCTTCTTTGTAAATTAAACCTGCACACTTAAAGAAAACAGACGAAACCTTCGCGTAATATCGGATGTTTACAGAATTTCTGGAAAATTAAGACCTGGAAAATTCCAAAAATTTATAAGTAGCTCAGAAAACGAGAAAAAGTAATCAGTTGTTTCTGCTCCTTCCTGACGCCGTCAGTTGTGATCCCGATGCCGCCAAAGTTATCCTGACAAAAACTGGTCTGCGATTTTCTGGAAAAAATTCTTGAAAATTTACATCTTTAGAATCTGGAAAAATTTCCTGCAAAGCATTCATTATGACTCGATACAAGCATTTGAGTCAAACAAACACACATGTATATCTTTTAATTAATTGAAATTCTCATGTTTACGTTTCTTTTGAAAACGTGTGTAATCCTCCCTACACTTATCCCTTATGTAAAATACCTTTATATGTAATTAAGACGAGGTTAAAGACAAAATAAAGCATTTTTACAAATTTAAACATGAGAATAAACAATCAATAAAAGATAAACGAAACAAACAAGCAAACAATTAAGCATGGGTTCCTCCCACGAAGCGCTTTTCTTTATTTATGAGTCTTGTAGCTAGACTCGAAGTCGTGCCCCTACGTTTTCCTTCTCTTAGAGGCCCATTCTATTATCTTAACTCTATTCTCATCACGAATATACTCGGGGCCCAACTCTAGACAAGCGGTATAGCGAATCTTGTCTTCCAAATCAACTTCAAAGGCCGGAATGCTGTTTACATCAAGATCATCAATACCCTCAAACTTCTTATTTTTGTTGGGCATTATATACTTAACACATTCGGTCCCATTTGAGAATTTGACTATTCCTTTCTCTTGGTATGCTGGTGTTACTTCTACTGAACCAAAGAAACACATGTCAAATTTTCGTAGGTTGGAGTGTAGTATGAAAGCTAATGGTGTGGATCTTTCTGTCCCGATGAAAGTGGTTGAAGAGGTGAATACTAGGTTTAAGAATACTTTGTATGGGTGTTTCCTTGGTCAACGTCTTGCTTTTCCTGTTGTTGATTACTTTGTACGCAATGCGTGGGCTAAGTTTGGTATACAAAAGGTAATGATGAATGCAAAGGGGTTCTTCTTTTTTAAGTTCAATTCGAAGAAAGGTGTTGATGATGTGCTTGAAAACGGTCATTGGTTGATTAGAAATGTACCTATTATTCTTAAACCATGGACATTGAATACCAACTTACTTAAAGAGGATTTGACCAACATCCCGGTGTGGGTTAAATTCCATGATGTTCCTCTAGCTATGTTTTCTGATGATGGCCTTAGTCTCCTTGTCACATTGATAGGCACGCCCAAAAGGTTAGATGCTTTCACTAGCCAAATGTGCAAGGACTCGTGGGGCCGTAGTAGTTTTGCTAGAAGCATGATTGACGTGAAGTCGGATGAGGCGCTTAGGGACAACCTTACTGTTGAGATACCGTTACTTGATGGGTCGGGTTCGACTATTGAGAAGATACGGGTTGAATATGAGTGGAAACCACCTCATTGTGATACATGTAAGATTTTTGGTCCTACTCTTATTGAATGTCCTAAAGTTGTTGAACCTCCTGCTCAGCCTACTAAGCGTGTTAATGATGGTTTCAAGACGGTAAATAACAAGAAGAAGGGTAAGCAAGGTGGGTCTACTAATCCGGGTCAAGGAGGGTTTACTAAACCTGTTGTGGGTAACCAGTTTCAATATCAACCCAAAAAGACTCCTCTTGAACCTAAGAAAGTGGAAGTCAATAAGAAGAATGCTTCTGATGTGGCTAGTTCGAGTGGAACAACGATTTCTACATCTAACCAGTTTGATGCTCTTAATACGGATGTGTTAGGTATTCCTTCTGATGATACCAACAAGGACGTGGATTCTGGTCGTACAATGGAAGTTAATGAAGATAAGTCTACTAAGACAGGTACTGCATCACAAGAACCCCTTGTGAGTGATTCGGGTGTGGCTCTTAATACTAGTGCATCTTGTAATCCGCCCGCCTCTTCTACTAAGAGAGTTAACCCTTTTTCTAAAGTGGGCGAGATCGTGGTCTCTGATTCTGAAGATGAGGTGGTTGCTAACCCATTTGATGAGTCTGCTAATCTATTCGGTGGTGGCCAAGAATTTTAAGATGAGTATGATGACTATGACTACGATGACTATGCGAATCAGCTTCATGATCTTCCAGGGAATTTGGATGCCTTTAATGCCATGTATGGCACTAAGCTTCAAGGTCCTAGGAAGTAATTTTCTTTCATTATGTCCTATGTTATCATTTGAGTAGTGGTTTGTTTTCTTGTTAAGAAAATAGGTAGTATCTTGTTATGTAAGCTTTATGCCTATGTAACGGGCTGAGATATGGGATTTCACTCATATCCATTGTACATAAACGTTTTTTTGGTTAATATATTTACCAGGGTGCAGGATTACTCCCCTTTACCCAAAAAAAGGGGTCCCTCATAGGTCCTAAATTTTCACTCATGATCCAATTGTAGTAGAGCCTAGACATTATGTTCATGGGTGCTTTATAATCTATATAAGTGTGATCCCTATATAAGTAGCCAATCATGCACGGTATTTTGATATTTTTAGGGTCACCACTTTTTACGCATGGTTCGAAAGGCGGTCGCGGAAAGTTAACTACATTATAGTGATAAGCAGTTTCTTTCTCATTAGGGTATGAATCGAAATACTCCCTAAGTTCCTCCTCCTCTTTACTTCCATCCATAATCTCCAAAACCTTATAATCTCCTTCCACAATTTCATCTTCCGAATCACTATCTAAGGTACTAGTGGATTCCTCAAGGGCTTTCTCAAGTGCGCTTTCAATTATCCTATTTAGTTTCTTAAGTTCTCCAATTTCACTAACAATTCGAGCTCGGAGTTGGTTGGCAAAAGTGGGATCGAGTGGTGGGTATTTGTTTGATGGGGAATTTTTGTTTGGTGGGTTATCACCTTCCATGATGAAAAGTGATGTGGTTACGAAAAATGGTCATGAAGAAGGGGGATAGACTACGAGGAAGCTAAAAATGGGAAAAAAAAGCTTACTTGATAGGAATCAAGCAAGGAAACCAAAACGAGGTGGACTCCTAACTAGCTATTCTATTCCCTGGTAGCGGCACCAAAAGCTTGATAACGCTACACGCGTCGTTCGGGGTCAAAGGAACTTCCTTTTTGTCGAGCAAGTTTTTCAACACCCAGGCAGTGAACCTAATCGTTGTAGTGTAGTATTAGGGTAAGCCACGGGAATTGATATCGTTCTCTAGGGGAATAAGAATGCTAGTGAGAAGTTACTACGCTAAGGTTGGGGTTGAGGAAGATTATTTTTTTTATCTTCTTTTATGTTTTTTAGGAAATGGAAAGGTACAAATCTCGGGGTTTGGATTTGGGGGTTGGTATTTTTACCGATTACTCTACTTGTCTAATTATCTAATCTAGTGGTGTATGTAGTCTATGTCTAATTATTGTGTGCTCGTATGATGATTAAAAATGTGTTTACTTAGGTTTTATTACTCCTTAATTATCTCCTATTGATGGTTGAATTGTCACGTCCTTATTCTTAATCGCGTTGTGTGTCTAAGGTCGTAGGGTATGCGTTTATACTTAACTCTTTGAAACTACCAAAGGTTATTGCCTACAAAATCTCTATGATTTATAAACTTAACACTAAGGTACTCTTCGGATGGTTTAGCCTACAATGACTCTAGGTACTATAAGCTAAGGTTCACAAAGATTAATCAAGCATTAACTACACAACGGATGACCTATCACAATACTAGATCATTAACAATTAAGATAAGAGACAACCAATCAATATTCAATAATTAAGTTTCATATTACCTAAGCAAACACACAAGTAAATTAGCCGGACATGGGAAACATGCAAGCATACACACAATTAATTGAAGACATAATTGAATTAATGAAGTAAAACACTTAATTGAAGACATGGGAAACATGCAAGAATACACACAATTAATTGAAGACATGGGAAACATGCAAGCATACACAAAATTAATTGTACAAGACAGCCTTGGTTCGGTTTAGGTTTTTACTCCAAAGACTACACACTGAAAACTAAAAAAATCGGATTCTATATATAAGATTACAAATGCGACGGCGTCACCCTTTGATTTGTGACGCCGTCTGGTCGCCATTATTAGGGTTTCGTCTTGGCCACGTTAGTCTTGCGACGGCGTCACCTTATGCTTGTGACGCCGTCCCATTCAGTCTCTAACGTCGTCATGATCAAATCTATGCCGTCTGAGTTGCGACGCCCTACTCTTTTAAAACCTGAAGCCGTCACTTATAAATGGGCAATTTGGCTACTGAGCTGCCACAAAAGTTGTCCGACGGCGTCGCTAGTTGTGCCTGACGCCGTCCCCTTCAGTTCCAGCAGCCTGAGTGTCTCGATTCTTGACTTTGGTCATTTTCTTCGTATATTCGCGCCTATTCGTCCGAATAAGTGTCATTCCAGCATTTTGCCTTCAAGATAACTAAAAAGTGAAAAGGAACGATATTAAGTACTAACGGATACAAAAGTGATCAAATAAGGGCTTAAACGACCCCTCAAAAAGGTACATTTTAAAACCTTATCAGTTTACCTAGATATTATTACTCCCTAGTTATCTTTTATTGGTGGTTGAATTGTCACTCCTTATTCTTAACGCGTTGTGTTTTCTAAGGTCGTCGGGTATACCTTAAGGTTATTGCCTTCGAAGTTCTCTATGATTCATAAACTAACTTTAAGGGTTATCTATGGATATTTAGACTACAAATCCGCTAAGTGATTCATAAACTAAGGTTCCCAAAGATTACTCAAGCATTCAAACACAACGATAGCCTAGTGCATTCCTAAGCCATTTACAATTAAGATAAGAGACAACCAATCAATAATTAATAACTAGGTTTCATAGATCTAAGCAAACACACAAGAAATTTAGCCGGACATGTTAAACACGCAAGCATACACACATTCAATCGAAAACATAATGAAATTATTGAAGTAAAACACTTATCTTGATGTGAAATAACGTTTGAGAACCCTACGATACTGTCCAAGTCAGACTACAAACGTTTAGGGTTTTTACTCCACAAGTCTACCTCCTAAAATTCTAAAAATTCGATTTCTATATATAATTTTACACTTGCGACGACGTTGCCTTATAGGTGGGACGCCGTCAGATCGACGTCATTAGGGTTTTCGTCTTGGCCAAGTAATCGTTGGGACAAAGATCACGTTGTAGTTGTGACGCCGTGGCCAGCAAGGACGTCGTCTGGTTCTGGATCTAGGCCATCTGAGATGAAAAGTCTTAGTGACGCCCTTCCTCTTCAAAGCCTGACGCCGTCAGGTGTATTTTAGCAAAAAGTCTAATGAGCTGTCAGATATTTTAATTCATATAAAGGGACGGCGTCGCGCTTTGATTGGGACGCCGTAAGGTGCAATTCCAGCAGCTTGAGTGTCTTCGATCTTGACATTGCCATTTTCTTCATATATTCACTCCTTTTCATCCAAATATGCATCATTCCAGCATTTTGCTTCCAAGAGACCTAAAAAGTGAAAAAGAACAAAATTAAGCAGTAACGGATATAAAAGTGGGCGATTAAGGGCTTAAATGACCCCTTAAAAAGGTACGTTTTAAATCCTTATCAAATATCCCTACACTTGGTATTTGCTTGTCCTCAAGCAAATGTGCTTTTGGCCAATCAATTTATAAGTTAGGGGGCATGAAGCATTGGTTTAACATAATTCACAACAAGTAAAAGCACCGCAATAGTCATACCATGCACCGAAATTGTAAAGATCGTTGTAAGCTCTTAGACTAGGTCTAATATTATATCTAGGAACACATAATAATGAAAGCGGAATATTCAAATATAGAATCAACATCATTATGAACAAGGTTTTTTATTATCATAAACTAACTAACTAAACCCTAGGCGTTTTCCCTACGCATAGGTTCCCACACACACACCCCTTTTAGGTTTACATCTTTTACGTACTATAAAACTAATGACCCTATGTCTCTTTATATACTAGAGACATCTAGGGTTTACAAGAGGAATCATAATACAATTAGGAAACTAAATATTCTTTTAAGCATATCTTCTAGAATCTTCTAAATCCTCCATCTTTTTGTAGTTTCCCTTCTTGTCACTTTTAGTCCTTCATGTTTCATTCTTCTTGTTTTGTATTATCAAATCTATAATAGACCCAACAATCTTCCCCTATTTGATGATGACAAAACAAACACGATTCTTGTACGAACTTCCCTAGACGAAGTAGCAGAAGTTGAGATAATTAAATCTCACCATGAATGAAACAATCTTCCAAGCTTCCCCTTGACTTGAACATGTCACTCAAACATCTCTTCCCCTTTTTGTTATCAACAAATAGAGAATGAATAAACCGTAGAAACTTCCCCTTGAGTGATGCATGAACATCAACTGATTCTTCAAAATCTGTAGGCTTTATGTAATGATTATTGTGAAGAAAATCAAATATAACGAACTTGATGAAGAAGTAGAATTTCCCAAACTTGAGTCTTAAATCTTGTACTATCCACGGAACTCCATACTTATACGAATCACCAAATATAAGTAGACCGCAATCCCTTGACAAAATCCTCAACTAATATGAGACACTGAGCACTACAATGTAACTGCTTTAAGTGATAGCCAATGTGTGCATAGAGCATCATAATAAAAATCACACATTGCTAGATTCATCAAGCTATATGATAAGAACACAAACTTGTGAAACTCAACTACAACATCAAATAAATGATATTCAACCTTCTTCGTAATCAATTAATCCATAAAATACGAGCCTTTTTGAATCCTTTAAGAATAAATAACCAAACTCATGTGTGTGTGAACAATAACCTTTGTGTGTGTCGTCCAAAAACCATAACAATAATTATGCTCGACTTCCCCTTAATTCCAAATCTCCTTGTAATAAACCATTATATTTGAATGAGACTTGCAGCAGCAGCAGTACTTTGAAAATATACGGGCAGTACTTTAAAAACTCCAAGCAATACTTTGTGTCCAATGAGCAGTACTTTAATTCAAGAGCAGTACTTTCATCCTAATGAGCAGTACTTTCGTGTCCAAGAGCAGTACTTTCGAACTCAGAGCAGTACTTTGTAAAACCCTAACGATACTTTGAAAAGGGTAGCAGTACTTTGCGTGTTCCAGCAGTACTTTCACAGCAGCCAACTTCGACAGCATATATCTTTCACATAAAAGCTCAAATAGAAGATCTCTTCAGTGGAAAGTTAGATTGATATATAGAGAACATCCACCCAAAATTTCGTTACGATCCAACAGTTAACGAAAAAGTTATGATCGTTTCAAAACAGTCCTGCAGAAGCATTACGGAATTTTATGCAGCAGACTTCGACTGCTTATATCTTTTGATTGGGAGCTCTAATTGACAATCCCTTCGGTGAAAATATAGATAGATATACTGAGATGCACCAGCCAAAATTTTAGCTAGATCCAACGGTTCAATAAAAAGTTATGGCCTCTTGAAAACAGTGCTGCAGAAGTAATAGGAAAATTTCATACTCGAATTTTTTTCTTCTTTTCTCTTCGAAAAACCTTGTAGATCCTAGATATCACGAGCCCCAGGCTCTGATACCACATGTAAATATCGTTGTAAGCTCTTAAACTAGGTCTAATATTATATCTAGGAACACATAATAATGAAAGCAGAATATTCAAACATAGAATCAACATCATTATGAACAAGGTTTTTTATTATCATAAACTAACTAACTAAACCCTAGTCGTTTTCCCTTCGCCTAGGTTCCCACACACACACACCTTTTAGGTTTACATCTTGTACGTACTATAAAACTAATGACCTTATGTCTCTTTATATACTAGAGACATCTAGGGTTTACAAGAGGAATCATAATACAATTAGTAAACTAAATATTCTTTTAAGCATATCTTCTAGAATCTTCTAAATCCTCCATCTTTTTGTAGTTTCCCTTCTTGTCACTTTTTGTCCTTCATATTTCATTCTTCTTGTTTTGTATTATCAAATCTATAATAGACCCAACAGAAATTATATACTAGCACCTCACAAGGGGTGTTTGGATTCTCTCATCTCTCGGGTGTGTATGAAATATAGTAAATGGAAATGGAAGATAAAGACTCATTACCTGGTCATAGTACATAGATTACCATAGGCTTGAGACTAGATCAAACCTCCACCGCTTTGGCGTAAGCATGTAGGAATAACTATCTAAGAGGTCTTTTAAAGCGTTGTAACGTTAGGCTTACGGTAGGGAAACAAAGGGTTTGGTTGGATAGGCGATTTAGTGGTGGCAAGTAAAAAATATTATGTTACAAGCATGAAAAGAATAGCGTTGCTAAGCCAAGACTCGACTCACTAAACTCTAGATACTTTGAAACAAACAAACATAAATATAAAGATAGATGTAGGATGGTAGCCCGTATGTTTTTTTTTTCTTTTTTTTTACTTCTTCGATTTTTTTTTTTTTTTTCATACACTTTAAATCTACCATCCTCTAAGATAACATCAAAATATAAGGGATTTATAGGAGCATCCCTACACTTGACTTTTTATTACTCTAACACTAATTTGACCCGAATTGAAAAGATCAAAACACTTGGAGTATTTAATTACGTAAAAAAAGGGAATTTGAATTTAACGTTCTTTCCCGTCACTCCATAATATTTTACTTTTTCCATGAGTCTCAATCATCCCAAAACTATATACAAAAGATATGACTCGAGTTAGAAACCATGCAAGTAACTAGATAATTGAACTAAGGGTTTAGTATGATAACAATAATGCACTAAAGGTGAGTGCATACAAGGTAGGCTAAGGCAACTTGGGTGTACATTTGGGGGTGGATTGTAAACAATGCTCTTTATTGATATTCCGGAAAACCGAAACATCACGAGAACCGCGAAAAGGATAGGCTCTGAGGGGTTAACTAGGGGTATCTTGTACTAAAGATGAGTACATCGCAAGGGTATGGGGTAATTACTCAACCGATGTGGAAGAAATAATTATAATACGGGTATCAAACAAGGGTTATCCTAATGCCTCTTATCATTTAGTCATTCCTAACTACATAAGTGATAAGAGGCATTAGGATAACCCTTGTTTCTCTTATCATTTAGTCATTCCTAACTACATAAGCGATCTCGAAATGCATCACAAAACAAGTTCTAGTATCTATTATACTACCGATACACTCTCGAAGCATTAAAGGTGAATGATTTAACTCCTATATATCTAGGGGCGAACCTCACATTTTTTTGGTTGGAATTTGAGTGGTAAACGGTTTTTGTGTTAGCCGTATAACTCCTATCCATGAGACGCTTTATTAAGACTAATGTCACACTCGTACATGTCATGAAAAATTTTAAATTTGGCGCTAAAATTGCCCTAACAATATTTCGCATAGCGTATTACACAAATGAAATAGGACAAGACAAATATTTAAGGATAAGCATAGTTTCAAAGTTCCCGTTTTATTCTCCCTCCGTACACTTAAACTGAACATTGTCCCCAATATTCTCCGAAAGTATCAAAGTTATGATAATGCAAGGTAATTAAAAGAGAAAGAAACTAGTACTCCCCTGATTAGCTCGGTAGGATCCGTGTAAAGGAGTGGTTAAATTCTTTCCTAAGAAGAATGTATGCGTGATAAGCTTCATCCAATATTATATTTATTCTTCTTGATAAATAAAACCTGCACACTTTAAGAAAATAGACGAAACCTTCGCGTAAAATCAGCGGTAAATATATATATGACTCAACTACACTAGGATATAATGCTTGTGGAATGGATGTTTGCAGATTTTATGGAAAATTAAGACCTGAGAATTTCCAAAAAATTTATAATTAGCACAGAAAACGAGAGAAATTTTATAAGTTGTTTTTGCTCCTCCTGACGTCGTCAGGTTCTAATCCTGACGCCGTCAGGTTGTCCTGACAGAAACTGGTCTGCTGCGTTTTCTTGGAAAAATTCTAGAAAAATTACACCTTTAAAATCTGGAAAAATTTCTGCAAAACATCCATTATGACTCGATACAAGCATTTGACTCTAACAAACACACATATATATCAATTTCAATAATCGTAGTTCTCATGTTCACGTTCTTTTGAAAACGTGTGTAATATTCCCTACACTTATCTTATTGTAAAATATATACCTTTATATGTAATTAAGACGAGGTTAAAGACAAAATAAAGCATTTTCACAAATTCAAACATGAGAACATACAATAATGAAAAGATATATGACACACAAACAACCAAAAAAGTAAGCATGGGTTGCCTCCCACGAAGCGCTTTTCTTTATTTATGAGTCTTGTAGCTAGACTCAAAGTTGTGCTCCTACTTTCCTCTTATCTTACATGCCCATTCGATTTCCTCAACTCATCTTTCATCGCGAATATATTCAGGGCCTAACTCTAGACAAGCGGTGTAGTAAACCTTGTTCTCCCAATCTACTTCAAAAGCCGGAATGTTGTCTACATCTAAATCATCAATACCCTCAAACTTCTTATTTTTGTAGGCCATTATATATTTAACACATTCGGTCCCATTTGAGAACTTGGCTACTCCTTCCTCTTGATCATAAACCATCTTAGATTCCTCAATAAATGGTCTCCCAAGTATCACATCTCCTAAAAATCCATCAATGATGCCCTTAACATTTTCCAAGATCATGAAATCACACCTATATGTGAAATTACCTATGAAGACATGCAATCCTCTAACCCTCCCAACATAGTTACTCACTTTCCTAGGGTAGAAGGGGTCCCTCATAGGTCCTAACTTTCGCTCATGATCCAATTGTAATAGAGCCTAGACATTATGTTCATGGGTGCCTTATAGTCTATGTAAGTATGATACATATATGAGTACCCAATCATGCACGGTATCTTAATGTTTTTAGGGTCACCCCTTTTTATGCATGGCTCGAAAGGTGGTCATAGTGATAAGCGGTTTCCTTTCCATTAGGGTATGAATCGAAATACTCCCTAAGTTCATCCTCCTCCTTAGTACCCTCCATAATTTCCAATACCTTATAATTCCCTTCTCTTATCTCATCCTTCGAATCATCGCTGGTGGTTGAATCACTATCTAAAGTACTAGTGGCTTCCTCAAGGGCTTTTTCAAGTGCACTTTCAATTATCCTATTCAATTTCTTAAGTTCTCCAATTTCGCTAACAATACGAGCTCGAAGTTGGTTGGCAAAATTTGGATGGAGTGGTGGGTATTTGTTTGATGGTAGGTTGTTGTTTGGTGGGTTATCACCTTCCATGATGAAAAGTGATGGGATTACTAACAAATTCACGAAGAAGGGGGATAGACTACGAGGAAGCTAAAAATGAGAAAAAAAATTTTACTTGATAGGAATCAAGCAAGGGAACCTAAACGAGATAAAAATCTAACTAGCTATTCTATTCCCCGGCAGCGGCGCCAAAAACTTGATGCACGTACAAGGCGCATTCGGGGTCAAAGGAACTTCATTTTCGTCGAGCAAGTTTTTCAACACCCTAGACAGTGAACATAATCGTTGTAGTGTAGTATTGGGTAAGCCTCGAGTATTGATATCGTTGTCTAGGGGAATAGGAATGCTAGTGAGAAGTGTACTACGCTAAGGTTGAGGTTGAGGAAGATTCTTTTTTATCTTTTTATATTTTTTAGAAAGCTAAGGGTAAAATCTCGGGGTTTGGATTTGGGGGGTGGTACTTCTACCGATTACTTCTACTATCTAATTATCTAACTATGGGTAGTCTTATGTCTACTGATGTGTGCTCGTATGATGATTAAAAATGTGTTTACCTAGATACTATTACTCTCAAGTTATCTTTTATTGGTGGTTGAATTGTCACATCCTTATTCTTAACGCGTTGTGTTTTCTAAGGTCTTAGGGTATGCCTTTTTCCCTAACTCTTTGAGAATACCTCAAGGTTATTGCCTACGAAATCCTCTATGATTCTTAAACTAACTTTAAGGGTTATCTATGGATATTTAGACTACAAGAATCCAGATCGATAGAGAAGGTTTTTATTTTGAGAAGATTGAGAAGGTTTTCAAAAATGATAGATTTTTAACTTTGATTCAAGTTTTTCAAACGTAAAACTCATTTTAATGTTATGTTAATCCAAAATGTGTAAAAAAATTTCGAATCAATGTTAAAAAATCTCTCGATTTTGCGATATAAGTAAAAAACTGAATCTTCTATACACATTTAAGGAATCATTAGCTTTACTCGATTTTAGCAATGATTTATGAATCAAACTTGTGATTTATAGATTCGATTCACTATAAAATTATGTTTACTTGTGAATCAAATCAAAAAATATGAATCAATTTGCTCAAACGTTGATTTCTCAATCTTCTCAAAATAAAAACCTTCTCAATGGAACCGAAGCCTAGACTACAAATCCGCTAAGTGATTCATAAACTAAGGTTCACAAAGATTACTCAAGAATTCAAACACAACGATAGCCTAGTGCATTCCTAAGCCATTTACAATTAAGATAAGAGACAACCAATCAATAATTAATAACTAGGTTTCATAGATCTAAGCAAACAAATAAGAAATTTAGCCGGACATGTTAAACACGCAAGCATACACACATTCAATCGAAGACATAATGAAATTAATGAAGTAAAACACTTATATTGATGTAAAATAGGGTTTGAGAACCCTAAGACACTGTCCAAGTCGGACTACAAACTTTTCGGGTTTTTACTCCACAAGTCTACCTCCTAAAATTCTGAAAATTTGATTTTTATGCATAATTTTACACTTGCAAGGGCGTCGCCTTGTAGGTGGGACGCCGTCAGATCGCCGTCATTAAGGTTTTCGTCTTGGCCAAGTAATCGTTGGGACGGCGTCACGTTGTAGTTGTGACACCGTCGGGCTTCAGCAGGGACGTCGTCTGATTCTGGATCTAGGGCGTTTGAGATGAAAAGTCTTAGTGACGCCCTTCCTCTTCAAAGCCTGACGCCGTCAGGTGTATTTTAGCAAAAAGTCTACTGAGCCGTCAGAGATTTTAATTCGTATAAAGGGACGACATTGCCCTTTGATTGGGACGCTGTTAGGTGCAATTCCAGCAGCTTGAGTATCTTCGATCTTGACTTTGCCATTTTCTTCATATATTCACTCCTTTTCGTCCAAATATGCATCATTCCAGCATTTTGCTTCCAAGAGACCTAAAAAGTGAAAAAGAATGAAATTAAGCAGTAAAGGATATAAAAGTGGGCGATTAAGGGCTTAAATGACCCCTTAAAAGTGTACGTTTTAAATCCTTATAAACCTGCATCATGTTTTTGGCGCCGCTGCAGGGGAGTTATATTAGGATTTTTATTAAGTCTTTTATTTTTGTTCTATTTTGAATTTCTGTTTTCTCACGATTTCTTTTAAGTTTCAGGTACCATGAAAGTTATATACATTGATGACCTCACTCTTGAGGAATATTTGGCATTGATAAGGGATGAACAAGGGCCAGGGATCGTTAGGCTGGCCATCGCCGACGATGCTCAGTTCTAAATCAAACCACAATTTATGAGGGAGCTTCGTGCAAATCCCTTCTCCGGAAGCATTACCGATGATGCTTACGAACACGTGGATAACATGGAATACATTGTCAGCTTATTTAAAATTCCAAGAGTCTTGAACGATACTGTTATGTTACGTGTGTTCCCTATTTCACTCACTGGAGCTGCTAAAAGATGGGTCGATAGATTACCAGCCTGGACCGTTAATATTTGGGCCCTCCTAAAAAAGTACTTCATTCAAAAGTACTGTCCTCTATCTAGGACAGCAAAGCAACTCGAAGAAATCCATAATTTCAAGTAGGAGGGCGATAAAACGTTGTACCAATCCTGGGAAAGATACATCGAACTCCTATACAAGTGCCCTACTCATGACCTTAATAGCCAGCAAAAGGTGAATGTCTTCTACAAAGGTTTAAACATCTCCTCGATATAAATGCTCGATTCGCACGGACCAATACCTGGAATGACTCTCACAAGGGCTTTATACACTATTCAAAAGATGGCTGACCACTCTCATAAGTGGCACAACGGAGGAAGTAATAGAAGTATAAGTGGGAGTGCGGAAGGCCTTGCTGCAATAAATAACAAACTAGAGAGTCTTGGTAGAGACATGAAGAAGCTAAAGGAAAATGTGCACTCTATACAAATTGGTTGCAATAAATGCAATGTCACTCACCCTGCCAAGGAGTGCCCGTTTAAAGAAGAAGTCAAGAGGATTGAAGAGGTTAAATATTGGAATGGTAGGCCGTTCAACAAATATAATGGTAACGGAGCTAAATACCGTGAAAGATCCCCAAGATACTATACGAGAATCAATAATAACCCTTCTAAACCGAGTCTTGACGAGTTGGTACATAAACACAACCAGGAATCTACTGAAAAAATGACAGGTTCAAAGAATGGATGGTCAAGGTGAAAGAAGACACAACTATGTACTTACGGAATCATGATGCCGCCATTAAAAACCTTGAGACCCAAATTGGGCAACTGGCTAAAAATCTTGGAACCGAGAATGATGAAGTTGTTGCATGCAAGGCAGTATTTGCACAAGACAAGCCGAAGGAAGAGCAGTGCACCTCTACCATCGCTAATGACTTTTGTGGGATTAATTACTTAAGAGAAGATGACATATCTGAAGATGACGAAAACATGCCAAGCCAACTTCCTAAAAAGGAACTCTATCAAGAAAGTTTTCTGTTGCCGTGCACTATCGGTAACTTAAAAATTCTCGCTTTAGCTGATTTGGGGGCTGGGGTAAATCTTATTTCCACTTCATTGTTTGATACCTTAAAACTTACCAATTTAAAAGAAACAACAATGATGATTGAAATGGCTGACTCTTCTAAGGTTGTACCTCGGGGGGTTGTTGATAATGTTCTTCTAAAAATTGGCAAATTCCTTTTTCCTACTGATTTTGTGGTTATTGACATGGGCAAGCGAGATCATTACAACTTAATTATTGGAAGGCCTTTTCTTGCCACTTGTCGCGCTCATATAAAAGTTTTTGAAAAACAAATTTCTTTAGGAACTAAAGGGGAACAAATTACTTTTAACATGATTGAACAATTGAATCCTCGTTTGGAATTTTCAAAAAAGGTTGACGTTGTCGATGTCCCATTACTTGACCCACCTTTAAGCCATGACCTAGGGAATAAAAATTGTAAGCAAGATGTTGTTAGTTGTAAGCAGGAACAGGGAACAAGTGGTCCAATTAGGGGCATCGAAGAAGCTCCAGACCTTAACAAGCATTGCTGCATTCATATAATGGCGGAACATGACGAATCTATGGAAGCATGGCCCACGTGTAACCCTTTTCGTGAGTATTGTAACGGGGATATGAATGTAGAAGAATGGACGAGCCCTCACGAGATTAAGAGACACGACATAAAGTTTGGGAATCTATCCTTTGAAGATTGGTACAAAGTGAGATTTGGGGACTCGAACGTTAATACAGGTTTGATCAAACAACTAAAATGCTATTACAATGAATATCATCTTCCAGATACGAAGACCGCTGACGAAGGTTCAACTATGAGTGCCACCATTGATAATAATAATTCTATGATTGAAGACAATGACTACGAAAAGTCGTGTCTATCATTCAACGAATGGCTTTTGCAAAAGTTTGATACCTGTAGTGTCGGCAAAATAGTCAGAAAAATACTTTTTGCCGAATGGATGAATGATTGCCGCCAAGAAATGGAGGAAGTTGACCAAGTTCGAAGGCCACCATAAAGCCCCATAGCTTTAAGTATAACTTAAAGACTCGGTAATAAAGAAAAGTGCTCTTTCGGGAGATAACCCGAATTATCCTTTTTGTTTCTTTTATTTCATTTTTTTTGTTAGGTTTTGTGTTTTTAACAAATTTTGCAGGAAATTGGAGATGAATTCACAAGCGTCTAAACGGGGATCAGATTTGTCCATCAGTTACGGCGTAACACACCACCATGGTTACGCCGTAACACATCATCAGTGGCGATTCTCTCCAAAGCATTACCCATTACGGCGTAATCTCATCCCATGGTTACGCCGTAGTTACTCTCCAATAGCGACTGCCAGGTTTTGCCATAATTACAGCGTAACTCCTTTATTGAGTTACGACGTAATCATCCTATAGTTACAATTCTTTCTATATTAACACAATAACCTTGTATTGGTTTTTAAATGAACTTTGTGGGTATGTTCCCTGTAAGCCCTCATGAGACTACACTCATCCACTTGGGACACCAAGTGGTTTAAAAGGCTTGTTGAATATGCTAAATGCAACCGTGATTTCTACGAAAGTGAGTTAGATTTCTTTTTGTTTTTCTTTTTCTTTTTTAGAATTATTCTTGTTGGTTAGTGTGATTTCAGGGAATGAAGTTTGCTCATGGATGCTTAAGCGAAGGCACGATTCTCTTCGTGGGCCTTCTTTCTTTTTGGAGCAAATTTCAGGGAAGTTCTCGCTCTAATTCTACTTTCTCTTCACCTTTATGTAATGTTTAGTACAAAAGGGACTTTGTACATTTCAAGTGGGGGGACGGGAGTAGAATTATTACCTGAACTTTAGTGCCCTCGTTTTTCTAGTGTATTTTAAAAAAATTATGCCATTTTTAAAACTTTGACATATTTTTCTTAACCTAACTAGATTAGACCTTAGCCGAGCACATTATAACCATTGATATTATATGGTGAGATTAGCCTTATCCGTTTCCAATTATTTACCCAAATCCACCAAATTATGAGTGTGTCGGTAGCTTGTAAACTTTAGAACTTGGCCTTTGCATCATTTCGAGACCATAGACGAGGTATGTTGAGTTCGCTTAATGTATATAGAATAATCAGTTTAAGAAGGCAGCATTATAGGATTATCACACAAACAACCTATCTTTGTGTGTCTATCGATTAGTCACTTCAACCTTTCGACCACCATGTTAAACCCTTTTGTTGCACTCACCTTTAGTGCAAGATACCCCTTTGAGCCATTCCTTTCATTTTGTTTACCCAATATATATTGTTTCGTTACACCAATTCACCTTAGCCTATCGTGTAGTCTTAATTTGTGATCGGGAAGTCATTGTTTGCCTAAGTTCAAGGTTCAAGTAGAGAGGTTCGGAAATCACGCTTTCGTCAAAGACCGATATTTGATGATCATTGAAGACCCCCCAGATTCTCATATTATGTTCATCTCAAGTAGGGGGATGTTATGTTTAGTTATGATGTAAAAAAATCAAAAAAATAAAATAAAAATTAGTTATTGTAAATTGAAATGTTATAAGCACTATAGAGCTCATCAAAGATATAGTATCAAGGAGGCCACCTCGGTCACATTCGAAGAATTGAGTTGGTAATTATTGCGCCAACTGTTGAAGAACAGGTAATGTGCCCATCACGACGTCCGCTAATGGCACATTTATTTGGTATATCATGATCCGGTTTCTTCGCCTTAAAAATTGAACTTTGGATGAACGGTAATCGGTGATGACTTGGTTATAGGTTAAGACTATTTTCTTTGTTATTTTTACTTTACACCAATTAAATCCCATGTCTTATCCTACCCTTTAGTCATGAAGCGTGTCTAGGTGATGAAGCGATCAATCTTTGGTGTCTTGGCCATGGATTTGGTCATGTATCATTGATTTTTTCCACTTTTCCGTGACATGTTAGTAATGACAATTCACCCTTAACCCATGTCGTGTCTACCCATATTTCCTTCTAAGATTGTTTAGTCCTTAACTCTAGTGGTGGAGATTTGTGTAACCGCCAAGCTTATGATATAATACTTGCTATGACTGTGCTTTGAGTGATCACCCTGAAATTGACACTAAGACTAGTTGAGAGAATTTGAGTGTTTTGTTCCAGTTTTGTGAGGTGTTCGGCTTTGATTTATTCTAGCATAAGGGATTTTTAAACTCATATCTTTCAGGTAATGGGGGATATCTTTTTAGGAATTTTTTCTAATAAGGTCTACTTGAGGGCAGGTAGAGTTCAAGAGGGGGGATATTTGATAACATCAAATAGTCCTGAATATTAAGTGTCAATTTCCCCCGACAATGCTTGTATTTTATATCATTTATATGGATTTACGCTTGTTTTCCTTTATATTTCACTTTCAGGTAAATTACGAGCATTTGAGCTAATGAGACGCGAATTTGGAGATTTTCTTAGAGATTTATGATAGTATGACTACTGTGAAGAAGCTACGGCGTAACTCCATCTCTCACATTTCGCCGTAGCTAGTGCATTGACTGAGAAGATCAACTCAGCATCAATTATGGCGTAACTCCCAACTAAGGATTACGCCGTAACTAACTTGGTCAAGAAATGTTTCACGCCGCCATCAGATATGTCGTAACTCCTTCTAATGATTACGGCGTAATCATACCAAATGTAACTTGTATTGAAGACACGGCGTAACCCTTCCCAAGAGTTACGCTGTAACCAGCTTACCGAGAGCATAATTGAGGAATTATTGAGGTTACGACGTAACTCTCAACTCTAGTTACGCCGTAACTAGATCGTGCCTATAAATACCGGCCCTAATTTCTGCATTTGACATCAATCACTTCACACCAAAAAGCAGAGAACGTTAAGAGGGGTCCAAAGGCAAATCTTGAAGAGCATATGAAGACATCTCCAAGGGAGAAATCACTCCCTAACGATAAGCATTAGCGATTATTTTATCTTTTACTTTCGATGCATGTATTCCATTATTTTAAACATTGAATCTTTGGTTTCTTTTAATATGATCGGCTAAGCACCTTTGGTGCTAGCCTAATTATGATTCCTTAATTGTTTTGTTTACGTTTACATGCTTCCATATAATTGTTTCTAGTGTATGCATGCATAGTTTGTTGGTAGCTACCCTAGCTTTGGTAGTTTTGAATGGTGATCGTATCTAGCTACTTAGGAGAATTGACCAACTGACCCTAAGTAGTTAAGGTGAGTAGGGGAAGGTAAGAATTGACCAACTGACGACCCTTCCTCGCTTGTGCGAACTGACCAAATGATCACTGGTCGTTTGGATGAACTTAAGAAGTTAGGAATGTGTGTCTAAGATGCTAGCGCCCAGGCACTCATTGTTACGAATCTTACATGTAGAAGTACTTAATGACTTGGCTTAGGGGACTAAAAACAACTAGACTTTCAAGGGTAGTAGCTTGATCTCTGGTGGAAGCCTCTACTGATAGGTTATGATGCAGGTTTTACTGACCAGGTTTTAATATTTATAATGTCTTGTTATACCTATGGTCTACCCTAATGCACTAATAGGCAGTGTACCCGGTCGTGTGTAATGTAGTATTCGGTAAAGCCGAGGTCGTCCCAAGAGCTATGTGTGTTGGATTAATACTAGGTCTAGGTGTCACAGATTTTAAGATGATTTAAATAATTAACTAATAAAGCAAGTAAAGGCAAAGGTGTAATCAATAGAGGAGAGTGGTGCTAACCTAGTCATTTATCCTAGCTAGTAATGTCTACGTCTAATTACTTCCAATTACTTTAGGTGGGGTAAAAGTCGAGAGGACAACATTTGGTCAATTCGCCCTAACCTATCAGCAAAGATGCCATCACTGGAGAAGTCAGGTGTCCCCTCATAAGTCCAGTTGTTCCTGGTCCCCTGAGCCGAGTCATTAAGTACCGCTACATGCTAGACTTATAATATTAAGTGCCCGGGCGTTAGCAACTTAAACAGTCACCCCCTAATTCTTAAATTCATCTAAACGGTAGGTGATCAGTTGGTCAAATCACACAAGTTAAAAGGGTCATTAGTTGGTCATATCTTACCCTTCCCATCTCAGTCTACTCACTTAGGGTCAGTTGGTCATATCTCCTAAGCAACTAGCCTCTACCACCATTCAAAACTACCGAAACAAGGGTAGCTACCAATAAACTATGCATGCATACACTTAGAAATAATTATGCAGAAGTAATATAAACGCAAACAAAACAATTAAGGAATCATAACTAGGCTAGCACCAAGAGGTGCTTAGCCGCTCATATTAACCATATAAATCAATTCAATAATTAATGTTACGAAATACATGAATCAAAAGTAAAGAAAAGTTAAATTGCTAATGATTATCGTAGGGGAGTGATTTCTCCCTTGGAGATAGCTCCGTACGCTCCTCTAGACCTGCCTTTGGCTTCTTCCCACGTTCTTTGGTTGTGGTGTATGAAATGGGATGCTTTGAAATGCTGGAAATCATGGGGTATTTATAGCCCAGATCTGGGTTACGGCGTAACTAATAAAATAGTTAGGCCGTAATCCTCTATGTCTTCGTAAAATGCACTAGATCTGCTGGTTACGGCATAACCTTAGGAGTAGTTACGCCGTATCTTCAATAATTCTTGGTTACGTCGTAGTTTATGCAAGAGTTACGGCGTAGTTATCAGCTGCGCGGATTCTCGTTTGACCTAATATAGTTACGTCGTAATCTTTTGGGAGAGTTACGCCGCAATCTTCTGATGAGTTGGCTTTCTGAGTCACGCTTTAGTTACGGCGTAATGTGAGAGATGAGTTACGCCGTAACTTCTTCAAAGTGAGCATACTATGATAAATCTTTGATAATTCTCCAATTCCGCGTCTCTTTAGCTCCAATGCTCGTAATTTACCTGAAAGTGGAAAATAATGGAAAACAAACATAAATCCATATAAATGATATAAATTGCAAGCATTATCGGGGGAAAGTGACACTTAATATTCAGGATTATTTGATGTTATCAAATATACCCCCACTTGAACTCTACTTGCCCTAAAGTAGACCTTATTAGAAAGATTCCTAAAAAGATATCTCCCATAACCTGAAAAATATAAGTTTACAAATCCCTTATGCTAGAATAAAACAAAGCCGAACACCTCACGAAATGGGAACGAAACACTCAAATCTCTCAACTATTCTAAGTGTCAATTTCGAGGTGATCACTCAATCGCACAGTCATAGCATGTATTCTATCATAAGCTTGGCGGTTACACAAATCTCCACCACTAGAGTTAAGGGCTAAACAATTTTCGAAGGCAATATTGGTAGACACGACAAAGGTTAAGGGTGACTCATCATTACTAACATGTCACGGCGAAGTGGACAAAATCAATGATACATGAACAAATCCATGGCCAAGACACCAAAGATTGCTCGCTGCATCACCTAGACACGCTTCATGACTAAAGGGTAGGATAAGACATGGGATATATAAATGGTGTAAAACAAAAATCAAGCAGATAGTCTAAATCTATAACCAAGTCATCACCACTTACCGTCCGCCCAAATTTCAAGCTTTGAAATTAAGAAACCGGATCATGAAATACTAGGTAGATGTGTCATTAAAGGACGTCATGATGGGCACACTACCTTTTCTTCAATTGTTGGCAAAATTACCAACTCCAATCTTTAAATGTGACCGAGGTGGCCTCCTCGATACTAAATCTATATAAAGCACATAACATAGTGCTTATAACATTGCACTTTAAAATAAACTAAATAACATAACTATTTTTTTTTTATTTTTTTTGAATCATAAACATAACAACTAAACATAATATCCCCCCACTTGAGATGAACAATGGGAATTCGGGGGGCCTTCAATGATCTTTAAGAATATGTCGTTGACGAAAGCGTGATTCCCGAACCTTTCCACTTGAACCTTGAACTTAGGCAAATTATGACTTCCCAATCAAGAATAAAGACTATAGGGTAGGCTAAGGTGTATGAGTGTATCGAAACAATATATTGGGTTAGGCTCAGATGGGTATATCTAGGGGTATCTTGCACTAAAGGTGAGTGCAACAAAAGGGTTTTACATGGGGGTCGAGAAGTCGAGGTGACTAATCGATAGACACACAATGGTAGGCTATTTGGGTGATAATCCTATAATACTGCCTTCTTAAACTGAAAAGTCCAAATACATCGAGCTAACTCAACATACCTCGTCTATGGTCTTGAAACGATGCAAAGGCCAAGTTATAAAGTTTACAAGCTACCAGAACACTCATAATTTGGTGGATTTGGGGTAAAATATTGAAAACGTATAAGGCTAATCTCACCATATAATATCAAGGGTTGTATGTGCTCGGCTAAGGTCTAATCTAGTTAGGTTAAGAAAAACATGTCAAAATTTTAAAAATGGCATAATTTTTCAAAATAAACTAGAAAAACGAGGGCAAAATAAAGTTCAAGAGACAATTCTACTCCCCCCCCCCCCACTTGAAATGTACAAAGTCCCTTTTGTACTAAGCGTTAAATAAAGGTGAAGAGAAAAGTAGAATTAGAGCGAGAACTTCCCTGAAATTTGCTCCAAAAAGAAAGAAGGCCCACGAAAAAGAGTCGTGCCTTCGTATAAGCATCCATGAGCAAAATTCAATCTCTGAAATCACACTACTGACAAGAATAATTCTAAAAAGAAAAAATGAAAAATAAAAAAAAACAAACCTAACTCACTTTCGTAGGAATCACGGTTGCATTTAGCAAATGCAACAAGCCTTTTAAACCACTTGGTGTCCCAAGTGGAAGAGTGAAGTCTCGTGAGGGTTTACAGGGAACGCACCCACCAAGTTCATTTAAAATATTAATACAAAGTTATTGTGTTTAAAATGAAAGAAGCAAAGCAGAGGATAGTTACATCGTAACTCTTAGAGGGAGTTACGCCGTAACTAGGAAAAACCTGGCATACGCTGCAAGAGTGTAGCTACGGCGTAACCACTGAGATGGATTTACGCCGTAATTGGTGATGCATCCGAAATTCTACTGCAAAGGGTTTGGTTATGGCGTAACCACTGAGATGAGTTACGCCGTAACTATAGTCAGATCAGCATGCTGCAGCAGCAATCATTCTTCGTTTCCTGCAAAAATGGTTAAAAACGCAAAACCCAACAGAAATGGAAATAAAATAAAAGAAAGGGATAATTCAGGTTGTCTCCCGATAGAGCACTTTTCTTTATTTACAAGTCTTTAAGTTAGACTCAGGGCCTCGGGGCTTTATGGTGGCCTTTGAACTTGGCCAACTTCCTCCATGTCTTTCATTAAGTTGTGTCTGACCCAAGCGACATTTGTGGCAGTGCGGAGGTATTCTTTAGTTTCGATCTTTCGAATTTTGCAAAATTTTTCCTCCGGCCCCAAGTGGTATCGAGTGAACTCATATTTTTCGGCAATAATCGGTGGTGGCCTCTTATATGGAATCCCAAGGAGTTTTCATCTCCTTTGCTCATATGCTTCATCATCGGGGTCAGTAAATTCCTTATTTCCTTGCAACTCAAGGTAATCTAAAATCCCCTCAATGTCATCGTCGTCAGACTCGGTACCTTTAAACCATTCTTCATCGAGCAAATTCTCCACCAGTACACGTTTGCATTCTTCCTTCTCATTTCTTATCAACTCTTTGTCATCCTCAACTGTTATTTCACTCGAGTTGTTAGGACTCTCATCGTTTGAATTTTCTTTACTCATGTATTCTTTCCAAATCTTTTCCTTTGTTAACGCATCTACTTGTCCATACTTGATCTTTACCCAACTGTCAAATCCCAAGTTGTCTAACCAAGGAAAACTTGTCCTTTCCTTATCGTTGGTTGAGGTCCAAAAGAATTCATCTTCTCCCATTCTCCTTAAGCTGCTTCCCCCATTACATTTATCGTCATAAGGGTTGCATGATGCCCAGAAGACTTTCCCAGGAGATTTTATCTTTTCACACCAATGACTTCGGGTGTCATTGTTATCAGTTCCACTTAAAGGATCTTCCATGCAGTAGATGTCATCATTAACCAATTCCTTTTTCAGATTATGATCATTGTTGTCAATTTTGAGATTTTTAAGAAGATTTGGGTTAATTTTAGCATTTCCGAATTATATCGCGAACCAATCATCAAATGTCAAATCTCTGAACTTGATATTATGTCTTTCAAGCTTGTGAGGGCACGTCCATTCTTCTTCTATTAAACTATCACCACTGTTGTAATACTCACGGAAAGGGTTGCACGTAGGCCATGCTCATGTGGAATCATCGTCAGTTATGATTATTGGAGTACACCAGTGAGTGATAGGCGGTCCCTCTTCTTCCTCGAAGGAGAGTTTTTCCAATCTTTCTTCATCAGTATATGCAGCCCACATGAATTTGTTATTTTTTACCCTATCCTTATCGCTTCCTCCATCGCAAATCTCATTTCTCGGGTCACACGAGGCCCATAGATCATACCAGTCCTCCTTAGCGACGGGTATCTTTTTACACCAGTGATATTTCTTTTTAGATGGGAACAGAGGGCATAAATTAATTGTGGAAACGTAGAGGGGGGTGAATACGTTACCGTTTAAAAACTTTAGATCTTTAGTATCAAATCGCTTATGAAGCTTGTTATAATATGAAAGTTCCAATTATTGTTTGTGACTAATGTAAAGCATAGTAAACCATGTTGTCACACAAGCATTAACATCAAACCACATCACAAGCAATAGTATAGTGCAACTATAAGAGTAAAGAGATAAAGAAAGGAAAGTGCAAACCGAACACGATGATTTATAGTGGTTCGGTCACGGATCTCCTTTCCGCCCTACTCCACTCCCCAAGTACCCAACTCGAGAGTTACTTCACTAAATCAACAAGCTCCCTTCTTGGCGGAGAAAACCTTACAATCTTCGCTTACACTTTTTCCGGTACAAAGCTAAATACCGGGTTCTAGTTCGAGGTAGAACCAACCTAACGTCGCTTATACAATATTTCCGACACTAAGCTAGATGTCGAGTTCTTTTCAAGGGTACAACCACTCCCAATATGTTTTATGGCCCAACATAATAAACCTTGTGTTTTATGGCACAAACACATAAACCATCTAATCTAGTTTGGTGAAAGTGTTGTTATGATGCAATGATGTTTACACTAATGATCCATGACACAAATGTCTAATGGATATGAATAACTACTTCTAAATGATCTTCCATTGATAGGAAGCCTTCATGATGAAGATCACAAGTTCCCTAAACTTGTTGTGATAGATCTTCAGCTTGTGGTGAGTGGGGATGGCTAGATCTCCAAGCTTTCCTTGGTTGATCAAGATGTAGAGTATGCTTACAACAAAGATGAATGTTAGAAGCATTATGATCATGTGATGGTGAGGGTGATTAATGTATGTTTCTACATTGTTATCTACAGATCTAAATGATGCAAGAAGGGTAGAGAGAAAGTGTGTTGAAGGGATGATTAAACAACTTGGTTTGGCTTGCTATTTATAGCCAAAATGGACCTCAAAAGGGTTCCGCCCGTGTACCATTTTGGTACCGTGGGGGTCTGACAGCAAGATTACCAAAATCTTACCAAAGTCAACCAAATCCATCCAAGATTGTGTAAGCTATGTAGAGTCCAAATCTAAACAAAATATTCTATGAAATCTTCTAAAGATTACAAGGATGATGCATGCCATGATGTAATATGTATTTTCATTTAGATTAAAATGTTCATGAAAATAAACTTGTAAAATGTATTATGTAACTAGTTTATAAAAAGTCTAATTGCCTTTTATAAAATAAAATATCTAGTTAGGTGCTTGACAAAATAATATATATTTTGTCAAGTGTAAGTAAACTTTAGTACTTGTATGAATATTATAGTTAGTTTACTTGTACAAATAAAAGTATATATTTGTTAGACATTTTACAAAAGATGTATTTGTATAAAATACTTGTGAATGCAAAATGTAAAATGAGGTTCGAAATAGAATGGTTAACCTATTAAAATACTTAGTGACTCTAAACGTATTTTAAACATTCTAAATGATTTGTTAATGGGTTTGATCATAATGCCACATAACAAACATGTACGAACCTGTGTTGTAACATACGAGGACTTGAGACATCGAGAGGTGTTGAATGTATGTTGAGACAAATGTAATTACAAGTAACTTGTACATTTTACGTTATGTATTACAAGTTACATGTTTGTCATCAATCAAAACAAACGAGACTGTATAGATTAAATATCGTAATATTTGCACTAACAATCTCCCCCTTTTTGATGATGACAAAGATATGTAAACGTAATAGAAAGTAAAATGTAAAAGGTTACTTTTATCCTTACTACCTTTACATTACCTTCTCCGTTTACACTCTTCTCCCCCTTTTGTCGAAACAAAAAGGGCGTGTCCTTGGAGTTTAACTTCATTTCTCCCCAATAAGGCGAGCTTGCATCATCCCTAGTGAAGTTAAATCGTCTACTTCAATCCGTCCCTTGTTTGGTAGCGGATCCATGGATCAAATAAAGAGGCTTAACCTACATCAAGGTTAGTTTTATGCAAAAAAATTATGAGAAATATATGAAAAAGAAAAATGCATAGCAATGTTAGCCTATTTTCTCCACTTTTTATCGAAGCACAAATGCTTGTTAAAAAGTGAGAATGATGATAAATGCTTGCATGCTCCCCCTTGACGGTTGCTCCCCCTTGTTTGAGGCGTCAGGGTATGATTAAGAACCTACAAAACAAATATTAGTGCAAAACTATATTCGTCATTGGACGAGTAAGTGATATACAACAAAGTGTGTATAAGATGCATTCAGTAAATTCTTGACGGAAGCTCCCCTTGCTCTAGGGCGTCAAGATGAACCTTCAAAATAAATATTAGTATAATAGAAGCTTTGTATTTAGACAAATATGTCATATACAACCAAGTGTATAGACGATGCAATATGAGTGCTTAAAGGATATTCCTCCTTGTTCTAGGGTGTCAAGAAGCACCTAAAATAAGAAAAATAATTGATGCAAACTTCATCCTTAGATGAGTAAATTATATACAATCGAGTGTATATGATGATGAACCTACAATGAAAAACATATGTGCAATATATTTCACCTTTTTCACTAAGAAAAATAAGATGTATATATGTGATAAATGATATAATCAAAGATCTCATGAAGTGTAGTCTCCTAATTACAATCATAAGAAAAGTGAGAATATAATATGATAAAAGACCTACAAAATAGTTCCTAGAAAGAAGATATGAAGTCTCCCACCGGGTGTGCCACTAGTGGTGCTAGTGTTGGTGTCGGTTTACTAGTAGGATTCATGTGGTGATGGTAGATGACTCGAGATTTACAAAAGTAAGTTTTCGCTAATCCATGGTGGTGATGATTAGTGAAAGTGGTGATGGAAGGTGGTGGTGATTAGGTAGGAAGCTATTAAGGAGTTAGAAACTCATATGTATAGCAAATATAAAAAATATGGATTCATGCAATCCTTTCGTCATGTAAAGTGACCAAAGCTAAGAAAAAAATATGAATGGACATTGCATTTCAATGATGCATAAGAGTTATGATTTGAATGATTTATTGATGCTAACAACCTATTGTTTTGAGCAAGTTCTCATATGCTTCAACCCAAGAGTAATCAATAATGCGTTCTATCTAAGAATATATAAAAGTGATAACATGAAGATAAATTCGTTTATTGATTGACACGAATTATAAAAATGACCTATTCTAGGTGACAATGGGAAATGTAGTATTAGCATGGTTTTGACCGACATGGATGATTATCACTTTAAAAAGAAGTGAAGACAATATGGAAAATACTAATGATAATAATGGGTACCTATATGAGGATGAGAATGACATCATATAAGTGAGAGTTGGATGGACCAACGTGTTGGAAATGGCTATTTTGATTAATATATCGTTTGCACTGACAATGACATGCATGATATATGTCAAGCGAGAAAAAGATAAGATCCTATGATGGTGTTCTAGATAGTGAAGTTGTAAGGTGCTAGGTTAAGGAAAATCCTAGATTCGTTGATTGTGGAGATGAAGAAGTTTGTAAAACACATTATGTGTTTTTCACTTGATGAGGTATTGGTGCAAACTTGTGATATAAGGTTAAAAAGGTTGAACTAGTTATGGTTTTGTGAACCGGTTTTAGCTAAGTGGTGTTTGCCTATGTGTTGGTATTTTAGAGTCTAAGAGACATAAAATTTGATAAAAGACAATTATGTGAATGGATTTCTCTCCCCCTTAATTGGTGGACATCCAACATAATGTGTATCAAATAAGGAATGACAACAAAGTGTTTAGGAGATTATTCGAGTTAACAAAAGAGATGAGCTTAGTGATGTTTTTCTGGATGATGGTTAGCATACAGTGAACTTCATCTTTAAAGTCACGTACCTCTTCTCGATTAATACGAGATGATCGTATGATGAGGCATGTGGTTTCCTAATAGGAAGTGAAGAGGATTAGAGTATTGTTATAACTAAATAATGATGGATGTGATTTTTGGAAAGCGGAAGCAAAAATGAGATTTAGAAAGAGGTCGGTTGAAAGACAAAGATGAAAAGCCACCTCTAGAACTTAATTCTATATGCTTTTAAACTATATGCAATTGTAGGGATCACATAAAGCATAATACTAATCTACGTAGCAATAAAGGGGATTATGCAAAGTGAGCATATAAAAGTTAGAACCAAGTGAGATAACAAATAATTTGTTATCAACCTACAAAACAAATTTGTTAGTGACAAAAGATGTTAACATGATAGAAATCAAATGATAACATATTATATAAGCAAAAACAACACATTGCACTTAGTAGACAAGAAATCACCACACAAGATAGCATCAAAACAATCATATTATGCAAGAATACGACTTTATTCAAGACATTTTATTATGAGATTGTTTTGTCGTTATACTTAGACACTTAAGCATACTTGGATATACAATAATCTATGTGATTAATTTGTAAGATAAAAAGGCTTCTAAAAGTTTGTTATACCAAAAGCACTTTGACAGATTATATGTGCACACATAGCAAACAAATGGTGTGATAAGCAGCAAAAGAAACAAGATGAAAGATTCATGCAAGCCATGTTTAAGACATAACAATTTGAAGCATCTATCATTTGGATCATACTACACATAGATGTAAAGAATGCCAACTAATAGCTTTCAAACACAAATATATCATATCAAAATTATCACGTATCAAAGTGGCATATTATGAGTTTATAAGTAACATGTTAATCATGCTAAAAATAATTCAAAAGTAAGTGTCATGCAAATAAAGTTTAGGTTTAAACGTTTAGTAGCATGAAACAAGAATACAAGCATTATAAAGATAAAACCGTACTAAGGTTTACACATTTGACTTGTTATCAAACACTAAGATAATGTCAAATCAACTTATCGTATTAAACAAGAACATGTAATCAACACATGTACGTACAATGCAAGTGGTTTTACTAAGGTTTACATATTTGACTAGTTATCAAACACTAAGATAATGTCAAATCAACTTATCGTATCAAACAAGAACATGTAATCAACACATGTAAGTGCAATGCAAGTGGTTTTAAAAGAAAAGTCATATATACTACTTGTTTGATTAGTATTCCTAAGGCGAGGCAAACTATCAATGTTTTAACACTTACTTTAGGCAAGTATAGGAAAACAGATTTTACTAGCGGTGCTCAATTAAGGCTAAACACGACCATTTTTACTAGCGGTGCTCAATTAAGGCTAAACACGACCATTTTTACGGGTGATTCCACATACCCAACTTCTCTCAGGAAGCAATTCAAACGTTAGGTCAAATTGAGTTTCTAGTGCAATAGGTTCTCCAGTAGTCATTCTCATGTTAGAAAGATGGGAACTCCTACTTTTGCCTATTAAAGTGCATAAAAGATGATAGTTTACCAATACTTGGCTTAATGTGACTTGACTAATATGCAATATAACTAAGGTGATGAAGACGTCATGTTATACACATGAATTTTAACGATATGTTTTAATCTTGTGTTTAGAATCTAAGGTTGTAAGATCTAATGAATGACATCTTTTGCGTTGAGTTGAAATGTATACTATCTAAGACTAGGGAATGGAATATGTTAAATTAAGAATGTTCTCAAGAAAGCTCTTTGGAACTTTATTTGACAAGAATCTAAATAAGGTTACTAACTTCAATAGATCATGTGTATGCTCTAAAGATGTGTAGTTTTAACCTTGGATGTGCACAAGGTTTGAGCAAGGTTAGGTTATGATGTACGCTTGAAAGGAAATAGATACAAATAGTATCTTTCAACAAATGAGATTATCCCATGGGATAAAGTTATCATGCTTATGAAAACAAGTATGACAAGATGAATTGGATATGCTAGTTCATAGAACTTTTAGATGTTTGTTTCAAGATCATTTAGCCAATGAGGTGTAATGAAATCTCTTGTAACACAACTATTTATGTCGCAAGAGTGATGCATAGGATATACAATATCCTTTTAACAAAATGAAAGCTTAGCGCATGAATCTTAGTCATAATGTTCTTCAAAACATCATGTTTTCCTAAATGAAGATATGAAGCCAAAGTGTTTGAATCGGATAGTCCCATCTAAATAAACTTGGTCTCAAGATTATATTCACTAGATGATGACAAGAGGAATTCACTCGAGTTTCTTATGTATACTCCTCAAGAGTCATTGTTGCTTGGGGTGTATGATGTTGGCTTTGAGATTGCATTTTAACATATGTTGTTAAAATGTTGATTTGAGGTTTAACGAAATTTATGCAGAAGTTTAATGACAAAGTATTACTAATACTTTGATAATTTGTGAAGGTAGTACTACTTATACCTAGTGGAAATTGACAACAATTACCAAGAGCACCATGCTTATTTGATAGTTGAGGTTCTAGCCATAATGAATTATCTAAGTCCTTATATGTGGGAAAGGATGGTTGAGTTTGTTCAAACGTGCATTTGATTCAGTACAAGTGTTGGACACAAAGGCTTTTTGAGCAATACACTCAACGAATTTAAATGATGGTAAGGATGGTGGATTGTTTGATCTAGGTGGTAGGTCTTCTAGTGTGTCTAAATAAGGATGTGGTGATGTAGGGGTTTGTTGTGCTATGGGAGTACTTAGGTTGATTATTTGTCCATAGATGTTGAACACAAAAGTACGGATACTAATTCTTATGGTTCATTGGTTGCTACAACTAGTGGGTGAAGTGCTTGAAGTTTTGGTTATGTCTATGAAGCTTAGGGGCTGAGGTATAGGTTCACCTTGAAAGGGCATGTTTGGTTTAAAGGATGCTCTTGGAAGTTCATGAGCAATACGCTTAATGGTGCCAAAAGATGGAAGAGGGATAGTAGGTGTCAAAAAGGGATAAGTGGCACAATGGGTTGTTTGTTTTGGATAAGTGTTTCAACATGTGTTGTTAAGATACTTGGGTGTTGATTTTTCGGATATGACTTTTAATGACTACAATCGTAAGTCGCATATACTTGAATATTTCGGATGAAATACTTAAGTTGTCAATCCTAATTTGTTGAGATTATAAAGCTTAGATTGAACTCAAGGAAAACAAGACTTGATAGTATGTCTTTAACATATGTGTGAGTTATGACTCTATGTAAATACTTATCGTCTTGAAGGATGACACATTATTTTCATGTTAACCAAGTGAGGCAATACATGTAGATACAAAAAAATATCTATAATCATATGATAGACTTGTGTATGATATCTTTGCAAATAATGAGTCCAGATTTGTTAGTCTCGGTAAGTCATCTAAGTCATCCGCAAATGGGTAAGGAGATGTTGGTTGTGTTGCACAAAGTTCGATAGGTACAAGTTTTGAAGACTTAGGTAGTGAAGCTGTTTTTGGATGGTTGTGAAGAGGTCATAATGGTGGGTTATTTTGGTGGTGGAGTTGGAGCACTTAAGTTTAGAAAGTTCACATCTTGAATCGGTGATGAGATGTTGAGAGGTAATGAGTCTGATGATGTAGAGTTCAAGTTAATGAAGCAACAAGATCGAATGCTAATCCTAGTGGTTTTTCTTAAGTGGCTTAATTGAGGTTAATCCATACAAAGATGGTAGTTTCTAATGAGATAAAAGTGTCTAAGATCATGTCAAACATCCTAAGTTAATCCATTGAGGATGTATTGAATGACATATGAACGATATACATTAACAACTATCCTAGAAAAGAAATTTGGAAAATTAGATTGCGGGATTTAGTAAAATTAAACAACTTACCTGTAGAATCCACGGCACCAATTTTTGCATAGGAACCCTTAATTTGGTGCCTTTGGTCCTGCCTGTACAGGAGCGGCGGTACCAAAATGCATAACAAACGGTACCAAATTTTTGGTGCCGTCTAATCCGTGGACACCAGAAAACTTCACAGACCCATTTTTTAGGTGTCGGGAGTTTTTCGAAACCTGAAACTTTGCTTAAAACATGTGACATTAATCATTTCTAGTTAGGAAAAGTCAATACCATATATACAAACATAGTGGAGCATAGACTTTGACCAAGGGCTAACGATTTTCACATATAAGTGAAAATGGGTAAAATTTGATAACACCCGTGTGTTATCCCCCTGCATGAACCGGTTAGCATACAACAATGTTTTAAGTTGTTTTATCATCCTACAAAGCGAAAACACATATATTACATCATACAGCATTGTTTTTGTCCTTGTACCAAATACTCTCTAAAAACCTTCATTTTTCAAAGTACTTAACTAATTTAGTTAGTACTCATTGCTAAGAGAGTTATAAAATTTCATAAGTTATGTGAGATGTTAGTATGACTTATGCAAAGAAAGTGATCTAATTCTACAAGCGATGGTAAAACAATTTTCCAACTTAGTGCACAAAATCTAGCAAATATCCTATTGTGCATACACCAGAAATCGTCAAACAAGCGAATAGCTAACATGGCAAGATTGACACTTATATTATGCAAACAAACAAGTGTAAACAACAATTTGAAAATAAGCAAGCAACATATATGCAAACAACATAAACAAGTGGTCATTTAGCATAGCATAACAAGAAAGACACTTTTCGTCATTTTGCGTTTAAATATGACGATGTATACCAAGCTTGATTAGTTTCCTTTAAACATATTACCAAATTATTTAGTTTCAAAGGAAGTTGTATCAAAGTTCTAAGAATACCAACTTAAATTGCTTGATTCAAAAATTTGAGTTTTTATGTTAAAGCGAAACTCAATATTTTAGACATACTATAGTATTTGGTCTATTTCACTTATTTAAAATTAGACTCAGGTCATAAAAGTATTTTTAAGTGAAAGTAGACTCAATTCCCTTTAAAATGATAGGTGGCTCGACTCGTATGGACTTACGGTTAATTAGTTATGATTTTTGAAGTTGCCCAAAATATCTTATGTACACACGGATTCTACAGAACCAAATAAAGGGATCCGCCCTTTATAAGATTTGGTGCCGTGGTCCTCTGAGACAGATTCACCAAAACTAGTATTTGACATAGAGAAAATGTGTGTAACTTACTAGATTTCATAGTAAACATATAATACAAATATTTAACAACATATCTACTTATGTAACTTATCTTAAACATTTACGGAGGTGATTTTTCAACTAAATTTATAGTTATCCCAAACACTCCTTTAAAATCATATTTCTTCGTAAATTTTCTATAAGCACACAATACAATACTTACTAGTTCTTTCAACAAACTTTTATTTTATTTTTCAAGAAAACCTTCAAGCTTGTATACAAAGTTACATTTAACAACAAAATTTCTAAGTATAACAAGCAAAGCATTTTTCATATTATTTTTCGCTTCAATGGTAATTTGATACATGGATCGTACTCTATTTTAAAACCATTTGTTTTGAAAATAAGAGCTACGTGGCTCGATACCAATTGTGGAAACGTGAGGGGGTGAATACGTTACTGTTTAAAAACTTTAGATCTTTAGTATCAAATCGCTTATGAAGCTTGTTATAATATGAAAGTTCCAATTATAGTTTGTGACTAATGTAAAGCATAGTAAACCATGTTGTCACACAAGCATTAACATCAAACCACATCACAAGCAATAGTATAGTGCAACTATAAGAGTAAAGAGATAAAGAAAGGAAAGTGCAAACCGAACACGATGATTTATAGTGGTTCGGTCACGGATTTCCTTTCCGCCCTACTCCACTCCCCGAGTACCCAACTCGAGAGTTACTTCACTAAATCAACAAGCTCCCTTCTCGGCGGAGAAAACCTTACAATCGCCGCTTACACTTTTTCCGGTACAAAGCTAAATACCGGGTTCTAGTTCGAGGTAGAACCAACCTAACGTCGCTTATACAATATTTCCGACACTAAGCTAGATGTCGAGTTCTTTTCAAGGGTACAACCACTCCCAATATGTTTTATGGCCCAACATAATAAACCTTGTGTTTTATGGCACAAACACATAAACCATCTAATCTAGTTTGGTGAAAGTGTTGTTATGATGCAATGATGTTTACACTAATGATCCATGACACAAATGTCTAATGGATATGAATAACTACTTCTAAATGATCTTCCATTGATAGGAAGCCTTCATGATGAAGATCACAAGTTCCCTAAACTTGTTGTGATAGATCTTCAACTTGTGGTGAGTGGGGATGGCTAGATCTCCAAGCTTTCCTTGGTTGATCAAGATGTAGAGTATGCTTACAACAAAGATGAATGTTAGAAGCATTATGATCATGTGATGGTGAGGGTGATTAATGTATGTTTCTACATTGTTATCTACAGATCTAAATGATGCAAGAAGGGTAGAGAGAAAGTGTGTTGAAGGGATGATTAAACAACTTGGTTTGGCTTGCTATTTATAGCCAAAATGGACATCAAAAGGGTTCCGCCCGTGTACCATTTTGGTACCGTGGGGTCTGACAGCAAGATTACCAAAATCTTACCAAAGTCAACCAAATCCATCCAAGATTGTGTAAGCTATGTAGAGTCCAAATCTAAACAAAATATTCTATGAAATCTTCTAAAGATTACAAGGATGATGCATGCCATGATGTAATATGTATTTTCATTTAGATTAAAATGTTCATGAAAATAAACTTGTAAAATGTATTATGTAACTAGTTTATAAAAAGTCTAATTGCCTTTTATAAAATAAAATATCTAGTTAGGTGCTTGACAAAATAATATATATTTTGTCAAGTGTAAGTAAACTTTAGTACTTGTATGAATATTATAGTTAGTTTACTTGTACAAATAAAAGTATATATTTGTTAGACATTTTACAAAAGATGTATTTGTATAAAATACTTGTGAATGCAAAATGTAAAATGAGGTTCGAAATAGAATGGTTAACCTATTAAAATACTTAGTGACTCTAAACGTATTTTAAACATTCTAAATGATTTGTTAATGGGTTTAATCATAATGCCACATAACAAACATGTACGAACCTGTGTTGTAACATACGAGGACTTGAGAAATCGAGAGGTGTTGAATGTATGTTGAGACAAATGTAATTACAAGTAACTTGTACATTTTACGTTATGTATTACAAGTTACATGTTTGTCATCAATCAAAACAAACGAGACTGTATAGATTAAATATCGTAATATTTGCACTAACATTAATGTCATGGGACCATCCGTTAATTACATGTGTTCCTGATTCGTCCACTTCGAGAAATTCGTCTGCCCACGTATCCCAGTTAGGCCGTAACTAGGATGTTTGGTTACGGCGTAACTCGCTTGAATCGTTCTTGTCAATATCTTTCATAACCTCACGATCACTATCAAAAATATAATTACGCCGTAACTCCTTAGACAGGTTACCGCGTAACTCCGATCTGTCGACGAAATCTTCTCCAGAATCCGCATCATCAGTGTGAGAATTAGCATGTATCTTCGAGTCATTATCCGCAAAAATCACTTTACATTCCATTGTGGGTTTTGATCCTTCCAATTTAGTGTTATTCATCCTTACTTTCTCACTAAGCTTTTCCACTATGGATTCAAGGTTTTTTAGGGTTGTGTCGTGATTGGAAAGACTTCTGTCAGTGTTTTCCTAGAATTCTTTTAGCCGCTCATCTTGTTCATTTTTTCTTTGGGCTGAATTTTCCAGGAATTTGTTTATTGTCTCTTCAAGGTTGGGCTTTCTTTCTCCATAAGGCCCACGATTGTAATTTCCACGATACCCGTTACTATTTCGATTATCTCTGTAAAACGGTCGATTTTCTCCATATTTGGCTTCTTCAATTATATTTTCTTCGTCAACGCGAGGACAGTTCTTGGTGAAATGTCCTCCCCCACAGTTTTCACAACCCACTTGGATGGCATGAACGGTTTTTCTGACTTTTAGCATATCTCGACTTAGATTTTCAATTTTGCTAGCGATGGCTACAATTCCGTCAAAACTTCTGCCTTGGTTTCTTTTGCTTCCTCCATCGTGCCATTTTTGAGAATGATCAGCCATTTTTTGAATGGCTTCAATTGCTAGAGTAGGAGTCATGTTCGGGATTGGTCCTTGATAGTCCATCATCTGTCTTGTAGTTACGTTGATTCCTTTGTAGAAGATGTTGACCTTTTGCTGGTTGTTTAGATCATGTGTAGGACATTTGTAAAGGAGATCGTTGTATCTATCCCAGGCCTGATACAACGTTTCATCGTCTTCTTGCTTGAAATTATGGATCTCCAAAAGCTGGTTAGAAATCTTCGACGGAGGACAATACCTCTGAATGAAGTGCTTCTTTAGTAGAGCCAAAGTATTAACTGCCCTGGCGGACAATCTTTCAATCCATCTTTTGGCAGCCCCAGTAAGAGTCATTATTTAGCGCTTGAGAATAGTATGTTTCGTAACTAGACCTAGGTTATCCTTGATGATCGTATAGATTAGTTGGAAAACTTTTATTTGCTTCCGGGATATAGGCTGCATTCATAGAACTAGGCATGACTAGCTCTAAGTTTAGTTTACAATAGATAGAAAATGTTATATGCGGTTCCTGATTTCACCAACATAAGTCATTAGGTCATTGCACTTATAAACAGATAAATGAAAATATAGTAGGATTAATATAGCTCGCACTTTCTTGTTAATTTGATCACAACCGTTGTTTAATTAGTTTACTTTATTTTATTGTTTTAGTAGTTTAATTTATCTAAAATCAAAACCCCCTTTAAATCTGTAGAAATTCACTAGGTTAGCATTTAAGTTTATCTACTCTTTGCGAAAGACCCATATACTTTCTAGACTAGCTAGGATTGACCGGATACACGGCCCGTTAGTGTGAGTCTAACAGAAAAGTCAGCAAAATATAAATTTAAAACTAGACGTAATATAACACACACATTTATAGACCAAGTTATAGTTGTCGACTTCCACCCATTAATAGAGCAACTCCCAAATTAAAGGACACGTTGTGACTTGTCAAGTTCATACCATCCTATGAATCGAAATGATTCTTTGGATATTTTGAGGGCATGTGATACGTGCATGAATTCCACAAGCCATCATGATCTCTTTATTTCCACATGCACAAACAATTAAGTACAACGAATATGGGTGAATCTCACATCTCAGCCTAAAACTAGGAGAAAACAAACACACGAACTGTGCTTTAAACCTAAACTATCATTAGAACGACATGCCACACTTATGAGCCTACTATAAATGCTATCTAAGTTGACCAAGAACACTAATATCAAAGGCATTAGCAAACTGCATAACCAGGATCAACACAATAATCATCATCGTAAGGGTCTTTATTAAACTTGGCTGGCAGTTTTGCTGTATACCTCGAACACGTCACTAACATTATCCTCATTAACCGGATCATCAACCTCATTAACTTCTCATGTTTTCTGTTCTTGTGCCTTAATATTAGGATGCCACTACTAGTTTACTTCTTATTAAGATGTAACTTGCTTTGTTAATGAGAATAGAAAAGAAAATTAATCAAAAGTGTTTTGTTTCCTTTTTAATGTCTTGAAGAGTTGCTAATTCAATTAGCTATCTATCTTTGGAGATTGACCTCCTTTAATTGGTCTCTATCATTTGATACTTTCATTTATCTTACTCATGCCTCCAATCGACTACGCCATACGTTGTGCACCCTCTAGGCTCGCGACTTGAAGTCGCCATGGCCAATTTGACTGAAACCATGGCCAAGTATTATCTCGAATCCACTTCGTATACTCCGCCACCAACATCAAAACCAACACCCCTCAAAGAAACTATGGCTTCCTTAGCCGATACCATAGCCAATTTAGACAATGATCCACATACCTAGAGCTCCCCAACTGTTGGAAACGTCTCGCCAACTAATGGGATGCTAAGACATGAACCTTCACCATGACACCAACAAGCACATAACCAATTATCACACCACCACCGAACACCCTGTGAGCCATGCGACTCAAGCTACTATACAAAGCATGAGCCTTGAAGACAAGGCTCGCTTCAAGACGGGGAGTATCGATACGTGCATGGATTCCTCAAAGTAACCATGAGCTCTTTATTTCCACATGCACAATTGAACTTCTTTGTTTCATGCAAAATTTTAGGAACCACAAGTCTACCACTTTAGCACTACGTGATTTAACTTCCCGTGTTTTCTGTTATTGTGCATTAAGATTAGGATACCACTACTAGTTTTATTTCTTATTAAGATGTAACTTGCTTTGTTAATGAGAATAGAGAAGAAAATTAATCAAAAGTGTCTTGTTTCTTTCTTAATGTCTTGGAGGGTTGCTAACTCAATTAGCTATATATCTTTGGAGATTGACCTCCTCTAATTAGTCTCTATCAGCATGAGTTATGAGTTATGTATGATTGATTATCCACGTTAGCGTCATGTTATCTTTTCTTTTTCACAACTAATTTTTTTGTTAGGTTTCTATCGTGTCTATTGACAATTATTTTCACCAAAATATAGCGCACACGCAAAAAGACCTTTTAACAAATAATAGAAATATTTGCCAATCATTGTCAGAAGTTTGAACCATAGACGCTCCAACGAATGATAATGAACCATCACCCATTATGTTGATGAATGACGACATATGCCTACGTACATTTCAAAATATAGTTATCTTAAATTTGTGACGACTTGTACTTGGTATATCCGGCTGTTCTCAGTTGTCTAACTATTTATTTCGAATTTCTTAACTCAACTCTCCATTTTAGCAAACAAATCAAAATTATCAAATCCACATTTATAGACAAGTTCGAAAGTAATTTGCTAAGATACGGTTAATCAATTCATTCACCGAATTAAAGAGTACTCATATTAATTAAGCCAAAACATTTAGGGATGACCGGGGAATGGCCGGAAACAGTTCCGGGATTAACCCGATAAAATTATGTATATCTGAATCAAAAAACTCGCTCTCACCGAGTAGCCTCAACCGGGAAAATCATATCCGTACAAAAAGAAGTAGATATCTATCAACCATACCTGTTCCTACCTCAAAACGTTAAAAGAACCAAGAAATAAGCCAGTTGATTGCAGGTGACACATAAATGTTACAAGCATAATTACTGAAAAAGTATAATATGTTGATGAAATATAAGTATGGATGGCAACGAGGCGGGTTTGAGGCGAGGCGGCAATCTTTATTCCCAAACCCGATTACCAAAGCCCTCCTCAAACCCGCCTCGTACTAATCAGGGATCTTAACGTAGTGTCCTCCTTGGGCGTGATTCTCGACCAAAGCCACACTATTTCACATTTATTATTATTTTTACATCGTTAAAAATAACTTAAAGAATTAAGAACCTATTAATAATAAATTACAGGCAAGCCTTATTAAGTTTAATAGTTTTATACATAAACAATGATAAATTGCACCGCAACAAATACAACTTAAAAATATGACATTATAAGAGTTACTATGATCACAATTTTATAATCTTACGAAGGTAAAAAAAGCTAACAATATTAGAGGAATGCTATGTTTTTCTCACGTAAATAATAGCATAATAGTATAAAATATAGAAATATTTTTTGGGCAAAAAGGGATCACCCTGATAAATGTATTTCTCTAAAAAAACGTTTAAGTACAGCGGATGAGAGTGAGTCTCTCATCTCGGCCCATTACATGGACAATGAACAGGCACCGAATGTGCAACAACCAAAATTACTACATAAGAAAGACATGCCAATCTTATGACCTACCAAACATAAAATTACTTCCTATCACGACCTTGAAGCTTGACATCATATAGGTCACAAAAAGCATCCAATTGCCCTAGTAAATCATAGACCTGAGCATCATAATCATCATCAAAATTCAAAATAATCTTCAAGCTCATGATAGCCACAAGACGATGCAAGAAACTTTTGAAATATCATTATCCGGCTCAAGTACCTCGTCCTCATCATTGTCAGTAACAACTACTTCACCCACTTTAGAGTATGGGTTGCCTACCTTTTTCGAAGACGTATACGGAGAAGAAGAAGAACTAGGCTTAGAAGCCACAACTTGCACCTTTTAAGGGCCTTACCATCATTATCCACAAGATTAGCTTTCCTATCAATAATAAGCTTTTCAAGCTTTCTAATTTTCTCAACAATAGGAGTAGTACAAAGAATACCATTCAAATCAGTATCGTTCATATCAAGAGCATCAAATGAGTTTGACGTAGCAATATTCGTCCCCGTACTTGCCTCCTTACTGGCATCTGGCTTCTTCGAGACAGGATCATACTTCTACTTAGGGTTTGAAGGGCTAAATTTAGCCCCTTTACCCACATCATGTGACAACCGGTAATTTTTCGTACTATTAATTTAATAGCACTATAGTTTCTTTCTGTCAGAAAAATGCGAATTAATTATTTTCCGAAATTTTATAATCACTTTCGGAGTCAATAATTCTAATTTTATATTACGTTTACAAGCACGTTTTCATAAACATATTTTCTACGGTTTTAACAAACCGATGTACCACATTTACACTTTGACTTAGCGGGACACGGAATACACGGAGAATCTAAATAAATAAAACTTACAGACAAAACCTACCCCACTCACATTTGCTGCTCCACGCCTACATCTATCCTTACACTTCATCTTTTATCTTTTTGGTCAAACCAGGAGCATGTGTCTCTTTCCCTGCTTCCTTTCTCTTATCCCCAAGGCTGAGATAACTTTCATCTCTGTTTCCATGATTCAACCCATGTTAAAAAGATCTGGAGATTGGAGTCGATTTGTTATACAAGATTGTTGTTTCCATTATTTCAATTTGTTTTGAGAAAGTTGAATTGTTGTTTTGATATTTTGGGTTGTTGTTTGAAACCGATCGATTGATAAATGAATTCTGGGATTGAAGTATTGTTCATGTTGTTGTTTGTTATGGTATAGATAAATGAGTAAAAACATGGATAAAAACATAATCTTGTAAAAACATAAACATTGGCTTACATTTGGAAGTGTAATCGGTGAAGGGATTGTTCTTGGTGTTCATTTCTTTTTGAGTTAGATTAGAGCGTTTCTTGATGTAGGTTGCGTTGGTTTGGGTGGTAGATCGAAACACATGTGGCCGAGCCACATTGATGACTAGTGGTTAAAGGTAAGCTTAAGGTAGCGTTTGGTTTTTATTCAGGGTCGAGTCCACTGTGGTCGAACCACAGTGGTGAGACCTTGGGTGAGTCGATAGGGTCATAGAAACCAAATCCCGTGAGGGTGTGTTGAGTAAGTCTCGACCCCAAGTAGGGTACTTGTTTCCCTCGCGACACCACCCACAAAGAGTCTTTCAATCGAGCCTCGGTGTAGCTCGATTGGTACTTCTATTAGCTCTTGACTAGTGACCACGATGTACACACGTCTAACCCCGACGTGGTACTACGCATTGAGAAATGCAGGCACAAACAAGGTAATACCTTGGTTTAGCAGTCAACACATAAAAACTGGTAAAAATGAGTTAACATAACTTTCAAAATACTAAGGGTGTGTGTTGTTCCTTAATGGGCCGAAACCCGTTCACCAATTAAGGAGGGGGTGTTGGGTCAATTGCATAATGGGCCCAACTCCTCTAATAAAAAAAGTGTTTTTGTTGTATCTGGTCCAAAGCCCGTGTAGCGTAAGGGCCCGGTTGGTTTACGATGGCAACACCGCGGTCCATCAACGGGAATGTGTTTCGAGTAACCATATGTTCGAAAGATAAACCACTAAATTATTTCCGACTCGTTGAAACTACTAGACCTCGACTTATACCACCACATGTTTACCTAGCATACGAACATACACAACTCGTTACGTGTAAATGAGTTCTGAAATATAAATACTAACTTAAAGCTTAAGATTTTCACAACTTAAAACTATGCATTTTCATCAAACTAGCTAAGAATACAAAATACCACTTAAGTGTTTTGCTTTACTTATAGAAAAAGAGACATTTCTTGATTTTGAAACTTATTTTCAAACAAAGTAAAATAGATTACTTTTGTGGCATCTAGTCACGCTGTATAACCAAAACATATTGTTGAGCCATGCTCATTTTTCATTAAAAATCTTACAACCGACGTACATTTAAAAAAAATATATATATGTGACTTATTATCTAATAGTTTTCGTTAAAAACAAAAATACTTTAAATGACTACTTGATATTAAATATTCAAATATTTATTACTAATTAACATTTTATTTAACAATAATTACATATGTATAACTAACGACAACGATTTCATATTTCTTCAATACCTAATACTTAGTTGTGATTACTTTCCATACATCGTCACTTGGTTACCATCAAACCGGAGACTCACTTGTCTTAGATACTTTTATATGCTTTCACACCTGTGCACTTCCAAGAGCCAACACTTTCCAACACTTATAAGACCATTTTAACATAAATGCCGCCTCACAAGCAACAAAAATACAAAAAGCCTTTTATACTTAAGTAAACTTCTTCGAGTCTTAAACTGGAACTAAGACTTGTCACATAATATAGGTCGCGTTTGGGTGCCATACCCTCATACTATCTGACCATACTCTATTCAGACTACTTGAAGAAAGTCAAAGTGCTGAAGAAAGTTAAAGTACTGCTAATGAAGAAGTCAAAGTACTGCTCACGTCAAAGTACTGCAAAGCTAAAGAACTGCTATATCATTTATGGAAAGCTTTGTAATTCTAGAATATTCTTATATTAGAATTAGTATTACTTGTCGTACAAGGATTGTAATTGTAAACCGACTAGGGTACTCCTTATGCCTATAAAAGGACCCCTAGATTAGCATTAGAGATACGTAATTTAGAATTTACAAAGTACGATTTTAGAGTTATTAGGGTTGTTAGTGAATCTGTGTATCAAGCAGGTTCAAAGTATTAATAAAATCGTTGAAGTTTAAGTTATTCTTATTAGTTTTATTGAAGTAGTTTCCGCATACTTAGTAGAGTAATATCAGTGTTTCATTGTTAGTAACTTAGGATTTATCCGAGGTTGCTAAGCCCTTACAAGCTACATGGTTAGTTTGGTCAGAGTATATTGATCCAACAAGTGGTATCAGAGCTTGTGTAGAAACTCTGATTAAGAAGAAACCCTTAAAACCAATTTAACTACAAACCCTAAAGATGTCGACTGGCGCACCACCCCATCCATCACCACACTCAGAATTCCTATCATCAAGAAGGGAGAATATGATCTCTGGAGCATGAAGATGAGGTAGTACATTGCTATTACAGACCATGCATTGTGGAATGTGATTGTCAATGGTAATGTCGTTCTTGAAGAACCTGTAGAAGTCCCTGGACAACCTAAACCACCTAAACCTACCCTGCCAGCAGCTACAGCAAGAAATCAATAAAAGGCTCTCAACATACTGTTGTCTGCTATTCCTGATGGCCACCTACTCAAGTTTCATGATGCTAAGGATCCAAAACAACTATGGGCTGCTCTCAAGACAAGATTTGGAGGTAATGATGCTTCCAAGAAGATGCATAGAAATCTGTTGAAGCAACAGTTTGAAACATTCACTATTGGTGAAAGAGAAGGTCTTGATGTCAGCCTATGATAGATTCCAAAATATTCTTAGTATGCTAGAGTTATACAAAGCAGAGGTATCTGTTGAAGATGCAAACCTGAAGTTCTTAAGAAGTTTGCCATCCGTATGGCATGTGATTGCTACTATGATCGAGGAAAACCGGTTTGGACACTATGAACTTTGATGATCTTTACAACCACTTAAAGGTGTATGAGCATGAGATGAATGGCCAAACAAGTTCAAAATCTCACAGCATTGCTTTTGTGTCTTCTGAAAATAGAAGCAGTACTTCCACTAAAAGTACTGCTTATCCTGCTCAAAGTACTAGTGGTGATAAACAGCATATTTACACTACCATGAATAACCCCACCTCATCACCAACAAACAACATCCACTCTGATGAAGTTGTACGTTCCTTCTTCGCTCAACAAGCCACTTTACCTGTTACTTATGAAGAAGATTTGTCACAAATTGAAGAGGATGCTCTAGTAGAAATTGACATAAGATGGCAAGTCGCCATGATCACTGCAAGGATCAAGAAGTTCATGAAGAAAATTTGAAGAGGCATTGACTTCAAACCCAAACAGGGTATCACTTTTGACAAGTCCAAGATTGAATGCTTTAATTGTCAAAGAACTAGACACTTTGCAAGAGAATGCAAGTTTGCTAAATATCAAGCAAACAGAATGATTGAGAAACCCAAGCTTGAAATAAGGGAAATTCCTATTACTGAACCAAAACCAAAAGCTTTGGTTGCTCAAGAAAATCTATCAGAGGTTGACTGGAGTGCTGAATTTGATGATGAACCAGTAACCTACTCTATGGTCGTAGTGGAAGAGTTTGATTGGAGCACAACTTTTGATGAGGAACAGTGATTTGTGCTTTAGAATCAAGAGATGGTCTTGGAAGCTTTGACTGGAGCATGGAAAGTGAAGAAGAACCAGTTCTGCTTGCCATGGTAGCTACTTCACCAAGTTCACCCACTATCTCGGAGGTATGTTCTAAGTGTAATGATTTTTATCAAAAAGTGCTTAAAGATTATGTAACTGAAAGAGATAATTGTAGAAGGGGTAGGTCCGAGGTAGCTCGGTTATCAAATAACTTTAGAGTCAATGGAAGCCCAAATAATAACTCATGAAAATAATGAAATGGCTTCAAGAAAAATATGAGCAACATGATTATCAATTAAAATTAAGTGAATGGAAGTTAGGATGTAAGATTTCGAAATTGAAAAGTGACTAAAGAAAGGGATGAATTGTTAAAAAAAATTCTGCTTGGGGAGAATCTGTCATCATGTTAGTTTTGTTGAAAAACAAAAAGAGCACACATTAAAACTCCGCCTAGGTTTTGGTATGGATTTTAGCAATACAGAAGAGACCTCACCTAGTGATAAGGAACAATTTGATTAAGAGGAGATAACAACTAGTGATGATGAACTCATTAGCTCAGAAGAGAACACATCTAGTAATGAGGAATCAATTAGTCAAACACCTCCTGAATTTAAGAAGGACAAGGGTTATCATGCAGTTCCTCCACCAACTGGTAGTTTTCAACCTCTTAGGACAGATGTTTCTTGTTTTGGAGTAGACAATTTAGAGTTTAGGAAAAAGCTAACTAGTCAATCTAATTCAAGTCTATCTAGTTCTGAAACCCCAAAAGAAACAGTTGAGAAACCTAAGGATGATAATGTTAAGAGTTCAGCAGTACCTTCAACTCAAAGAAGTGCTAGACATTCAGCAGTACCTTCAAGAAAAACTTTTTAAAATACTGCTAACTCATTTTGGGATAGTTTTGGTCATTCACCAAAAAGACATAATAGTTTTGGTCATAGAACTAAAGGAAGAAATTTTGAGAGTATGGGTCAAAAATTATGTTTTGTTTGTTATAGTCCTGATCATTTGATTAAGGACTGTCACTTTCACTCAGAATATTTAAGCAAATTCCCAAAGACTAAAACTGCCAACCAAAAGCCAAAGGAGAATAAACCAGTTTGGAATCACTCACATAGGGTTAACCATAGTAATTTCTAAAAAGACTATAGGTACCCTCACCAGAAAAGACCTTTTTCCAAACCACCAGTACCCTCAAGCAACACTTTTCAAGGTACTGGAAAGACAAAGTTTTCTCAAGCAGTACCATCTCAAAGTACCGCTAGATCCTCACCCAATCAAGGTACTGCTAGCACTTTTTGGAATGGAAGCCCTAGGAGACCCAATTACTATCAACCTAGAAGGCGTTATACATCAAATAGAGTACCTAGATCAAAGAAATCTGCACAAAAAGTTAAAACCAAAGTACTGATGGGGAACAAACAGTACTTTCAGCAAGTAAGGGTGAAAAGGAGAATTTTGTTGAAAAAGAAAAAGATAATTTTGATGAAAAAGAGAGTTTTGTTGAAAAACCAACACATGTTTTGGAACAAACAAAAATAATTGATCATGTTCTTAAAGAAAGTGGAGATTACATACTTAAAGAATTTAAGTATGTCACTCCACAAGGGGAACACAAGTCAGTAATGGCTTGGGTTCCTAAAATTAACTAACTCTTTCATCTTTGTGCTGGGCAACCCAGAAGAGGAGCTTAAAGATCATTTAATTATTGATAGTTGTTGCTCTGGAAGCATGACAGGAGACAAAGAGATTCTGTCAGATTTTAGATCTTATTTTGGAGGAAGAGTTGCATTTGGGAATGATCCTAGTGGAGATAGAATTACTGGAAAAGGAACCATCAAGGCAGGAAGCATAGACTTTGAGAATGTTCGTTATGTAAAGGAGCTCAAGTTCAATCTTTTGTCAGTATCTCAGATCTGTGACAAGAAGCACCCGTGTTATTCACTCGACACAAAATGTCTTATTCTTTCCCACGAATTCAAGCTTGTTGATGATAACTTGGTAACAACAGAGTACCAAGAACCAATGATGTGTACAGTCTGGATTTGAAGACTCTTAAGTCTACTGAAAGAACAACATGTTTAGTAGCAAAGGCAACACTTGAAGAAGCACATCTATGGCATAGAAGATTAGGTCATGTGAATTTCAAGAATATCAACAAGTTGGTTAAAGGCAATTTAGTTAGAGTTTTACCTTCCAAAACATACAAGAACGACCATTCATGTTTGGCGTGCAAAAAGGGTAAACAACACAAAGCTTCATGCAAGAAGATTGAGGAAAGAACTATTAGAGAACCTTTAGAGCTGTTACACATGGATCTGTTTGGACCTGTTTCTGTTACAAGCTTAAACAAGAAGAATCTTGCTTGGTTGTGATAGATGATTGTAGTAGATTTAGTTGGGTCTTTTTCTTGGGATTTAAAGATGATACCTTTGATGCTATTCATGATCTTATAATAGCCCTTGAAAATCAATTAAGACTCAAAGTAAGAGGTATTAGATGTGATAATGGGACTGAATTCAAAAACAAGTTTATGGATGAATTTTGTGCTAAGAAAGGGATTAAGAGGGAGTTTAGCATTGCTAGAACTCCACAGCAGAATGGTGTTGCAGAAAGAAAGAACAGAACCTTAATAGAAGCAGCCAGAACAATGCTTGCAGATTCACAATTACCTATTCATATTCTGGCTAAAGTTGTAGGTACTGCTTGCTATGTGTTGAATAGAGTATCAGTCACTAAACCTCAGATGAAGACACCTTATGAGTTGCTTATGGGAAACAAACCTAACATTCGTTTTATGAAACCTTTTGGATGTCCTCTGACTATTCTCAATACTATTGATTCTTTGGGCAAATTTGATGGCAAGTCAGATGAAGGATATTTATTGGGATACTGTACCAATAGCAAAGGATTTAGAGTGTACAACAAGGTCACCAAAAAGGTTCAAGATTGTCTTCATGGTGAATTTTTAGAAGATCAAGAAAATCAAAAGGGTAAAGGTCCTGATTGGATGTTTGATCTTGATGTTTTGAATCCTTCTATGAACTATGTTCCTGTTAGAGAAGAAAATCAAGCTGTTCACAAAGAAGATGATTTATAGTACATTGTTCATGGAGTCAATATTAGACCTGATGTTGTTCCTGATGAAGAACCTATAACCATTGAGAAAGAGAAAAGTACTGATGAACCAAAATCCACATTGTCTGATGAAGATAAAGCACTTCAGGATGAGCTAAATAGGATGCTTTTTCAAGAAACAATAGCACAATCTTATGATGATGATCAAAGGAGAGCTTATGAAGCTGCAAAGAAAAAGGGTAAGTCTACAGACTACTCACACAGGACTTTGGATCACAGTACTTTGGATCAAAGTAATGCTGCACCAATTGACAGTACTTCTGATGATTTGAATGATCCTAACATGCCTGGATTAGAGGACACTGATGATGAATTAGATGATGAAGGTATTTTCTCAAATTCCAATGAAAGAGCTGATTTCACAAATCTGGGTGATGATCTTGAAGTTCCACAGACTCCAACATTAAGAGTTCATAAAGATCATCCTACTGGTCAAATCATTGGACCTTCTACTTCTGGAGTACTCACAAGAACCAAAGCTAAAGGCTTCTCTAAGCCACATAATGCTTTACTTTGCTTTGTGTATAAACAAAACATGATGAATCATAAGGATCATCAAACATGCTTATTCACTTGCTTTATCTCTTAAGAAGAACCCAAGACTGTAGCTCATGCATTAACTAAAGAGAGTTGGGTTGAAGCCATGCAAGAAGAACTTCTTCAATGCAAACTTCAAGACGTTTAGGTACTCTGTGATCTACCAGATGGAAAGAAAGTCATTGGTACAAGATGGGTTTTCAGAGTTAAGAGAGATGAACGAGGGAATGTCATCAAGAACAAAGCAAGATTAGTTGCACAAGGATATAGACAAGAAGAAGGAGTGGACTATGATGAAGTGTTTCCTCTTGTAGCAAGGATTGAAGCCATTAGATTATTCCTGGCTTTTGCATCTTATATGGGCTTTCCTGTTTATCAAATGGATGTCAAGAGTGCCTTTCTTTATGGCAAGATTACAGAGGAGGTCTATGTCAAAAAACCTCCTGGTTTTGAAGATCCTGCACATCCAAACAAAGTTTACAAAGTTGTTAAGGCTCTGTATGGTCTTCATCAAGCACCTAGAGCTTGGTATGAAAGACTCTCCACTTTCTTATTGAAACATGGTTACATGAGAGGAGCAATTGATAAGACTTTGTTTATCAAGAGAGACAAAAAGGACATAATGTTGGTTCAAGTATATGTAGATGATATTATCTTTGGAGCTACAAAACAATCAATGGTGAAAGAATTTGAGCGGCTCATGTAACAAGAATTTCAAATGAGTTCCATGGGTGAATTAACTTTCTTTTTGGGGCTTCAAGTTAAACAATCAAGTACTGGAATCTTTATTAGTCAAGATAAGTATGTCACTGACATTCTTAAGAAGTTTAACTTTGATGCTATGAGACCAGTCACCACACCTATCAAAGCTATCAACTCATTAGGAAAGGATGAAGATGGACAGGCTGTGGAAGTCAAGCTTTACAGATCAATGATTGACTGTCTTATGTACTTAACTGCATCTAGATCTGATTTCATGTTTGTTGTCTGTTTGTGTGCAATATATCAAGTCTCACCCAAAGTCTCTCATATGAATGCAGCCAAGAGGATTGTTAGTTACTTGAAGCAACAACCTAAGTTAGGGTTGTGGTATCCAAAGGATTCACCTTTTCACTTGAAAGCTTTTTCAGATAGTGATTATGCAGGTGATAATTATGATAGAAGATCAACCACTGGAGGATGCCAGTATCTTGGAAGAAGATTAGTTTCATGGCAATGTAAGAAACAAACCATTGCAGCAACATCATCCACGAAGCGAGATATATGTTCTGTGCGCAAGTCGCGCTATTGTGGACAAGTATTGTGGAGGCAAAATCAACTCTTGGATTATGGATTCAATTTTAAGAATACTCCTATCAACATTGACAATGAAAGTACAATTTGCATTGTGAAAAATCCTGTTTATCACTCCAAGACCAATCACATTCAGATTAGGCATCACTTTATTCGAGATTGTTATGAGCATAGGCTCATTAATGTTGTCAAGGTCCACACAGATGACCATGTAGCTGATCTACTCACAAAGGGATTTGATGTTTCAAGATTCAATCATTTAGTGGTGAGTATTGGTATGATTAACTATTAAGCTACAATTAAGGGGAGGACTTATTAGTTAGTTAGAAAGTCCTATGCATTGTTTGAGGGGAGGCAATACAATGCTTTTAGATGTTTTTGCCATTGAGAAGAAGAGGATGGAAAAGTACTGCTTATTGTTTATCTAAAAGTACTGCTCTGAAAGTACTGCTTTGGAAGTACTGCTTACGTGGAAAGCACTGCAGTCTTGTCAACGTACTGTTCCAACGGTCAAAAGATGGGGTAAAATTCAAACAACGGTAACTTTATTAATTAGGATGTGATTTTTTAAAATCTTACCTATAAATAACTACCCTCCGACTTTCCCTCTCATCTTTATATCTATCCATCTCTTCCTTATTTTTCTCATTTTCACCTTAACCGTTTCTTACATTCTTCTACAAGCAATGGCTAATCGAAACACAGTTAGTAAGCATAACATGGTGGCTAACTTAGATAAAACACCGTCCAATGTCGATTTTCATGACATAATTGATTTCCTCACTGGATCATCAATCAATTATGCTCTTTTGGTCGAACCTGATATCATTGAACCCTGGATTCAACAATTTTGGGCAACAGCTAGATCTCATATGCAAGATGATTAATCCTACATTCAGGCTAAGGTTGCTGGGAAGATAGTTAGAGTTAGTGAAGCTTCGATTCGAGAAGATTTATTGTTTCATGATGAAGAAGGGGCTATTCGTTTTGATAAACAAATGCTTTGGGATACATTAAGGGATATTGGGTATGAAGGGTCTCTCACTGAAACAACTTTTAAGAAACCCTTATTCAGTCCTCAATGGAAGTATCTAGTCCATATTTTACTTCATTGCTTAAGTCCCAAGAGTACTTCATGGGAACAATTTGGTTCAAATATAGCCTCTGCCTTAGTGGGATTAGTTACCAATCAATCCTTTAACTTTTCAAGAATGATTCTAGATGGTATGCTATCTCACATCTCTAATGGTTCACCGTTTTTAATGTACCCAAGATTTTTTTCAATTATTCTTGAACAAACAGCTTAAGGATGAGCCTAAACCTTCTAGCTTGCTACCAGTTGTAGTCCTTCCACCTAAGGTCTTTACTTTCATGGCTAGAAAGAGTGACAAGTTTTCTGGGAGGGATATACCATTAACATCTCACATGATGGAGGTAGTGCAAGCTGTTAGAGATGAAGTTCTTTGAGAGTGAAGATCATGAGCCTTCGTTTCAAGGGAAGGTATGCTTCTCAACGTCATCGCTTCACAGCAAGGTACTGCATCTCAACCTACTGCATCTTTGCAAGATATTGATCATGGTGATTCAGAACTGGAGGTCAACCCACAATCATCTCCCAATGATTATACTTCCACAGATGGGTCTCAAACATCTGGAGGAGATGGGGGAGATATGGCTTCTGAGGGTCAATTTTTGGATAACTATGCTTTGACAAGGGAGCTTTTGAGATTAAAGAAAGATTATGAAGCTCAAGCTGCACAACTGATGAAGTTAAACAACAAGCTTAGAAGATTGAAGAACTTTGTATGGCCATTAGTTCAACATCACAGATTGTGGGTCAAGTCTCAGAAGAAGAGAGGTAAGAAGTTTAAGAAGGCTTCTAAAGGTAAGAAGGTTCACAAGCATTCTTCATTCCAATTGGGGAGGAATTTGGAGCAAGAAAATTTGAATGAAGATGCTCAAACTTATGAAGAAGTCGACACGTTGATAAAGAAGTCGAGAAAATTAAGCAAACGAGCCTCAAGGTACTCGAGCCTCAAAAGTATGGTGTAAAAGTAATGGTGATCAAGGTGCTGATGCTCAAGGTGCTGATCAAGGTACTGCTCTTCAAGGAACCTTTAGACAAGAGCTCATTACACCAAGGACCCTAAATTTTGAAGAAGAAGCTGGTCCTTCAACAGTCTTACAAGAAGAGGAAGCTGATACACCTAAAGTAGAAGACACTGCTAGTAATGATGAGACTGTTGCTCAGATATTGCAAAACATGTCAAGACCAAGAGGTATTAGTATTCCAGGTGCTGAACAACAACAACCTCAAGTTCTGCAATCTTCTCAACCTGCTTTAGATCCAAATGATAAAGGAAAAAAACAAAGAAAAAGAAGAAGCTTACATTAGCATAATTAAGAGCTATTGAAGTAGCTAAGAATGAGGAAGCTGCTAGAAAGTTTCAAGCTGAGTTTGATGCTGAAATACCAGAAAAGCAACATGTTCCTGTTCTACCAAAAAGATCAAGTATTGCTAAAGAAAGGAATGCTATGATGGCTTATCTAAAGGGTCAAGGATATACTTGGATACAGAAGTTGAAGTATTTAGAGATGAAAGACTTATATGATGCTGTAAGAGAAGCTTATCAAAAGGAAGTGGCTAGTATTATTCCTTTTGATGATGAAAAACAGAATGAGGATGCACGAAAAAGGAGCTTAAAGAGAAAAAGAACAACTGATGATGAACAACTATCAAAGAAGAATCAATTAAGATCAGATACAGTTGATGAGCTGAGAAATTATCTAAGAGTTGTAGATTTTGAGCATCCTAAGTCTAAAGAAGCTGCAGTTAAGAAATATAAGAAGTCTACATTTGAAGTTGTAGAATCAAAGGAAGGAGATTACCTTATGTTCCATAGAGAAGATGAAAGTTTTAGAGTATTTAATATGCTATGGGATATATTACACATGATAGATAGAGAGGATCTGTTTCACCTATATCAACTAGTGCAAGAGTATTTTGAGCATATTCCTTCAACTGGAATTGGCTTAGTCTTGCTGGGAGATCTTATAACTATCTGGGAGACAGAAGAAACAAGCACTGATGCAATCTGGAACAATCAAGATGTTTGGGAGATTACTAGATGGAGATTCTTTGAAGAATTAGGAGTGCATGTTTTAGAGTTAGAAGATGGGACCATGATTCACATGCTAGCAGAAAGAAGATATCCACTTACAAGAGATCTTATGAGAAGAATGCTAGATCATGGTATGGAAGTTGAAGAGGAGAATGAAACAGCCCTTATGGTCATTGAATTGTTTATCAAATGGACAATTATGACTAATGATGATGCATAAATACTGGTATGGTTCTTAATTATATAAATTTTTGAAAAATAGGTACTTTATTCAAAGTACTGCTGGACAAACAATACTTTTATCCAAAGTACTTTGCTATGCAGCAAAGACAAAACCAGAAAAGTATTTTTAATAGAAAATAAGCAATTTTTGTTAAAGTGCAAAATATTTTGAAACAAAAGTTAACAGCAACAAATGGATTTTGAGATGGTTTCACTTGGTAAAAGTGCTTTGCACTAACACAAGAAAAGGTTATCAGTCCACCATGTCTAACAAAAGGACTGACTAATCCATGAGCAAACGGCTCTGGTAAAGATATCTCAAATCCGTTGATGGTTGACAACTTGCCAATAAGTTGTATGGTAATCAGCTCACCATATCTGCAATAGTGAAGAGTTGGCTAGCCCACAAGAAAAATGGCTTATGCTAAAGGCTGTGGAAAAACCATTTATATGGTAATTAGTTCACCATGGTTGCAAGAACTAACTAGTCCAAAAGGGTACGGCTTTTGATAAAGACTGAACAAATCCGTTGATAGCTGATGATTTGCTAAAAATCATATGGTTATCAATGTACCATGGTTTTACACATCTAAACATTGGCTACTCCAGAGTTAATGGCTTTGGTAAAGAGACATCAAAATCCATTAAATTTTCAATGATTCACCTCTCACAGAGTTAACACACCGGAAGTGATGAGAATAGGCAAACTTTATGATCGATGTACAATTTGCCATATGTTACTGAGAAGCTGAAAAGATAAAGATTGCTGAAAAAGGATTGCTTATAAAGACTACTTTGATGATGAAAATACAAGCAAAGAGAGTACAAGACAAATCTGAAGATAAAGACACAATCTTTCCTTAAAGACAAAGATGTTAAAGATGAAGATACAAAGGAACTTGAAATCAAGCAAGTAGAATTCAAGTTAGGGGAGGATTGTTGGGATATAAAAGACAAAGTACTGAAGAAAGTCAAAGTGCTGAAGAAAGTCAAAGTACTGCTAATGAAGAAGTCAAAGTACTGCTCACGTCAAAGTACTGCAAAGCTAAAGAACTGCTATATCATTTATGGAAAGCTTTGTAATTCTAGAATATTCTTATATTAGAATTAGTATTACTTGTCGTACAAGGATTGTAATTGTAAACCGACTAGGGTACTCCTTATGCCTATAAAAGGACCCCTAGATTGGCATTAGAGATACGTGATTTAGAATTTACAAAGTATGATATTAGAGTTATTAGGGTTGTTAGTGAATCTGTGTATCAAGCGGGTTCAAAGTATTAATAAAATCGTTGAAGTTTAAGTTATTCTTCTTAGCTTTATTGAAGTAGTTTCCGCATACTTAGTAGAGTAATATCAGTGTTTCATTGTTAGTAACTTAGGATTTATCCGAGATTGCTAAGCCCTTACAAGCTACATAGTTAGTTTGGTCAGAGTATATCGATCCAACAACTTGTTTTTATGTGGACACGAGTACCAAACTGTTACATTGGCTAGGTTACCACATAGCCATCTAAGTCCACATCAATACCATGAACTATTAATTACATGAAAGCAAGAATGTTGTGAATAGATCTATTGGGTTGCCACCCTCGTTCAGGTTGGGTTGCTCTAACTGGATAAACGAACGCATACCATTTGGGATTCCTTTAAGTGTCTGGCAAACACTTGGTTAGAGCAGTTATGTATGATTGCATACCATATACGTTAAGCATCTTGTGTTCCGTACATGATTTTACATTAAACTAAACCTATGAACTCACCAACATTATGTTGACTTTTAGTATGTATTTTCTCAGGTTCTTAGCTTGCTTGATTTCACTTCATGGAGTCTTTTCTTTTGGTCATCGTTGGAGACTACATTCACGAAGATTTCCTGCATTTAATACATTTGTTTGATTATACTAAACTTATTTCTTTGCTTTTGTAAAAAACTATTGAGACCTATCTTTTGTGAACTCTGAATTGCTTTAATGAATCAAACGAATGATCTTCTAAACGACTCATGTAGGTCATTCGATATAAATGTAACTTTGTACCATGAAAGTCATGCCCCGGTTATTATTCTGTTGCGACCCATTTTGGGGGTGTGACAGATTGACATCAGAGCCCAGGTTATAAAGAATTAGGTTGCATCAAAGACCCTAGACTATAACCACTAAGTCATAACACTTTACCATGACATTATGTATGGACATTTATTATACATGCTTTACTTGTTTACTTTATACGAGTTATACCGGGTTATTACAGAGACATGTCTACCTCATCTTCTCCTATCATGATCACTGCTGATTCCGATGTCAAGGATACCTCGTCATCCATTGCGATTCATTACCACACTGTTGCTCGGATCTTTTACGGATCATCGAAAGATGTTTCCGTTAAGACAGAGCCTTTCAAGGAGGGCGAGACTGCAGCCACGCCTCTCATCTCATCACCACCTGTTGCACCTACACCTGTCAGCCCTTCATTACCAGTTTCACCACCTCTTCTCACATCGCCGCCTCGGGCGATTTTAGGTTATCCTACGGGGCAGGCCATACCTTTCGCCGTCCTTATAGACTACACCAATGATGGTGTATATGCTAACCGGTCATGAAGGAAGTACATTTAGATCTGGTATGACTTTGTAACTCTCGACTCCAATTCATCGCTTACTACCCACCTTCATCACCATCATCTCCAGTACCACCACCACCATTCACTTATCATCATACTACTTCAGTTCCCTTACCATATTCCACTCCAGCACCTTTATCCCTACCATCACCATCCCGACCCACTCAGCTACCACCTCTCAAGAGGCTTTGTTTCTATGATTTACCATCACATTCAGATCCATATGTCGAGGCTACTACTCATTCCAGACTCATTTCTTCAACTATCATTCATGATTAGAGAATCGAGGAGGGTACTCCCAGCACCTTCGAGTTGGGTGAGAGTTCTGCTACTGTTGCAACTAGAGTTCTCCTGGTTACTGGAAAGCCCATTCATCGTACCATACCCCTCTTAGCAGCCAGACTGGTCCGACATGAGGACCGTATCGACATAGCACTTGACCACCTTGATGAACTCTCTTTGGTGCGTATCGAGACTATTGAGGAGAATATTGCTATTTTTTTTGGTAGCAGAGTTGATGTTCAGCAGGCAATTGATAGTTTGGGTACTACCCTGAACCAGACACGAGAGCAGGTTGTCCATATTTACGACAAGCTTGAGCAGCACATGGAGGACCAGTATTTCACCATTGTTGATGCTCAGGATGACATGGATGTGTTATGTGATCAGCTGGTATCTGCCCGAGAGTGCATTGACAGTACATAAAATGAGATCGAGAACCTAGTGGTTGGACGTGTAGCTTTAGAGGAGGTTTTTGATATGATGGGTACAGAGTTACAGGAGACTCGAGGGATTGTTACCGATCTAGGTGAGAGGCATGAGACTACGAGTCAGGAGACATGAGAGATTAGGGATCGTATTGAGACGATGCACGAGGAGATAGAACAACATGCTGATGAGATTGTTTTAGCCCGTACTCGCATTGCTACCCTGGAGCGTATGGTAGAGGATGCTCAGACTAGAGAGAGAGAGAGAGAGGGATCAAACTGTGGCCAGGTTGACAGAGATGATTCGCCAGATGTAGCACCGTTTGGGAGGTGCTTCTGGTAGTTCTTAGACCAGGATGTTATCATTTATAGTTTTATCTTATCTAGCCACGGGATGTGTGTCCATAATAATGACGCTTGTAGTATCTTTTGATGTATGACAATTTCGGACAAGTTATTATTCGGACATGTGGTTGATTATGCTATGTATTGATATCGGTCTATGATAGCCGAAATTTTCCATTTGTCGTTCATGTGTGTTGTGATTGTATATATACATGTCGTGACTATATTTGTGATTGTGGTGATTTATTCTTATTGTGAGCCATACCTATCATGCCGTACTCTTATCGTAATTTATTCTATCTCATCATGGTTGATTTATTCTTGTCTTGATGCATGTCATGGTTGTATATTCTTTTGATGACCTTTGTTACTTATGGATTCTCATTATTGTTATTTCTTGTGAATAGAAGAACAATGCCACCAAAGAAAGAAAGCATTAGCGCAACTGATATTAACCGACTCATCGCTGATCAGGTTGCTGAATGAGTCGCTGCAGCTATAGCTGACTACGAGACCCACCGCAACAGCGGTATTGGGTTTAATGAGACAAGTGGAACTGCTGTCCGAATGGAGCCCACGACTCTTGGGTGTACCTACAAGGAACTTATGCGATGCAAGCCTCAACACTTTAGTGGTGAAGAAGGAGTTGTCGGCTTAGTCTGATGGTTTGAGAAGCTAGAATCCACTTTCCGCATGTGTAATTGTGCGGAGGATAGTAAGGTAAAGTTTGATATAGGCACATTCTTTGGATGGTGCCTTGTCATGGTCGAATGCTTATACACAGACAATGGGACTTGATGCTGCACTAGGGATACCTTGGGTTGAATTCAAGGAAATGTTGACTGTGGAATACTGTCCCAGAAACGAGGTTCAAACTAGAGGTTGGATTATGGAATTTGGTTGTAAAAGGGGTTGACATTGCTACTTATACCAGACGTTATCATGAACTGGGAACCCTTTGCCCAGAAATGGTATTAACCACCCGCAAGAAGATTGAGAGGTACATCTGGGGACTTCCACCTAGTATCCAAGGAAATGTGACTTCCTTTAATCTGAGCACACTTGATCAAACTATTCGGATGGCACACAATTTGATGGACCAAGTTGTATGAGCTAGGGCTGCTAAGGATGCCAACAACAGTAACCGCACCAACAAGAACAATAACCTTAATTGGAACAACAACAGTAACAACAAGAGGAAGTGGTATAACAACCAAGGTAGTAACACTGCACAGCAACCTAATAAGAAACAAGAAGTTGTCAAGGCCTATGCTGCTGGCCTAACTGAAAAGAAGGTTTACGCTGGTACTCTCCCCAAATGTGACAAGTGTCAACGCCATCACAACCCTGGACCTTGCCTTACTCCATGTGCCAATTACATGATGTTTGGATAGCCATCACAATGCTGATACTCTCCCCAAATGTGGTGAACGAAGTGGAATCTGACTGAGCATCATATCATGTATCAAAACAAAAAAAAAACATAAAGAAGGGATGCTATGCCTTTCTAGCACATATAACCGAGAAGAATTCGAATGAGAAACAACTTGAAGATATACCAATTGTTCGAGATTTCTCGGAAGTCTTTCCTGAAGACTTGCCTGGACTTCCACCTGCTCGTCAAGTTGAGTTCCAGATTGATTTGGTGCCAGGAGCAGCACTAGTGGCGCGGGCGCCTTACAAATTAGCTCCATCTGAAATGCTAGAATTTTCTAATCAGTTGCAAGAACTTTTAGACAAGGGATTTATTCAACCAAGTTCCTCGCCTTGGGAAGCTCCGGTATTATTCGTCAAAAAGAAATATGGATCGTTTAGAATGTGTATAGATTACCGTGAGCTGAACAAATTAATGTTGAAGAACCGTTATCCGCTCCTGAGGATCGATGATTTGTTAGATCAGTTGCAAGGTTCTACTTTGTATTTGAATATTGACCTAAGATCAGGTTACCACCAGCTTAGAGTTCGAGAAGAAGATATCCCAAAAATGGCTTTTAGGACTCATTATGGTCATTACGAGTTCCAAGTGATGTCATTTGGATTAACAAATGCACCGGCGGTATTTATGGAGTTCATGAATCGGGTGTGCAAGCCGTATTTGGACAAATTTGTAATTGTGTTCATAGACGACATTTTGATCTACTATAAAAGCAAAGAAGAGCACGAAGAACATCTCAAGACAATCCTGGATTTGCTCATGAGCAGCTATCGTGACGCCAAATTTTCGAAGTGTGACTTTTGGATTCGGAAATTACAATTTCTTGGGCATGTGATTGATAGCCAAGGATTACATGTTGATCCTGCTAAGATCGAGGCTATCAAGGATTGGGAAACACGACACCCACCAAGATTCTTCAATTCTTAGGTCTCACGGTACTACAAAAGGTTTATCGAGGGCTTCTCTAAGATAGCGAAGCCTTTGACCAAACTAACAGAAGAATCGAAGTATGAATGGTAAGACAAACAAGAATCAACTTTTAGGTTGTTGAAGAAGCTTTGTAGTGCACCACTGACCCTACGAAGGGATGGATAATTTTGTAGTATATTGTGATGCTTCACACAAAGGACTTGGATTTGTACTTATGCAGAAGGACAAAGTTATAGCCTAGCGCTTAGCGATAACTCAAGGTTCATGAAAATTATTACACCACTCATGACTTGAGTTTGGGCGGTGGTTTGCACTCAAGATTTGGAGGCATTATCTCTATGGTACTAAGTGTACAAATACGAGACCACAAAAGTCTCCCGACATATTCTAGATCGAAGAAGCTTAATATGAGACAACATCGATGGTTGGAGTTACTTAGCGATTACGATTGTGAGATGCGCAAATTGCACCACGGGGGAAGGAAAACATAGTAGCTGATGTTACACCCATATCCCAGAAATACCAATAGGTCCCACCGTGATGGAATATGGTCTAAGGACTTTACGGGATTGACTAGTCAACCCGATATAAAACTAATAATTAACAAATGTTATGTTATAGTTATAGAGAGGAGGGGGACCTAAGTTGCCACATTCTAAACTTAATATAAAGTGACTTGTGGCCAAAATAGAAAGAATGGGACTTGAGGGACCATTTGTGTCAAATGGCCTAAGACACAAACTACAAGTGTCTGGATAATTCTACTATCTTCATTCATTTTCCAGAAATAAAATGTGTAAGTGTGTATTATTGTCGAGTAAGAAAAATGAAGGAAGGGAAAATATGGGTCGTCTTGTAGGCCAATTGGTGATGAATTAAGGGTGTTTACCCTCATGTGAAATCATAGAGAAGATCCTTGCAAGGTGGGTAATCCTTAATTGTGTTTAATTGTAAATTTAAGAGTTAGAGTTCTTGTACCCAAATTGGGTGGTTTTGGGTAATTATGGTTTTAAGATCAAATTGAAGTGTTATAGTGTTATTAGGTTAAGTCCCTTTGATTGAATTGAAGTAAAATGGGTAAATTGAATATGATCATGTTATGATCAATTGATTAATTAAAAAGAGTTATAGTAATCTTAGGGGTAATTTATTATGGGTAAAAGTTGAGAAATATATGGGTTGGATCATCACATAATCAATATATAATTATATGATGTATTAGAGGATGTTTATGTAAGCCAATTGGTTGTGTAAACCATGGCTATAGTTTATTGTTTATGTTTTAAATGCATTTTTATATTATGTTTAAGGATGTTAACTTGGATGATGGTGATTGATTATGGCTAATGAAAGATATGAAAGATGATGGTAATTGTGTATGGCGTAGCATGGATTACTAAGGTAAGTAATCCGGTTACTACATGCTTAATATGGAAATTATTATATGATGTGTTTATGATTGTTACAGTAAATATTGGTTATAGTTAAGTAAAGGAATTATTGGACCTATATGGGTATTTGATGATGGTTATAGAGTTAATTGCCTAATGAAGTATTAAGGTATGTGTTATTTCCTATGCTAATTGTGCATCGTTTGTGTGTTAGCAATGCTTATGTGAATTATATGATGATAGAAGCATTACCATGTTTTAGCCAATTACTTACTAAGCATTATCGCTTACATGTTATAGTCATCAATGTTCTTGTAGGTTCATGTGTTTGAAGTATCATGGCTTGGATTCGGATCATTGATTGGCTATGTGGATGATTGTAAGTGAAAGAAACAGGAGCTAGGTAGATACCGAGCTCCATGAGAATTTGTGCCCCCGTTGATTTGTAAATATTTATAAAAGAATTGTCATATGTCAAAACGTTGGTTTTAATGGTTATAGTTGTTATGGTATTGAATTGAGAAGTTTTGTTATTGTTGGGTTCTAAAGAGTCGGGTTTGTATGTCATAGTTGGTCCCAAAAAGGGTGTTTGGTTTATGAGTAATCTTACCCATTTTGAGGTTAAACGGGTCAAGTGATCTTTTTGTATATTAAAGTATGCTTGTCATAGATTATATGACATTTTGTTAAAGTCGTATTGGTCAAATGAACAATTGAGTCAAAATAGATTGATTTGGTATTGTTCAGTTTTGTTGTCAATTATGCAGTCGATGACGACGGCGTCATAAAGCTGGGTGGCGACATCAAACCGGTTCGCGATGGCGTCGGGTTTAAACCTTCTCAAACCGTCCGCGTGTTAAATCCGAAATGTTTTTGAGTTACGGTTAAAAGGGTGGCGTCGTAGCTTATAGGATGGCGGCGTCCGTATGTGATGCACCTTTGAAATAACATTTTGTTATAGTCTAGTCTATTGTTTTAAAAAGTATTTGAGTATATGTTATAATAAGAATTGTCAAAGGTCAAATGTTATAGTTTTTGTCGTATATTGAAGTGTCTAGTGAGAAAAAGTTATATTCAAACGTTTCCGCGTCAAAGTTTTCAAAATCGAGTAAATTCCGGTCACCGGGAAATGGGGGCGTAACAAATTGGTATTAGAGCTTCGGTTTAAGTGAATTAGGTTTCCACTATAGGTTGCCTAGTCTTAAACCACTCTTAGTTGCGAAATTAAGTAAGCGAAAATGTATGCGTTTGTTATAGAATGAATTATGAATTTGTGCTAAGTGAAAATGTTTTATATGTTATAGTGTTATTGTGTAATTGATGTTGGTCCATAGCGGACCATATGTGTATAGGTGAATAGATCACCATGAATGTTTTCCGATTGTGTAGTTATGTGTATATAATTGGTTTGATATATGTGATGAGAGTCCACGATGGACTAAATGTGTTAAGTTATAGAACCGACACTTTGGTAGTGCGCTGAATATATCTATATATGTGTAAATTGTGTAATGTTATAGTATTGATGCGATAGATAATTATAATCCGTTCACCATGGATGGTGATGGTGGGTGTGATGTAATTGTGTGCCTATTTGTTATAGAAATTATAATGAGACCTAAATGGATGAGTCAAGGTGTGAATGCCTATAGAAGGTATGATTTGAAATTATAATAATTAAAGTTAAAATTAAGAATAAGATGAGGAATGACTCGTGTTGTGTTAATGACCAACCTATGGTCTTGTTACGTGAATGGCTAATGGATAGCCAATATGGTGGTATTAGAGATGGGATAATTGTAAGTCGTAGAACGTAATAGGTAAGCATAAATGTTAATTGATAATAAATGTGTTATAGTTGGTGACCTATGTAGGGTCTAAATGCGGAATAAAATGGTAAAGCCAAGTGCTAATTAACGAAAAAGCAATAAGCTGAAATATACTAAAGAGATTGTGGTGGATTGTGATACAATATAAACATGATGAGGTTGTGATAGTGTTATAGAACGTGTATGAATAATAATTGAAGGATAATGAATGTGTTTTGGAATAAACCTATAAAAGGTTTACTTGTGGATAAAGTCAAATAGACTAAAAATGGTAAAAGTAAGAATGTGAAAATAGTCAACGAGGGTTGACGGATCAATGAGAAAATGAAATGATTAACACATAGTAAATGTGTAAATATGGAAAGTGAGCTCATAAGCCCTATAAATTTGTATTGGTTAAATGGAAATGATAAAATTGTGTGTATGCTAAATTAATAATAGCTTGCATCCTATATGTTGTTATAGTGTGATGTTACAGGCCACTCGAAAGATGTTACAGTTATTGTTACAAAATCCTATGGGATATATAATAGTAATCCTTACGGATATGTTATAGTGAATCCTACGGGATGTGTTATAGTACGAGTTGGCAAGAGAAAGTTAGAGAAGTCCTTCAGGATAAATTAAATCGCCTTCACCGGCAAGATTGCCTATATCCTCGGCATATGAGATCGCTCCTTCGGGAATTGTGATAGTAAAAAGGATCCAATGCTAAGAAATGAAAATTTTGGAAAGTTAAAGTGTTACATAAATTAGTGTTATGTCGGAAGTGTATATGTAGGATGGTTTATAATTTCTTTATTTAAGTGGATTGAGACGCCTTTTCATATAAGTAAAGAAATTATGAGTCACCGAACTACGAGTTTATATTTCTTGATTTACATTGTTTAACGCCTCCATGTAAATAAAGAAGTATAAATGAGTAGGCTTATGTGTTTCCGACATAGCATGAGTGGGGTAGTGGAGTAGAAATTAAAGGTCCTAAACTAGTTAGACGTCATAAAGAAATAAGATAAAGGAATGGGAGTTTTGTGCCTAAATAAATAATTATGTAAAACTTATGTTATAGGAAATTGAAACCTAAGTAAAATAAATGAAATCATTATTGATGATGTGATGTATTGTGTAAATGATCGTGGAGATCATAAATTGTATGGATTTAAAAACTTGAATGAGTTATAGAATGCCTTGGGGCATGTGGAATGGAATATTGCACATAAGAAAATGAGAATAAAGAATAAATACAAAATGAAATAAATGTGAAATGAAATAAATGGAAATAATGGACTGTGAATATAAGGAATGTTATGGTAATAAATTGATTATGGGAATATTTGATTTTGCTAAATTATGTCTCGGATGACATAATGAGGTGTTTTGGTTGTAGAAATTTTATAGAGAAGTAAAATGCGTTTGGAGATTGGTTATGTTATAGTAGGCCTTGAATTGCGAGATTAAGGAAATCTTCACAACAAACTGATTAAATGATTGTTTATGTGACATGGTGTAAGTTGGGATTAAGTGTTAGATGGTTAATAGACGAGAGATTGGGGACGAAATCTAAATAAGGGAGTAGAATTGACCCATATCCCCGAAATACCAATAGGTCCCACCTTGATGTAATATGGTCTAGGACTTTACTGGATTGACTAGTCAACCCGATAGTCAAACTAATAGTAAACAAATGTTATGTTATAGTTATAGAAATGAGGGGGACCTAAGTTGCCAAATTGTAAACTTAATATAAAGTGTCTTGTGGCCAAAATAGAAAGAATGGGACTTTGAGGGACCATTTTTGTCAAATGGCCTAAGACACCAACTACAAGTGTCTTGATAATTCTACTATCTTCATTCATTTTCTAGAAATAAAATGTGTAAGTGTGTGTGTCGAAAAGAAAAATGGAGGGAAAATATGGGTTGGTCTTTAGGTACAATGGTGATGAATTAAGGGTGTTTACTCTAATGTGAAGTCATAGAGAAGATCCTTGCAAGTTGAGTAATCCTTAATTGTATTTAATTCTAAATTTAAGAGTTAGGGTTCTTGTGCCCAAATTGGGGGGTTTTGGGTAATTATGGTTTTAAGATCAAATTGAAGTGTTATAGTGTTATTGGGTGAAGTCCCTTTGATTGAATTGAAGTAAAATGGGTAAATTGAATATGATCATGTTATGATAAATTGATTAATTAAAAAGAGTTAAGTAATCTTTGAGGTAATTTATTATGGGTAAAAGTTGAGAAATATATGAGTTGGATCATCACATAATCAATATATAATTATATGATGTATTAGAAGATGTTTATGTGAGCCAATTAGTTGTGTAAACCATAGCTATAGTTTATTGTTTATGTTTTAAATGCATTTTTATATTATGTTTAAGGATGTTAACTTGGATGATGGTGATTGATTATGGCTAATGAAAGATATGAAAGATGATGGTAATTGTGTATGGCTTAGCATGGATTGCTAAGGTAATTAATCCAGTTACTACATTCTTAATATGGAAATTATTATATGACGTGTTTATGATTGTTACAGTAAAGATTGGTTATAGTTAAGTAAAGGAATTATTGGACCTATATGGGAATTTGATGATGGTTATAAAGTTAATTGCCTAGTGAAGTATTAAGCTATGTGTTCTTGCCCTATGTGCTAATTGTGCTATGTTTTGTGTGTTAGCAATGCTTATGTGAATTATATGATGATAGAAGCATTACCATGTTTTAGCCGATTAGTTACTAAGCATTATCGCTTACATGTTATAGTCGTCAATGTTCTTGTAGGTTCATGTGTTTGAAGTATCATGGCTTGGATTCGGATCATTGATTGGCTATGTGGATGATTGTAAGTGAAAGAAATAGGAGCTAGGTAGATACCGAGCTCCATGAAAATTTGTGCCCTCGTTGATTTGTAAATATTTATAAAAGAATTGTCGTATGTCAAAATGTTGGTTTTAATGGTTATAGTTGTTATGGTATTGAATTGAGAAGTTTTGTTATAGTTGGGTTCTAAAGAGTCAGTTTGTATGTCATAGTTGGTCCCAAAAAGGGTGTTTGGTTTATGAGTAATCATACCCATTTTGAGGTTAAACGGGTCAAGTGATCTTTTTGTATATTAAGGTATGCTTGTCATAGATTATATGACATTTTTTTAAAGTCGTAAGGGTCAAATGAACAATTGAGTCAAAATGGATTGATTTGGTATTGTGCGCTTTGTTGTCAATTATGTGTCCGATGACCTGACGGCATCACGAAATTGTGGTGACGACGTCAAACTTTACGACGGCGCCGGGTTTAAAACCCTCAACCGTCAGCGTTAAATCTTAAATGTGTTTTGAGTTACAAGAAAGGGTGACGGCGTCACAGCTTATAGGACTAACGACGCCGCCCCCATTGTACCTTTGAAATAACATTTTGTTATAGTCTGGTGCTATTGTTTTAAAAAGTATTTGAGTATATGTTATAATAATAATTGTCAAAGGTCAAATGTTATTGTTTTTGTCGTATATTGAAGTGTCTAGTGAGAAAAAGTTATAGTCCGAGGTTTCAGCCAAAGTTTTCAAAATCGAGTAAATTCCCAAACCGGAAATGGGGGCGTAACGGTGTGACGCCATTAGTTTAAGGAATGGTTAAGCCACTACGAGTTGGAGCATTGGTTATGACCATAAATTCAAATCTCCCCACGCAGATTGCCCAAGCTGAGGCAGTTAAAGAAGAAAATGTCAAGAATAAGAACCTTTATGGCATGATTCGAAAAGAGTTCAAGACACGCCTGATCAATTCTATGCTTCAAGGGTAGAAGTTGGCTACCACATTATGGTGGCTTACGGATTTGATCGCGCATGAATTACACAAGTCGGTACTCCATCCACCTGTGTCCGATAAGATGTATCGTGATCTCAAAAGCTATATTCGTGGGTAAACATGAAGGTTGTCATCGCCAACTATGTCAGCAAGTGTTTAACATGCTCAAAGGTTAAGGCCGAGTATCAGAAACCATCGGGTCTACTTCAACAACTAGATATCCTCGCGGGAAGTGGTAGCTTACCATGGATTTTATCACCAAAGTTCCTAAAACGTCAAGTGGACACCATACGATTTGGGTGATCGCTGATCGCCTCACCAAATCTCGCCACTTTTGCCAATCAAAGAACCGGCGTGATAGATAAGTTAACCGAATTTACATCAAGGAGGTAGTCTCAAGGCATGGCGCATCGTCTCATTATTTTCACCGAGATAGTCGATTTAATTTCAAGATTTTGGAAATCACCGCAAGATGCTTTTGGAACCCGCTTAGATATGAGTGACTTATCATCCTCGTGACTGGGAGCAGAGTGAGAACTATATAGACATTAGAAGATATTCTTAGAGCTCGTAATTGACATTGGAAATGGTGGGATAACCATTTGCCATTGGTTGAATTCCTCCTAACAACAGTTTCCACACTAGCGTAAAAGATTGCTCCATTTGAGGTAATCAGATGGTCGAAAGTGTCAATCACTGTTTGTTGGGCTAAGGTCGAGACGCCTAACTCATCGGTCCAAAGATTGTCCACGAGACAACCGAGAAGATTATTCGATTTGAAATAGACTACAAGCAGCCAAAGACCGAGAAAAGTTACTGACGTGAGGCATAAACCCTTGGAGTTTCAAGTTGGGAAGTGGTTATGTTGAAAGTCTGCCATGGAAGAAGTGTGATACTATTTGGAAAATGTGGTAAGTTAAACCTAAGTTATATTGGGCCATTTAGGATTCTCGGCTAGAGCCAGCCTCGTGCTGGTTTACCGGTTGAACTCTCGCCAACTCGAAGGTGCACAATACATTCCATGTTTCCAATCTCAAGAAGTGCCAATCTGATGAGTCACTCATTATACCTTTAGAAGAAATTCAACTCGATGACAAACTCAATTTTGTGAAAGAACCAGTGGAAATCATGGATCGTAATGTCAAGTGATTAAAAAAAATCCGAATTCCCATCGTCGACCCAAGTTCACTTGGGAACGAGAAGACCAGATTCGCCATAAGTATCCACACCTTTTATCTGACACCACCTTATCGGCCAACACGGACTGCATCTTGCGGACAAGATTCCTTTTAAGGGTGGTATATTGTGACAACCGGTAATCTTTCAGACTATTATTTTAATAGCATTATTGTTTCTTTCTGTTAGAAAAATGAGAATTATTTATTTTACAGGACTTAATTGTCAAAACTACTGAAATCTTGTGTTTCGTGCATGATTTTACATTAAACTAAACCTATGAACTCACTAACATTATGTTGACTTTTAGCATGTATTTTCTCAGGTGCTTAGCTTGCTTGATTGCACTTCATGGAGTCTTTTCTTTTGGTCGTTGTTGGCGACTACTTTCACAAAGATTTCCTGCATTTAATACATTCGTTTGATTGCACTAAACTTATTTCTTTGCTGGG
>OU343223.1:20594157-20650885 GCA_910596185.1 Chrysanthemum makinoi | reverse complement strand
CCGTTGTTGATGCTCAGGATGACATGGATGTGTTATGTGATCAGCTGGTATCTGCCCGAGAGTGCATTGACAATACATAAAATGAGATCGAGAACCTAGTGGTTGGACGTGTAGCTTTAGAGAAGGTTTTTGATATGATGGGTACACAGTTACAGGAGACTCGAGGGATTGTTACCTATCTAGGTGAGAGGCATGAGACTAAGAGTCAGGAGACATGAGAGATTAGGGATCGTATTGAGACGATGCACGAGGAGATAGAACAACATGCTGATGATATTGTTTTAGCCCGTACTCGCATTGCTACCCTGGAGGCATTATGGTAGAGGATGCTCAGACTAGAGAGAGAGAGAGAGAGGGATCAAACTGTGGCCAGCTTGACAGAGATGATTCGCCAGATGTAGCACCGTTTGGGAGGTGCGCCTGGTAGTTCTTAGACCAGGATGTTATCATTTATAGTTTTATCTTATCTAGCCACGGGATGTGTGTCCATAATAATGACGCTTGTAGTATCTTTTGATGTATGACAATTTGGGACAAGTTATTATTCGGACATGTGGTTGATTATGCTATGTATTGATATCGGTCTATGATAGCCGAAATTTTCCATTTGTCGTTCATGTGTGTTGTGATTGTATATATACATGTTGTGACTATATTTGTGATTGTGGTGATTTATTCTTATTGTGAGCCATACCTATCATGCCGTACTCTTATCGTAATTTATTCTATCTCATCATGGTTGATTTATTCTTGTCTTGATGCATGTCATGGTTGTATATTCTTTTGATGACCTTTGTTACTTATGGATTCTCATTATTGTTATTTCTTGTGAATAGAAGAACAATGCCACCAAAGAAAGAAAGCATTAGCGCAACTGCTATTAACCGACTCATCGCTGATCAGTTCTTGAATGAGTCGGCTGCAGCCTATAGTGACTACTGAGACCAGCCTTGCTGGTATTGGGTTTAATGAGACAAGTGGAACTGCTGTCCGAGTGGAGCCCACGACTCTTGGGTGTACCTACAAGGAACTTATGCGATGCAAGCCCCAACACTTTATTGGTGAAGAAGGAGTTGTCGGCTTAGTCCGATGGTTTGAGAAGCTGGAATCCACTTTCCGCATGTGTAATTGTGCGGAGGATAGTAAGGTAAAGTTTGATATAGGCACATTCTTTGGATGGTGCCTTGTCATGGTCGAATGCTTATACACAGACAATGGGACTTGATCTTTGCACTAGGGATACCTTGGGTTGAATTCAAGGAAATGTTGACAGTGGAATACCGTCCCAGAAACGAGGTTCAAAATAGAGGTTGGATTATGGAATTTGGTTGTAAAAGGGGTTGACATTGCTACTTATACCAGACGTTATCATGGCGGAACCCTTTGCCCAGAAATGGTATTAACCACCCGCAAGAAGATTGAGAGGTACATCTGGGGACTTCCACCTAGTATCCAAGGAAATGTGACTTCCTTTAATCTAAGCACACTTGATCAAACTATTCGGATGGCACACAATTTGATGGACCAAGTTGTATGAGCTAGGGCTGCTAAGGATGCCAACAACAGTAACCGCACCAACAACAACAATAACCTTAATTGGAACAACAACAGTAACAACAAGAGGAAGTGGTATAACAACCAAGGAAGTAACACTGCACAACAACCTAATAAGAAACAAGAAGTTGTCAAGGCCTATGTTGTTGGCCTAACTGAAAAGAAGGTTTACGCTGGTACTCTCCCCAAATGTGACAAGTGTCAACGCCATCACAACCATGGACCTTGCCCTACTCCATGTGCCAATTACATGATGTTTGGATAGCCATCACAATGCTGATACTCTCCCCAAATGTGGTGAACGAAGTGGAATCTGACTGAGCATCATATCATGTATCAAAACAAAAAAAACATAAAGAAGGGATGCTATGCCTTTCTAGCACATATAACCGAGAAGAATTCGAATGAGAAACGACTTGAAGATATACCAATTGTTCGAGATTTCTCAGAAGTCTTTCCTGAAGACTTGCCTGGACTTCCACCTGCTCGTCAAGTTGAGTTCCAGATTGATTTCCTGAAGACTTGCCTGGACTTCCGCCTTACAATTTGTTCATAGACGACATTTTGATCTACTATAAAAGCAAAGAAGAGCACGAAGAACATCTCAAGACAATCCTGGATTTGCTCATGAACGAGAAACTGTACGCCAAATTTTCGAAGTGTGACTTTTGGATTCGGAAATTACAATTTCTTGGGCATGTGATTGATAGCCAAGGATTACATGTTGATCCTGCTAAGATCGAGGCTATCAAGGATTGGGAAACACGACACCCACCAAGATTCTTCAATTCTTAGGTCTCGCCGGGTACTACAAAAGGTTTATCGAGGGCTTCTCTAAGATAGCGAAGCCTTTGACCAAACTAACATAGAAGAATCAGAAGTATGAATGGTAAGACAAACAAGAATCAACTTTTCAGTTGTTGAAGAAGCTTTGTAGTGCACCAATTCTGACCCTACCTGAAGGGATGGATAATTTTGTAGTATATTGCGATGCTTCACACAAAGGACTTGGATTTGTACTTATGCAGAAGGACAAAGTTATAGCTTACGCTTCGCGATAACTCAAGGTTCATGAAAATAATTACACCACTCATGACTTGGAGTTTGGAGCGGTCGTGTTTGCACTCAAGATTTGGAGGCATTATCTCTATGGTACTAAGTGTACAGTGTACATAGACCACAAAAGTCTCCAGCATATTCTAGATCAGAAGAAGCTTAATATGAGACAACATCGATGGTTGGAGTTACTTAGCGATTACGATTGTGAGATGCGCTGATCGGGGATGGCAAACATAGTAGCTGATGTTACACCCATATCCCAGAAATACCAATAGGTCCCACCGTGATGGAATATGGTCTAAGGACTTTACGGGATTGACTAGTCAACCCGATATAAAACTAATAATTAACAAATGTTATGTTATAGTTATAGAGAGGAGGGGGACCTAAGTTGCCACATTCTAAACTTAATATAAAGTGACTTGTGGCCAAAATAGAAAGAATGGAACTTGAGGGACCATTTGTGTCAAATGGCCTAAGACACAAACTACAAGTGTCTAGATAATTCTACTATCTTCATTCATTTTCCAGAAATAAAATGTGTAAGTGTGTGTGTTGAGTAAGAAAAATGAAGGGAAAAATATGGGCTGGTCTTGTAGGCCAATTGGTGATGAATTAAGGGTGTTTACCCTCATGTGAAATCATAGAGAAGATCCTTGAAAGGTGGGTCATCCTTAATTGTGTTTAATTGTAAATTTAAGAGTTAGAGTTCTTGTACCCAAATTGGGTGGTTTTGGGTAATTATGGTTTTAAGATCAAATTGAAGTGTTATAGTGTTATTAGGTTAAGTCCCTTTGATTGAATTGAAGTAAAATGGGTAAATTGAATATGATCATGTTATGATCAATTGATTAATTAAAAAGAGTTATAGTAATCTTAGGGGTAATTTATTATGGGTAAAAGTTGAGAAATATATGGGTTGGATCATCACATAATCAATATATAATTATATGATGTATTAGAGGATGTTTATGTAATCCAATTGGTTGTGTAAACCATGGCTATAGTTTATTGTTTATGTTTTAAATACTTTTTTATATTATGTTTAAGGATGTTAACTTGGATGATGGTGATTGATTATGGCTAATGAAAGATATGAAAGATGATGGTAATTGTGTATGGCGTAGCATGGATTACTAAGGCAAGTAATCCGGTTACTACATGCTTAATATGGAAATTATTATATGATGTGTTATGATTGTTACAGTAAATATTGGTTATAGTTAAGTAAAGGAATTATTGGACCTATATGGGCATTTGATGATGGTTATAGAGTTAATTGCCTAATGAAGTATTAAGGTATGTGTTATTTCCCTATGTGCTAATTGTGCTATCGTTTGTGTGTTAGCAATGCTTATGTGAATTATATGATGATAGAAGCATTACCATGTTTTAGCCAATTACTTACTAAGCATTATCACTTACATGTTATAGTCATCAATGTTCTTGTAGGTTCATGTGTTTGAAGTATCATGGCTTGGATTCGGATCATTGATTGGCTATGTGGATGATTGTAAGTGAAAGAAATAGGAGCTAGGTAGATACCGAGCTCCATGAGAATTTGTGCCCCTGTTGATTTGTAAATATTTATAAAAGAATTGTCATATGTCAAAATGTTGGTTTTAATGGTTATAGTTGTTATGGTATAAAATTGAGAAGTTTTGTTATAGTTGGGTTCTAAAGAGTCAGTTTGTATGTCATAGTTGGTCCCAAAAAGGGTGTTTGGTTTATGAGTAATCTTACCCATTTTGAGGTTAAACGGGTCAAGTGATCTTTTTGTATATTAAAGTATGCTTGTCATAGATTATATGACATTTTGTTAAAGTCGTATTGGTCAAATGAACAATTGAGTCAAAATAGATTGATTTGGTATTGTTCAGTTTTGTTGTCAATTATGCAGGTCTGATGACCTGACGGCGTCACAAAACTGTGGGTGACGACATCAAACCCGGTTGCAATGGCGTCGGGTTTAAAACCTTCTGAACCGTCGCGTGTTAAACCTGAAATGTGTTTTGAGTTACAGTTAAAGGGTGACGGCGTCGTAGCTTATAGGACGACGGCGTCAGCCCGTATTGCACCTTTGAAATAACATTTTGTTATAGTCTAGTCTATTGTTTTAAAAAGTATTTGAGTATATGTTATAATAACAATTGTCAAAGGTCAAATGTTATAGTTTTTGTCGTATATTGATGTGTCTAGTGAGAAAAAGTTATATTCAAACGTTTCCGCGTCAAAGTTTTCAAAATCGAGTAAATTCCGGTCACCGGGAAATGGGGGCGTAACAAATTGGTATTAGAGCTTCGGTTTAAGTGAATTAGGTTTCCACTATAGGTTGCCTAGTCTTAAACCACTCTTAGTTGCGAAATTAAGTAAGCGGAAATGTATGCGTTTGTTATAGAATGAATTATGAATTTGTGCTAAGTGAAAATGTTTTATATGTTATAGTGTTATTGTGTAATTGATGTTGGTCCATAGCGGACCATATGTGTATAGGTGAATAGATCACCATGAATGTTTTCCGATTGTGTAGTTATGTGTATATAATTGGTTTGATATATGTGATGAGAGTCCCTGACGGACTAAATGTGTTAAGTTATAGAACACCGTACACTTTGGTAGTGTCAGTGAATATATCTATATATGATTGTGTAAATTGTACGTTATAGTATTGATGCGATAGATAATTATAATCCGTTCACCATGGATGGTGACGGTGGGTGTGATGTAATTGTGTGCCTATTTGTTATAGAAATTATAATGAGACCTAAATGGATGAGTCAAGGTGTGAATGCCTATAGAAGGTATGATTTGAAATTATAATAATTAAATTTAAAATTAAGAATAAGATGAGGAATGACTCGTGTTGTGTTAATGACCAACCTATGGTCTAGTTACGTGAATGGCTAATGGATAGCCAATATGGTGGTATTAGAGATGGGATAATTGTAAGTCGTAGAACGTAATAGGTAAGCATAAATGTTAATTGATAATAAATGTGTTATAGTTGGTGACCTATGTAGGGTCTAAATGCGGAATAAAATGGTAAAGCCAAGTGCTAATTAACGAAAAAGCAATAAGCTGAAATATACGAAAGAGATTGTGGTGGATTGTGATACAATATAAACATGATGAGGTTGTGATAGTGTTATAGAACGTGTATGAATAATAATTGAAGGATAATGAATGTGTTTTGGAATAAACCTATAAAAGGTTTACTTGTGGATAAAGTCAAATAGACTAAAAATGGTAAAAGTAAGAATGTGAAAATAGTCAACGAGGGTTGATGGATCAATGAGAAAATGAAATGATTAAACACATAGTAAATGTGTAAATATGAAAAGTGAGCTCATAAGCCCTATAAATTTGTATTGGTTAAATGGAAATGATAAAATTGTGTGTATGCTAAATTAATAATAGCTTGCATCCTATATGTTTTTATAGTGTGATGTTACAGGCCACTCGAAAGATGTTACTGTTATTGTTACAAAATCCTATGGGATATATAATAGTAATCCTTACGGATATGTTATAGTGAATCCTACGGGATGTGTTATAGTACGAGTTGGCAAGAGAAAGTTAGAGAAGTCCTTCAGGATAAATTAAATCGCCTTCACCGGCAAGATTGCCTATATCCTCGGCATATGAGATCGCTCCTTCGGGAATTGTGATAGTAAAAAGGATCCAATGCTAAGAAATGAAAATTTTGGAAAGTTAAAGTGTGTTACAGATATGTATTAGTGTTATGTCGGAAGTGTATATGTAGGATGGTTTATAATTTCTTTATTTAAGTGGATTGAGACGCCTTTTCATATAAGTAAAGAAATTATGAGTCACCGAACTACGAGTTTATATTTCTTGATTTACATTGTTTAGAACGCCTCTCCATGTAAATGAAGAAGTATAAATGAGTAGGCTTATGTGTTTCCGACATAGCATGAGTGGGGTAGTGGAGTAGAAATTAAAGATCCTAAACTAGTTAGACGTCATAAAGAAATAAGATAAAGGGAATGGGAGTTTCGTGTCAGACCCTAAATAAGGGTCGTTATGTAAAACTTATGTTATAGGAAATTGAAACCTAAGTAAAATAAATGAAATCATTATTGATGATGTGATGTATTGTGTAAATGATCGTGGAGATCATAAATTGTATGAATTTAAAAACTTGAATGAGTTATAGAATGCCTTGGGGGCATGTGGTAATTTGAATAAGACCATTGCGGTCATAAGAATTGTGAAAATTTATGAGAATGTTATAGCAATAACAACACGTTATAGTAATGAAATTAATAAATTATGAAATAATTATGGTGAAATGTGAAAGGGGTTGGTTAAATTTGACTTATATAAAGCCAAAATAATATGACAGTGATTATATACGTGAATGTTATGGTAATAAATTGATTATGGGAATATTTGATTTTGATAAATTATGTCTCGGATGACATAATGAGGTGTTTTGGTTATAGAAACTTTATAGAGAAGTAAAATGCGTTTAGAGATTGTTTATGTTATAGTGGGCCTTGAATTGCGAGATTAAGGAAATCTTCACAACAAACTGATTAAATGATTGTTTATGTGACATGGTGTAAGTTGGGATTAAGTGTTAGATGGCAATAGACGAGAGATTTCGGGGACGAAATCTAAATAAGGGGTAGAATTGTTACACCCCTATCCCCGAAATACCAATAGGTCCCACCTTGATGTAATATGGTCTAAGGACTTTACGGGATTGACTAGTCAACCCGATAGTCAAACTAATAGTAAACAAATGTTATGTTATAGTTATAGAAATGAGGGGGACCTAAGTTGCCACATTGTAAACTTAATATAAAGTGTCTTGTGGCCAAAATAGAAAGAATGGGACTTTGAGGGACCATTTTTGTCAAATGGCCTAAGACACCAACTACAAGTGTCTTGATAATTCTACTATCTTCATTCATTTTCTAGAAATAAAATGTGTAAGTGTGTGTGTCGAGTAAGAAAAATGGAGGGAAAATATGGGTTGGTCTTGTAGGCCAATTGGTGATGAATTAAGGGTGTTTACTCTAATGTGAAGTCATAGAGAAGATCCTTGCAAGTTGAGTAATCCTTAATTGTGTTTAATTATAAATTTAATAGTTAGGGTTCTTGTGCCCAAATTGGGGGTTTTGGGTAATTATGGTTTTAAGATCAAATTGAAGTGTTATAGTTTTATTGGGTGAAGTCCCTTTGATTGAATTGACGTAAAATGGGTAAATTGAATATGATCATGTTATGATAAATTGATTAATTAAAAAGAGTTAAGTAATCTTTGAGGTAATTTATTATGGGTAAAAGTTGAGAAATATTGTCACACCCCCAATTTACCTGTTTTGCAGCGGAATGGAATTCCTGGGGCATTGACTGTCATAGCACCACATCACAGTTATATTGAACGACCTAAAGTGTCGCTTTTAAAAACACATCGTTGGATATTTCATAAAAACATAATCAGAGTACAACATCGGTCCCAAAAGGTTTAACAAGTTTAAGGAAATACAAATATGTTACAAATCCAAACGATGTTTTGAAATAAAGAGCCATAATGTACATAATATAAGTCGACGCCGCGACTCAAAATATAGGTCCCTAAACCATGTCATGATGATAATGCCTCGCCATTACTGAAAATACATTGCTTAAAACGGTCAACAATAATGTTGGTGAGAAATCATAGGTTTATGTAAATGTTTTATACGACTACACAAGTATCTAGCATGCATGACAATCCAATCACGTAAAAATAATGTTACAATTGCCTTAAGCCCATGACCCCGAAACTAGACTGATCAATTATGTATGCCCTCCACGAGTGTTTGCCGACAACTCAGTAATGAAATCAAATGAAATGCATCCGCTTTTCCTGGTTGGGATTCACCAACCCGGATGGAGGCGTCACCCTCGATAGATCTATCCACTCATCCTCGCTTCAAAGATTAACGGTTCATGGTTCAGGAAATGGGGACTTTCAAATTGGCAAATGAGGTAACTTAAGCAATGTAATGAATTTAACATACTTGGTATCGTACAAAAGAAAAATGTAGTGCAATGTATTCTCACCCGTGGGTTTGAAATAATCGAAAGCATGTAAAAACGGGGCTATGAAAACTCACTTGGATAAACTGGAATAACGGCAAAAGTGAGTACACCGAGGTTTAATGTAATGCGTCAACCGGGACCTATTATCAATGATATGATATGTCATGAGTTGCAATGTAATGATATGCATGCACTACGTATGTAATTTATACCATTTACGAGTTTTGAAAAAGATACTCGTCGTCGAAAAATACATTTTTGACGTCTCGACCAATCAAAATGACTTTACATGTTTTACGAAAAATGTCATCCTACACTGGTTTTAAAATGATTTTTGGTGAAATTACCACTTTTCGTCGCAAAACAATGTCGTCGGAAAAATCATGAAATTGCCAAAATGGCTCCGAAAAAACAATCGTAAAACAGTACACGTTGATCGTTAGAGAACGAAATCGACGGTTTTGGAAAGTTTGTATCCATATCTAAAAGTTTCAGTTCAGAAGTTTTCGTCCAAAAGGTCTCGAACACAAAGATAATAAGGGTTAAAGATGGTGGTTTTGGCTAATAGTGTGCAGAAAATTAGTTACGGCAAGTTTATGAAAAAGTGCATATCTTTGTCGCTTCAAATCCGTTTTCTACGTTTAATATGTCCTTAGCTTCGTATTGAAGTAAACTAATATATTTTTGACAAGTCGAAATAATTTGTGAAGCTTAAGGCTCGTTTTGACCCGAACAAACTAAAAACATGTTGCTGAAATTTCAGAAAATAATATTTTTCGTCGTCAAACTTGTAAAATCCATAACTTCTTCGTTATAAGTCCGTTTTTATCCGTTCAAGCGCCCACGGATTCGTTTTAAAGTATATTTTCTAAAAATCAAGGCCAAAAAGTCGTGCCTACTGTCGGATTTTCCAGAAAAATGAAACAAGGACAGAACATAATATATAGTTATCGAAAATAGTTTTTCTCGGACAAAACCTATTCTAATCCCTTCAAATCAACTCCAAAACTAATCTAATCCTACCATACACCTTCTTAGGGTGTCATGGGTTCCTAATCACCATCAAGACCAACCAAAACCATGGGAATAATTATAGGATGACCATAAGTATAATATAACTCTAAAAATCATGACATAAATGGTATAAATCACAATACTTGCATAAAAGCTCCAAAAATGATAAGAAACATATGAAATGAAAGAGGAAACATAAAAATGACAAGAATATGCTTACTAGTGCAAGTGAAGAGGTGTAGGTAACAAAGGATTAGCCTAAATATCCTTGGTTTTTATTAGGTCAAAATAGAATGTAATGATATAATAAAAATTGTAAAAATAATTTCCTTGTGGAAATTCGGGTGATAAAATAATTATCGAGTGGTTTTAAGGAAAACAGCGTAATAATTAACTTTTAACGATTAATATACCAAATGAATTTGAAACACTAGGAAAACTAAAAATATAGTTTTTATAAACTAAATGTGAGTTTAAAAATACCTCGGGATCATTTTTGAAAGTAACGGATTAAATGTAAAAATAAAAACTCACGCGATAAAAAAATTATTAAACATAAAAATCACGCGTATAAAGTGAAATGAAATGTCGTGAATGAATTTATGAGATGCACATGATGTCAATGAAATGTAGACTACTCATAGTCCATATGAAATGTACGTGATGTCATGATCATGAATTCGCCGCTAAACCTCCAAGGTTACGCGAATTTGAAACAAGTAAACCAAGTTTACTATAAATGTTGAAATAATGAGACATGAATCGTGTCGAGAAATAACCTGAAAGTACGGATTGTCACATTCGCCCATCCAAAAGGGAATTCAGTCCCTGAATTCAATCGTTGTTAGGTCTAACGGTGTCGGTGAAAAGATGAGGATACTTGCGTCGCATCTGGTCTTCCCGCTCCCAAGTAAACTCAGGACCTCGTCGAGAATTCCAACGAACTTTCACAATAGGAATACGACTCTGTTTCAACCGCTTGACCTCGCGGTCCATGATTTCTACAGGTTCTTCCACAAAATTGAGTTTGTCATCAAGCTGAATTTCGTCCAATGGAATAACGAGCGATTCGTCCGAAAGACACTTCTTCAAGTTTGAAACATGAAACGTGTTGTGCACATGACCGAGTTCGGTGGAAGATCAAGTTGATAAGCTACCGGACCAACTCTGCTCAAAATCTTGAATGGTCCAATGTATCTCGGGTTTAATTTCCACGCTTTCCAAACGCGTACCACGCCCTTCCACGGCGATACTTTCAACATAACTTTGTCTCCCACTTGAAATTCCAAATCCTTGCGTCTAACATCCGCATAACTTTTCTGTCGACTCCTTGCGCTTCGAGTCTATCACGAATTTGAACAATCTTTTCCGTGGTTTCCGTACCATTTCGGACCAGATAGGTTGTGCGTCCTCCTACCTCGGCCCAACAAACGGTGAACGGCACTTACGACCATACGATTGCCTCGAATGGTGCCATCTTTATATTGGTGTGATAACTATTGTTGTACGAGAATTCTATCAATGGCATATGGTTAGCCCAACCATTTCCAAAATCAATGACACATGCTCTAAGCATGTCTTCTAATGTTTGAATGGTCCTTTCACTTTGACCGTCGGTTTGTGGGTGATATGCTGTGCTCATCTCTAATCGGTTCGAATGAATCTTGCAATGAATTCCCAAAGTTTGAAGTGAATCGACTATCTCTGTCGGAAATGATAGAAATTGGTGCTCCGTGCCTCGAGACTATTTCCTTGACATAAAGTCTAGTGAGTTGCTCCATGGAATAAGTCTCTAATAGGTATGAAATGGGCTGACTTGGTAAGACGATCAACAATTACCCAAATAGCGTCGTAACCTCCCGATGTCTTAGGAAGTTTCAGTAACAAAGTCCATTGTATTGCGTTCCCATTTCCATTGAGGAATTTCCGGTTGTTGGAGTAAACCCGAAGGCTTCTGATATTCAACTTTTACCTTAGAGCAGGTAAGGCATTTGCTAACGTACGTGGCAATCTCCGCTTTCATGTTCGGCCACCAATAAAGCTTCTTAAGATCTTGATACATCTTATCCGATCCTGGATGAATAGAATACTTTGACTTATGCGACTCATGCATAATCAATTCTCGTATTCCGCCATACAATGGAATCCACATTCTATCCTTGAAACATAGTACTCCATCTGCTCTCTTGACAAAACCATTTGCGCTTTCGGGCATACCATAAAGCTTTTCACTTGGTCGATTTTCCTCCTTAAGTGCCTCGACTTGTGCTTCATGGATTTTCGACGGTAAAGGAGAAATAATCGTCATTCCCAATGAACGAACTCTTAAAGGTTTAGGCCTCTCTTTCCGACTAAGAGCATCAGCCACAACATTGGCTTTTCCCGGGTGATACTTGATTTCACAATCATAGTCGCTGAGTAACTCCAACCAACGACGTTGCCTCATATTAAGCTCCTTCTGATCAAGAATATATTGCAAACTCTTGTGGTCGGTAAACACGGTGCACTTTGTACCGTAGAGGTAGTGTCTCCAAATCTTGAGCGCAAAACTACGGCTCCTAACTCGAGATCATGAGTTGTGTAGTTCTTTTCATGAGTCTTAAGTTGTCGAGAAGCATACGCTATCACCTTCTCGTTTTGCATTAGAACAGCCCCAAGTCCTTTATGCGAAGCGTCACAATATACAACAAAGTTCTCAATGCCTTCGGGTAGTGCCAAAATCGGCGCACCGCAAAGCTTTTGCTTCAACAACCTAAAAGCAACTTCTTGTATCTTTCCCCATTCGTACTTCTTGTTTTTCTGTGTCAACTTGGTCAAAGGTCTCGCTATCTTCAAAAAACCTTCGATGAACCTTCGGTAATATCCTGCTAGTCCTAGAAATTGTCGAATTTCGGTAGGATTCGTTGGAGTAGCCCAATCTTTCACGGCTTCAATCTTTGCTGGATCAACTTGTAGTCCATGACTATCAATGACATGACCAAGAAATTGCACTTTGTGGTTCCAAAAATCACACTTCGAAAACTTGGCATACAACTTCTCATTCTTGAGTAGCCTTAAAATCGTCCTTAAATGCTCTTCATGCTCTTCTTTGCTCTTGGAGTAGATCAAGATGTCGTCGATGAACACTATAACAAACTTGTCCAAATACGGCTTACAAACTCTATTCATGAGATCCATGAATACCGCCGGTGCATTAGTCAATCCAAACGGCATCACTTGAAACTCGTAATGACCGTAACGTGTTCTAAACGCTGTTTTGAATATCCTCTTCCTAACTTCGAAGCTGATGATAACCCGACCGAAGATCAATCTTGGAATAAATACTAGAACCTTGCAACTGATCAAACAAGTCATCAATTCTGGGGAGTGGGTAACGATTCTTCACCGTTAACTTGTTCAATTCTCTATAATCTATGCACATTCGGAAGGATCCATCCTTCTTCTTCACAAACAAGACCGGTGCTCCCCAAGGAGAGGAACTCGGCCTAATGAATCCTTTGTCTAGAAGCTCTTGCAATTGATTAGACAACTCTTGCATTTCGGATGGTGCTAGACGATACGGTGCTCGCGCAATCGGTGCAGCTCCGGCACTAAGTCAATATGAAATTCTACTTGACGTGCCGGTGGAAGTCCCGGTAAATCCTCGGGAAATACTTCAGAAAATTCACGAACAATAGGAACATCTTCAAGTCGCTTCTCCTCCGACTTTTTCTCGGTTACATGAGCTAAGAAAGCAAGACAACCTTTCTTAATGTACTTCTCCGTTTTGATACTCGATATGATACTAATTCTGGTTCCACTTCGTTCCCCACGAATAATCAAAGTTTCGCCATTATAGGGAAGATGAACAACTTTCTCATCACAAATGATCTTTGCACGATGCTTAGATAACCAGTCCATGCCGATGACGACGTCAAAACTACCAAGATCTACGGGCATGAGGTCTATGTTGAAAGGATGATTAAGAAAATTGAACGTGCAACCGCGAACAATAGTGTTGGTGTTAACTACGCTACCATTAGCTAATTCGACAATGTATGATATGTCTAATGTAGTTGGTTTAATGTTGAGCAAAGGTGCAAATGCATTGGACACAAAACTTTTATCGGCACCCGAATCAAATAAAACTGAAGCGTAACGATTATTGAGAAGGAACGTACCCGTTATGACATTCGGGTCCTCCCTATCTTCTCCGCCTCCGATGACGTAAACCCTTCCTCGTGACAAACCTTCTTGATTCGGATTTGCTTGATTCTTTCCTTTCTTACAATCCTTCTTGTAGTGTCCAGGTTTCCCAACCAAAACAAGTAAATTGTGGTGCCTTGCAATCCCTAGTACGGTGACCAACTTTCTTGCAATTTTCACACGGATCGGGACATCGACCCGGATTGTGGTGACTCAAACATCTGTTACATTTCGGCAAAACTCCCGTATATCCTTTTCCTTCTTTCGGTCCCGCAACATAAGCCTTAGCAACCTCTTGCCTTTTGGGCGGTTGTTGAGTAGCATTCCTACCCCTGTTGTCCCACTTGCGTTTGTTATTGTTGTTGTAGTTGCCTCGGTTATTGTTGAAACGGTTGTTGGGGTTGTTGTTGTTGCTTCGGTTGGTAGTGGTGTACTTGCCTCGCTTCACCACTTGTGCCATCAATTTCTGAGTCACACGAATAGCTTCCTCGATTGTTTGTGGATCAAATGAAGTCACATCTCCTTGAATGACTTCGGGAAGTCCCCCGATAAAAGCCTCTAGCAACTTTTCATTATCCGATACCATTGATGGGCATAACGCGGCTAATTCTTGGAATCTCCGAATGTAAGTGTCGATATCATACCCAATAGTGACCAATTCATAGAACTCCGTTTCCAACTTCTTGATTTCCGTTCGAGGACAAAACTTCTTAGTCACTAAGCCCTTGAATTCCTCCCAAGTAAGCTTAAAAGCATTCTCCATTCCAATCGGTTGAGCGTATGAATTCCACCATGACAACGCTCCATCGAGTAAAGTGCTTGTAGCAAACTTGACCTTACTGTCATCCGGACAGTTACAAAGCAAAAACACCGATTCCAATTTCTCAAACCATCGTACCATTGCAGTAGCTCCCTCGGTACCTCGAAACTTAGTGGGTTCACCACTCTTGAAATCTTTGTACGAACATTTCTTAACCCGGATCCTCCGGCATTACCGATAGCAGTAGCTAGCCTAGCGGCTTCAGCCAGACCGCTTTCCCTTTCGACTCTTAGTGCATTAGCAATGCTATCATTCACCAACTTTTGAATTTATGCTTGGGTCATTTCCGGTGTAACTTTCTTATGCGCCATAATTCTTCAAAATCACAAGATGAAACAATCATGAGAACTCGTAAGTAGAAACAACCATCATACAAATATATCCACAACCACATCATGCATAAAGATAAATGGAATCACAACGGAACAATAACGAAATATCACAAATATAATCACAACACACGTGGATAATATACATGAAAATTTCGGCCTACATGGACCGATATCATAGATAATAATAACCATTCCTACATAGTAGAGTCAATACTTGATAATTTGTTTGTACAACAACCAAAATACAACAAGTTCTTTAAACTACGTCACACACCTTGTGACTAGGATAATAATGGTCAAAACTATACAATGACAAAAGTCTACATAAGGCACCTCATGGTGCTCCGCCACTCGTCCAAGATCGCGAACCTGAATAACCAAACTATCCACCAAACTCCTCAACTCATCAACCTGAACCTGCAAAGAAGCAATAGTCTCCCTGTCCTCTAACCGCCTATCTGAATACTCGATGAGATAAGTCAATACAAACCCTGCCTAATATCAAACCCTCGACCTCCTCAGCGATGGGCTCAATCCTATCTACCGACAACTCCCCAAGCTGTCGTGTCAAACTATCAATCGTAGCTGCTGAGCATCAATGCGGGCTCCTAGTGCCATCAGAGAAGGCTGACGTGCAACTGCTGCCCTAGAACTCTCACCTAACTCAAATCTAACGGGTGGCTCGGGCTCAGTCGATGGTGGTGTCGGGATATCGAAACGAGCACGCTTTTTGGGCGGCAAGTCTGGCGTAGGTAAAGGATCTCTAATAAAATATGATGGAGATGGTGATGATGGTGGTGATGGTGCTAGTAGTGGTGCTGGTGGATCGTGAGCTGGGCTAACGTGAGGAGTGGGTGCAACCTCGCCCTCCTCGAAGGGTTCGGTCTCAGTGTCGGTCATGATCAGAGGAAAGGCTGCAGTGGATCCGATAGAAGATACAATCTCGGTGGAATGTGATGGATCATCATCCGAGCTAGAGTCCGATGATATGGTGATGGGATGTGAATCTGAAGACATGTCTGTGACAACCGATGTGAAATAAAAGTAAATAATCTCGAATAAAGTGTAAGTGAATCCGCATGATAGACATGAATATGTACTATGATGAAATGATGAGATGCTATGATAATGTAGCTATAGTCTAGGGTCAATGATGCAACCTAGTTCTCTATAACTAGCTCGGTACCAATCTGTCACACCCCCAATTTACCTGTTTTGCAGCGGAATGGAATTCCTGGGGCATTGACTGTCATAGCACCACATCACAGTTATATTGAACGACCTAAAGTGTCGTTTTAAAACACATCGTTGGATATATCATAAAAACATAATCAGAGTACAACGTCGGTCCCAAAAGGTTTAACAAGTTTAAGGAAATACAAATATGTTACAAATCCAAACGATGTTTCGAAATAAAGAGCCATAATGTACATAATATAAGTCGACGCCGCGACTCAAAATATAGGTCCCTAAACCATGTCATGATGATAATGCCTCAGTTACCTGAAAATACATTGCTAAAACGGTCAACAATAATGTTGGTGAGAAATCATAGGTTTATGTAAATGTTTTATACGACTACACAAGTATCTAGCATGCATGACAATCCAGTCACGTAAAAATAATGTTACAATTGCCTTAAGCCCATGACCCCGAAACTAGACTGATCAATTATGTATGCCCTCCACGAGTGTTTGCCGACAACTCAGTAATGAAATCAAATGAAATGCATCCGTTTTCCTGGTTGGGATTCACCAAACCGGATGGAGGCGTCACCCTCGATAGATCTATCCACTCATCCTCGCTTCAAAGATTAACGGTTCATGGTTCAGGAAATGGGGACTTTCAAATTGGCAAATGAGGTAACTTAAGCAATGTAATGAATTTAACATACTTGGTATCGTACAAAGAAAATGTAGTGCAATGTATTCTCCCCCGTGGGTTTGAAATAATCGAAAGCATGTAAAACGGGGCTATGAAAACTCACTTGGATAAACTGGAATAACGGCAAAAGTGAGTACACTGAGGTTTAATGTAATGCGTCAACCGGGACCTATTATCAATGATATGATATGTCATGAGTTGCAATGTAATGTTATGCATGCACTACGTATGTAATTTATACCATTTACGAGTTTTTGAAAAAGATACTCGTCGTCGAAAAATACATTTTTGACGTCTCGACCAATCAAAATGACTTTACATGTTTTTACGTAAAAATGTCATCCTACAATGGTTTTAAAATGATTTTTGGTGAAATTACCACTTTTCGTCGCAAAACAATGTCGTCGGAAAAATCATGAAATTGCCAAAAATGGCTCCGGAAAAACAATCGTAAAACAGTACACGTTGATCGTTAGAGAACGAAATCGACGGTTTTGGAAAGTTTGTATCCATATCTAAAAGTTTCAGTTCAGGAGTTTTCGTCCAAAAGGTCTCGGACACAAAGATAATAAGGGTTAAAGATGGTGGTTTTTGGCTAATAGTGTGCAGAAAATTAGTTACGGCAAGTTTAAGAAAAAGTGCATATCTTTGTCGTTTCAAATCCGTTTTCTACGTTTAATATGTCCTTAGCTTCGTATTGAAGTAAACTAATATATTTTTGACAAGTCGAAATAATTTGTGAAGCTTAAGGCTCGTTTTTGACCCGAACAAACTAAAAACATGTTGCTGAAATTTCAGAAAATAATATTTTTCGTCGTCAAACTTGTAAAATCCATAACTTCTTCGTTATAAGTCCGTTTTTATCCGTTCAAGCGGCCACGGATTTGTTTCAAAGTATATTTTCTAAAAATCAAGGCCAAAAAGTCGTGCCTACTGTCGGATTTTCCAGAAAAATGAAACAAGGACAGAACATAATATATAGTTATCGAAAATAGTTTTTCTCGGACAAAACCTATTCTAATCCCTTCAAATCAACTCCAAAACTAATCTAATCCTACCATACACCTTCTTAGGGTGTCATGGGTTCCTAATCACCATCAAGACCAACCAAAACCATGGGAATAATTATAGGATGACCATAAGTATAATATAACTCTAAAAATCATGACATAAATGGTATAAATCACAATACTTGCATAAAAGCTCCAAAAATGATAAGAAACATATGAAATGAAAGAGGAAACATAAAAATGACAAGAATATGCTTACTAGTGCAAGTGAAGAGGTGTAGGTAACAAAGGATTAGCCTAAATATCCTTGGTTTTTATTAGGTCAAAATAGAATGTAATGATATAATAAAAATTGTAAAAATAATTTCCTTGTGGAAATTCGGGTGATAAAATAATTATCGAGTGGTTTTTAAGGAAAACGACGTAATAATTAACTTTTAACGATTAATATACCAAATGAATTTGAAACACTAGGAAAACTAAAAATATAGTTTTTATAAACTAAATGTGAGTTTAAAAATACCTCGGGATCATTTTTGAAAGTAACGGATTAAATGTAAAAATAAAAACTCACGCGATAAAAAAATTATTAAACATAAAAATCACGCGTATAAAGTGAAATGAAATGTCGTGAATGAATTTATGAGATGCACATGATGTCAATGAAATGTAGACTACTCATAGTCCATATGAAATGTACGTGATGTCATGATCATGAATTCGCCGCTAAACCTCCAAGGTTACGCGAATTTGAAACAAGTAAACCAAGTTTACTATAAATGTTGAAATAATGAGACATGAATCGTGTCGAGAAATAACCTGAAAGTACGGATTGTCACAAATATATGGGTTGGATCATCACATAATCAATATATAATTATATGATGTATTAGAAGATGTTTATGTGAGCCAATTAGTTGTGTAAACCATAGCTATAGTTTATTGTTTATGTTTTAAATGCATTTTTATATTATGTTTAAGGATGTTAACTTGGATGATGGTGATTGATTATGGCTAATGAAAGATATGAAAGATGATGGTAATTGTGTATGGCTTAGCATGGATTGCTAAGGTAAGTAATCCGGTTACTACATTCTTAATATGGAAATTATTATATGATGTGTTTATGATTGTTACAGTAAAGATTGGTTATAGTTAAGTAAAGGAATTATTGGACCTATATGGGAATTTGATGATGGTTATAAAGTTAATTGCCTAATGAAGTATTAAGGTATGTGTTCTTGCCCTATGTGCTAATTGTGCTATGTTTTGTGTGTTAGCAATGCTTATGTGAATTATATGATGATAGAAGCATTACCATGTTTTAGCCGATTACTTACTAAGCATTATCGCTTACATGTTATAGTCGTCAATGTTCTTGTAGGTTCATGTGTTTGAAGTATCATGGCTTGGATTCGGATCATTGATTGGCTATGTGGATGATTGTAAGTGAAAGAAATAGGAGCTAGGTAGATACCGAGCTCCATGAAAATTTGTGCCCTCGTTGATTTGTAAATATTTATAAAAGAATTGTCGTATGTCAAAATGTTGGTTTTAATGGTTATAGTTGTTATGGTATTGAATTGAGAAGTTTTGTTATAGTTGGGTTCTAAAGAGTCAGTTTGTATGTCATAGTTGGTCCCAAAAAGGGTGTTTGGTTTATGAGTAATCATACCCATTTTGAGGTTAAACGGGTCAAGTGATCTTTTTGTATATTAAGGTATGCTTGTCATAGATTATATGACATTTTTTTAAAGTCGTAAGGGTCAAATGAACAATTGAGTCAAAATGGATTGATTTGGTATTGTGCAGTTTTGTTGTCAATTATGCAGGTCTGATGACCTGACGGCATCACGAAATTGTGGGTGACGACGTCAAACCCGGTTACGACGGCGTCGGGTTTAAAACCCTCTGAACCGTCGCATGTTAAATCTGAAATGTGTTTTGAGTTACAGTTAAAGGGTGACGGCGTCGCAGCTTATAGGACGACGACGTAGGCCCGTATTGCACCTTTGAAATAACATTTTGTTATAGTCTGGTGCTATTGTTTTAAAAAGTATTTGAGTATATGTTATAATAACAATTGTCAAAGGTCAAATGTTATTGTTTTTGTCGTATATTGAAGTGTCTAGTGAGAAAAAGTTATAGTCAAAGGTTTCCGCGTCAAAGTATTCAAAATTGAGTAAATTCCGGTCAAATCGGGAAATGGGGGCGTAACAGGTGACGCCATTAGTTGCAAGGAATGGGTTAAGCCACTACGAGTTGGAGCATTGGTTATGACCATAAATTCAAATCTCCCCACGCAGATTGCCCAAGCTGAGGCAGTTAAAGAAGAAAATGTCAAGAATAAGAACCTTTATGGCATGATTCAGAAAGAGTTCAAGACACGTTCAGACTGAATTCTATGCTTCAAGGGTAGAAGTTGGCTACGTCATTATGGTGGCTTACGGGATTTGATCGTGCATGAATTACACAAGTCGAAGTACTCCATCCACCCAGGTTCTGATAAGATGTATCAGGATCTCAAAAAGCTATATTGGTGGGTAAACATGAAGGTTGTCATCGCCAACTATGTCAGCAAGTGTTTAACATGCTCAAAGGTTAAGGCCGAGTATCAGAAACCATCGGGTCTACTTCAACAACTAGATATCCCTCAGTGGAAGTGGTAGCGTATTACCATGGATTTTATCACCAAAGTTCCTAAAACGTCAAGTGGACACCATACGATTTGGGTGATCGTTGATCGTCTCACCAAATCTGCTCACTTTTTGCCAATCAAAGAGACCGACAGGATAGATAAGTTAACCAGAATTTACATCAAGGAGGTAGTCTCAAGGCATGGCGTACCTGTCTCGATTATTTTCGACCGAGATAGTCGATTTACCTCAAGATTTTGGAAATCACTGCAAGATGCTTTTGGAACCCGTTTAGATATGAGCACAGCCTATCATCCTCAGACCGATGGTGAGAGTGAGAGAACTATATAGACATTAGAAGATATTCTTAGAGCCTGTGTAATTGACATTGGAAATGGCTGGGATAACCATTTGCCATTGGTTGAATTCTCCTATAACAACAGTTTCCACACTAGCGTAAAAGATTGCTCCATTTGAGGCACTGTATGGTCGAAAGTGTCAATCACCTGTTTGTTGGGCTAAGGTCAGAGACGCCTAACTCACTGGTCCAAAGATTGTCCACGAGACAACCGAGAAGATTATTCAGATTTGAAATAGACTACAAGCCGCCAAAGACTGATAGAAAAGTTACGCTGACGTGAGGCATAAACCCTTGGAGTTTCAAGTTGGGACAGGGTTATGTTGAAAGTCTCGCCATGGAAGAGTGTGATACTATTTGGAAAATGTGGTAAGTTAAACCTAAGTTATATTGGGCCATTTAGGATTCTGGCTAGAGCCAGCCCAGTGGCTTACCGGCTTGAACTCTCGCCAGAACTCAGCAGTGTGCACAATACTTACCAGGGACTGTTTTTGATAACTTTTGAAACTTGAGGGACTAAAACTGCCAATCATGCAAACTTGATACGTTTTTCATCTGATTTTGATATTTTTGCATTTAAAACACATAAAACACTTGTTTGTGATATTTTCATCATTTTGATGCATTTCGAAAGTGTTTTCAGATGTTTTTGGCATTCTAAACAGTATAAAAATGACGAGTATTTAGACACTCATCAATCCCCCACACTAAGATATTGCTAGTCCCTAGCAATGATTTGGGAAAAATTAATGGATTTCATCTCTTTACCAAAAGCCATTACTTCTGGAGTAGCCAATTGTTTAAGTTCAAGTAAGAACCTTGGCACAATGATAACCAAATGATTTTGAGCAAATCACCAGCTTTCAACGGTTTTGATTTGTCTTTACCGAAACCGCTTGCTTCGGACTAGCCAACTCTTTGATAAAATATCTTTGGTGAGTCGATTACCAATTATGGCTTTCCAACTGCCTTTACCACAAGCCATAAACTTGCGGCTAGCCAACTTTTCACTAATTAAAGATATGGTGAGTTAAACACCATACAATTTTGGGAAAATTGCAAGCCATAAACGGATTTGAGATATCTTTACCAAGAGCCGTTTGCTCCTGGATTAGCCAATCCTTATGTGGGTTAGACATGGCGGATTGATTACCATTTGCTGAGTAAGTGAAAAACACTTACTCCAAAAAAATAAATTTTGGCCAAAACGGAGAATTGGGTGGAATAATTACATGATAAAATTCGTGAGAATTACCCCCACACTTAGAAATGAATATTGCCCTCAATATTCAAAGTACCGGCGGTTATGCCGAAACATAGAACATAAAAGGGAAATACTACGGCCATTATTTTGTTTTTGTGATATATACAATTTTTTTTATATATATATATATATATATATATATAAATGAACTCCCCACACTAGGGTGGAAGAAAATAGAAAGAAGTCAGAAATATGGGTGAAAACCCATATGGTGTGTGCTACTGTTTTTTTATTCCCGAGTCACTAGCTTGACTCGATCCCCGCATTCATTGGTTCATGGGGAAAGTTTGTAGATCGGGACAATCACGGGTGTAATGTCCTCTCCAAAGTAATGCTTTAATCGATGACCATTCACTTTAAAATTTGGACCATCGGGTTGAGATAACTCAATGGTGCCATAAGGATAAACCTTAGCAATAGTAAATGGACCAGACCAGCGGGACTTGAGCTTTCTCGAGAAAATCTTCAATCTTGAATTGAAAAGAAGGACTCGATCACCAACGTTGAAAACGCGGTTCTTGATTTTAGAGTCATGAATCTTCTTTGTCTTTTGTTTGTAGATCAAAGAGTTCTCGTATGCTTGATCACGGAGTTCATTTAGTTCATTCATTTGAACTTTTCTGTGATCACCAGCTGTCTGAATATCGAAGTTTGCATGTTTTAAGGCCTAGTAAGCCTTGTGCTCAAGCTCAATCGGAAGATGACATGCCTTTCCGTACACTAGCTTGTATGGAGTACACCGATTGGTGTTTTATAAGCATACGGAAGGCCCGAGTGCGTCATCCAGTTCATCCGACCAGGATGCACGATTTTCGCCTACTGTCCTTTCTAAAATTCTTTTAATACCACGGTTGGAGACTTCCACTTGCCCACTTGTTTGAGGGTGGTATGCAGTAGAAAGACGGTGGGTTACACCATACTTTTGCATGACACGATCAAATTGGTCATTGCAGAAATGCGTACCACGATCACTGATTATAGCACGTGGAGTTCCAAACCTAGCAAAAAGAGATTTCAAAAATTTTACAACAACTCGGGCATCATTTGTAGGTAAAGCTTTCGCTTCAACCCATTTTGACAAATAGTCAACAGCCACGAGTATGTATTTGTTACCTCGAGAAGATGGAAATGGCCCCATAAAATCAATACCCCAGATGTCAAAAATCTCACACACTTGAATGGCGTTTTGCGGTATTTCATTTCTTTGAGAGATATTTCCGTGACGTTGACAAGCGTCACAGGCTTTGACAAATTCATGGGCATCTTTGTAAATTGTAGGCCAATAGAACCCGGAATCAAACACCTTTTTGGCGGTGTAGTTTGGACTATGATGGCCCCGGTGGGTCCAACATGGCAAGCTTTGAGAATGTCAAGAGCTTCTTGTCCATAAACACACCGTCGGATGACTTGATCCGCAGATTTTGAATAAGTAGGGGTCGTCCCAGAAATAATATTTAACATCCTTGAAGAATTTGTTCTTCTGTTGGGTCGACATCCCTTTCACTATGAAGTTACCCGCATGGTAATTTGCAAAGTCAACAAACCATGGGGTAGAAGAGTTTCCACGAAAAGAAACCGCATTGAGTGTCTCGAGAGGAAATGTTTCATTTATTTCCTTTTCTCGAAAACATCTTGGTGTGGGTTTTCTAATCGGGACAAATGATCAGCAGCTAGGTTCTCAGCTCCTTTTTTATCACGTATAATGATATCAAATTCTTGCAGGAGGAGAACCCAACGAAGCAATCTCGGCTTTGCATCTTGTTTTGCAAAGAGATATTTGAGAGCCGAGTGATCCGTATACACCACGCATTTGGTCAAGATTAAGTATGGCCGAAACTTCTCAAATGCATACACCACGGCTAATAGCTCTTTTCTGTGGTGGTGTAATGGGTTTGAGCTTCAGTCATAGTTTTACTTGCGTAGTGGATAGGCTGAAAATGCTTGCTTCTACGTTGCCCTAAGACTGCACCGATAGCAAAATCACTTGCATCGCACATTAGCTCAAAAGGCAAGTCCATCGGGAACAACGAATGGGTGCTTCTGTAAGCTTTTTCTTTAATGTTTCAAAAGCTTTGATGCACTCAGGTGAGAAGATAAAAGGAGCCTCTTTTTCAAGAAGATGGGTCATAGGCCGGGCGATTTTAGAGAAATCTTGTATGAATCTGCGATAAAAACCGGCATGACCTAAAAAACTCCTAATACCTTTGACGGTAGTAGGATGAGGCAGTTTAGCAATAACATCAACTTTTGCTCTATCAACCTCAATCCCATTTTTGGAAATCTTATGGCCAAGGACTATGCCTTCTTTGACCATAAAGTGACTCTTCTCCCAATTTAGACAGAGATTGGTGTCTTCACACCGTTTTAGCATTTTATCTAAATGGGAGAGACATGTTTGAAATGAGTCCCCAATGACCGAGAAGTCATCCATAAACACCTCCATTGTTTCCCCGATCATGTCGTGGAATATGGCCATCATACATCGTTGGAACGTGCCGGGAGCATTACATAAGCCAAAAGGCATACGTCTGTAGGCAAAAGTTCCGTATGGGCAGGTGAATGTGGTCTTCTCTTGATCCTGTGGATCAATGGGGATCTGAAAATAACCCGAGAAACCATCAAGGAAACAATAGTATTCATTCCCTGCTAATCTCTCAAGCATTTGGTCCATGAAGGGTAGAGGAAAATGGTCTTTTCGGGTGGCGTCATTCAACTTACGATAGTCAATGCAAACACGCCATCCCGTTACTCCCGAAGTTGGAATTAACTCTTTATTTTCATTTGTGACAACAGTTATGCCACCCTTTTTAGGAACACAGTGAATTAGGCTAACCCAAGGACTATCTGAGATTGGGTAAATCAATCCTGCATCAAGAAGTTTGATAACCTCCTGTTTGATAACATCATGGATTTTTGGATTTACTCTTCTCTGATGTTGAACTGCTGGTTTGAAGTCATCCTCCATTAAGATTTTGTGAGTACAAAATTCAAGGTTGATACCCTTGATGTCGGAGAGTTTCCAAGCAATTGCTTGCTTGTGTGACTTCAAGATCTTTATGAGAGCAGACTTTTCATCTTTACTCAAATCTCGAGCAATAATGAAGGGTAATTTATCATCACCCTCAAGAAATGCATACTCGAGATGAGGTGGTAAGTCCTTAAGTTCGACTTCAGGAAATTCTTGGTTTTCTCAAGCCGACTTGACTTCCTTGTTATGAAGTTCGACGGGAGGGAGTGATGATGATGGATCATCATTAAGCAACTTCTCAATGAGAAGTATGTCCCCCTCGATGTTGATGGGAGCGTGATCAATTTCCCATGGAACTGAATCACTCGACAAGTATGCTTCAATCTCTTCCAAGATGAAGTCACTTTCCTCAAATGGAGTGAGAGAAGGAGTAGAATTGGCGATGATGGGTTGAGATGAATGAGTGAGATTATCACTCGAAGAATTATGATCATAACCAAGAACTTCTTGAGAGTACTCTTCAAAAGCAACATCAATGATATCTATTCGGTTAACCGACTCAGAATCATAGTTTGCGGAGTACCTCGAAGTTTGATCAAGGTTAAAGGTGACAGCTTCATTACCCACAAGTAGTGTGATTTCTTGCTCAAATACATCAATGAGAGCACGGCCCGTTCTTAGAAATCCTCGTCCAACAATGAGAGGAACCCGTGGATCAACATCGAAATCAACAACTACAAAGTCACCGAAAATGGAACTTTCCTACTTTCACAAATACGTCCTCGGCTATGCCAAGAGGACGGGATATTGTACGATCTGCAAGCTCGAGAGTCATGCATGTAGGAATAAGGCCCGGAAGAGAAAGTTTCTTCCATACTTGAATAAGGCATCGATTGATGCTTGCACCAAGATCTGCTAAGGCAAAGCATTCAACCATTCCTTGAAATACACAAGGTAAGAGAAATTTTCTAGGATATCCAAGCTTTTCAGGAAGCTTCTTCAAGATAACTGCTGAGCAGTTCTCGTTAAGAGGAGTTTTAGCCATTTCAAACAACTTTTCCTTGTTGCTTAACATGTGTTTGAGAGTTGATGCAAACTTGGGCATCAGATGATAGCATCCGCAAAAGCTTATGTCAAAATGTAGTTCTTGGAAAATTTGAAAAAATTTATCCATTTGATGACTGGCTTTTTCGCGGAGCTTTTGCTCATTCAAACGTGATGGGTAAGGAATAGAAGATTTGGATTTGGGGTTCTCAACAGAACAAGGAGGTTCAAAACAACTCCGGGTTGGATTTGTGTTTTGGACAACTTGAGGTTGGACATCGTTGGTACCTCCATTATTAGTAGGAAGTTCCTTGTCCTTTGTAGCCTCAGGTTCACTTTCCACTACCTTGGGGAGAGAAGAAGAAGAAGAGGTAGTAGGAATAGCGGGTCCATTGTATGAAACACCACTTCTGGTTGTGATCGCCTTTGCATCGCCCCTCGGGTTAGCGATCGTGTTGCTCGGAAGTTTTCCTGAGCCCGAGGGTTGATCATTTAAAGACTTCTTAAGATCGTGATCGGCGACCAATAACCTGTTCATTTCATCTTGGGATTTCATGAATTGCTTCAATAACTCATCAGATGATGGTACTGGAGCAAGTGGAGGGAAATTTTGAGGTCGGATGTTTTGATTATGACCTTGTTGTTGAAAATTCCCTTGATTATGATTCACATTTCCTTGAAATTGATTCCCTCGATTGAAATTGTTTTGATTAAGGTTTCCTTGATGTTGGAAACCTTGATTGGGTCCGGGATAGAAATTACCTTGGTTTTGATAACCTTGGTTCATTCTAGGTTGGTTCTGATTCCGGTTTTGTATGCTAGGATTCTGGTTAAAACCGGTGGTTCCCGATAAGTGTTAGCGGTAGTTTGTTTCATAATGAGGACGGTATTGATTACCTCCTTGATTTGAAGTACCGGCTATAGCATTGGCTTCAAAAGGACTACCATCGGTGGCGATGATTGTAGTATGCATGATGACCACCACAAGTAACACAAACTTCAACTTTCTTCACTTCACCATGTGATGGTGTGTGTGTGAAAGTGACTTTCTTTTGGTTAGCAAGAACCAAAGCCCAAACAATATCCGTGAGTTTGTCAATCTTAGCATCGGTGCTAGATGTACTCACGAGATGAAGTAGAAGGTCCAAAGATTAGATCGAGATTGATATGTCTTTGTGCGGAAGGGCGGACTGGGACTTGTTTTCAATTATTTGCAAGGCTTCTTTGGTGGTCTTGCTCAGAAATTACCTCCGGAGGCATTTAAAGAGTCTTGATTAGTCCGTTCGAGACCATTATAGAAAGTATCCATTTGCATTAATTCGGTAAAACCATGATGCGGACACTTGCGAAGCAACTCTTTGTAACGATCCCATGCCTCCCGGAATGATTCATCAAATCTTTGAGAGAATTTCATTATCTCATTCTTAAGACTTGTAGTTCGGGATGGAGGATAGAATTCGTTAACAAACTTGGTGACTAGATCCTCCCATGTCTCAATGGAACGAGGGGTTGTTTCTCAAGCCAATTCCGGGCTTGTCCCTCTAGAGAAAATGGGAACAGAAGAAGCTTAATTGCTTCATGTGGGACATTCTTGTATTTGATGGTAGATGCAATCTTGTTAAACCATCGAATGTGTGCATGAGGATCATCCCGCTCAAAACCATAGAATTGGCTTTAGGTTACAAGATTAAGCAACCCTATTTTGAGCTCAAAGGTATCAGCCACGATGGCTGGGACAACAATGGCATCTCCGTAACCCTCGATGGGTGCTTGGAGAAGCTCATTCATCGGCTTGTCTTCGCCATTTCGGCTGGGGTGGTGGTGGTAGACGTTCCTCGATCCGGGTGAAGGAGCGAACGTCCTCTACGCCTACGAGGAATATTTGCAAGCTCAGAAAGTGGACTTGTAGAGCAGGAAGAACGAGTGCGCATGCACTAAGTTTAAAAATCAATTTTCAAAACAAATGCGAGGCAAAACGACAAGTGAACTTAACCAATAATCACAAATGAAATGGCTTCTTTGAAAAAGGTACACCAAATCACAAGGACACAAAGGCAAGTTTTAAATCGTTGTTCGAACTTATTATGGTCACACCCCCAGTTGGTAGGTGTAACGCCTTGATTTTCGGTGGTTGATTTTTATGTATATATTAAGTACCACTGAAAAGACGTAGGTAAAGATTTGTGCAAGGGTTAAAAACTTTTGGACAATATTTTTGGTATCGTCTCGTTTAACCAAATCGTATCTCTTCAAGAATCACCTTAAATAAAATACAAGATAGAAAACGTTCCGATTGTTTTGTTGTTTTATATTGTTTTTGGTGTTGTTAATACTTTAGGAAAAGTGTTAATGAACTTTTTGATATCTTAAAAAAACTGTTTACAAACGGTGGTATATGTGCAAGTACGGGTCTGAGAATGCTTAAAACACGCTTTACGGCGCCAAAATTTGGTTCGCTTCCAAACGGTCAAGTTTAATCACACAAGCTGACCACTTGTGAATGGTCAACCGTAATAAACTTAAAACATCTCAGAAAGCAAATGCAATTTAGATCAGAGGAATATAGTGGATTCCTGGGTCGTTAAGTCCCACGGAGGATGAATGGTGTTTAACACGTTCAGATGTCGAATAATCACTAAGGATAGTGATCAGTAAAGATTTTGATTTATTTATACCTAAAGAGAAAATTTTGTAAATTACAGGGGCTTAAATGCAAATTAAAGAAAATTAAAAAGCTAAAATATATTAAATAAACGCTATCACTATTTTTACAATGATGTTTTTGTGATTTATAAAATAAAATAACTTAAATAAACTATTTTAATTAAAACGTAAACTTAAATTACCTAAAAATGTGACCTAAAATGCAAACGTGCGTTATGTATAAAAATTACGCGAGTGCGCAAGCAAAAATGTAAAATTTGTGAAATAAAAGTCCTATAAGTATAAAAACAATTTTCTTATGTACTATATGATAAAAGAAAATTTTAGAAAAAAGATTTATATTTTTTATTATGAATTTAATACGATTTTACACTAATTAAATGTTTAAAAATACTAAAACTATTTAGAAAAATCTGAAACTTTTTTATAAAATACTTTATACTAATACAAAGTTAAGAAAAATACAAAAGTTGAAAACACTTGTTTTAATAAGCTAGAAATAAGCTAACTAGTTCGAATAAGCTAATAATGGAAACAAGGCTTATGTATTAGATAATGTAAAGAAAAACAGAAAAAGACCCAAGGGCGAGTGGTAGTGTGTGTGTGTGTGGTGAGTTTGGGTGGCCGTGGTTCGAATCCCAAAGAACCTTTTGCAACTATTTTATTTTTTTGATTTTTCTTTACAAACTTATTAAGCTAACTGAGATAAACAATTTTCACAACTAGAGCTTTTTCTAAGAATCACTAATAAGCTCAGTATTGAGCTTATAATCTCAACAGAGGGCAATAAAATGAAATAAGCACAAAATTTAGCTAAATGGCTAATAAGCTAATGAAATAAGCAAAGGATGAATTGAAAATAAGCTAAATACTGATAATAAGCTAATATAGCAACTGAATAAGCACAATAACTTGAAAATAAGCACTGATTAAGCCAAAATAAGCACTAGTTAACTGTATGCACAGGACACTTTTTTTTTGAATCACTAGGCACTTTATGGCTTAATTTTAAGCACTGAGATAAGCTAGAAACTTAAAACAAACACTTGGACTAACTAGATGACCAACTCGCTTTCCAAAAGCTAAAGTTCTCACAGATGTTGTCCACTAGAGAGCTTTAATGAGCTTATTAAAAGTGGAAAACCAGTTATTTCGAGTAAAATGGACAGAAATAAAAGCTAAGTGCAACCTACTCAAATAAGCTACAAAGTGGAAAACCAGCTTTGGATTAGAGAGTCAGCTAGGTGAGCTTCTCAAAAAGCTAAGTTACACAAGCTAAAGCTAATTTATAAGCTCACGTGTGAGCTTGTGAAAGTAGATGGCTCATTGGTGCAATGTGGCACTATTTTGACTTTTTATTAAACTGAAAGTTGACTTTATGAGATTTTAACCGATTCTATGGATGAATAAGTTGTAATAAGCTACAATGAGATTGGTTTAAGCTAAAATACTAAGTTTCAAGCTACTATGATGTAATTTGTATCCCAAGTTCTTAACAAGAACACTTAAGATAAGTTTAAAACTTATTTTGACTTTTTGCTTAAACAAGGACTAAATTTTATTCTTGAACTGAGCTATTAGATGATAACATGACTTAAAGCAACTGTAAAGCCCCTTTTATCACGTATACCTTATCACACAAATACCAAGCAAACCACGAAGAACACGTTACACAAACAGTTATGCGTAAATAAGAAAAGATGAAGATAAGAACTTGGTGACTTGAATGATAGAATTCGTATGTATGTTTAGAGAGATAGAGAGAAGAAAGATGAAAACAATAAGTTGTATATTGCTTCAAGGAAAAAAACACACACACACACTCAAGCACACCCCTCAAATGACATACTTGAGGGGTATTTATAGTACAAGAAGAAGATGCCCTAATGGGCTTGCCATGGGCTCGTTTGGATTGGATTGGACATGGATTGATATAAGGCTAGCTTAACTAAACTAATACCCATTTAGCTTAGTCCAATCCACGAGCCCGTTGACTATTCTATCACGATATCTAACACACGTTACAAAGTTCCTAAATGTGAATGACCATCACTTCTAATAAAAACTATTAAGGCTAACAATCTCCCCCTAAGGGGTGGTCATTCAAATGATGCTCCACTTGATAAGATCTTTACTTTCCTTGAGCTTGAACTTTACGTGTAGATATAGAATAGTCTTAATTCTTTGTTCCTTCATGCTTTGTGATCGGATAATGTGGTTGTCTGCCGTTGTCAACTTCGTTGGTTAGGTGTCTCCACGCCTTTTTCCACCATGCTCACACTTCTATTTGTCTTTTGGTTACCAATGATGTAGTTCTCGAGTCTTTAGATTCATTGACGAAGAATCATCTTTGACTTTGTGTAGCCTTTGATTATGATGAGAACTTTCATGTGTTTTTGGTATGAGCATGTGGTCTGACGATCCATCCGCTCCGGAGCTTCCATAAGAAGAAAACATAAAACAGCTTAGTAATAAGCGGATTCCGGCACTTACAAGTTTGAATTTCGAGGGTGTTAACAAAGATAGTGTGAAAACACATCTCTAATTCTCACAAAGGCGTTCTCAACCGGAGTCCCACAAGTGAGATAACGCGATATACCGGTACATCTACAGTTCAGGATGAGTGCCGAGGTACACAAGCATCACCTCACGCATCAGAGACCGCTTGAGACACACTGCGTAATCCACGGAGAATTACCGAAGTGACCTGCCGTGGTCGTTTGATATTGACCACGGCAGAGTTTCCATTCAATCATCAAGATCACGTAAGTGAAACTTCTCATAAATGTTCAGGCAGATTGCTAAGATCTGCGTAGGACTCTAGAATATATCACTTGTGTCCTTATTGATGAACAACAAGCGATGTCATGAAATGTGTTCCTATGAGATCTTTTGATGAATCTCGTGGCTCTAGACTCAATTAGTGCATTTTGGTTTTCTTGAGCGGAGACTAGGGAGAGGGTCTCCTTCTTCAATATCAACGATCTCTAAGAGAAAGTCGATAGATTATGTAAGGTTCCCAGTGAGAGTGAAACAAATCCTTTTAAGAGGAATTGAGTGGCTAGAAGGTTAGGTGCATCGCCACTGGGTCCATGACGCCTTTGTCTTCAATACAGTGTCATATAGTGACAACCAAGAGCATATGTATTGAACCCGGTTCCTGCCCTAAGGTTGATTATGGAGGGCTATTTCTTTTCACCCTTTCTTTTACTTTTCTTTTAATTCTTCAACCCCTTCTTTCTCCTTTCTCACATTACTCCTTTTTCAATCATACCTAAGGACTTCTAATACTAAACTATTGGTGATGTCCTTGGGTAGATCCCTCCGGCTCTGGCGGATCATAGGACGGATTTCCTATCCTTAGTCACCTTATAACTCCATGACTGTCCTATTGTTGCCATAAAACCATTTTTCTTGAAAATCTCTCAGAGTGTTTTTGATAGAAAAACATGTTTGGAACACTTCGAGAGTTTTATATTTTCATAAACACTCCCCCTTCACATGTGCTTATAAGTTTTGACAGAAATCTGCACATAGAGGGTAGAGTTCGCACTTTTTGAATTGATCGACTTTAAATGAACTAGACCGATTCGAGACACGTTTACATCACTAGAGAACTAGCTTGAAATTATTACCCGTCCTGGTCAAGTCCATAGAAAGTTTCTCGAAATGGTACATTTACAGACTTTGCATTCTCGTCAATTCATTGGTTTCAACCGAGTCGAAGCTCTTTGAGATTCAAACACAAATCATAAAACATTTTTGATCACCTTTTAATCACGTTTCTCCCCCTCAAAATAGCATATCTATGATGTTTTTGAAACAAAATAATTAAAAGATATGTTTTTCGGAAAGCATTTGGAGAGAAACTGATTTAGCATGAATTTTGGAACAACTTTGGTTTAATACTCCCCTTAACGAAAGCATATTTTTCATACAGAAAATTTTAGAATCAATTAAGGGTTTAGAGGGAGTTATCTTGGTACCAAATGTGAGATTTTGAAAAATCTTTTTGAAAAATTTCAAATTAATGGTACGCAAGATGAAGATTTTAAAAATCTTTTGAAGATATTTAGAGAAAAATTATCTTCATGTGATTAAGGATAAGTGCTCGATATATATGAAAATCGATTTTGCGTAGCACTTTCCTTTCTTTAAAGATCGAAGATTACGGTCTGAAGTAACTGCAAGCCATTATGTTTTTAGGAATAGTGCTTGAAAAATATTTAAAATCTTTGATTTTGATAAGCACTTTCCTTTCTTTGAAGCACGGTCCTGAATCGATGTGTCCGTAAGCCATTATTTTGAAGTCCGGGTTTCGTACTGAAGTATACGAAAGCCATTATTTTGAATTTTTTTTTTTAGAACGACATGTTTTGAAAAACATTAAAGAACTCTCACTCAAGCATCTGTACATACCCGTATCATTGTTGAATGACATTTCTAGAAACGTACAGAATATTGATTATACGAGAGACATGTCGTGAGAAGAATATTTTTGGATTTTGTGAAATTTTATAATGTTTTTGTATTTTTGAAAGTTTTCTATTTTTGTATTTTGATTTTGTTGGTTTTTCAAATTTTGTATTTTGTTTTTCAAAAATATTTACGAAGAAGATTTTAAGAAAGAGAAATTAAGTTGGGACAAGTAAAAGTGGAGTTAAGAGTGGAATAAGAAAAGGATTTCCACATGCGAATATGGCATAAAGTTCTTCTTTACCACATGGGGTGTATGAACCTTCAACACTTTTACAAGTACCTGCATCCACAGAAGAAGAATTTTCACAAATAACAGTGTTAGAAGTATATGTTTCCTCACGGCGAGGGTGATCACTATCAACGGTTGTAGTGGTTTGTACTTCCTTATCCGAATGATTGTCACTATTATCTGTGTTGGAGCAAGTATCAAAAATCTTTCCTGTGGGAATCCATCTAAGACCTATTGTGTTTGAAAAAATTTTCCCGTGGGTTTCCACCTAAGGTAAGATCTAGGAGTTTTTTCTTATCAAACGCAGAAGACTCTTTTTTAGAAAACTACGTCTGAAGAGATCCACCTTTTAGGTTTCCTTTTGATGTTCATCTTGTCACCGGGTTTGTTTCTATTTGGGGTCTTAGTGGATTGTGCCTCGACGCAGAATTATCTTTCTTCAGATATTGTAAGGCACATGCATCATGATTAGCTGAAAAGACACATTTTTACATGTAGTACGCATAAATTCAATATTCTTGTTTAAAAGCAGCTTTAACTTTGTCACTACTGATCTTTTGGAAATTGATTCTTGTTCTAAAAAGACTTAGAATTCCTAGTGTTGTTTTCTAAGGGCATAGCATTTTCTTTTTGCGCAACTACTCTTAGATGCAAGCCAATCCCTAGTCTTTTGTAGAGTGTTCCTAGGTAATGGTTTACTACTACTAGCGGTGCCTTGAAATCTTGTAGAATTCATCACCCTAGATGTTGCACCTAGAATTCCGTCTTTTTGAGTCCGTGCCTTTTTCCTAGCTTCTTCTAGATAGTGATTGTTGACCATGTTGTTAGAACCAACAGATTCTTTAACTGGATTTTTGGTCACATTCCGTGTGCTATTCCTAGAAATGCCAGGTGAAATAACTTTTTCTTTATCAAAGCTTTTGATAATTCTCTTTTTAATAGGCAGGGACTGTGAAGTGACTGTTTTTGACAAATCATTTTTCTCATTGACTTTTGGAGGAGGCTGAGAAATTGACATTTTTGGTTTAAAACCGGTTTGGGAACATTTGTTTTCTCTCAGTCAAAGGTTTTGCAAACTTAATATCCACAAACCTTTCCTTTTAGACTTTCCAAATGAACTCTCAAAAGATCATTTTGCTCTTTGCATGTCCTTGTAGGCACGCCATACGACGTTTGTCATACTTGCATTCCTCGATTTTCGATCAAGTTGTTTAAAATAGGACACGCTTTTCAAGTTTTTCAAGAGCTTTTTCATATTTTGAAACAATTGGAGGTCTCAATCGGAGTCTTTCATGATCTTCAACAGAATATGTTTGCAAAATAATGGACATAATATCAAGAGTCAACATCTTCAAGAGAGAATCATTGAGTTTTTCCAAAACTTTGATGTGTTCAATACTTTCATTAGCTTGCTTTACCAGGGATTTATGGTCCTTGACAAAGTCACTCGTTTCTTTCAAAAGTGCTTGTTCAACATGAATTACCCTCGCATAGCGATGGCGGTTAACGGAGGGGCAATTTGGGTTTTAAAACTCTTTGTTTCATCATCATGACGAGTAAACCAGATGTTAGTTGTAATATTGGTTTTAGGCTTGACAGTCTCTTGAAGATACCCAATTCTAGTTTTAACGTCATCTAAAATGCTTCTAGTATCACTTGTGTTAAAAGGATTGTTTGAAGACATTTGTTCGATTTTCAAAAGAGATTTGGAAACTAAAACTGGTTTCAAACCGGTTTTGAAACTGGTGTTGACACTTTTTTTGAAACACTTGGTGTGGTGGAAAACGTTGATTGTTCTTTTTGATTAACAAAAGTAATTCCATTAATTTTGTTCCATTTGTTATAATCAATCGGTTTAAGATCCGGATTCTTTTGTTTCATTTTTGATCTACTCTCCTCAGATAGTTCCAACGTTTCAAGAGAATCACGAACAATTATGGGTTCATGCAAAGGTTGTCCATCGTTTAACACATTCTGAGATTTCGAGATTTCGAGCTTTCTGAGGAACGAAGGGTCGTTACCAAATGCCATTTTATGTGAAGTATGAAAACGCTGATTTACTTGGTTTGAAAGCATCTTGTTTGTTTTATCTGAATGACCCGTTGTGAGAAGCAAATTGTCCAAAGCTTTAATTTTCTCATTTTATCCAGAATTTCATCAAGAAGAGAATCTTCTCGTTTTGAAAAATCAAGAATCAATCAACTGTTTCTTCTCTTTTTCAAGATCGAAAAACGTGCTTTTTGTTTAGAAAGTTGGTCATTTAGTTCAGAAATTTCCTTGTTTAAAGATTTGATTTTCAAATTCAGATTCACATCAATTGTGTCATACTTGAGTTGCAAATCTTTTTCTAAAAAAATCTCGATAACCAATTTCTAACTCAAATTTTGTTTGTATGAAATTCATAGGCTCAAGGTGCTCCTTGTAACTCTCAAGCTCGGCGGTCAATTTAGCATTCGCGGCCTTAACTTCGCGATTGACCGTTCTAACTTTCTCAACTTCAATGCCACATTGATTGATTAATGATTCAACATAAGCACGTGTTTCCTCATCGGTCCAAGATTTTGTGCCACGCCTCCACTAGGATCCACATATGGAGTTTCGGAGTTCGTATTGCTACAACTCGGATTGTCCGGGTATGTATCATAAGTGGGTGTGGCGCCACGAATTATGTTCGTCATGAGTAAACACATCAGATATGACATTGTTATAACATGGATCAATGATTGGTACCTTAGATACTGCATTTGCGTCATAGGCGGAGGTGTGTCGGAGTCGTTGTCGTACTTAGTCTCCCCAAGATTTGCCATGAAGACGCTAGTTGCATTGATGTCCTCTCGTCTTCCAAATCATCCATAATAGCGAAAAGTCATGTTCCTCAGACTCAACCGCATTCCAGATTACGCCTTTTGTGCTAACAAAGATAGCTTTCAAGATACGCAAAATCCTTCTTTTCGGCTTAGTAGGACAATTCCTTGCCATGTGACCCAATCCTTGACAGTTATAACACTTAACCCGATTACCTCGATTCACATTTCCATGATTCCCAACGATCGGAGCTGCAACATACCCATTCCGATTACCCACCGCCGATTCCCAACATTTTGTCCCATCGATTTCCAACATCTTTGACGACCGATGATTACTCGATACGGAACCGCCTGATTACCGATCGCATTGTTAAAAGCTTTATCCAATAAAGAAAATATCCATTTGCAAGGTCGCTTCGGGTCGATGATTCCTAGTTCCCGGTATTGTTGATCCGGATAGAATTGTTGTTGTGGTTGTGGAATGTATTGCTGCAAGTTGTTGTTGTTGGAGATGATGAAGCTTGTTGTTGTGTATTCATTGAAGGTTGAGTCTTTGCAATAAGTGCCAATGGATCATGATTCTTTGCCGCCTTTCTTTCCTCGACTTCATTCACTTGACTTGGTTTTGTTTGAAAATCGTTGAGTTGTTCAAAGTTCACCTGATGAAGGTCTTTTGTTTGGTTGACAATAGTGACATATCGTCCCCATTCTTACCGGAAGATTATTCAGAACTTGATGTTTTGAACGATTGTTCCGGTGCCAACTTGTTTCTAATTAGCTCATTCATCAAAGTGCAAAACCTTCCATAGTAGGATTCAATGGATTCTCCGGGTGTAGATGTAAACTTCTCCCATTCAGCTTAGCGCTTGTTCTCCATGTTTTGTTTACCAATTACTGTTCCATAACATAGCCGTCTAACACGTTCCCACATATCAGCGGTTTCACAACCTGGCCTACAGCAGCAAAATGTCTATTGGTAAACCCAGGTTGGACAATATGAATTGCCATGTCATCTCATCGACTTGTTTCTCGATCCTCTTCGTGTATTACGATTCATTTGAAGATGAGAGGATGGTGGGATGGGAGGTGTTGCATCAAGCATTTCCGTACATGAACTTGTCTAGGCTTGAAGGGTCCATCCTGAATGGATTTAATCATGAGTTTTCCATTAGGTTTGGTCTTGATGTAACGAAGCATACGACTTGTCCATTGAAGATAACCACCTTTTGCCAACATAGAGAGGTCGGTTTTCAAAGACCGGCCGCATGAATGTCTTGTTGAGTAGCCATAGATGAAGGTATGATCTGATAAAGTTGATGTAGGATCGATTCAACGATAAATGAGTTGTGGTTGATGACGATTAAACTTCGGTTGAGGTGTTTCGAAAGTCGTACTTCGTAACCTTGGTTCTAAAAATTTAAGCCAAAATTTGAAATTCAATATAAAATCAATTCTAAGGACGTATGAAAAATTTGAGTTATGACAATTTTGACGCCAAATTTGACCCGAAAAATTTGAATTTAGGCCCAAAATTTGAATTTTTGACCAAAATTTTCACAGTTAAACCAAAATTTGAATCTCGCTAAAAATTGAACGCTTAGTCTCCTCAAAAATTTAAATTTTACTCAAGTTTTCCCGCCAATTTTTTTTTTTAAACCTTTATGCGTAGAAAGAGCTTAGGCGAGAAACGTAAAAGTTACGAGTAGGAAATGGTTACAGTAGGATCTTATCGAGGAAGCTTAGGCGTAGAGAACGAAGTTACAGTAGAGTTGGTGCTTAGGCGTAGAAAGTATCTTACGCGTAACCTTAAGCTTATGCGTAGACAAAAAACTTAGTCGTAAAACCTTACGCGTAAGTGTGATCTTATGCGTAGAGTTCTACTCGTAAGAGTTTATGCTTATGCGTAAACTTAGGTTAAAACCAAAATTCTTTACATGTCACAGTAAGGGATATCCACAAGTCGAAGTGTTCCACACACTTATCCAAGTGAGGGAAGCACCGAGTAACCTTTGAAGCTCGAAGATTCGCACCAAAAGTTATGAGTAGAAAACTAGGTTTTGACTTTTGACTTCTACTCGTAAGAAATTTCCAATGATTCAAACGATGTCTCTTGCACATATATCCTTAAAAACACTCGAATAACCCAAAAATGTTGACCTTTTTCACCCAAAGTGCTTAGAAAAGTTACGAGTAGAAAACTAGGGTTTTGACTTTTGACTTCTACCGTAAGAAATTTCCAACGATTCAAACGATTTCTCTTGCAATGATATCCTTAAAACACTCGAATAACCCAAAAATGTTGACCTTTTTCACTCAAAGTGCTTAGAAAAGTTACAAGTAGAAATGACCAAAGAACCAAATCTGAAGTTTAAAACTTAACCAAAACGCGTAAAGCTTGAACTTTTGCAAAAAACTAAAACTTTAGCACCAAATAAACCTTAAACCACAAGAATCTTGAATTTTTGAGTACAAAAATTAAAGCTTTAAGCGTGACAACGTTTATAACAAAGCTACGCGTATAGTACCAACCTTCAAACCAAACACAAACACTCCTAAACCATTGTTAGGCTATTGATACCAATTGTAAAGCCCCTTTTATCACGTATACCTTATCACACAACAAGAACACGTATAACAAACACCCACGCTTATACTCATGATATGCATATATATGAAGCAAGAAAGATTAAGATAAGAACTTGGTGACTTGAATATGAATTCGTGTATGTTTAGAGAGATAGAGAGAAGAAAGATGAAACAATAAGTTGTATATTGCTTCAAGGAAAACACACACACACACACTCAAGCACACCCCTCAAATGACATACTTGAGGGTATTTATAGTAATAAGAAGAAGATGCCCTAATGGGCTTGCCATGGGCTCGTTTGGATTGGATTGGACATGGATTGATATAAGGCTAGCTTAACTAAACTAATACCCATTTAGCTTAGTCCAATCCACGAGCCCGTTGACTATTCTATCACGATATCTAACACAAGTTACAAAGTTCCTAAATGTGAATGACCATCACTTCTAATAAAACTATTAAGGCTAACAACCATAAACAATAACAAGCATACTTTGACCGAATGTCACTTAATCAAAGAAATCCAAACACTCTTTATATGACTGATTTGAAGCTTTTCAAAAGGATTCACGTGATTAAAACCATGCATTTGATTCAGGACTTTATATTATCAATTAATAAGACTAATGAAGCATTAAACAAGAACAATAACAACATAAACTACTTAATTGACAATTATACTATTATCATTGTTAAACTAAAATTTTAACAACTACAAATTTTTAATAAACAAGCAACTTGATTTAATGTGTAATTTAACTTAACTACAACTGTGAAACATAAAGATACACAAATTTAAGCTAAGAAATGACTTAAACAATGAAATGCTAAAATGAGTAAAAATCTTACAAAATGGATTCCAAGCAGAGAAACCATGAACTAGATATCAAGGACCATCCTACTACCTCCCATGAGGTTCTAAACCATCTTTTATTCCATATTCAACATTGCTACTTTGCCTTGATTCTTTTGTGCTTGATTTTTTTTTTACCCAATTTATCCTATTTTTTTGTATTTTTGAGTTTTAAGTTTAAACTGGATTTACAAGTTCCTAAAGCTTATAAAAGCTTTATAAGAGCTTATGTGAGCTCTTTTCAATCCTAGCAACTACTAAAAACACATTTGAACTTATTGAGATTTTTAACAAAATAATGCATGGCCCAATTCATGAACACAGAATTGAAACTGAGAATAAGTTTAAAATACACTGAAATTCGATTACAAAACACTTGAAATCTTAAATTTGCACTGGAAAACTTAAAAAACTTAAAACGACATACAAAAAGTAAAATTACTCTAGATATTCTTCTCTTTTGCACTAAGCTCCTTTTTATTGATCTCATTCACTGCCGACACCTCTCGAAAGCAAATCCCACCTCCCTTGAACCGTTGGATTCATCCAAATCATCATATTCGACAAATGGCAATTTTGGCCAAAATTGTCTTTTGGAGCGTGTTTTTCCAATTAATGCCTCTTGGAGTATGTGGATGTGTTAAGGGGTTGTTAAACACCGTATAAGTGAGGTGGAGTGTTGAAAAAGTGGAAAAACCATCACTGGTATTGGATTTACAGACGTGATGAAGGGGATGAACAGTGCTAGTGGTTTTTGGCGGGTGTTGACCGGATTTGACCATGGGATATTATAAGTGGAGGGGTCAAAATGGGGGGGGGGTCAAAGGTATTGACATGGGTCTTTTTGGTTGGATGGGTTCTAAATACAAAGGGGGTCCTTTTTGGTATGTTAACTACACAAGGACCATTCTTGTAATTCTGCCAATTTGAGGGACTGATCTTGACAAGTTTCCAAAGTTATCACAAGGGCCTATCCTGCCAAATATGAATAGTACAAGGACCATTATGCATAAAATTCCATTTTTAATAAATCCAAGGACTATTTTTGTCATTTTCATCACTTGAGGGACTAAAGTTGTAATTTTGCAATTTTTGATTTTAAGGACCAATTTTGACAACTCATGAATCCCTAAGGACTTAAAATGATATTTTTCTTTATTTTGATTTACCAGGGACTATTTTTGACAACTTTTGAAACTTGAGGGACTAAAACTGCCAATCATGCAAACTTGATACGTTTTTCATCTGATTTTGATATTTTTGCATTTAAAACACATAAAACACTTGTTTGTGATATTTTCATCATTTTGATGCATTTCGAGTGTTTTCGAGATGTTTTTGGCATTCTAAATAAGATAAAAATGATGAGTATTTAGACACTCATCAAAGATCAAACTCGTAGAACATCGAGGATGTCTTGACAATTGAGGTTTTAACATTTTCTTTGAGATGTTGATATTTTAATTGCAAAGCAAGATGTTCAACTTCCAATTTAGAAAACCTGTCTAACCAAGTTATCATGATCATCCTGTTCAATTTTCTCATGCAATTTTGAATTCGTTGTTTCAAGCTCAATTACACGATCATGGGAAACTTTCAAAGCAAATGTATAATTCATGAAAATGAGATGCAAAAGAATAGAAGAATTTGTACCAACGTAAAACACATCTTGAGCAACACATTGAGAAATCAAGTTCTCATTTAATATATGCATTCTTCCTTCAATTTCACTATATTTAAGTTCCCGATCATAATCATTGACCTCAACAATCATTGCATCAAATTCCTTTTCTATTTCCTTAATATCAGTGTTTATTCCAATTTTAAGACTCTCAAATTAACCTTTTAACCGCTTTTAAAGAAAGGCATGACATCGGTTAAATAAAATTCTTTGGTTTGCTCAAAGCCCCTTTCCCCTCATTATTATACCAGTAGGGTGTGATTCTTCTTACACGCTTTCTCAAAATCAACAAACAAATTGATAAACAAACATATAGGCTGATTAAGGTCCTGCTATTAGTGGTAATGGATCTAGGAACTAGGTGCATTGGTGTATTAGGAGGATACACGCTTGCTTTTGAAAATCTCCTACAAGGTGGATTCATTTCAACAAGATTTTCAGCTTTTTGCATATCCATATCCTTTTTCCAAAACACTTGTTCGGTGTTAGAAGTGTCTGAGGCTTGAACTTGCTTAAGGAGATCCAGTTTTCCTTAGTGTAATCATGAGGTTTGAACGTTATGTTATTCTTTTACACTCAGGATTTTCTAGCTTCTTGTTCAATTTCTCCCTAGTGACTTCATCCGATTTCTTATCTTCCTCAGTGCACTCAACTAATCTAGGGTTTCTCGCCTAGGCTTAAGGATTTCATTACCATCATAAATTACCTTATGAGCAAATCTAGCCTTTTTAATAGCCTCCGACTAGGTTCCTCAACAAGGGGAACGCTTATGCTTGTCGCTAAGACTCTATGCTTAGTGATCATGTATTGATGCGAATGGTATTCCCATGTATGTACAACTTATTCTCAAGTTTATTTTTCAAATTTTTTAGATTGGAAAAATCATTCAAAAGTTTTGATTCCTTAGCATTGAATTCTGCTTAAGCATTTTCACATTTTCTTGAAATTTTGTTTTGCTTAGCGCTTTAGAAAGCTTTTCTTGAAAGGAGTTTAACTCTTGTTTTAATACTTCTTCTCTAAAATTACTTTTCTAATAATTGTACGCATTTGGTTATCCATTTCCTGCTCACGGGTAGTTAACTCAAACTTAGCACTGCTCATAAATAGCAACTTGTTCCTTATAGGTATTAAGCCTCAAAGGTCAAGGAATCATCAGCACAAATACAAAGTATCTATTCATCGTGCATGCATTCATTGTTAATTGCGTAAGATTCATCACTAGGTACAACAGATCGTTATCTTGTTTCACATATTGTTCATATGGGATAACATTGTTATTACCCATATTTTCAATATCTTACTCAATGACTCCAGATTGTACTTCATGGGAAATCTTTTGCTCATCAACCACATCATATAGTTTGAGTACCTCTTTAATGATGGATTCCTTGATGAACCGGGCTTGTTAAGATGAAGAGTTCATTGGAGAAATATTAGCCATGAATATAGTTTGAGCACATGGTTCATCATCAACGCCCGAAAGTCAAATGCATCATACGTCTGCAACTTGAAAGGCGCTTGGGATTGTTCGAAAGCAGCATGTACCTGGTTGTTCGTCCACATCTCCATCATATGTTCTAGCATTCCCATCGCTAAGAACAACAGCCTCCTCTTCATTCAACATTACACCATTATCTTGTCCTTGAACCAACAACATCTTGTCCCAAGTATTATGCGCTTTGAGGGCGCTTGGTTGAGTACAGCCTCTAGCAATGTGCCCTTCTCCACCACAGCTTGTAGCACTTGATTGGTTTTAATTGACCCTAACTATATTCCTTCCACGCATTCTCATTTCCAAATATATCCACCACCAACACCAAAGATTCCCATAACCTACATTACCTTGTTCATTGTGTGGAAGATAAGCATTCTGTCTTCCTTTCACATTTTCCACCACAATCTTTTCGTTTCTGCTGTGGCATGATTTTGACGATTGGATGCAGCTCGATAAAGTTGTTAGTGTGAGGTGAGATTCGTGTTTTGCTTGACCATAAGAGCCACTTGATTGATAAAGTGCTCCATGACCGTGATCGTAACCAGGTTGCTTATATCCCTAATCGTGAACGGGCTTGTGATTATCATTTCCAGCCGGTGTGACTTGAGATGCTTTGGTGAAGAATGCGCTTGAATCATTTGATGAGCTTGTTTCTCCGGTTGAGATTTGAACTGTTCAAGAATCCTTCTTTCAAACATAGCATGTTTCTCATTCTAAAGAAGGAAGGCATACAATTGCTCATAGTTGGTGTTCTTTAGTCCTTGGTAAGCTTCACTCAAGTGACAAACTTGTGCCATTCGGGTTCATGTTGTTTATGAATTTTGAGTTCACCAATGTTTGGCATAGTCATTTTGATATTCCTCATATCATTCACAAGCTTGTGGAATCTCATGTAATATCTATAAACACTCTCTTCGTGTTTCATCTTAAAGTGTTCAAATTCATCATACAACCTGTGATTCTCTCGCTCGATAGTCAATTCAACCCGAGAAGCATCTTGACATTATCCCAAACTCGCCTTAGCTTCGTGGTTGTGATTGATCACTTGTAGATGTCTTTAGGAAGACCATGAAGTATGATGTTAGAAGCCCGATATCAGATCAAATCGCTTTTTCTCCTTATCACTTAGCTCATCATATGTCTTTTGGTCCGTCTAATCCAAAGATCATTGTACCATCCTGCCAGTGATCAATTATGTCTCTTATGGTCTCAACCCGATAAGGTCCTTCATCAATTGACTTAAGGATGTTAATCCCATTCTCCTTTCCTAAGAAGTATAGTCTAATTCTTTGTGACCAAGACTCATAGTCGGCTCTATCAAGCATGGGAGATTGAGTACAGATCCTGCAGCTTGCATCATCAGAACGGAAGACATGTTTAAATTCTACGGGATTTTACAAATCTTTGACTTAACCAGGAAATAGATACTTTCACGGGATTTTACAAAATCAAGAGATAAACCGTAAAACTTATACACTTATGCGTATACAAGAACGCTATATGCATAGGAACTTATGCGTAGATGAGAGCTTACGCCAGAGACATCCGCTTACGCTGCAACTTACAACTTACGAGCAGACCCAAGCTTACGCGTAGGGTATTTAGGGTAAAAGGCTTAAGTTTATGCGTAAACCAAAGCTTAGGCGTAAGAACCTTATGCGTAAGTTTCCTTTAGGCGAAGCAAGCTTATGTGAAGAAAAAGCTTATGCGCAAGAATTGTTACGCGTAAGATTTATGCTTATGCGTAAAATTAGGGTTTTACCCACAAAGATCTCTTACACTTCACAATGCACGAGATATCCAAAGTCGGTGTTTTTCGTGCTTATCCAAGCAAGAAGAACACCGAGTAACCACCTAAATGAAGATCAAGCACAAATACCTTACGCCAGTAGGATTAGGTTTCAAGTATGAAAGTACAAATTTTGCCAAACACGTTTTATGATCAAAACCTTTTACTAAACTTGATTATGATGATGAAACAACCTTAAAAACACCAAAACAACAAAGCTTGAGGATCAAAACCACCTTTCTCTTACGCCAGAAAGTACCGCATAATACACGTATCCAAACACACTTAAAAACCAAGAAAAACTTGTAAAGTTTGAACTTTTGCAAGAAATCGAAAGTTTAACACTCAATAAACCTTAACCCATAAGAATCTTGGATTAAAAGTGTAAAATTTAAAGCTTTAAGGATTCAAAACTCTCAGATACGAGACCACCCTTTTACGCTAATTAAACAAAACTAAACCTTAACCCAAACAATAACTATCAAATCAAGAACATGATCAAACCTTGGCTCTTGATACCATTTGTAGGATCTTGGTTTATTACTCAACACATATGCGGCGCTAGGGTTAGGGTTTAGAGAGAGAAAGTGGGAAAGGAGGGAACCCTAGAGAGACAAAGAAAAATGTATTATGAAACCAACCCTTTCCTTGGAGGGCAAAGGGTATTTATAGGGTACAAGCTAGAGCTATTAGGGCTGGACCGCATACAAGGGTAAAGACCCGTCCGTCCTCCACGGTGTTACAAAGTAATCTAAATACTAACATTGAATTACTACGACTACGAAGCTTAACGAGTATACATACTTGAGGTGACCGACACTTTAAGTACTGGATTTACTAAATCCCAACAAGTGGTGCTAACCTAGTCAATCTTCTTAGCTAGTTATGTCTACGTCTACCTACTTCCAATTACTTCCGGTGGGGTCAAATTCGAGAGGACAGCATTTGGTCAATTCGCCCTAACCTATCTCAAAGATGACACTACAGAGAAATCAGCGCGACCGTCTATAAGTCCCGCTTGTTCCTGGGTCCCTAAGCCAATCTCATTAAGTACCGCTACATGCTAGATTCTAAATAGTGAGTGCCCGCCAAGTAGGAACTTAGACACTACAGCCCCAGCTCTTAAGTTCATCCAAACGATAGTGATCGTTGGTCAAATCAATGCAAGTAGAAAGGGTCGCCGCTTGGTCATATCTTACCCTTCCCATCTCAAATTTCACCTAGGGTCGGTCTAATATATTCCTAGGCAATGGCCTCTACCACCATTCAAAACTACCGAACCAGGGCTGACTACCAAAGAACTATGCATGCATACATTAGAAATAATTGTAATGAAAAGTAAAGGTAACTAAAACAAAACAATTAAGGATCATAACTAGTTAGTACCAAAGGGTGCTTAGCAGCCATATTAATCATGTAAATCAATTCAATATTCAAAAGTACGAAATACATGAATTGAAAGTAAAAGAAATATAAACGCTAATGCTTATCGTAATGGAGTGACTTTCCTGGAAATAGCCCGTATGCTCTCCTAGACCGCCTTGAGCTTTTCGCGACGCTCTCGAGAGTTGTTTGTGGAATGGGATGATTAGAAATGCCGGAATTCGTGGGTATTTATAGGCCGTGTCTTACGCTGTAACCATATATAGGAGTTACGCTGTAACCTTCTATTCCGTCAAATGCACTAGATCTCGCTAGTTACTGCCAGTAATCTAATAAGTGGTTACCGTAGTCTTCTAAGAACGTGTTACGCCGTAGTGATGATGTAGTTACGGCTTAAGTATGAGCGGCGTGTATCCTCATTTGACTAGAGGGTAGGATAAGACATGGGATATATAATTGGTGTAAAATGAAAAACAAACAGGTAGTCTAAATCTATAACCAAGTCATCACCACTTTCCGTCCGCCCAAAGTTCAAGTTTAGAAGTCTAGAAACTGGATCATGAAATGCAAGGTAGATGTGTCATTAGAGGACGTCGTGATGGGCACACCACATTTTCTTTCTTCGCTGGCAAAACTACTAACTCCAATCTTCAAATGTAATCGAGGTGGCCTCCTTGATACTAATCAATAAAGCTCATACTATAGTGCTTATAACATCAAGACTTTACAATATCATAACTCAGTCATTTTTTAATTTTATTTTTATTTTAATTTATTTATTTTTTTCGAATCATCAATTTTTTTTTGAATCATAACATGATAACATAACATCCCCCCACTTGAGATGAACAATGGGAATTCTGGGGGTCTTCAATGATCTTCATAAATGTTGTCGATGAAAGCGTGATTTCCAAACCTTTCCACTCGAACCTTGAACTTAGGCAAATGATGATTTCCCAATCACAAATAAAGACTACAGGGTAGGCTAAGGTGTATAGGTTTAACGAAACAATATATTAGGTTGACAATATGAAAGGAATGGCTCAAAAGGGTGCATCTAGGGTATCTTGCACTAAAGGTGAGTGCAACAAAAGGGTTTCACATGGGGGTCGAAAAGTCGAGGTGACTAATCGATAGACTCAATGGTAGGCTGTTTGGGTGATAATCCTATAATATTGCCTTCTAAAACTGAAAAGTCCAAATACATCGAGCTAACTCAACATACCTTGTCTATGGTCTAAAATGATGCAAAGGCCAAGTTCTAAAGTTTACAAGCTACCGCACACTCATAATTTGGTTGATTTGGGGTAAAATATTGGAAACGGATAAGGCTAATCTCACCATGTAATGTTAAGGGTTGTATGTGTTCGGCTAAGGTCTAATCTAGTTAGGTTCATAAAAACATGTCAAAATTTTAAAAATGGCATAATTTTTCAAAATAAACTAGAAAACTGAGGGCAAAATAAAGTTCAAGAGATAATTCTACTCCCGTCCCCCCACTTGAATTGTAAAAAGTCCCTTTTGTACTAGGCATTAAAATAATGGTGAAGAGAAAGGTAGAATTAGAGCGAGAACTTCCCTAAAATTTGCTCCAAAAGAAGAAGGCCCATAAAAGAACCATGCCTTCGTTTAAGCGTCATGAACAAACTTCAATCCCTGAAATCACAATACCCAAAAGCATAATTATAAAAGAAAAATAAAATGAAAAACAACCTAACTCACTTTCAGAAGAATCACGGTTGCATTTAGCGATGCAACAAGCTTTTTAAACCACTTAGTGTCCCAAGTGGACGAGTGAAGTCTCGTGAGGGTTTACAGTGAACACACCCACAAAGTTCGCTTAAAAACTATACAAGGTTATTGGTTTTAAAATGAAAGAATTAAAGCGAGAAGTTACGCCGAACTCCTATGGGGAGTTACCGCGAACCGCAAAACCTCGGTATGAGTCGTGAAAGCGAAGTAGTTACGGCGTAACCACTGAGATGAATTACCGTAATTGGTAATGCGCGCCAAGAGTTTCTAGCCGCTAAAACGCTGGTTACGCGCTAAATCACCAAGATGAGTTACCAGAATCCTCGTCAGACAAGAATCATAAAGAAAAATAATTCCTCGCTCTCGCAACAATGGTTAGAAAACACAAAACCCAACAAAAAGAAATAAAAACAAAAGAAAGGATAATTCGGTTCCCGAAGAGCACTTTTCTTTTTTAACGAAGTCTTGTTAGACTCGAGCCGCTGCCCTATGGGGACCTTTGACCATCCCCCTACTTTCCATGTTTTTCATTGTTGCCTAACCCATCCGACATTAGTGGCAGCTCGAGATATTCTTTTGGTTTCAACTTTTCGTATCTTGCAAAAATTTTCTTCGTGCCCCAAATGGTATCGCCGAAACTCAATTTTTCAGCTATAATAGGTGGCTAATTCTTAAATGGGATACCGAGATGCTTGCATCTTCTTTCTCGCACTTCATCTTCGGTCAATGAAACCGCTTCGCTTTGTAACTCGAGATAGTCGAAATCGCCATCGCCGGAATCGTATCTTCAAGTTGGTTGAGTATTTGCTTGCATTCTTCATTTTCTACCTTAGACGAACCCTTGGTGTCTCCTTCTGTTTTTTGGTGAACATCGTTGTTAGGTTGATCTTTACTCATACATCCTTCCTTCCCAGATTTCTTTAGTTAACGCCACAATTTTTCCGTAGATTTGATTTTGACCCAATCGCCGAATCCAGGATCATCTAGCCAAGGCGCTTCGTTTCTTTCAAATCATTAGTCAAATCCAAAGGAATTCATCTTCCTCGGCTCTCTCAATGCCGCTCTCCATCACATTCATACTCAAAAGGGGTGAAGGAAGCCCAAACTTTTCCGTCAGCCGGTTTTAATTTGTTTGCACTAATGATTTCAACTCCTTCGCCATTGTCATCTTCTTGAAGGAATATCATCGTAGGCTTAATGGTTTTTCCCGTAAGAATGTGTTTCTCGAGTTCCGTGATTTCCGAACGAGTTGAATTAATTATCGCGTCCCCTCGAATCTTATCAATACCAATCACTAAATGACGATTTCCAAAATCAAAGTCGGTCTCCCAGACTGTGGGCATATCCAAACTTCGCTCTTCACATTACCTCCTCCGCAATAATCAATAAAAGGATTGACGCTGGCCAAGCGCTGAGTAATATCATCTTCCATGATGAGTAAGGGTTTGCGTGAATGCTTAATGGGAGGCCCTTCCACTTCAAGTAATTGAGAAATTGGCTAACCTTTCTTCGTTGTTTAGTGTAGTCCACTTGTATCTGTCATCTTCTATCCTTTCTTTATCAACACCCCCATCGCAAGGTTTCCGAGGATCACATGAGGTCCACAAGCTGTATCATTCTCCATCGCCAATTGTAATAGCCTTACACCAATGACTTCTTCTTTAGGGTTGTCGCCCTTGGTGCCTCGTGGTTCTGCTTGCTTTGAATTGGGTTACTTAACTCGAGTGTGATTACGGCATTCACTTTCCATCAAGATCCCACTCATCGAGTACTTGTTGTTATCGAGAGAACACAACCTTACATATAGTGGAATTACTCTTTGCTCTTCGCTTTCCTTTGTACCTCGCCGCCAAGCTTTCCAATTAAAGTTTCCAAGTTTTTAAGTGATATGTCATGAGAAGAAAGGCTTTTGTTTGTATTATCTTGGAAATTTTTAAGCCACCCTCTTGCCTTTTGCCTTTGGTAGTGTCCACAAGGTATTTGTTAATCATATCCTCCGTGTTAGCTTTCTCTCATAATACGTGGGGTCCTCCACTAAACCCATTACGATTATCCCCGTAGAAAGGTCTATTCTCTCCATATTTAGCTTCCTCGATCGTATCTTCCTTGTCAACTTTTGGACAATTTTAGTCAAATGTCCCCACCACAGTTTTCGATCCATTTGGATGGCATGAATGCTTTAATTTTGTATACTTTACCTGAGATTCTCAAGTTTACTAGCTATTGCGCAATTCACAAAATCCGCCTTTGTTTCTTTTGCTCCTACCGTCGTGCCATTTTGAGAGTGGTCCGCCATTTTGAATGGTTTAAATTGGCACGTAGGAGTCATGTTTGGGATAGGTCCTTGATAGTCCAGAATTTTCCTTGTAGTTACGTTAATTCCTTTGTAGAAAATATTGACCTTCTGCTGGTTATTCAAATCATTGGTAGGACACTTATAAAGAAGATCGCTTGTATCCGGCCCCAAGCTTGATACAAGAGCCATCAGTTTCTTGTTCAAATTATGGATTTCCAAAAGCGGTGTGGGCAATATCTTTGATAAAGTGTTTCTTTAATAGCCTAAGTATTAATCATACCCCCGCGGCAATCTGATCCATCTTCCGCTGCTCCAAGAAGAGTCATTGGGAATACCTTAAGCATAAAGATCATGAGACACGCCAGAATGTTGAAAAGGCTGATGTATGTATAGGAGGACATTTTCAACGTGCTCATATATGCCTTTCGCCCCTGCTTCCTCGAAAAAGGGTTAGCGCTATCCTTCATAAATTGGTCTTTAATTAAATCCATCCGGTCTCGACACAGGTCTACGAGACGCCGCCCTTGTTCCACTCTTGTCAACGCCAAGTATTCCTCAAGAGTGAGGTCATCGATGTTAACAACCCATGGTACCTAAATCTAGAAATAAGATCGTGAGAAATGTTTAAAATGAAATGAAAGACTTAATATTAATCCTAATATAACTCCCCGACAATGGCCAAAAACTTGATGTGCGTGTTTACTGACTGTGTCTTAATATTTATAGTGTCTGCTATACCTATGGTCTAATTCTAATGCACTAATCGCAAAGGTACCCGGCCGTGTGTAGTGTAGTAAATGGTAAAGCCGTAGGTCAGTCCCAAGAGCTATGTGTGTTGGATTATTACTAAGTCTAATTGTCAAAAAATAATGATGGTTTCGATAGGGAATTAATTAATTAAACTACTAATGCAGAATGAAAGCAGATAAATGGGTAAAGGAAATCAATAGAGGAATAGTGGTGCTAACCTAGTCAATCCTCCTAGCTAGTTATGTCTACGCCTACCTACTAATTATAGGCCGTGTTCAGAGGACAACATTTGTCAATTAGCCTTAACCTCATCAAAGATGTACCACAAGAGAACAAAGCACCGTCATAAGTCTTGTTGTCTTAAGCAAGTCATTAAGTACCTACATGCTAGATTCTAAATAGTGAGTTCCCTAATCGCTAGGAACTTAGACACTACACCCCCATTTTGTTCATCCAAACGATAGGTGATCATTGTCAAATCACAAGTAGAAAAGTCGCTGGAAATTGGTATATATATTACCTTCCCGCCTCACCGGCCACCTAGGGTCCGCTGGTCATATCTCCTAGTCAATTGGCCTCTACCGCCATTCAAAACTACTGAATCAAGGGTGACTACCAAAGAACTATGCATGCATACACTTAGAAATAATTGTACGGAAGTAAAGGTAATCTAAACAAAACAATTAAGGAATCATAACTAGGCTAGCACCAAAGGGTGCTTAGCCAGCCATATTAATAATGCAAATCAATTCAATATTCAAAGGAAACTAAATACATGAATTGAAAGTAAAGAAATATAAAACCAAAGCTTATCGAATGGAGTGACTTCTCTGGAAATGTACCGTGATGCTCCCCAGACCTGCCTTTAGATTTTTCCCACGCTCGAGAGTTGTGTGGAATGGGATGATTAGAAATGATGGAATTTGTGGGGTATTTATAGGTTGTGTCCTGGTTACGGCGTAACCAATATAGGAGTTACGCCGAACCTTCTATTCCGTCAGAATGCACTAGATTCGTAGTTACTGCAGAATCTAATAAGTGGTTACGCCGAGTCTTCAATAAATACGGTTACGCCGTAAGTGATGATGTAGTTACGGCGTGTATCAGCCGGCGTGTATCCTCATTTAACTAATGTAGTTACGCCGAACTTTTGGGAAGAGTTACGCTCTTGATAAGTTGGTATTCTGAGTCACGCAATAGTTATGCATAATGCGAGAGAGGAATTACGCCGAATTCTTCAAAATAGGCATACTGTGATAAATCTTTAGTAATGTTTCCATTTCGCCTCTTTAGCCCAATGCTGAATTTACCTGAAAGTGGAAAACAATGGAAAACAAGCGTAAATCTATATAAATGATATAAATAATCAGCATTATCGGGGAAATTGACACTTAATAACTATTTGATGTTACATTTTGTTCCCATTTCCGGAGTGCCCTGTTTTATTCTAGCATAAGGATTTGTAAACTTATATTTTCCAAGTAATGAGATATCTTTTAGAAATCTTTCTAATAAGGTCTACTTGAGGGCAAGTAGAGTTCAAGTGGGGATATTTGATAACATCAAATAGTCCTGAATATTAAGTGTCAATTTTCCCCATAATGCCCATATTTTATATTATTTATATGGATTTACGCTTGTTTTCCTTTATATTTCACTTTCGTGTAAAATACGAGCTTGGAGCCAAAGAGACGCTGGATTTGGAGATTTATTGAAGTTATATCATAGTATGCTCATTTTATGCGCTACTACAGAACTCCTCTCTCACATTACGCCAGAATTCAAAGCGTGGCTCGTAAAACCAACTCAATGTAAGATTTGCGTAACTCAAGATTACGACGAACCAACTAGACAAATGAGGTTCACAAGTAAGCTACGCCATAACTATTGTATCAATTACGGCGTAACCAAGATTTATTGAAAATACGGCGTAACTCCTTCCAGAGTTACGCTACCAACAGTTTTAGTGCAAAATACGTAAGAATTGGATGTTACGGCATAATCTTATCATTAGTTAGGTCAGAACCAGATCCGCCTATAAATACCACGATTTCAGCATTTCAAAGCATCCCATTTCACACACAACACCAAGAACGGAGTAAAAGTCAAGGCAGATCTAGAGGAGCATACAGAGCTATCTCCAAGGGAGAAATCACTCCCTACGATAAGCATTAGCTTTTTATCTTTTCTTTACTTTCAATTTATGTATTTCGTAATGTTAAACATTGAATCGATTGTTTTAGTTAATATGATCGGCTAAGCACCTTTGGTGCCGCCTAGTTATGATTCCTTAATTGTTTTTTTGTGTTTACTTTGCTTCCGTATAATTATTTCTAAGTGTATGCATGCATAGTTTGTTGGTAGCTACCCTTGTTTCGTAGTTTTGAATGGAGGCAGCTAGTTACTTAGGAGATATGACCAATCAATCCTAAGTAGGTAGACTGAAAGGGGAAGGGTAAGATATGACCAACCGGACACCCTTTCTCACAGGCATTTGACCAACCGACACCTACCGTTTGGATGAACTTAAGAAGTAGGGGTGAGTGTTTAAGATGCTAGCCTGTGCACTCATCAAGTTATGAATCTAGCATGTAGCGTACTTAATGACTTGGCTTAGGACTAAGAACAACCGATTTACGACGGGTCACCCGATTTAAAGGACCTTCTTTGCCGATAGGTTAGGACGAACTGACCAAATGCTGTTCTAACGACTTTGACCCCACCTAAAGTAATTGGAAGTAATTAGACGTAAACACTACTAATTAGGATGAGTAACTAGGTTAGCACCCCTCTCCTCTATTGATCAAAACATTCGCCTTTATTTTCTTTAGTAGTTAATTATATTAAATCATATTAAAATCAGAACACCTAGACTTAGTTTAAATCCGCACACATAGCTCTTGGGATCAATTTCTGCTTTTTACCAAATACTATACTACACACTAATCGGCAATATTAATCCTGCTAGTGCATTAAGGTAGACCATAGGTATAACGAGTAATTATAAATATTAAAACCCGTCAAGAAAACTCCGTGATCAAACCCTCTTTTCGCTTCGATGAAGTACCCCTAACAACCATATTAACGCCACTAAGAACAACCTCTCTAACACATTTTGGGCAATTGATATGATCATGCCCAAAACTTTACATATCACAAATGAGGAGGCGTCTATTCATATTCAACTTAATGATCGCCAGAGTGTACCAATTATCAACCTCCTTAGGAATAGCCATACTAACTTCACTTTTCAAAACAGACTCAGATTTTGTTCAACGAAAGACGACAAAACTAATAATGACCTCACCTAACCAAACACACATTGAGCTCGTAAATTCATCCAAGATAAAAGGTTTCCCTACTTGAGTAGAAATTAAGGTCAAACCATCTTCCGAATATGCAAGCAAGGGAACATTGTGGAATTTGATCCAAACCGGGACCTTAGTAACCTCAGATTTAGTAAGTGACACATTAGGAGTCCATTTGTTATGGATAAGAGGTGATTTATGGATAAGCTAATTGTGACAATTCTCAATTTCAGGTCATTTTACAAACTTAAAAAAAATTTACTATTCATCTCGGGAATTTAGTATTCATCATTTTACTATTCATCGTTTTTTAAGTCGATTTGATATTTTGAGAGGTTATTTCAAAATTTTACTATTCACAAAACACTATTCATTCCCGGAGAAAAATCACTATTCATGGTTATTATTCATCATTTTCGTAAACTAGGTTTACGAGTATCAAATTCGCGTAACCGTAAGGGTTAAGCCAGCAGTATTCATGGAACATCATTGAGAATAATACATATAGACTAGAGTTAGTCTACATATCATCAGTAACATCATTTTCATATTAGTTCATTCCTGGGTTTGCATATTTCATTAACGTGTATTTATTTATTAAATAAATGCTATCGCACGATCACTTATTTTGGATAATTGATCCGACACATCCAACAATTGTTTCAAATATATTTTTATACTCATTTTAAAGCTATAAAAATTATATTATTAGTTTACCCGATGATTTGATTTATTTTAGATATGTATATATATATGTATATATATATATATATATATATATATATATATATATATATATATATATATATATATATATATATATATATATATATATATATATATATATATATATATTTACCTATTATTTACGAAATAACGCATAAATTTCATAATTATTAATTCACCCACATCAAGTAGAAAATTTTATAACTTTATGACTTCAATATATTTCATTTAGTTCCGCTTAAAATCCATTTCCTAGCTACTCTATAATTAATAACTTAATATTTGAACTTAATTACCTAAATATCTAAATAATTATATACATTTTATATCAAAACAAGACCAAAGTCTTCTTTTTTCTTGCCTTTGCCCCCCTTGTCATAGAAGCTATTAATTTCATTTTGACTACTTAAATGACCATAGTGTCCTTGTCTAGATATTTTGTTACCTAAAACAAACACATAGATCATATATTTTGCTTGAAAAGCTAAAAACTCTCATCTCTTGCTGCTCCTTGTGGTTCAGCCATCTTAAGATCAAGAAGAGAAAGCCTTCAAAATTTCAAGGTCAAGTGTTTTCAAGATCAATCTAGAGTTCTAGTCAGTGTGTTTTGAAATAAAAACCAATAAGTAATTAAGTACCTAGTTACCTAAACCTCTTCATATTACAAGTAAGTATTCAAAATAATTTTCCTAATCTTTCATACCCTATTGATCTATTTTATGTTCTCATATCAAAATATGTTATATGTATTGCATACCACTTTTTACATATTTTTATTACTTAATATGAGTTTAAATTATCCTATTAGTGTTCTTATGAAATCTATCAGTTTTGGTGAAGTCTAGCAAACCCATGACACCTAAGAAGGTGTATGGTAGGTTAAGAATAGCTTCGTGTTGATTGAATGGTTTAGAACAAGTTTCAAACTAGAAAAATCATTTTCTGAATATATATTTAGCTTCTGCCTCCGCTTGTAAATCAAATTTTAGTAGTCAAGGAGTTATTTTGGCTTATATTTTTAAGAAAATATAATTAAAAACTTAAACCATGGTCAGCTTTGAATGGGTTAAAACGGGTTTATAATGATGAAGTTAACGCTTTGTTTCAACTTTAGCTTACCTAAAACTAATTTTCTCAAATAATACAAGTCTGCCAAGGATTTTCGGGGCAAACCGAAGTTTTGAACATAATCTAAATGAGTCGACTCTATCAAAAATATATTAGTATACATTAACACGGCCGAGGATATATAAATGGTAGAAAACGACCTATAACGCCAGATATAATGTATTTGAATTATTTACCTATCACAACTATTTTCTTCAAACACTAATACTTGCATATTCACCATTTTGCGACTAAGCTTCGCGAGGTTACTTAGTCATTTTCATGAGTTGTCAAAGTATATTATTTTTGGACGATAAACTTTATTTTCAAATGCACAAGTGGTATGGATATATCATATGAGTTTGCATGCACAACATTATTTCATGACTTATATTAGATCATATCATTCATAATAGGTTGCGCTTAGAGTATTCGTCATTTCAAAGGTATCCACTCTTGTCATCATAATCATTAAATGTGGGTGAGTATCTACAATCCCCTTTTTACCGCTTTTTACTATATTTTAGGTGGAATGCATGAATCATACTAACTAAATTCATTACTATTTTTTTATGAACTCTTTTGACTTGAACTTTTGAAATTGAATCAAACCCTTGAACTTAATTATGAACTTAT